>JAZDUA010000069.1:2165500-2794000 GCA_038098605.1 Gryllus longicercus | reverse complement strand
TGAGCGCCGACAGGTTCGGGCAGCGCCTGCGGCCACGCGCTCGCATTTCTCCTCGCGGCGGCGGCGTGTGGGTCAGTGCCGCAGACGCCACAGCCTTGACCTCTTTGCGGCGCGGCGCGGCGCGGCGCGGCGGAGGCCGGCGAGGAGGCGGCGGCGAGTCGCCGGAAGTGATCGTCGGCCGCTCTGGCGAACAATCGTGGACGCGGTCCGCTGCGTCGAATGCTGCTGGGAGGCTGCGATAACGCCGCGCCGCGCCGCGCTGCTTTCCCCTTCGGGGAGGGAGATCAAGCGAGATACGCTGAAAGCTTCAACTCAAGGAAAATTGTGGGAAATCTTTTTACATTAATATGGATACCGTCGGGGTAGTAAAAGTGAAACCCATTAAGTTCAAATCAAGAAGAAATACATTCTATTGAATTGGCCTATTAAATGTCTTATTGTACTTAGGGGAGAGAACTTGTTTAATTAAACAAACAATTTAATATATTAATATGCACATTTCTGATACAATATATATTTCAAAAGCTCTAAGACAAGGATGTAGTACTTCCCCTACATTATTCAAGATATATTTGTAGCCAGCGATATAAAATTGGCAAAATAATGTGCTGAAATGGGAATACAAATTGGTTACAATTGTTTCATATTTACTTTACTATTTGCTGACGATCAAATAATTATTGGACAGGATGAGGAAAACGTGAATTATATGTTTAGGACATTAGAAGATGAATACAAAGAATACGATTTGAAAATGAATTTTGAAAATAACATTTTATGTGAAGATTGAATGCAAATTTAGTATTGGACGATAGAAGAGGAACTATTCAATGATGTCAGGAATTTCAATATTTCGGTACGAAAATTACCAAAATGGTAGTGATGAAGAAAATATTAGAAACGCAATTAATAAAAGTAGAATAATTACTACTATGTTAAATTGTATTTTATAAGACAAACATTTCAAATGATAATACAATTTTAATAAACGAAGCAATAGTACAAAGTGTAGTGACATATGGAGCAGAAACCTGGAAATTAAATCAAAATTTAAGAAATAAATTACTGGCAATGGAGATGAAATTTTTAAGAAGAGCTGCTCCACTAACAATGAAGGGTAAAATAAGAAACGTAAAAATATTAGAAAAAATGAACAAATAGTGTACCATCTTAGAATTTATTAAATAAAAGCAATTAATCTGGCTTGGACATGTTAAAAGAATGCAATTTATTAGGCTCCCAAAAACGTTTTGAGTGATTTCAGTCATAAGTGGAAGAAAGAAAAGAGGAAGACCTAAACAAGTGAACAATTAAATAACTCGGAAAATGATCCGTATGCTTTGCCCTGTGAAAGCAATTTCATTTAGATCAAATCCAATAACATTGTTTGAACTTAAATAAACCTAAAATCAAGTTCAAACCATTCATATTATAGGATGTGAATCGAGTGAACTTGCTCTTAAACGGCCAAACACGCGTGGCATTTTTCAGAGGTTAAATACTTGTATTTCTCCGAGTTTTTTCATAAAACGAGAAAGAAAATAATATTAAAAATGAGGTTTGTGTAGACTTTCCATGAGACCAAGAACCAGCAAAACAGACTTTGGGATAGACGCCACAAAACAAGGGCAGACGATAAATGTTCATGTAATAAAAAAGCGGCCACATTCCTGATTGGCCCTGGTGCCGACACCTCACGGCAATACACAACTAATGGCAATTCGCGGCGTACGGAAACTTCTCGACGTGATGTTATTATGAACTACTCGATTTTTTAAGCACGCATAATTAAATGATCTAAAGTTGAGAGATATAGTGCATTGAGAATAGAAATTCTCTCTTCAATATTGAAAGTGTAGGGCAGATTCAGAAATAAATGGGAATTTCACAAATTTTTAAGATTTCTTAGGCTTAATGAAAATAGCGACTGTGCCATTTTTACAAATGTCAAAATTTATATACATTCTTCTATTCCAGAAAAATTAATGCAATAAATTTCCAAAATTTTTTGAAAACCAGGCAAGGGTTTTATGTAATGTACCTTCCAAAACTTAACTATCTCGAATTCCAGAAATACACAACTAGATTTGCCTCCTGACGTATTTACGAAATTGTATATAAAAAGCTTGTAATCAGAAAGTTATGCGTGAAACATCTATCACTCATTCAGACATCCTGATTTTCAAGTACGAAATTGCAGTGTATCTATCCTATTCTCCACCACTATCAATCTTAACCATCAACATATCAGGTTTTAATCCTGACGCGTGTGCGAAGTTACGTATCAAAATGACTTCAAACCATAATTTTACGACCGAAAATATGAGATCACTTTTGACCCTGTACTTTAGAAAACTCTTCAGCACAACTCTTCAGGTGGCTTTTGGATGCCATGATCCTATATCGCAAGCCGGGGAGTGCACCTAGCCGCAACCCGAGAGAATTCGAATCGAAATGGTGGGGTCAGGCATTTTTCTTTAAGTTTTAACACTTGTTTCATTTTAAGCCCTAATCAAATCATGTACTCTGTCCGTGGATACGCAAGCTAGGCAATTTTAGAACTAAGTTGAATTTTAATGAATTTGTATACCTAATAAACACCCATGAACTTAATGTCTCGTTAGGAATAAAGTACAAGAATAAACGGCCGTACCGTTACACGCAATAGTGGTCGCTAATGACCTAGTAGTTGATGCGGCCTTAAATAACAAAACAAAAAACAAAAACAAAAAAAGATTCAGCAGATTCTACTTCGGATTTTGTGCCCCGAGCTTCTGTTCTTCACTTGGACAGTAACACTGTCATTAATTCATTGTAATACAAGTAATTCTTCACCACCTTTCTACATCTTCCCTCTCGTCTTCCGCTGTGTTGTGTTGCGGCACATTGCAGTGCGTCCGCGGAACGTGTTAGCATTGTGTTGCCCCAAGATCGGAGATAAAACGCTGTTCCTCATTCCATTGTTTGCCAGACACATTTTATCGCTGATCCGGTCTGCACTCTGAGCGTTTCATTATGTTTTAAGATTCGCTGTGTTCCTCTTTCAGAGACATATTTTCACAATTTCCAGAAGCGGATACTTCGAACTGGTGCCGGCGGCGTCCCATGCTTTTAGTTAAGGAGCATGGAATGCGCATTAATGATACGCTTTTTGATTTTCTATGCCTTTCTATTGTGTATAATGATCTTGAGCGCAATCATATCATACAGATACACTACAAGATCTTTAGACATCTCACTCTTCCTTTTGAATCCTTGAAATCGTTTTCGAGTGAAGGGGATTGCAAGTACGTGGGCATTAAATGAACGGAAAGTATCGACGTTGGTGGTGCCATACACAATTTTCTCCGTTCTGTTCCTTCGGGAGAGAACTTCCTTCGGGAGTAATTTAAATGTAATATTGTTGTGATATTGATCTCTAAGGAACTGACGTTAGACGAATTGGTCTTTTCGGTGATGAAAATGCGTCTTGCAGGCATCAGTATAGTAAAGATCGTAAAAACGTAAAAAATGAAAATAAATAAAAAAAGTAAAAAGTTCGCTTTATTGCTCAGGAAACGTTAGTTTGAAAGTGGAATTTGGGTATACGTTTCTATAGAAGAACGTGGCTTTGATAATTGCTATCGTTTAAACCTGTGGAGGGTGAAAAAATTGAGGTGAAAAACAAAACAAAAGAAATCTTGGTAGGAGGCTATGATAACATTTCCTTATGTTAAGGGAAAAATTTGATTACTTTTCCTACACTAAAAATATTTTAGTGAATTAATGTTTGTGATATAATTTCATCGTGATGCCATGATATGTGAAAACAATCGATGAAAATAAAACAAAGTTATATTTAGAAAGTTTATCTTAATTTTTAATTTAATTCTATGAAACTTTCTTCCAAAATTCTCTCTATTTAACACGCTAAGGAAAGATTATGGTGTAAATGTATAAGACACCATCGACAGAAAAATACGTAGGTGTAATACTGCTGAATAAAGAAATACACCCTAGTCGTGCCTCAAATATATTTCAAATGGAAGAAGAGAAAACCACAGGTTATGATAGGGGAAAACATGCGCCTATGCAACCCACAACTCATTACCCTGCAACACACTTTTAAGAACGTGTGTAACTCGAAAACGATGTGTTTAGGTCGTTCAAACTGGATTTTCGGAACGTGAGTTCTATTCCCTACCGTAAAAACAATTATAGTTGTTAGGTTACGCGGGGCGGCGGCTACCTCCCTTTCCCCTACCTTCACATTTTTGGAATGCATTTTCGTTGACATTTGGAATGTGAATGAATTGCCAGAAACGCTTGAAGTTGTACCCACCATGAAGCCATTTTCACTTTTAAAACAAAGATTTTCAAAGTTTGGAATGTTAGCGCAGATTTATGTATCACCTAGACACGTTTCGATATCGAGGTAGGGGTACTTACGTAGTAGTCGATAGCTTTGTAGGCTGGCGCGTAGGCCAGGTGAGCGGGTGCCCCTGCAGCTGCGCAGCTGAGCAGCGCGCAGAACACTATCATCTGCGGACACAAAGAGACAGTTTCTCAGTTTAGAATTTTCTGCAGAGAGTAGTTTCAGTATATGTCACGCGTGCTACAGAATGTCTGCAAAGTGGAGAGAGCGTTTGCCACCCCACAGAAGCTTAAATCAGACAAATTCTTGATCTCCATGAGAGAAAATTTTATTCTCCTGCGTCATCTGCGGTTTTCCGTAATTAGTTCCTGAATGCTCTGAAGTACAATCTGTATAATAGACCACGCACAAAATAAATCATCTTTAAAACTCGATAACATTGTATTAAAATGATGCAGAACGGAGCCGAATGATGCGCAGTGTGTTTCTCGACCTGGTTTTCAGAAGCTTCTTGTTTACTGAACCTCCTTCTAACCAATAAGTTGAAATTTTGTAATTTTCAAGTAAAAATAGTCGTAATCAACATACGCTAGAAAATTTTGTAAGCAATATATAAGCACAACACAAAAATGCAAATTTAAAAAGTTAGAAAAGTTAACTTGCAAAAATTGTATATCTATTCAGGCTGAATTATTTTTACGTGATTCTTTTAAACGTACATCTTCGACATACACTCACATATTATGGCGTCCTATGCCAAAGTATCGTATTTCTGAGATTCTTTAATACTATTTTGTGTATCTCACCATTCAATACTTTAGGGTATGCTGTTCCATAAACTGCACGTTTTTCCCAACCAATTAGAGGAAAAATGAATAATATAGCTAGTGAAAGAAAACTTACGTAATTGTTTGTGAACTTCCTTTTGTAACGACAATACACACATATGACTAACTACATGTTATGCGATAAAACAGCACGTTATATAAAACTTTATTACTCTTGAATTTTTAAACTGAAAGTTGATGTGAAATGTTTTTCATAGATTTCACGCTCTCATTGTTCTAACAACAACGAGAAATCACGCAATGTAATGTATTAGAGTGAATGAACAAGCTTTCGTGAGCTGCATCATAAATCATTGCGTATAAAACGACTACACATAAATGTATAAAGTAGAAGTAAGAAGAATACTCTAGAAGAATAAAGCCAAAGAAGTAGACGAATCGGAAGTACAGTAAAACCTGCCCTATCAGAACGTTCAATAATTCATACCAAACATTCCTTTCCGTTACCGCATTAGGCAGATTTTAGGCTTATCCACTGTGCTTTGCATTGGAAAAGAGTCCATTCTCAGATATTCTTCTGGCGAAGGCAGGTTTCCGCCTTATCCAGGGTCATCTTAACGTCGTTTGTGGCCAAATACGACTATCCTAGGATTCCCCCCTCGGCAGAGTTGAACTTATGTTGTAGAAAGGGAAATAACAAAAGCGGTATTTCTGCGATTCAACTGATATATCTATTGAAGGGCTTATAATATCGAAAACATGCTCCTATAAAATGTTGTAGGGTAATACACTCTGCACTGAATGAGACCAAATGCATATTTTCTGACCACTAGTTCCCAGACCAGTTCTCATCAAAGTTGGACGAATTTTATATATTATGAAAAAAATTTTGGTAATCTACGTACACTGAAATGGATGTTGGTATGTACCAGACCAATGAACTCCGACCCTGACCGATCTCCATGAACTTTGGCTCATCTACGTGTTTTTTCATGAAGAAGTTTTTTATGATGTTCATTTTGTTGTAACTCCACTAGATGGCACTGCAGTAGAAGATGGAACTTCATTTTAATTCAATTTCCGTTCCAATAATGAGCGCCTTCTGGGCGTTATTATTACTGGGCGTTGCCGTCTGGCGCAGAACAAGGCTGAGGAGGGAAGGACAGGAGATGCACAAGAGAGACAAAACGAGACAGTGAAACATAGAGACAGAGAGAGAGAGAGAGAGAGAGAGAGAGAGAGAGAGAGGAAAGCAGAGACAGATAAACAGAAGGAGTCAAGAACAGCGAGAGACTGACCTAGAGAGAGATAGAGACAGACTTGGAGACAGAGAAAGACATACAGATAGAGAGACAAAGACAGAGATACAGAGGCAGGAAGAGACAGGGATAGAGACAGAGAGAGACCCAAAGACAGAGACATGACGTCTTAGATAAAGAGAGAGAGACAGACTCAGAGAGAGAGAGCGAGAGAGAGAGACACTCACAAAGAGACAGAGAGAATAAAGAGAGAGACGGAGACAGAGAGACCGAGGCAGAGATAGAGAGAAAAGGAGGCAGAGAAAAACAGAGACGAAGAGAGGGATGAATACAAACAGGGACGGATAGGAAGGGAGAGAGAGACAGTAGAACTACGTCTGCCGGGTTCCGTTCGTATTATCTAAACTAACCCCTCTCTCAATAATGAAGCCCATATAAAAGTTATAGGTGAATAAATTATGCGTTAAATGACATGAAAACCTACTTTGATGGTGTAGTGGATATCATTACGGGCTTACAAGTTCAAAACCTACCAAAATAGATAGGATTTTTGAGGTAGCAAATATCGACGGCATGCATTCAGACGCTAGTTCGCATCTAAAACAAGATCCCAGGAAAATTAAATTTTCTTGCAATTTAGCAATAATCTGTTTCGATTTGAATTAATTGGAGAGATTGCGAATACTGTATCTACAGCTGCATAATCTGGTATTCAAATTAAACGTCAAAATTGACGCCTCGAGGGAAAGCGATGGCAAACTACCCAAGGTATACTTGAACAAGACACGCCTCACAAGAAGGCGCTAGAGGATTCCGGACGCTAGCCTATGCACTAATAGTATATGGCAGTGAAAGAATGAGACCAAAAGTGATTTCTTAGACCATCCGTTTCCATTTATCACCAATGAAGATGGAGGCAAAATAAGGAGCACTATCTTTGAAATCAATTAGTGATTCTATTTAATAATAACAAAAATTGTAGATGCAGATATGAGGAAGAAAGAGGAAAAAGTAGGTACACAAATGTCATTGAGCAACTTCTGACGGTCGTTGGGCCACTTGGTTTCTCAATGTCTGTAATTTCCGATTCGGAGTCTGTCAACCCGTAACTCGGCTATTCAAAGTTTCTAATTTTCGTCGCCCCATACATGCAGTCTAGGTCTTCGTCAACATCTGGTTAGTCAATTTTATCTGGTTGGAGGGAGTTAGGGTAGCAGCTTACTTTGCAGTTGGCACAAATCAATAAGTACTTAATCCCAATCTTCCGACGCCCACAACTGCCTGAACACCCCTTGTCGCATTTACAGGCATTCGTGGAGATATGAGACAGGAGCAGCATCTGCAGTAGCTTCAACTTGAGTGTCAGACTCGAAGAAATGTTTGATGTCTTCTTGAAGATATTTATTTTCGATTAACATCTTGATCTCCTTCTTACCCTGCTTGAAGAGTGCTAAAGTTGTAACACCCACTTGTGGCATGGAGAAATATGAGTTGTCTTATGGTGTCTGCCGGTTTGAAGTTGTTGGGACTAAATACCAGAACAGAATCACTAATTGATTTCAAAGATAGTGCTCCTTATTTTGCCTCCATCTTCATTGGTGATAAATGGAAACGGACTAGGTAAGGTCGTTCCTCTTCCAGGATATGAAAAATACATGTTAGCTGATGATGTGGCTAGGGCGTTGAGCATAATAAGTTCTGTATCCTCACCAACTACCACACATTTCTCATGCTCTTGTGATATCTCAAAAGCCATCGCAACAATCAGGTGGGCTGCGTCTTCATTAGCTTGCTTTACTGAGAAACCTTCACTTTGAAACCTTTCAGTAAGTAAACTAATCAGATGAGCTTTATTTCTATTGTTGGAAAGGAATTGCTTCTGAGTCATGGTCATCACCATTAATTCGGTAATGTTGACCTCAGGAGTAGTGTGTCTTCTGCTTCGGTGAAGGCGCTCAGCAGATTTGACGCTCTTGATTGGGAGGTCTTCGGTGTAGCCATCAAACATCATACTTGTCGCCCTTCGGTTGTAGTGTATTTTTAGGTAGGAAACGTATTTTGTTAGAATTATTTGGAATGTTTCCCCATTCTTCCACACAACCCATCCATTAAAAAAGCTGCTCCTTCCAGGTATTACCCAATTCTGTAGTGTGAATAAATCAAACAGCACTAGCTTGGGTGTCTTCATTCAAAATGTAGCAGAAAGAAAGAAAGAAAGAGAGAGAGAGGGGGGTAGGGTGCCAGCTCATAATGGAAAAAATTCTTAAACTGTTCACTCCTTTATGGTTTCAGTATTCACTGATACATCTTCCCCCAAAAATGGTCACTATAGATATGAATATTTGTAGAGAGGTAGAAGTGATAATTTGAGTCCGCTGTTGATACATAGCAAAGACGATTTTAACTACTAATCTAGTAACTCCTTTTGCCATCATAGCTCTGTGGTTCAATTGTTAATGTGAACTGTTGTATAACAGAGGTGTTCGTGGTTTTTCGGTTCTAAAAAAATTAGAAAGTAAGTATTTGACTTTTAATACAGTTTGAGTACGCTTTGACCAATTCTAATTCCAATCGAATTAAATACAATATGTTTTAAACATTCTTCTTATGACAGCAATCTGAAATTTCGAACGTAACAAAGACCGGTTTTGGTTTGCAGACTTTTATTATGGCGATGGTGGTAAAATGAGCTCCGATGTATGGTGGGTCTCAGTAAAGCAAGGTAAGTATATGAGCCTCAAACGTTAAGGGACTCATATTACATACACTAATACTTGTGTTCGTACTATATTTGTTTGATAGTCCACGAAAGGTTCTAGGCCCAAAACAAAAAGGAAAAAATAGGAATATTTAAGGTGTGAAAGTATGAAGTTGAAATAAAAGTGCGCGTCATATTACCACCGTCTACTCCACTCATTGGTATATTTTCGGACAAGCTTGTGAAAGTTTTGACCATCTAGGGCGAGCATTGAGATAATTTCACAGGCTCTGTGGTAGATGATTGAATTACCTAAGACGATTCCTGTGCTGATGGATATAACTAAGTAACAGGGCAGGAATCACAGGAATCATGGGATTGAAACCACTCCCTAAACTTCTGAAGGCCTGCATTGTCATGCTGCAATCTAGCATCCCTCGCTTCAATCTGTTGCTCCGAGGTAGTCATACCGCAGAAAACAATCAATGAATGAATGAAAAGGAATGAAAACAATGAACCTCACAAATGAATATATCACATCGTGTTCTATATCAAACATTTTTTTAATATTATCTTTTTATTTACTCTATTATTTATTCATATTTTATTGTATATATCACGTGAGTTTTTTCTGAGTTCAAGACTAGTGCAAAGGAGTGCTATACTACTATGTTTGATATAATGCAAACAACACTCATTGAAGACCTGCAGTTTGAAGTTCTCATTGATGATGAGCAATGGTCCAACTTTAAGGTGGAGCTGTACGGAAACGAGATGTGTAAAAATCACGTTTTGCCTCATTAAACGCAGAATTATTCATCTATAACTATGGTATGAACCAATTTATTGACAGATGGGTTAGTTTAGATAATATAACCGAAAAGCAAAGGTTAAAACGAATTGTTTCATAATATGTAAAATGTGTACAACTTTGATGAGCACTTGCATGGGAATGAATGGTCAAAAGCAATTCGTCTGGCCCCATTCAATGCAGAAGTTAATGCCCAACAACTTTTAATAGCACCATGTTTTCGATATTGTGACTCCTTTACGAAGTATAACCGTAAAACCGCAAAAAACCTCTTTGGGGGTACATTTTTACCTCACACCATTTAAGCACTACTCCGCCGAGAGGGTATCCCAGAATAATCATGCTGGGCCACAAATGAACCCATTCAAATAATAAAACCTTTTGTAACAATTATTTCCGATTGGATTTCAATTCTACTGGCCTCTACCAACATGTACGATATTTGAGAATTCGTTAATTGTATTATTGCATGACGTAATAAAAACTCTTATATTCTTAAAAATTCTTATACCGTTATTAAAGCAACTGTTTTATCAATTGCGCAAGATGATGTGAGAAAATGGTGCCCCAGAGAGAAGGCAAGGAGTTGAATATAATACTTCCGAAAAGGGAGAAAAGTTTCTACAAAAACCTATAAGATTGAGCCAAATAGTCGCTTAGATTTAATTAGTACTATGTCTTACAAACTCTGCTTGGTTTAACAGCAAAAACCGTCAAACTACCTGTTAAATAGTATTTTCCTCGACTGTCAGTACAAGTTTGTCGCTACCTTTGTGTCATGGTTCTGTTGTCTCGAAACTTAGCGGAAGTAGGACATTATGTAATGGCAGCAAATGAACGCCAAGAGCTGCTTTCTGGCTATATTTCTGTTCTAGGTTGTTCTCACCTTCATATCACCATGTTGCGTTTTTCTCACTTCCATTTCCAAATATCTCTTTGAAGATATCTGTTACATGACAACTTTGCAATTCGCAAAATTTGTGCAACACCGTCCTTCGGTCATCATCAGTTGTTTCGCGAGCGTACCGCTGCTCAGTTGTTTTGTGATTTTTTCTCATGGCTAGTGGCGGGAAAAAATTTCGATGCCCACAGTATTTCTCATCGTTATTACAAAAACATGTGGTGTGATATTTTTAGGTAACTTAGTCAAAGATCTTACGAAAGATGATTTCAGTGATACAGGAGAGATGCAAAATAATAATTGTTTTTACAGTATTCACAAAATACCGTTTTGAATACTGTTAGAGATATGAAATTGCATCACAAATAGATGCAGAAAATTTATCGTTATAAACAAAGTGTAAGTAAAGGTCTACTGTTTTCTGAAAAGCGTCAGGCGATTGTAAGAAGCCTTCATTGCAAAGGAAACATTAGTCTGCTCTCTTTGTGTTATTATTTGCCTTCAATAACCACACCATCAGCGTTAAATTTGCTTTTGCATTTTGACTTTTGGAGGAAGGGTAAAAAACAGGAGAGGCATATAATCACGGATGTAATCTATAATAGTATATGATAAGACTTTATCTGCACGTTTGCAATGAAATATCTGGTAAACAACAGCAGAACAGTTGCCGATACAATACCTCTTTGCCCTGGTCATGTTTCCTCAGAGGCGTTCTAGATTTGGAGCCCTTACAGAAATTTATTTCTGAACGTTTCAGAAATGTTTCGGAATGTAATTTTATCTTTTTTGGGTTTAAAACTCCTAGAAGTGAACCATTATTTTGCACCGTTTTAGATATCATAAGAGAAGTATATCTATTTTGATGTATTCTCTACTTAAATTCCTGAAACGGATATTGATATTCAAAACTGAAATCATGAACACAAATACTGAAATACACTAATCTGCCTCAAATATTTATACCAGGAATGAAATCATTCTTAATCGCATAAATTTGAAATTACAAATCCACTTACTAATTGTCTATACTTTTCGTCATCAACTCATATTAACATGTATATTATTTTTTTAATGGAAATATAGGTACTGGTAATTCATTTCCAAATAGTGAGCATATTTAATTGTTAGGGAATTTCATTTGCCTGAAATTTTGTAAATGTTACATTCATAATTTGGCTTTACAACATTATTAATATAGTAGGTTTTGTCAACTCTCGTGTATGCCAAGGTGTACGTCATTATCAAAGCACATGCTCTTTGGTATATTTTCCACAGTTCAATAACAATAGTGGAGTTTCTTGTAAGATAATGCTATCGAATCGAATTTAAGGTGTTTATAACACGATACCTAACATAATGTTAACGCAAGTAAAAATATTTAAACGGTATTACGCTCAGAATTAATTAAACAATTTATATATAAAGTAAAATATATTTTTAATACAATTGAAATGTATCATTAGAATTTTTAGCTAATACATTTTTTGTGTACTATACTAATAAAACCGTTGCTTTGTCACCGAAAAGAAAAAATGTAGGCTCGTTTCCATAGCTGAAATTCTAAAAGACGATTAGTACATTTTAAAAATGTTGTAAGAGAAACGAAAGTCGGAGTGGACGCAAATGAGCTAACCAAACGCAACGCTTAAGATGCAAAAACGGATTTCCCAGCTGCAAAATTCCCCGTGCACCACAAAGAGCTTTCTGTAACAGAGCGGCAAGATCTCGGCGCTCTTTCTTGTTTTTTTTCTCCGCAAGAGAGCGGAGTGCGAAACGCGACAACTGCATTGCGCCATAGGGGTGTGGAGGGGGTGGGGCGAGGGGCGCGGGCGTGTGCTGAGCGTGGGTGGGAACGTCCATTTGGCTCTCGCGTGCGGCATGCTCCGCGTTTAGTCATTTAACGCTCAGGCGGTGGCCTCTTCGAGCCTTGACTCTCACGCGGCGTTTACGCTCCATCCCACGCCCGTCACGCGCGTTTGGGACACTGTGATGACGCTTTGGGGCAACTACGCACTTCAGATATAGTATATATCGCTCAGGAGATAAACGAGGACGTAAATCTGTGTTTAGAATATCAGAGTATTTTCAAAATATTCATGACTATATTGCATATTTTTCTCTTTCACTTATTTTCAACTTTCTCCGTTTTCCCCAAAATGTGCTTTTAACATTTTGTCATTGAATGACTTCATCTAATGAAAAGTTCTGATTGCATTGCTAAAGATGTTTAAGATTCATTATTCCGTTACCATCCATAAGCTTTCTCAATATTTGTTTATATATACGGTAATTTTGTTCTAGTTTCTTTAGATAGACGAAAATAATCATATTGGTACATAAAATATCAATATAAATAAGTGGAAGGAGAACTTTGAAAAACTATTCTTAAAAGATACTTTTAAGAAAAGTTTTTCAAATTACTTTTCAAAAGATATAAGTACACTTCAAAGTACAGTCGAAAGAAGATAATTTTAAAATAGATGTTAGGAAAACAAAATTTATGAAAAAGAATCTAACTGTAGATAATTTAGAGCAAGCACTGAAAATAATGAAATCTGAAAGAGCATCTGGTCCCGGGGACAAACCGTCTGAACTGTTATAGTACGGTCCGTTTTAAACTTCGCCAAATGTATTACTCATGTTATCAAGGCGCATGAACGGAGAAGATCCACCCAGGAATAGCGAACATCTTATCTTACACCAAGCTGCAAAAAAGGACCCAGGAAATGTATTGCAAGGACGAGAATTTGCAATGTCTTTTCAGAGTCGGCATATAGGCAGTACACTATGTATTTACATTAAAACAACTAATATAGATGAAAATAATGAGAGAGAGAGAGAGGGAGAGAGAGAGAGAGAGAGAGAGAGAGAGAGAGAGAGAGAGAGAGAGAGAGGGAGCGAAAATTCAACTGGGTTTTATGCATCTAAATAAAGCATGTGAGAATGTTCTGGTATCAACAGTTTGGCATGAAATAGAAATGTTTTATATAAATAAGAATTAAATTGATGTAGAACAAAACCTTTATAAAAATAATACGTCTCAGATAATGATTTGCAACATGCTCTCTTATCCATTACCAGTGAGTCTTCGTCTTTGCCTGTCCCTTACAGTTTTAAAGTATATCTAATAGAATTTTCTATTTTGTGCTGAGGGAGTGACAGTTCAAGAAAATAAGTTGTACATTGTATTTTGTAGATATTCAGGTAGTCAGTGTTGAAATTCTGTGGATTTGAGTTTATGACACGTAAACCTTACGAATTGTATTTATGAGCTGGACTGTCAATAAATATGGACAAATCGGACTACCTTGTAGTTGGTAACAATGTGTAGTAGGTCTCCCTTCAGAAAATACATTGAAAATGAAAGGGGTGAAAAAGTATAAATTCTTGGGCATCATATTGAATAAAAAGAGTACGAGGCAAGAACAAATGGAAAGAAGAATTGGTTGGGAGAGAATGTGACGCGATATATGAACTCTATGTTGTGAAATAAGGGCATTAATAACATGACTAAACACGGCTTTTCTACACAATAGTAGAAAATGTTTTAATTTCTAGGCACGAAATATGGAGGGTACACAATATCGAATATCCTCTAAATTTTATTGAACCCAATGCTATGGAATCCTTATGGGAAGCTGTATGTAACCGGTAGAGAAGTACAATCCCTGGATAGAGACAGAAAAAGAAATGATATATTGAGCGAAATAAAATAGGAAAAAATTAATATTTTATGAAATATATGGGAGAGAAATGACGTGGTATGGACACTTCATACTTATGGATAATAACAGATGACGAAACGGAGTCTTGCGGACCCAATGGAGTCGGAAAGAAGTGAAAGAGGCCATCATAAACAGGGAAATCCTAGGCAACCTATGGAAAGACAGAAAACCTGAATACTGAGAGGCTGATAAAATCCAATTCAGAATCTTTGAATTCATCTTTACAACTTTTTATTGTACAAATTTAGTTCCAAGTCAAGCTACAGGAATAATTTTAATGGAAGACATGATATAAAATAAAGTATATGAAATTAAATTTGTGTTTATGAGCCACTGAAACTCTGCGCACAATTAATACTTTCTCGTAATAGAAGAACAATATAAGTCATAATTAAAATATGTCTCATAAAACCATACAATTACTCAATTTATTGCAGTAATAGCAGTAATTTTATTAATGATAGAGAACAACCTCCTATGTGAACATTCTTGAGAAAGAGAAATTTAACTGCACGAGTAATTTCAGAAGTATTATTACTTGTAATTTAACATATTTATAATCTAAAACGACTGGAGTGTTACCTTTGAGTCCGAAGTGATGCAATTTGTACTTAGCCCTAATATTATTTTTTCTCATTTCATGTGAAGTTATGATTTCATTACTAAAGTATTCATTGAACCCCAGGAAGATTCTCAGTCAGTGTTGAGGTTAACTAGATAAGGCGGGGTGAAGTCAATTTATGGGTATTTAACGTTCCTGCAAAAAGTAAAAAGTTATGTCGCAGACGCGCTATCGACCGGGCAATCCAATGCTGTTCTGAGCAGAGGTGTCGCTGGTACATAAACTTCAGAGAATTGTAGTTGTAGGAAAACGCCGAAAACAAAATTACTTTTTTTAAATTTTCGTACTATTGGGCATTTCAACCAACATGAGACCAGAATTATTCTGTTAAGCGTCCTTTACGCTTCAAAGACATAAGTTCAATATAAAAAATGTGCCGTTTTTAAGAAAAACTGTTTTAAGAAAATAAAAGTTGCCTACGTTTGACCCAAAATTTTGCAAACAATACTCATGTTTTTGAAAAACTAAACTTCATTTTTAGATCTGATTTAAGTGTAAAATTTTATCAAGAAAAAAATGTTTATATTCAGAATTTCACCAAAAAACTATGAATTTTTTCAATTTTTGAAAAATTAGGGTTTTCTGCGAACATGAGATCTACGTCATGTTCTTAAACGGCTTTCACACTCTACAATGAGAAAGTTTAATTTAAAAAAAAAGTTTAATCCTTTTTGCTAAATTTTGAAAATGTCCCAGGGGCTTCATGTGAAATCAGTGTGTACTTGGCACGACAACGCGCGAACGGACCAGGACCTACCAACAGCGCCCGGGCCTTGCGGCCATTAAGGGGTACGTGTGGTTAGCACGAAACTATGCCCTCTGTATCCGGTCTCAATCAGAGAAGTAAGTTCTCATCGTCAGAAACATATACTGGGACGTTGCAAGGGAAAACAACCCTATAATTTTGCACGTCAGGGAATCGAACCTCCGATCGCGTAATGGAAAGCGAGCACGCTGACCAATGAGCTAAACCGTGAAGGTCATGTGCCCCCCAAAATTAAAATATCGGTTTCAATTTCAAGGGGTCGCATCAGCAGCCAGATCGATTTATGAATGTCCATTTTGGAGAAAATCTGCCGGTTGTATACACATTATGACATGAAGCAAATATATAATATCTTTATAGAATTTACTTGAAAGTTTCCAGACTAAAAATAAATTAGACGAGAACTTCCGGATGCGCTCGCGAGTAGTTGTCGCGTGCGGCGCTTGGGCGCGCGTTTGTCAAGGAGGCGTCGAAAGCGAAAGCATGAAAGGGCTTCCGGCGCGCGCTGCCTGCTGTGCGAGTGTTTTTAGAGGAGGGCGAAGGAAACGGACGCTTACTGCCCGTTTCGACAGACTTCGCGCTTTTTCTCAGGAGGGAGAGGGCAGCGGGCGCCCGGCCAGGCCAGGTGGCGCAACGCGCTTTACACCTTTGGCCGGAGCAGGAGCTACAAGGGGAGATGCGAAGGAGTCATCCGCTTTTCTTGTGTCACCTCAATTACATATGACAACTGGGATGCGGTTGCTGAACTGAATGCCCGGAATCTCATATTACCATATCAGTTTCACTTCACGTATCAATAACTCTCTGCCTTAAAGCATGTGCCTTTACTTAAGCGTTCAACCGCGACAAGAGTAGTAACCAGCCGAGTTTAGCTTAGAGACAGCATTAACGCTGAGTGATGCTATGGGTGAAGTAAAACTGATATGGTAATATGAGATTCTGAAGGTGTAGTTGCCCTGACGGAACGTTCATTAAAGTGAAATATTTAGCCGAAGCCTTGGCTTCTTCTTCTTCTACGACTCTGACCGGGAGAACAGATGGTTCGAGTCCCGACGGGGGCGGATTTTCGAAACTAGGGAGGTCGAATTTCTGTTTGGAGGAGAACTCAAGCTACTGACTTCTCTGATCCGTGGTTTTCCGTGGATTCTTCGATCAATATGAGGTAAATGCCGGAGCAGTACCCTAACGAACAGGAGGGTATCGCGCGAGATCTTTACTTTCTCTCTTTACCTCTCTTTACCTCTCCCCCTCTCCCTCTCTCTCACACACTCCTCATCTACTCTACCAAGTAGGGTCATTGTGCTTGTCATTGGCACTGCTTAAGGCGGTGCATCACTGGGGTGAGATACCTGGACGGGGAAATACGCCTGAAGCCGACATGTAGGTCGGCACCTGAATCACCAATCGGCTGAGACAGAAACACCACCACACACCACATCCCAGAATAAAACATTCATTACACTAACGGGAGTAATGATCTTAGCAGGGCCACGAAACTTCAATCAATCAACAACAGTAGTAATATTTATTATTTGTTCTATACCCATCATGTGTAACTACTGAAAATATTCTCAAAGAAAATGTCTTTTAAATCCATATTTAATTTTGCTAATTCTGAATGTCGATGTGCCCTAACATGAAAATTGGTCTCTTTTAATGAAATAATGATTAATGAGAGAGAGAGAGAGAGAGAGAGAGAGAGAGAGAGAGAGAGAGAGAGAGAGAGAGAGAGAGATAGCAATGATGCAATGAGAGACCGGGTGAATGGGAGCGCCCGGAGTAACCTTTTAATCTCAATTTCACGTGGATTGACCGGGCCCAGCTATACAAAATGAATGGTCTGACTACTTCCCTGCGATCCGCATTATGCCGCACTCCTTTTTCTAACAAGCACATTGTCTTTCCCGATTGCACATGTTTGAGGCAACATTTGATGTACCCTTTTTTCCGCCTTCAAGGGATAATTCTATTACGCTCATAAGAAGTTCGAGGTTGTGAATTCTCGGCTATCCGGGCAGTGTCACTACCCTGAGAAAGCCTGCGACATGTCAGGCGAAACGTCGGCACCCCAGCCAACGACGCGGCGTCTCCCTGATAGCCGAGAATTCATGGATTCGAGCCGCGGAAGCTTACGTATACAAGTTCGAGGTTGTACCAGTTTGTTAGGTTCTGCAATAGAAATTGTACACGGCTTCGACACGTTTATTCTTTTCGTTATCGAATAATTGTTTCTGTGAGATTTCGCTCCCTCATTTAGATCAGAAGACTGCGAAGAGTCAGGAAATATGAAATGCATTTTAAACCTTACCGTTCACCTCAGTTTCGAAAACAGCTGAGAACAGCTTAGAATTTTGTCGTTTAGTCAATTCTTGAGTTTGTATAATTTATAGTAACCATATATTTGTTGCTAAAAAGCGAGAAACCATTTCTCATTTTCTTCAACTAATGGGCTACGTAGAGTTAAAACTTTGTAGTCAAAGCATCCAAATGTATTCTGGGCACTAATGGACAGATCATAACAAAACTGGTTAGGCGGAAGACAGGATCTATCGATTTCCAAAGAGGTAAGGCGTTAGAGCGCTATGTTACGAGGCGTAGTTACAGGCAGTTGGCTACTCCGCTTCTTGGGTTCTTTATTGTCAGCGCCTAAAGACTGCTTCTGGGGACTCCTCTCTTGTCCTCGAAAGGGTTTTACTCTTTCGCTCTCTCTCAAGGCCTTGGAAATCTCGACGAAATGACAACCACCGATAATGTATGCAGGACGAGAGTGAAATCCAGTTCTTCACGGTGAGGCAATATCTATTATGATGTGCCGGAAGAGGGACTATGGCCCGAGTACGTGTGAGAAAGTGAAGTAGTTGTGCCTGAGAAGAATACAGGCAAGTCAAATAACTATAATTTTAAAACTTTTCAAATGGGAGGTCTTCAAAAATTGGATTTGGCTAACCAGCGTAACCTTATGTAATTAACACCACAGAACATCATCTGTACCCTAATCAAAGCGGTAATCTGAATAAATTATTGCATTTTCTCTGTATTTTCTAATTACTTCTCTCTACAGGCCTTTCTGAAGCTTCTTTACATTAGTCATAAGAAACGGCGTTCACTGAAAGCCCGAGTTTCACTAATAGGTATAATTAATATTTAGTGCATTCTCAACCTCTGTTGAAAATAATGTTAATTTGTAGAAGAGATTTTAAATACCACTTGTGCGTTCCAAACTTTCAGATTCCTCCGGCGCTTTGTGATTTGGAATTTATCGGAAATTTCCAACCAATTCATGGTATTGTCTGTGTTAATTAGCAAACTTCGTATATACTGAAATGCATCTTTCAAAAGAAAGTAATTTAACCGCTAATACGCAATATTAAATTGGAAATAATATTTTAAAATTCTTTGACACATATTTTACTATTATTTTGCAAATGAGCATTGAGAAAATGAAAGCAGAATACCGAAAGGAAGTCAAAAGAATCGGGAATGGATATTGAAATTGAGTTATCACACTCATAAATATCACTTTCGAAAACAATTAATGGTTTCAAATATGTAGAGGAAATCTTACAACAAAACTGTCATAATCAACTTTTTAAGTCAATTAATAAAATTTAATTAGATTAATATTTTTTTTTACAGATTCCACATTGAAAACTTATGTTAACTCTTAAATACGAAAATGTATAACTTAAAATACAATAATTTTTGGGAAGAAAGGTAATACTGAAGATAAATATCCTATGCGACCTGCTAATCTACGATATAGCAAAGGTAGCGGCGTTACCACAGTCACATGCGCAATAATTGGCCTGCTAGCTGCTTCGGCCACGAACCGTCCCTTAAAAACCAATCAGCTTAATCCATAAATTTCTTTCCCCCAACTCGGCTTTCGCGCGTTTCGGTCCCTCGCACCCGCGAGGAAAGGCGGAGGCGCGGCCGGCGCAGAGCACCGCGGGAATTGCGGCCCCCCCCCGCCCCCGCCCCCCTCGCCTCCGCGCCGGAGCCGCCACGTTGTCTTCCTAGTTGTTGGGCGGCGATCACAGAGCAGCCGATTATGGTCGAAAGTTTGGTCGGCCGAAAATATATGTTATAGACTCACATATTCTACGGGGAAAACGCAGACAGTACTTCAAAGTTATCATGTTGAAAAGCAATTTCAAAATTATATTATTTTTTTCTCTTCTTTGATTTTGGCGCCAAGATTGGTTGACAAATATCTTAAAACTTTACTATTTTTCTCCGAAACTCCAATTATTTTCACCCTGATACTTGCAATAGAACCGGAGGAAAAATAAAACGAAAAACATGTTTCTTTCATTATCTGTGTAACAGATTGCCCTAGAAGCCTGATTTTGGGGAATCTGCGCGATTTTTAATTTTTTTTCACACTATCGCAATTATCGATTTGGTTTGAGGGCACTTTTCACCTAATTATTCTGCTATATCATTTGAAATTTTGCAACGTCAAATTATAAGTTTTAATGAAAATCGAAACTACATAATTTTCATCAATGTACTTCCGTTTATTTGAGCAAAGCATTTAAAAAAGAAAATTCTAGTCAGTTTCCAGAAAACATGGAAAATTATTGTTGGGGTTTTCTGTAAATAACCCTAAAAATTGAAAATGTTTATGACATCCGGAACGGCACAAATAGACCTTAATCTTGAGGTATTTACCGAGTTTCAGTCCAAAAGTAACGAATTTGACAGTGTTTTGCGTGACAAACTTCTATCCATCCATTCTTCCAGACGCTCTGATTTTCGGGTACAAATTTGAGTTTATCTCTTCGGCAGGTTTCCAATCTTAACCATGTTTCAAACAGCACTCACACAGACTCCTTAGAAGGTATGTTAAAGCTCAAAATAATCTTAAACATGAGTTGTACGATTCAAAATTCGTTATTGCATTGTTGAAGTGACGAACACTTTCCACTCTGTACTATAGTAGAGGGAGGAAAAATAAAAAGCACTCCTATCGTAAGCAAAACATAGAATTATATGGAAACTTCAAAGTTCGGAAGTTGGCAGGTACATTGAGATTTGTCAACTCTCCAAACTCCATTTTGCTGCATTTTGAAAGTTTCTTTCTGTAACTATCCGCAGCAATTTTTTAGCGAAAGAAATCTACTAAGGATATAAAGTAATGGTGAGGCAATATAAGAAACACTCAATGAACACTCTTTAATCCGTACAGGATCACTGTGTTGGGATGTACGCCGGCAGGAGTACTCTACCTTTTACTCTGTCTCACATTTCACAATTTCTTCATACTTCTCCTCGAATTTGATTATCTTCATGATCTATTGATTAGCTTGTTAATGAGCCTCTCTGACCTCGTCAGCTGAAGGGTTCTTCAACTTTAGTACCTACAGAAGGTGTAAAAGTTAAACTCATTAAAGCATTTTTTAAGTTTTTGAGTTGATTGAGTTTTTGAGTTGTTTTTGAGGTGAATTTACATCGCTAAATCCCATAGTTAATGATCTTATTAATGCAATAATTGAAATATCCGAGTTTGCAAGAACTAAATTCAATTGTTTTCTTTTTTCACTACGTAACACAACAGTGGAAATGTTCAGGAAACTCCATCTCTTCTGGTTATTTTTGTTTTCAAAAACAATATATTTAATTTGTCTGTTAAAGATAACCCAGCTTTTGCTCTATCTATCTATCTATCAAAAGACGAGTTAGCAATTTTAACCTAATGTTCATCTTGATCGATCTCAACCCCCTGGTTTTTGGACTTGGTGAGTTTCACTTCTACACGGAATAAGCCCGCTCCCTGTGGTTGGCCGAGCGCCTGCGGTCGCCAAGAAAGCTCGTCGTTGGCCCGCGGCGCTTCAATTCGGAGGGCGTTCCCTCAACACCAGCGCGGAATGAAAGTGAAATGGAACGACATGAATCTACCTTGATTGATAGAGCAATGCATTGACATTGCACATTGCTATTTACTGCAGAAGATGAATTACTCTGGCACTCCCTCTAATTGACTGGTGTATTAACTGGTGTGCTAACTGGCCGTGTTAATGAAATTTAATGCTAAAGCCCTGGAATTCGTTCTCACTTCATACATAATGATTACGATGACGTATGTTGACACATTTGTTTCTTGAAAACGCTTTGATTAATGTTGAATCGTAAATTCAAAAACTTATAAATTGAGGCCAGGGATGAGTGTTTGAAGAAATTACTTTTCATACTAACGCGCGTCACTAATTGTATTATAAGACATATAAAAGACACTGTAGAAAAATAAACGGATAATAATTTACCAATTTTTCCTACAAAATGACTTAAATTTGTAAAGAGTTTTCGTGGAATGTAAGATAATTAACTTGAAAACAAATATCAGTATCCGGTTTAGTCACAACGCTGCCTATTTCGAAAAGGCACACATCAGATAAAAATAAATGTTTGTTTTTAGAAACATGTAATTGGAAATTAGTTTGATTGCAAACATTGCTTTAATAGGTACGATAATTTCATTTTGTGATGTTTACAAATTTTCAAAAATATTTAAACAGTAATTGATAGATTCGAAAAATTCTGTAGTAACCGATTCATAAAAATAAATATTAATGTTATTGCTTGATAGTTATTTATACCACTTTTCAATCCAATATTTTGATGGCGTTTTTATACGAATCTCAGGGGAAGTTGCAAGTTGTGGGCAAAACTGCTTCCAGACAAACACATTCCAACACAAGTTCGTTGATATCTTGTCGCTTCGTTATTCACAAACACAGTAGTGGCATCACCACACAACAACTGTCTACTAACACACAAAGCACACACTTGACACCAAGTGTACGCTACATGTGTCCGATATGCCCAAACATGCTTTTACAAACCACAACGTTGCACTATCGAACCGGTTTTCAATCGACGCATCCAAGATGTTCGATGGTTCAGAGGTGTCCGCCATATTGTGAAGTACACACACAAAAAGTTGAAAGTGATAAAAAATGACGAAAGAAAAAAAGCACGCGAAATAGGTGTTGGCGCGCGCCGGCCGCACGTGGCCGCTTACCTTGAGAGCTGCCATGGCGCGAGCGTGGGTGCCTGGGGCGCGGGTTTCACCGGAGTGGCGAGACGCGTGTGAGCTCGCCGCGGAGCCCCCTTCGCTTTTATAAAGATGTCACCCGCGCCCCGCGCCAGCCGCTGCCCCTCCCCTCCCCCAACGCCCCCTCCCCCTCGCCATGGGCGCATCCTCCCGCGGCAGCCCCCTCCCCGCGCCGCGCTCTTCCCCCACCCCGACAGCCGGCGCGCGCCGAGGGGGGATCTAAGGGCTAGGGGGCGCCATTGGGGCAGCAGGTGTTGAAATGGAGATCGTCGAGAAGAAATACTGACGCTCTTCCCTTCGGCCTTGTGGAGGCTTGATTCAGGGGCCGCTGTGGTTCTAATTGCCTTTGGGTCGTCGTTGTTTTTCGTGTTGATCGTTGGAACGTCCTCTCTTGTTTCTTCCGGCCCCGCTTTTTCATGAACAGGATTCTCATCTGTTCTGCCGAGACGCCCGAAGTTTGGGAGTTCTATTCTGAAAGAGAAAATTTAGTAATGACCGAGTTAGTTGCTTTCCATCCTAATAAATGTTATTTTGGTACGTGAGGTGAAATGTCTTTCGTGTATGAACTCGTATACATGCTAATGATTCCAGTTAATTAATATTCCCAAAACAGTGCTATAGAATACCTCAGGAATTAATCTGAGGGCTTGACCCTTTTCGTACTGAGTCACAGCGAATGAAGCATGTTCGCCTGCATTATATCAGTATTACTAATTTCCAATGTAAACAGAAATTAATAGAAAACTATGCATCCTCCAGCAATGTGAGAGATGTATGTGATTTCGTTGGATGCCCAGGAAGTAGAAAAACATCCATAAACATTACACTTTTTTTATTTTGATTGAAAAATGCAAATATTTACGTAATTCCGTCTATTCCACACTGAGCATACTTACTGAAATTCCAAACTCAGTGCGACACTGCTTATGACTTGTCAAACTTCATGCGAATACAAAGTTCTACGGAAAATGCCAATACTCTTTAAATATTTGCTATTCACATTTCGCGTTATGCGTTATGGAAACACGTGAAGCTTTTTATATTCTTCGTGTATAAAGAACGGTTGTACTTTATATCTAAAAGATCCTTATTCTTGAAAATTGATTTTGTTAACGAGATTATATTTGTTGATCTTAAGCAATGTGCTGTTTGGAAAACCATTTTGTGCGATTTGTTCAGTATTATTTTGGCGCTGCAGACCACTAGTGACTTACGACTATTCTTTTACATTTATGTCCTGAAATCCATTTCAGCATCCATTATTCTATTGCGAAATACATTTTAGCTGCAAACTTTTATTTTCCTTAAAGTTGAATGACAATTTCCAAATTATGGACTTCGAGAAGATACGCGTTTTAAAAATGTTCTAGGAATCACTGCAATGACGTGCATCACTTGATGTACCAACACACACGGTGAGAGGAAGGGAAAGGAATGCCTTTTGCTCGAGAAGTTCCCACCGCATTAATTCTTGGCAACGAATAATTAAGTCATTCCAACCTTAATTATCTTGAGAACATTCGAATTTCTTCTCCATTGCAAACGAGCTCAGTGTAGTACGAAATTTAATTAAAAGCTATGAAAGTAATTGATTCCTTTTGCAATTGTAAAAACTGGAATGCAGTTCTTTATCATCAAAATCAAACAACATTTATTTCATTGTACAAAGTGATAAGTAAATGAATGTGTCTTGGGTGAATTTTAAATATTAATTTTAACTCAAAATAATTCTATAAATTATCAACTTATGAAATAAATTATTAATAATTTCCAATTTTTAATACCAAACAAGAGTACATGGGAACATTGGCGGCTCCTTGGGGTAGGCAAGCTAGGCCCTGCCTTCCGTGATGACTATGTACTAGTTCAATTCATTTCATAAAAAAATCATTAAAAAAGGGACTTATAATTTTCATATGGTGCAAATATTATTCATAAGAATTATTCAATGACGATTATTCAGTATAATGACAATTTCATTATCGTGGCATGAGCCATATTTCCATTTAAAGCGTTTTCTAACAGCCCGTGCGCCCTGCGACCTGCTCTTCTCTTCCCGTAGTGACGTTCACCTGCTTGCATCTCCCAGAGAAGGCTCTCCCGGGCGCTGTCTCGCTTTGCACCGAAGTTTGAGAAAAGGCCCTGCAGTGAACAATAGTAGGAACAGTCCATGCTTGAAGCATGCGCGTTGTGCGTAGACCAGCAAAGTCTCTCGTTGCGCGCCTCCATGGTAGACTCATATTTCTAATCACTTGCAAGCCAGGTAGCACGTATGTTTACTGTTTTGTTGACGAGTTAACAAGCGGAAAAGAAGATTATTAATTAGTATTTTTTTTATTTTACTCGTAAATTAGTATGTCGCGGATTATTAGAGTTACTTGATTTTCTAGTTTTAAATTTTATTTTACATTAATATTGTGACAGATACGAACTACACTGAATGAACTACTAAGTACACGTTTTCTCGCCTTCACGATGAAGAAAAGAGCCAAATTTTGGACGAAGGTCGACCTACTCGTAAGTTAAGTACGGTTGCAGTATGCTGGCGAGAAAATCCAAGAAAATTTAATCCCTTGTGGTATGATTCGCGGCATGGCTAACAGATAGACAAGCTTTATTGTTTGGTCATGTCTTTCATTGTCAGTTAAGGTGAATATTTGGAAAAGAGATGGATATTTGGCAAACGTTAATCGAAAGCTATAAAAAAACTTGAAATTTCAAAAAATCACATTTACAATTCCGTGAATCAAAAATGCCTGGGAAGAAAATTAATTCCATTTCTGAATTATTGTCAGAGCAACACAAAATCACAACACTTTTTTATGTCTGTATAGCTTAAAATCAGGTCTGCGCTTGTTTCATGAAAATAATACTTTGAAATGTAATGATATCAGTGAGGTCATTGTTTTGAATAAATTGAATACCTGTTTTAAAAAAAATGGATTGAGATGGGGCATGCCCCTCTCACCCTCTTCCCGGAATGCGCTGGTATTTGGTAATCTGTTTTGTCTACCCTGATCATTTATTCACGAGTTGCCTCGCCAGTAGCATGAGTTAATAAAAAACATTGTGACAAAGGTCAAAAGCGAAAAATTACAATTGGAAGATATCACATTCATCAGATCACATCGGTAGGTTTTAAAAACATATGATTGTACCCTTCTGATAAACATGGGAAGCAGTAAGGTCGAATTTGTCTGGCAAAAGACATATTCGGGGGTTGACTGTAGAGTTCCACAAGAAGGAGTAATTAAATGTTATGTAATAAATGTACTGTTCTCATTTATCAAATAACGTATATTGTCTCTTTGTTTCTTGCACAATGCTCGGTCGTTGGAAGCGTCGGCAAAGCGAAAGTTGGAATACGTTATACATGCACGACTTTTCGGTCGTTGACTAATGCGCTAATTGTTACTTAACCGCAGCCAATGGTCCGCCGTTCCCGACACTTGGTCGTTTAGTGACCCCTGTGCCCTATGCGAGTTTCTAAAACATCCTGCTTCCATTAGCGAGGAAGTCGCTGGCAGAATTTTTCCTTTCTTTCCGTTCACTTTCCACATTTGTATAACTGTCTCTTTCGGCCTGCATTTCCAATCATATGTCCTTTCTGTTATAATATGTTGACGTAAAATGTGTGCATCTTCTTCTCACCTTATTCCTATATTCTGACTTTTAAATTTTTTGTTAAATTTGCTAATGTTTCTGAAATAGGGGCCTAAAGACATTATTCTTTATCATAGTAATTTCACAAACTATTTTAAGAATATTACTATTTTGAAATTAAATTTTGTTAAAAAAGTCGATTGATAGCGCTATCTATTTATACACCGCTAAGCGCAGATAGTCATTATTTTACAAAAACAAAAGCCTATGATAAGAACTCACGACTAATTTTCAAATGCCATATTGTAGCGAAAGGTTCAAAACCACAACAGGGTGTGATGGAATTCCAAGTGTTACAAAATCGTGAGATGTAAAGGATTGCGAGAGAAATCGAAACACGTTTGAAATTTTTTCTTTGGGATATCAAAGGATTACTTGTCATTCAATCTCCAACTTACGTACTATTATTATCATATTATTATCATTTTCGGAACCATTATCAAAGATCATGATTCGGTAAGTTATGTTGAATTTCTTTCTTTTTCGGGTCACGTAACTCTTTGTAATTTTTCCCTAGAAGAAGCTCAAGTTCTTGACAGTTAAACCTATCCTTAGTAATTTTTATTATTTTTCTTATTCAAGGGATTTGTAAACAATCTTCCGGGTTCTGGTGAGCTTAAATGTCAGAACAGCTCACGACTGATGGATTAGACTACAATGGGACTTGCCAGCCCCACCTTTTACATTAAAATAGAAGGGACGCGAGGCGTGAGGATGTGGTCACATTGATCGCTGTAATAATATGCAATGCAATGCATGGTTCGTAGTAATTTCATAGCTATCGACCGACTGAGATGGGTCAGGGCATTAACTGATGTTCCTTCACATATCACTGCAGTGCATCTGACCGGGAGTCCAAGGGTTTGAGTGCCGGTGGTGGCAAAATATTCGCTACTCGCTAGTTAGAATTCAGGTGCTGTCCGCACGATAGTTGTAGCATCCAGCTGCTGTGATTGGTAGTTTTCATTGGATCAGTACCAGGCGAATGCCGGAGCAGTACCCTAACAAACGGGCCACGGACCGCGCATCCTTCCTCTTCCTAGTTCTATCTTCACCACATGTTTACACACACACACACATAGTTACATACGCTATGCTACCACACGTGTTGGGAGACCAGACGGTCGGCGACGGACATCGCCATCCAGCGGGGGAGGGCACCATCACATCCCATGATAAACATATGCACTATGCTTTCGGGAATAATGACCATAGCAGAGAACGTACCATAAAACACAAATCAATCGTAGCTATTGCCGATGAGGAGAGTAAATAAATTCATTTTAGCAATTGGATTGTAAGAAATACCTCTATTATTATTCCTGTGTGTCCAACAATTTTTTAGAAATAGTAAAAATTTGAATAATTATTTGATATTTTTCACTATTGAAAGCAACCGAAGCGCTACGTGATTGTTTAATTTCCTGTTTCATCTTGACAGAATAACAACTTTTCACGCTTGAGTCCACGATTCTAATGTCATATTTTGTAATATGTATTATTTCAGTTTTATTTACTACTTGTCAGGTACTGAAATTCACTAGTTTTTTGTCTCGTACTGTGTCATATATTTTCAAGATAAATAAATAATTAAAAACGATGATGTGACTGATTCTAGAAGTTTCTTAAAATACGAGAATAACGCGCTCTATTATAGTAATTAACAATGACTGAACATGAATTAATGCTGTTTCGAGTATAAACGCTTGAAATTACTTTTTTCTGATGGGCAACTAGATCACATCAAATATTTTTATGTTTAAAAGAAATGTTTAATTAAGCGTAGCGAGAACATATTTTTTGCTCTCACAATTATGTGATTAGGAAGCAAATAAAATCACCATTAGAAAGTACTAATCAGACAATAATCCATTATCGTAGATAAAAAAACATTAAATGCAAAAGCGCTTTTCATTCCAGAAGACTCTAAACCTAAATATTTATTATTATATACAAATCAAAACGGCTCCTTTCCTTCCTTGTTATCATGGAAGGCGCGCGCGCCGCCGTTGTCGAGCGCGGTGCGTTTGTGTCAGGGTGAAGAGGGCGGCGCGGAGGGGCGCCATGGGGCGGGGCGATGGGTGCAGTGTGGAGCCGGGCGGCGGAGCGGGCTGCGCCACTGTGCCCGTCCCTCACTGCTCTCTCCTGCAGAGCCGCTCGTTCGGTCCACGTGGAAAGCAGCGCTTCCACTCCTGACGGCGCGCGTCAGAGGGTAATCCTGATTGCGGGACTTCACCATTAGTATGTTATTAATGTTTTTTTTCTACTTTTTGCTTTTATTCAATCATCTATTTGCTTCATTGAAATCTGTTCGTTTAAATAACTGTTAGTGTTGGATTTTTTCTAGTTACGTAATGTTTTTTGAGGAATGATTAGTTTGAGTAGTGCATTAATATAAGCGACTGTGTCTTATTCCCACACATTCTTGCAAAATTATATCTTCCAAGAACCAACTTCTCACAAAGAACGAAGAACACTTCTCACCAAGTTTCTCAGGGCCAATGTTTGCTTCAATGGAAGTATTATTCATGTTTTTGAACAAATTCCAACAATAAAAACTTCTTTTCTAAATATGAAAGAAAACGTATTATGAGTTTACTCATTCATAAGAAATTTTGTACATAGGTTTATATATTTTTGTTTAATTCTTAGTTTTTAAAGTAACTATTCTAATTAGACATAGACAGATTCTCATTACACTACTTACATAATAGAGAGATTTGTAGGATGTTTCTATGTTAAGAAGAAATAATTTCTTCTTCTCGACAATCGTAATTATCACCAACATTATCGCGATGATGTTCCTGTTCTTAACCAGTGTCGCATGTGTAGCTTATTTTCGGACTCTTCAGAAATAGAAACAATTCGTTGCTTCCATGTGTTTTCGCCGACAAACAAAATTATAATCTCTTTTAATTCAATAGTTACATTTGAGTATTTTATGGTTAAATATTAATTCCGAAAAGTAAGTAATTCTAGCTTCTTCGCGCCGGAGCGTTTAATGCTACTGCGTGGGATTGTCGGGTGTGGGGCGGGTGGCGAGGCGGGGGGCGAGGCGGGTGGGGGGAGGGCGGGTGCCTGCGGAACCGCCGCTCGAGGGGCGGAGCGGAGCCGCGCCACGCGTGCTCGTGATCACGTAACGCGTGCATGCTCCGGTGCACGCGCCGCTCCGTTCCAGGTCCGCCCACCTCCCCCGCTCGCTCTCTCCGCCCGCGCAGGCCCTCAGCCGAATTCCCGGCCGCCGCCGCCGCTTGCTCCACCGCGCCCCGGCCTGCCCCGGCCCTTTCTTCGGGCTCCGACGGCGAAAGCGCCATCAAAATTGGAGTATCGCAAGATCTCATTTGCGGTTTCGCTACTGACATTTTTAATTTACGGCCTCAGTTATTTTGCAAGGTGCACACTCTTTGCGGTGAGAGAATATACCGTTATTATAACATTAAATTTACAGAAAAATGATTGTTGATATTATCAGATTCATTGTTTCGCCAACTATTTTAATGCTTCTAATGTGTTCTGAAAATATAATACATCGATTAACCGAGATTGGTCGAGATCCAACTTGCTAACGAGCAATCTGAAAATTAAAGATTATTAATGTGTATATGACTGAAAAAACCTCATCTATCTGAATACCTAATACTTTAATTATTGTGACTAAAACTAAAAAAAACTCTCAAAAAATTCAAACAGTTTCTCAAGTACGTTTTAAAAAACCTAAATTGTGAAAAATCTATTGAGTCTTTTCATGGATGTTTGAATGTTCTGGAATTTTGCAAATATAAATTTCAAAATTCGAATCGTCGAACTTTACGCGTCATTCGATTTGCGTAGAAAGTTGCGCGAAATAATCGAATTGAAAGAAATACTTTTTTCGTTACTGGGAGCCTAGTTTTTTATGATTTCAACAATTTTGTACTTTATTACATGTTGAGCAATAGATCAAAATGTATTAACTCCACATTTAATTTGAATATAGTTTGAAGGAAATTCTTAATCTATTTCAAAAATATTCTGAATATATATGGGGGACGTACAATAAGTTATCTACCCGAGTTTAAACATGAACTTTTATATTAAACCTCACCTCATAACTTTTCAATGCAGTCCCCACACCTTCAACACACGTGGTCCATTTTGCCTCCAGTGATCGAATACCCTCAGAAAAGAAGAAACCATTTTGACTGTCCAGATACCCCATTGCAGCTTCCTTGACTGCTTCATCGTCAGGAAATCGTCGCCCACGCATTATTTTTTCATGTCTCGAAACAGAAAGTAGTCGCTGGGAGCCAGATCTGAACTGTATGTAGGATGATTACGTTGTATGAAGCCACAGTGTTCAAAATCTCTCATTTTGTCTGTTAATCCTCACGGTACTGCACTTGCCATCTTCTCACATCAAGCTTACGGCAGACTGATTTTTAATTGAAGCCGAACCATACCAATACCCAGCTTGCTCTCCAACAGTAACGAAGATACTGAGGCAGATAAGTCATACATAATTTACATCAGATCAAAGAATATTAAGTTTATTTGAACAATGGATGAATCATAATAATATCATCTCAGAGAATATTGAATCTTGTAATATGGCAACTCATGCATATTATTTTGTCACGGAGTTAATATGTTTTGATCAGTTGCTCCTCATACATAACTAAACAATTGTGATTTGCCCCCATTGAGATCATGATTACGTTTCGAATCATATAATGCTTTTTCCGCTTTATTCCCAAAATTTTGTCCTTAAGAATTTAAGAGATCTTCTGCGTATTCTGTCATGGAAGATTCTTTCGCGAACAGAATTGTGTAGAATTTTCAGTACAATATTTCTTACGATAAGAATGATTGGAAAGTTTGAACTAACAAATTGATGGGGTTTGACAATCTTTTGGTACTTGCATTACTGAAAATTGCAATTTAGGCCAATGGACAGACGCTTGGATGGATGGATAGATGGGCGAACATACGGGCAGAGGGATGGACGGCGGCCGGTCGGTCGGAAGGACGCACAGACGAACGGGCAGACTACCAGATTGTAAAAAATCATTTTCAGTGACCAACAAAACGTGAAAAAATCTGACAATTTCTGACAAAACCTCAACATTCCAATATTCCTTTCGACTTCTTTCAGGGAATGAAAGATGAGGTTTTCGTGAACCGAGGCCCTTTCCCGCCCGCTGGGGACTGGACCGCGCGGGCGCGGAGTGGGGGCGGCGCTGGCGGCGTGGGTGACATGGAATCGCGGACGCGATCTGCACTCCCCCCGCGCAGCCATTTCTCCGCTCGCTCCACTGCGCCTGTTCCGCTGTTTGTTTTGGCTCCCACTTGACGTAACTCGCGTGGACGCCAACTGCGTCTTCTCGGGGGGGGGGGGGCTCACCCCGGCTCTTCCGGTTCGCAGTTGGCGCGGCTTTAAGTTAGAACAGATTCGACCGTCATTGTAATTTGAATGTCGGCTCGTCAATTTTTATTAGAACGCACAATTAGTACAATTAGAACGCACACGTTTACTCGACTCTTCATTATTTCATTTTCTCTTCATTTCATTAGAGGGGAGTGGAGGATTCGTTTCTTTCGTCGTCAAATCAACCCCGAAGATATTTGGTCGAAGGAAATATTTTCTATAAAAGGAGTGCAAATATTTATTGTTTTCTGATGATGCCAAAAACAATGTTTACTATATTTTATTCATAATTCAGTTGTATTGTTAAAAGAGAGGGATGAAGATTCCGGAAGTCAAGAAAATGTTTGCAAAAATTGTCCCTCTCGTTTCATGAATATTACCTCCGTTAATACTTCGTTCATCTACACTGCTTTTAAGTTCTCTAAACCGGGTTAGATAACTCAGGGCATTATTTGACGTCGCAGCATTCTCTCTGACCGGGAGGTCCCAGGTTGGAATCCCGACTGTGGAAAGAGTTTCGACCCTCGCAAGATAGCTAGGTCAAATACAGTTGATGACTTGCGGAGAATTCTAGTGGCTGAGTGCTCTGATCGGTGGTTTTCCGTGGTTACCTAGACTAGAATAGCTGTGGTGCAACTAACGCTAGACGTATGCCTGAGCAGTACTCTAACAAAAGGGCCACGGACCGCGCGCCACATTTTCCTCTTTCTTGTCCGACCATCGCCCCTTATAAGTCCACTTCCATACGCTACGACACCGCACATGCCGGGAGGCCAGTCGGAAGCTTAGAGTTGGTCCGACGCTCCGCCAACCGATGCGCAGTTCGGCGCCGGATCACGCCATCCATCTGTGGACGATCACCGCTAACTCATGCGATGAAAACAAGCACTACACTTACGGGACTTATAGCAGTTGACGGAAGCGCTAGACAATCCACCAATTCTCTAATCCAAAAGGCATTTTCTTATTCTATATTACGATTATTATTTTTTTATTATTATCATTATCATTATCAGTATCATTATCATTATCATTATCATTATCATTACCATTAATCATTATCATTAGTAGTAGTAGTAGTGGAGTAATAGTTGTAATAACAGAAACTGTAAAGTTGTAGTAACAATAATAATAGTACTAGTAGTTTTTTTCCCAGAACAATTGTGAGAACCCATCATGGACAGTTGGGAGGCACCGACCTCCGTCAAGTTGCAACCCCCATTGTTCGAAATTGAAAATTAACTAGCCTATAATTTTGTACTAATTATGTACTAATTTCGTTCCACAATGAAAAATTTTGTACTCGACTATAAACAATAAAAAAACCACATTAAAAAGTGGGGGTGCTAGCTTGACGTTAAGTTAGCACCCCCACTTCTCATAAATTCAAAATCAACTAGCCTAACATTATCTACTAATTATGTACTAATTTCGTTCCACAATTAAAAAATTTGTACTCAACTATAAACAATTAAAAACCGGGTGCCAATGAAGCACTTTTCACTCATATTTTCTGATTTTTTAAAACATATTTAGAGTGAAAGTTTAAACTTGAAATTAATAACGCAGATTAACATCATAGTGAACTTTTACATGCAATAATTTCAAAATTTTATCTAGTCCCGTAACTGAGATATTAGAGTCTAAAAACACGAAAAATTGCGAGCGGCTCTAAACAAAAGTGTCCCCCACTACATCCCCCTTCGCAGAAATTCCAATTTAACTAGCCTATATTCTTCTAACATGTATGTACTAATACTACAACAAAATAAATAACTTCGTACTCAACTGTAAACAACTGAAAAACCGGTGACAATAAAGCACTTTTCTCGTGAATTTCACGAGTTTTTAAAACACATTTTAAGTCAAATTTCAAAGTTGAAATTCACAACGCACTTTAACAATATAGTCAACTTTCACATATAATAATTTCAAAATTTTATCTAGTCCCGTAACTGAGATATTACAGTCTAAAAACACGAAAAATTGCGAGCGGCTCTAAACAAAAGTGTCCCCCACGACATACCCCTTCGCAAAAATTCCAATTTAACTAGCCTATATTCTTCTAACATGTATGTACTAATACTACAACAAAATAAATAATTTCGTACTCAACTGTAAACAACTGAAAAACCGGTGACAATGAAGCACTTTTCTCGTGAATTTCACGAGTTTTTAAAACACATTTTAAGTCAAATTTCAAAGTTGAAATTCACAACGCACTTTAACAATATAGTCAACTTTCACATATAATAATTTCAAAATTTTATGTGGTCCCTTATTAGTGTTATTACACTCTACAAATCCGATATATAAGGAGTGGCTCTTAACATAAGTGGCCCGCGACGCATCCCCGTTCTCAGAAATTCCAATTTAACTAGTCTACATTCATTTACCATATTTGTACATGTTCATTAACAAAATAAATAAGTTTTTACTCAACTATAAACAATTAAAAAGCTGTGCAATTGAAGCATTTTATGCGTCAATTTCTGATTTTTAAAACTCGTTTTCAGTCATAATTCAACGTTGAAATTTAGACTGCACTTTGAGACTATGGTTGTGCCTTAGGTATAATAATTTAATTTTAATCTTTTTATTATAATAAAAAAAGGCAATTTTTCATTTTATTATGAGTGAAATCTCAAATAGGTATGCTACGTACCACTGTTATTTAACCTAAAATATCTACAATGTCATATGTATTTGGTTAGCAATAATTAAGGTTGCAACTTTATTTGTTCTTAAGCAATTACTGTAATATAATAGAAATTCCTTATTCGCTTTCAATACGTATTGCCTCAAATATTTTAGGTATAAAAACTTACAAGGTGAACCATTATTCCTTTGAATTATAGAACTGCGGTAACCATAACCAGTGCTGTTTTGTTTAAAAATGTACGTCAATTTTAATGCAGAGTATTAGTAAAGTAGAGTATTAATAGCGGGCTCCTGGCAACCCAATCGCTGCTATGATCAGACCGGCTACTTCCTATGCTAAAGAGAAATTGTAATATTCTGATTGCTATTCTGGAAAAGTGTGTTATTGTTCCTCCAAAAAAGATTTTCCTTTTCCCAGGTACACAAATGGAATAACAAGTGAAAGTGAGTAGTATTAGTAGGATTCTTCCTGCAATTCAGTCACTGCTATTATCGGTTTAGCTACTTCCTATAAAGAAAGAAAAAATATAAAAAATAGTATTCACAAGATCATAAGTGTGTTCTCGTTTCCAAAGATATATTTTCTTTTGACCAGGCACAGAAATGGAATTACAAGCCAAAGCGTGTATTAATAGGCGGCTCCTTGCAATGCAGTCGATGCAAGGATCTGTCGGTCTACTTCCCATAAAGAAGGAAAGATTATGATATTGTTCCCTGCTCCGCAAGTGTGAGTGACGTTCAGGTCCCTGATTCGCTGCAGTATGGATTTTGATACTATTGTTAATATTAGGTAAGTACGAGCCATTTATTGTTCACATCCAATTTTTCTTGGTACATCCATTTCGGTCCCTACAGAAATGGATGTACAAAATGAAGGCTTTTTTTTCTATGATGTATAGGAGCTGAGGATTTAGATTTATGTTCTACATCAATTATTACTTCCCCATACCATATACATTTTATTATTATTAATTATTTTTTGTATCAACCAATACTTCACGATAATACAATTTTATTACATGGAAATTACTCTTCTAGTAAAACTGTATTTAAGCCAGTGACTTAGGCAGTTGGCAAGAATGTTAAAATCACTTAAGTCGCAATGTTTCAGATCAATTTTCAGCACATAGGCAAACATTTCTTCGCTGGAGAAAACAGAAATTGACAATTCATTATATTTATCATTTAATTGAAGTACAATATTTGAAGTCGAATGTAACCGATACAATAAAAAATTTATAATTTTTTTAGATAAAAAATGTAAAAATATGTAAAAAATATTGGTAATCCATATATCTAGAAAAAGTTTCTTTTCTTAGTACCAGCTCAGAGATTTTTACGAAATTCTGTAAATATTGATCTCATGTTATTGACGGAAATACACCCTATTTGCAACCTTAAGCCAAGTTTAAGAAAGAATACCTTCTTCCTGTAAGAATAATTGGATAGTAGTTATAAGATATTGAAAGGCTAATGGAATGGAAAGAAAGGTCTTCGGAAGAAACAGCATTACATTTTCTCAAATGATTCATTTATTAAAATAATATCTTATTATAATTAATTATGTTTTATTGAAATACCTGGACATACAACGTGTCCAGGATATTACACCATTGACACTTATATAAATATTTACAAAATTCTTTGAAGATGTTAACGATTATATAACACGAAATACATATTGTGCAGTCGTGAGGTCAAAAATAGACTATAGCTTGGTTGTGTATATGCCTGAAAAAGACAACATACTAGATAAATTAGATCTAATTCAAACAGCCTCTGGGATTGGCCATTGGTGCATTTCGTACATGCTCAATTAGAAATAAACTGGCCGTATTTCGAGAAGAACGACTAACCTACAGAAGAGAAAAATTGATTTCATATGCCTTCGAAGTAGTGGCAAATCCAATAACCGAACGACCAATATCATCTTTAATAACATTCTGTAATGAATTCTGCACTGGCCATAATGCCAAGATAATAGGAGTGCGTAGTCTAAAACAGCAGGGGGCAACTTTTGTTGTTCCCCGTGGGTCCTCTTTTCCATTTTTTATCTGCCCATGACATTATTCTATAAACTCTACAAGGGGAATGACATTAATTTATCAATAAAATGAACAAATGAACCATTTTAAGAGTTGTTGGTTTGGAAATTTCCAATATCAGTGAAAAAGAGGAAAAATGTAATTGAGCATATTTACGAGGAACATGTTTTAAAATAGGGCTACTGGTCCCCTGTTAAAATTTGAGGGAGGCTGTGACCCCCTACCCTACCTTCGTGCGCACGTCTGCGCCCAAAACTCTTTGACTCCAAATTCACAGTTGTATACTAACAGCCATTGTGCTGACATTTTATCAGCCTAAATAATTTTCTGAATCTTTAGAAATCCTGAAAATATCGCAAAGAAGGCTCGTCATTGAACGAATTCTGTTAAGAAAATGACAATCTCATAATATACTCAGCACTTTTCTATGAAAAACGTATTGAATATGAAGACAGTGTTTACATACATACAGATTGCTAAAACTTCCGCACGAAACTGGTTGTGCAGTTTTACTTCCGGACAAAACAACATGTGATACTGGAATGTCCAAATACCGTGCAGAGAAGAAATGAATTGAAAATAACCGTTGGTTGAAACACTATTTAAATTGCACTTTCATCTTTCAAACATATGTTACTACTACGAGAAGTAAAAGTTGGCATCTAATTTTGTAATGTATTTCTGTAATTTAAATTAATAATCTAAGCACCAAACATTACATTGCATTGCATTGCATTACATTTAATGTGGTGGCTAATAACCTCATAGAATGTTACTAAAAAAATAAGATTAAAAACATCGACATGCAGTAAAATACTCGTTGTACGGTGGCAATACTTTTCTTTGTATGCTTGCACGTTCTGGGAGCCCACAATGGTGCTCAGTGGTATAAACGATCTTACTTCATGTGGACTTAGATCGCTTCTGGTTCTTTGTTATCATATGACTAGATACAACTACATATCCTACGACTTAATCTTGTGCTCGGCGATAAATTATGTAAAGTGGCAAAATTTTGGTTTTTGTGTCTAATACCTTGCAGGTTTTTGATAAGTCGTCCATTTCAAGCCATAAACCATTTGGTCGCCGACCAATGGCTCTATAATGTCCAACAAATGTTTCTAGAAAATTTGAATTCCCAGGATTTATATAATCTATTACGGCTACTACTGTATACGTGGATGTTACCCCGGAGATAATGAAGTTTTCTTCAATATCGCCAATGGTAATTTGCCTTGATGTATAATTTGCACATACATCAAAGAAAAGAAATAATCCTGTAAAGACAAAAATGATTAATATTTTTATAATATAAATACACTTTATGATGCATTTTGTTCGTGCTCATTTTATGAAATCATTTTTATCTCCGTACTGCAGACATTTCCACACCTTTCACATAACTTTTCAGCCATTGATTCAAATAAGAGCTGTTGTACATTTTCGCAGAAATTATCTAATAAAAAACTGTAAGGAATGGTAATGTGTACAATTGATTCCTCTTTTAAAAAGCATCTATTTGTGCAAGTAAGGACTTCTTTGTAAGAAGGCATTCCGTCTAACAATTCCTTAGCAAGTTCGCCAACATTTGATGTGCAGATAATTTCAATGCAGTCTTTTGACAGTTCATTGATTTTAGTCAATTTACATGCATACAAAATAATTGCTCGATTACGATAAGTTTTTGTTGTTATTGCTTTCTTTGACACACTCATCACCATGGACAAAAAAATGTTTTCTGAAATTGCATCTAAATCATCTAGAAACGGATTATCTAGTTGTGCCAGTAACAAAGATTGAAATATGGAATCAAAACTGCATGTATTTACGACTGTGCAATTTTTGGCATAAATATTCAGTGCCTTTAGTTTTAACACATTTCCATTCAACAAGAGGGGAACCTTTTTCAATTTTGTATGTAAATTCAAATCTTCAGGAGTAAATAATGCATTAATATATTTATTTTTGTTTCTAGCCTTCTTTTGTTCTCCTAAACCTTTCCAATTTTCTATTTCATTGTAGAGAACTGGAATGATTGAGTGATCTCTCTTCTTCTTACACATTTGACATAACCTTTTTTGTCCATAACCTTCTTCTTCATCTTCTAAAGCAATGGAACACTCAGGTAAAACATGGACGACTTTGCCACAGTCTTTACATCGGTGAGCTCCGTCTTGTGGATTGTCTTTACAAAGCATGCAAGATATCACATTTTCAGCAACCTGAATGATAGATGCAGTAAAATAATTAATACACGCAATTAGAACATATTATATATTATAAAAATTTCTGAGCTCTTCGAATAATAGATTCAAATGAAATTGGTGTTAACAAAAAGTTTACGAAAAAATTATTAGAAAAGAATTGCGATATGTAACAATTATAATTTTCGATATGTTACTTTTTTCAGAAAATATAAAATATTTACCTCAAAATTACTTTCTTGATCATCAATTTCGTGAACATCCAAAATAACTTCATTAGCATTATCTTGTGTTCGAAGTCCACTTGCTGCCCCTCTAGCAAGAACGATTTTGTTTCTGTTTGTGTTATATTTTAGGTGTTCCAGAACAAAATCGTCTACTCTCAAGGGTAATTTTCCCTTGAAAGCACGATTTTTCAAATCGTTAAAATCCGATTCAACAGCTGCACTCGATGCAGGGATACGTCCGAAACCAAATTTGTTTCGTATGACGTATGTCCACATTGGAAAGGTCCTACAATGATCGATTAATTTGGTTGCAAATGCATTGTTCTGATGAGCATTGATGTCATCACCTCTTTCTTCACAAGTTTCTTGCACTTGTCGATCAATATCTTTTGCCCAATGTAACCACGTAGACAGTGTATTTGAGGTTTCAGGGCCATCACAAGAACTATCTAGAATAGAAACAAATATGTATATAAATAGGTTTCATTTGTTTGTATTAAATTATCACATATATTTCATAACATTTTTACCTTGTATTCCATTGAAATTGTTAATTTCTTCTAAAACTGAATCAATGTTATTGTTTCCAGTGTGAAAAACTTCACCTTTTTTAATTAGAAGATTTTTAAGCTTTTCTTTCGCTTTCGAACATTCCGTTAATTGACCATTGGATTTTTCCCCCTGGTACGTATTACGAGAAATCGTTAAAATCAAGAATAATAAATGTTTTGCTTCTTCCAAACTTTGCGAAACTATCAATTTGCCTATGGCTCCTAGGTACAAATTCCTGATGCCTGGGTGTTGTCCTTTAAGAAAATCGGCATACATTTTCATTATGTGTGCCACATCGATTCTCACATAACACAGCGGCAAAGGACCTGTTAGGCATCTGTCAGAGTACTCTTCTGGTGTCTTGCAGTTAGTGTAATTCCATACAACACTTATTTAAAAATTAATAATATTAAAATTTGTTGCCAGGAAACTGGCTTTAAATAGCAATTTAAGTTATAAAATAATACCTGCCTAATAGAAGAGCTCTGGATGAATCGCACACAATTTCATTGGGGGAAAGTTGAGATGGAAATAACCGTGAAAATTCCGCTAGCCAGCTGAAGATGGCAACGGATGTGTGTCGTTCAGATAGCATTTGCGCGACTGGAAACTGACAGAAATCCTCATCTTTGCCTGTATTTATTACAATGGCGTATAAAAAAATTGTATTTGAAAATGAACCATCTGATCTTTTAATTTTCTTTACGAAGCCCCCAGAGGCATCAATGCAAATGCATCCTCCCTTAGAATCTATAAGGTATTTTTCATACACATTCAGCTGACTATTGGACCAATAGTGCACGAAAAACGGACGTTTTCCGAGATTGTGAATGGATGTTTTTAGCTGTGTACCCATCAAAATATCCAGTGCTTCTACCGGATCATTGTCCATGCGACGTTGGTTTGTATATTCTAATTTAGCCTGCCGATATGTAGAGCTGTTGCGTAACGAAGCAGGCTCTTGACAATCACCCTCACGAATTGAATGGCCTGCTTCTTCAATTCGGTACACTGCTGCAGATTTCCCTACAAAAAACAATTAGCCACAAGGTTAGAAGGCACTCACAATTTCAGGCAAAAAATATCATAATTCGAATATTTTATGTACGCAAGAACAAATTTTTATTACGCGAGAACATACCTGTCTCATGCAGAAATTTTCCAATACGTAATCGTTCTTCGCCCCGTAAATTTCGCTTACCACATACATTATGCCCTTTTGTCACATAACATGTAACTTTTATCACTTCACCATGTAAAGTAGTGAAATGACCCCGAATTGTTCCACCACATTTGCACTTTCCAGAAAAGTAAGCGGTGTCTGACATATTATAAATTTTGTGGTTTGTAAATTGAAACGCACATTTAATATTTTGATCATCCAATTTTTTTATAACTAAATTTTGCCATTTGTCAGGGATGAAAGTATAATAACTTCGAATTTTCAAATTGGGTCTTGTAGGTTCACTCCTGAAATATAGCCTTCAGTGATGAATAATGTAAAAAACTAAATTATGTGAAGTTAAAGTTAGGGAAATTTGAAGTTAATAAAAAAATAATCTGTGATTACTTGAAACGCATGAGTAGCAGTAGTAAATTACCTTTTGTAGACTTTTGTTTCCATTATTTCTTGAACTTCACTTTGGCTAAAATATAAAAATATTTCTCGCTCATTATCATCACCATTATCTTGGGCACTGGATTCAGGCGATTTATCTGACATGGCATTTGACGAACTCTCTGGATCAACGTAGTTACTGACCAATTTCTCCCTAATTCCACAAACATTTCTATGCACATACGCATATAACGAAAGTGGGCTTTTCCAGGCATCTTCCGCCACTACTTTCCAAATTGGGTCTGTCTTAGAAACTAATCGATTATTATTCACAAGAGAGTCTTTAAATTTTAATATAGCGCTGTTGATTACATTGTAATCCATCGTTATTGGTCTTCCGACATTTCTCTTCATTTTTTGTCAGTTGACTCACAACGTTAGGTTCTTACTCTGGGATTTAAAGAAAAGTATATTGTCTATTTAATGTTAAAAATACGACTTTTTGTGTGGCACGTATCTTCAAGTAATTCAGAAATAATAATAAATATATTTATGTCTGAAAACCAAAAAATGACAAACATATTTTATGATATTTTTTCAAATAAAAGAATTGAAAATTAAATTAGAAAGTAACTAAAAAGGTATAGAACATTATAACAAACAAATCCAAAAATCACAAATAAGGGAAGAAATAAATAAACAAAGAGGGAACAGCTCTAACATCAAAAATCTAATTTGTCCGTCTAATTTGAATAAGACCGCAATGAAAACAAATAAAACTAGTGGTGCTACAGAATGGCAGCAGTGAAGAATAGAATGCATGAATAAAAGAATATTTAGCATTATAAATGATGCTACAGGATAACTAGCATTTGCGCAATGGATCAGGGAAACTAGACAAAAACCTGATCGAGATGGGGGTCATTGATCCGGAAGCTGAAGTACATTATTGGTTACTAACATATTAAGTCTTTTTAAAAAAAATTAAATATTAAAAAGACAAGTGTAAACTAATTCATTATATATCACTGTTTTGTTAAAATAAACATTATTTTTCTTTTTAATAATCAGTATAATCTCTAATTGTATAAATACTGTTATGTAGCAGAAAAGATTTTACTTTTAACGTAAATTTGTGAACCGATGGAATGTGGAAGCAAAGGAGAGGCAAAAAAATTATGTTTTTAAACATTTGTAAATTTTATTTTTTAAATGTAATTTAACTATAAATGAATGAATGTTTAACATTAATTTCTATAAATTCTATCTCTGAAGAACCTCACAAATGTTTCCCGAACTGCTTCCCTTTGTGGCACTTCTAAATTTATTGCAGGAGTTATCTGCCCTTCTTGAACTGCCAATTGCAATTGTTCTTTATCCATGCCTGGAACAGGTGGAGGATCTGCTACCTTCCTCTCAATGGCAATGTTGTGCATTACAGCACATGCCACAATTATGGGCTGCACTAGTAAAATATCTTACTTTATTCCCAGTGCCAAAATAGGGAATCTTGCTTTCCAAACACCGTATAATCTTTCCACTGTATTACGTGTCCTAATATGCGATTCATTATACAAATTTTCCTCGGGTAAATAAAGGTTGCGAAGAGGTGTCAACAATATTGGTCCTATAGGATATCCTGCATCGCCAAGCAGCACCCCATTCAAAAACTCCCCTCTCTCCACCCGAGCCTTAATTACAGAGTTTCTGTATATTGTAGCATTGATCCAGGCCCCCGTGCAATTATATTTTGAATGCGCAAGTCTTGGTTTGCAATGGTTTGTACATTGAAGCTGAAGTAGCATTTCCTGTTTTGAAAAACTTCAGCGATGTGAACCAACAATTTTCTAATGAATTTTATTTAATTTTAGTAATATTCACAAAGATTTAAAGACAAAGCATTTCGTCTTCAGAATCAGTTTCGACATTTATTACATTCGCCATTTCACCTAACCAGCAGGTAACTCAGTAACCCTTATTTCAACCTCCGGTTAACTTAACTTTCCGGTAAACCTCCGGTTTGTCTTTAACCGACACTCGTAATACGAATTTCGCCCGCTAACGTCCGGTTAACTCTACCTGGAACTTTAACTGACGGTGGTAATACACGGCCTTAGTGTTGAATATTATGATGTTGCCTGCTCTCACTTGTCAATATCAGAACATTATTATGTATTTTAGACTTTACCGTACAACAGCATTAAAAGTAACATGTAACTCATACATACTCACTGCCTCAAAATTGAGACGGTCAAATTATTTGTTTTCTGATTCTTATTACAAATGTCTTCTATTGAGAATTTTAATTCGTAAGTGAACATGTACATTTCGTACGAAACAACCCGCACTGAAATAAACATCGTGACAATAATTATCGTGAAGGACAGGTTGATACAAAAAATACTTTATAATAATAAATCGTATATGGTATGGGGAAGTAATAATTGAAGTAGCATATAAATCCAAATGCTCAGCTCCTATACATCCTAGCAAAAAAAGCTTTAATTTTGTACATATATTTCTGTAGGGACCGAAATGGATGTGCAAACAAAATTTAGATGAGAACAATAAATGGCTCATACTTACCTAATATTAACAATAGGATCAAAATCCTTACTGCAGCGAAGCACGTACCGGAACGTCACTCCTACACTTGCAGAGCAGGGATCACCCAAAAATACACCGGGCAAGGCCAAACCAAGTGTGTACGAGTATCAGGAACACTTTACACATATATTATTGACAATATAATATTTTAATATTGACAAAATAGTTTTTTTGCAAGGCGACAAATCTGAATGTTCAAATTATAGAAGTATAAGTCTTCTAAATTCCTGTTATAAAATCTATGCAAAAATTATCAGTCAAAGATTACTTTCTATTGTTGAAACTCAAATATCTAACTGTCTTCATATTCAATACGTTTTTCATAGAAAAGTGCTGAGTATATTATGAGATTGTCATTTTCTTAACAGAATTCGTTCAATGACGAGCCTTCTTTGCGATATTTTCAGGATTTCTAAAGATTCAGAAAATTATTTAGGCTGATAAAATGTCAGCACAATGGCTGTTAGTATACAACTGTGAATTTGGAGTCAAAGAGTTTTGGGCGCAGACGTGCGCACGAAGGTAGGGTAGGGGGTCACAGCCTCCCTCAAATTTTAACAGGGGACCAGTAGCCCTATTTTAAAACATGTTCCTCGTAAATATGCTCAATTACATTTTTCCTCTTTTTCACTGATATTGGAAATTTCCAAACCAACAACTCTTAAAATGGTTCATTTGTTCATTTTATTGATAAATTAATGTCATTCCCCTTGTAGAGTTTATAGAATAATGTCATGGGCAGATAAAAAATGGAAAAGAGGACCCACGGGGAACAACAAAAGTTGCCCCCTGCTGTTTTAGACTACGCACTCCTATTATCTTGGCATTATGGCCAGTGCAGAATTCATTACAGAATGTTATTAAAGATGATATTGGTCGTTCGGTTATTGGATTTGCCACTACTTCGAAGGCATATGAAATCAATTTTTCTCTTCTGTAGGTTAGTCGTTCTTCTCGAAATACGGCCAGTTTATTTCTAATTGAGCATGTACGAAATGCACCAATGGCCAATCCCAGAGGCTGTTTGAATTAGATCTAATTTATCTAGTATGTTGTCTTTTTCAGGCATATACACAACCAAGCTATAGTCTATTTTTGACCTCACGACTGCACAATATGTATTTCGTGTTATATAATCGTTAACATCTTCAAAAAATTTTGTAAATATTTATATAAGTGTCAATGGTGTAATATCCTGGACACGTTGTATGTCCAGGTATTTCAATAAAACATAATTAATTATAATAAGATATTATTTTAATAAATGAATCATTTGAGAAAATGTAATGCTGTTTCTTCCGAAGACCTTTCTTTCCATTCCATTAGCCTTTCAATATCTTATAACTACTATCCAATTATTCTTACAGGAAGAATGTATTCTTTCTTAAACTTGGCTTAAGGTTGCAAATAGGGTGTATTTCCGTCAATAACATGAGATCAATATTTACAGAATTTCGTAAAAATCTCTGAGCTGGTACTAAGAAAAGAAACTTTTTCTAGATATATGGATTACCAATATTTTTTACATATTTTTACATTTTTTATCTAAAAAAAATTATAAATTTTTTATTGTATCGGTTACATTCGACTTCAAATATTGTACTTCAATTAAATGATAAATATAATGAATTGTCAATTTCTGTTTTCTCCAGCGAAGAAATGTTTGCCTATGTGCTGAAAATTGATCTGAAACATTGCGACTTAAGTGATTTTAACATTCTTGCCAACTGCCTAAGTCACTGGCTTAAATACAGTTTTACTAGAAGAGTAATTTCCATGTAATAAAATTGTATTATCGTGAAGTATTGGTTGATACAAAAAATAATTAATAATAATAAAATGTATATGGTATGGGGAAGTAATAATTGATGTAGAACATAAATCTAAATCCTCAGCTCCTATACATCATAGAAAAAAAAGCCTTCATTTTGTACATCCATTTCTGTAGGGACCGAAATGGATGTACCAAGAAAAATTGGATGTGAACAATAAATGGCTCGTACTTACCTAATATTAACAATAGTATCAAAATCCATACTGCAGCGAATCAGGGACCTGAACGTCACTCACACTTGCGGAGCAGGGAACAATATCATAATCTTTCCTTCTTTATGGGAAGTAGACCGACAGATCCTTGCATCGACTGCATTGCAAGGAGCCGCCTATTAATACACGCTTTGGCTTGTAATTCCATTTCTGTGCCTGGTCAAAAGAAAATATATCTTTGGAAACGAGAACACACTTATGATCTTGTGAATACTATTTTTTATATTTTTTCTTTCTTTATAGGAAGTAGCTAAACCGATAATAGCAGTGACTGAATTGCAGGAAGAATCCTACTAATACTACTCACTTTCACTTGTTATTCCATTTGTGTACCTGGGAAAAGGAAAATCTTTTTTGGAGGAACAATAACACACTTTTCCAGAATAGCAATCAGAATATTACAATTTCTCTTTAGCATAGGAAGTAGCCGGTCTGATCATAGCAGCGATTGGGTTGCCAGGAGCCCGCTATTAATACTCTACTTTACTAATACTCTGCTTTAAAATTGACGTACATTTTTAAACAAAACAGCACTGGTTATGGTTACCGCAGTTCTATAATTCAAAGGAATAATGGTTCACCTTGTAAGTTTTTATACCTAAAATATTTGAGGCAATACGTATTGAAAGCGAATAAGGAATTTCTATTATATTACAGTAATTGCTTAAGAACAAATAAATTTGCAACCTTAATTATTGCTAACCAAATACATATGACATTGTTGATATTTTAGGTTAAATAACAGTGGTACGTAGCATACCTATTTGAGATTTCACTCATAATAAAATGAAAAATTGCCTTTTTTTATTATAATAAAAAGATTAAAATTAAATTATTATACCTAAGGCGCAACCATAGTCTCAAAGTGCAGTCTAAATTTCAACGTTGAATTATGACTGAAAACGAGTTTTAAAAATCAGAAATTGACGCATAAAATGCTTCAATTGCACAGCTTTTTAATTGTTTATAGTTGAGTAAAAACTTATTTATTTTGTTAATGAACATGTACAAATATGGTAAATGAATGTAGACTAGTTAAATTGGAATTTCTGAGAACGGGGATGCGTCGCGGGCCACTTATGTTAAGAGCCACTCCTTATATATCGGATTTGTAGAGTGTAATAACACTAATAAGGGACCACATAAAATTTTGAAATTATTATATGTGAAAGTTGACTATATTGTTAAAGTGCGTTGTGAATTTCAACTTTGAAATTTGACTTAAAATGTGTTTTAAAAACTCGTGAAATTCACGAGAAAAGTGCTTTATTGTCACCGGTTTTTCAGTTGTTTACAGTTGAGTACGAAATTATTTATTTTGTTGTAGTATTAGTACATACATGTTAGAAGAATATAGGCTAGTTAAATTGGAATTTTTGCGAAGGGGTATGTCGTGGGGGACACTTTTGTTTAGAGCCGCTCGCAAATTTTCGTGTTTTTAGACTGTAATATCTCAGTTACGGGACTAGATAAAATTTTGAAATTATTATATGTGAAAGTTGACTGTATTGTTAAAGTGCGTTGTGAATTTCAACTTTGAAATTTGACTTAAAATGTGTTTTAAAAACTCGTGAAATTCACGAGAAAAGTGCTTCATTGTCACCGGTTTTTCAGTTGTTTACAGTTGAGTACGAAATTATTTATTTTGTTGTAGTATCAGTACATACATGTTAGAAGAATATAGGCTAGTTAAATTGGAATTTCTGCGAAGGGGTATGTAGTGGGGGACACTTTTGTTTAGACCCGCTCGCAAATTTTCGTGTTTTTAGACTGTAATATCTCAGTTACGGGACTAGATAAAATTTTGAAATTATTATATGTGAAAGTTGACTATATTGTTAAAGTGCGTTGTGAATTTCAACTTTGAAATTTGACTTAAAATGTGTTTTAAAAACTCGTGAAATTCACGAGAAAAGTGCTTTATTGTCACCGGTTTTTCAGTTGTTTACAGTTGAGTACGAAATTATTTATTTTGTTGAAGTATTAGTACATACATGTTAGAAGAATATAGGCTAGTTAAATTGGAATTTCTGCGAAGGGGTATGTAGTGGGGGACACTTTTGTTTAGAGCCGCTCGCAAATTTTCGTGTTTTTAGACTGTAATATCTCAGTTACGGGACTAGATAAAATTTTGAAATTATTATATGTGAAAGTTGACTGTATTGTTAAAGTGCGTTGTGAATTTCAACTTTGAAATTTGACTTAAAATGTGTTTTAAAAACTCGTGAAATTCACGAGAAAAGTGCTTTATTGTCACCGGTTTTTCAGTTGTTTACAGTTGAGTACGAAATTATTTATTTTGTTGTAGTATTAGTACATACATGTTAAAAGAATATAGGCTAGTTAAATTGGAATTTCTGCGAAGGGGGATGTAGTGGGGGACACTTTTGTTTAGAGCCGCTCGCAATTTTTCGTGTTTTTAGACTGTAATATCTCAGTTACGGGACTAGATAAAATTTTGAAATTATTATATGTGAAAGTTGACTATATTGTTAAAGTGCGTTGTGAATTTCAACTTTGAAATTTGACTTAAAATGTGTTTTAAAAACTCGTGAAATTCACGAGAAAAGTGCTTTATTGTCACCGGTTTTTCAGTTGTTTACAGTTGAGTACGAAATTATTTATTTTGTTGTAGTATTAGTACATACATGTTAGAAGAATATAGGCTAGTTAAATTGGAATTTTTGCGAAGGGGTATGTCGTGGGGGACACTTTTGTTTAGAGCCGCTCGCAATTTTTCGTGTTTTTAGACTGTAATATCTCAGTTACGGGACTAGATAAAATTTTGAAATTATTATATGTGAAAGTTGACTATATTGTTAAAGTGCGTTGTGAATTTCAACTTTGAAATTTGACTTAAAATGTGTTTTAAAAACTCGTGAAATTCACGAGAAAAGTGCTTTATTGTCACCGGTTTTTCAGTTGTTTACAGTTGAGTACGAAATTATTTATTTTGTTGTAGTATTAGTACATACATGTTAGAAGAATATAGGCTAGTTAAATTGGAATTTCTGCGAAGGGGTATGTAGTGGGGGACACTTTTGTTTAGAGCCGCTCGCAATTTTTCGTGTTTTTAGACTGTAATATCTCAGTTACGGGACTAGATAAAATTTTGAAATTATTATATGTGAAAGTTGACTATATTGTTAAAGTGCGTTGTGAATTTCAACTTTGAAATTTGACTTAAAATGTGTTTTAAAAACTCGTGAAATTCACGAGAAAAGTGCTTTATTGTCACCGGTTTTTCAGTTGTTTACAGTTGAGTACGAAATTATTTATTTTGTTGTAGTATTAGTACATACATGTTAGAAGAATATAGGCTAGTTAAATTGGAATTTCTGCGAAGGGGTATGTAGTGGGGGACACTTTTGTTTAGAGCCGCTCGCAATTTTTCGTGTTTTTAGACTGTAATATCTCAGTTACGGGACTAGATAAAATTTTGAAATTATTATATGTGAAAGTTGACTATATTGTTAAAGTGCGTTGTGAATTTCAACTTTGAAATTTGACTTAAAATGTGTTTTAAAAACTCGTGAAATTCACGAGAAAAGTGCTTTATTGTCACCGGTTTTTCAGTTGTTTACAGTTGAGTACGAAGTTATTTATTTTGTTGTAGTATTAGTACATACATGTTAGAAGAATATAGGCTAGTTAAATTGGAATTTCTGCGAAGGGGTATGTAGTGGGGGACACTTTTGTTTAGAGCCGCTCGCAATTTTTCGTGTTTTTAGACTGTAATATCTCAGTTACGGGACTAGATAAAATTTTGAAATTATTGCATGTAAAAGTTCACTATGATGTTAATCTGCGTTATTAATTTCAAGTTTAAACTTTCACTCTAAATATGTTTTAAAAAATCAGAAAATATGAGTGAAAAGTGCTTCATTGGCACCCGGTTTTTAATTGTTTATAGTTGAGTACAAAATTTTTAATTGTGGAACGAAATTAGTACATAATTAGTAGATAATGTTAGGCTAGTTGATTTTGAATTTATGAGAAGTGGGGGTGCTAACTTAACGTCAAGCTAGCACCCCCACTTTTGGATGTGGTTTTTTTATTGTTTACAGTCGAGTACAAAATTTTTAATTTTGGAACGAAATTAGTACATAATTAGTACAAAATTATAGGCTAGTTAATTTTCAATTTCGAACAAGTGGGGGTTGCAACTTGACGGAGGTGATGCACCGCTCTCCCGAAGTAGTGTGAGACTTACACACTAAACTCAAAAACTCTTTTCCCAATCGACGTAGCACCGACGCGGAACCGGAGCATTACCTCAGGGCAGTGCCGATTCTAGTCAGCCCTCCAGGCTTCTTCAGTTTTCCTTGAGTTTATGTCATCTATCATTTATTGTGTCATCACAGTCACATTTTCTGCGTCTAAGAAAGCACTCCGCAAATGCTGTTACTGCGTTCCAAGAGAGCTGCGCAACATGAGAGGGATAACTTTTTCTGGTGTTATGTGGCCTTCGCTTGATTCGTTTCTCAAACGTGTCTTTCTTTCTCCCATCTCTCGTACGTGAAGAATGTGTGCAGTGTGTCATCTTCATTGTTGCAGTAGAGATATTTGAGGCTACTTATTTTCTTCATTTTGTGGAGGTATTTTCAAAAGCATCCTTAGCCGCTAATGAACTGAGTAAGGTGGTAGTTGACCTAGCCATGCTCTCGGTTTACCCATGTGGTCAGTCGAGGGATCAATATCTTGCTCCACTTTTCGTAATTGGATTCTTCTCATCTTCGATGCCACTTCTGTAACAATCATTGGCGTGCTCCCTTCCTTGCTTCGGCTCTGCGATTGCTGTGTTTTTGTGCCAGAAGCCTTGACGTTCTTGAGCGAGAAGATTGATTGGAGGGGTGCTCGCTATCACTAGGACCGCTGCTTCGCACACTGTGGGGTATGCGCACGAGACCCTCAGTTCTCCCCATCGTTGCACTACAGCCATTCTTTTGCGATATTCCCCCTTTTACAGAGCCTTCTTCCATATTTACTCCCCACAGAATAGAATGGACTCCGTTATAGACATAAGAAGGCGCTGCTATCTAGATCTCCGGCCGTTGGTGTTTGCGGGTTTTGATCAAGCGGCTGAGTGCTGTTGTGGCTTCAGCAGCCCTACATGCTGCCCGCTGTATGTGAGGCCAGTAACTCAGCTTCGTGTCAAGCATGAGCCCTAAGTACTTTCCACGTGATGTTTCGATGTCCGTGTCTATAAAGTTAAGTGTGGCCCGCGTCGGTATACGTTTCCTTGTACTACATACTACAATGATTTGGATCTTTGATTCTGCAAGGGACAGGTAGTGTTCTTTTTTCTATCTTTTTATGCATCGCATTGCTTCAATTAGGTGATGTTGTGTTTCCGCAATGGTATGCGCTGTGATGAGCACTCCCACATCGACAGCGTATACTTCGAGCTCGGCATTTCCGTTCTCATGAGGTCGTCGTACATGACATTCCAAAGGTGCGGCTCCTCCTGACAGCTGTTTGATTCGTTAGCCTTGATCTGTATCGTACAGGAGTGAACGATCCTTAAAATAATTTGTCATAATACGCATCAAATACGCTGGTAGCCTAAATATTTTCTCGAGTGCATTCAACGTATCACTCCATCTGACAGAGTTAAATGAATTCTTGACGACTAATAAAACAAGTACCGTGAGCTTCTGGGAGCGGTGATTTCCAGACTGGGCCATCCCTATATCTACTACCAATCCAATTGCGGGGTATACCACAGTCGTAGTAGTAGTAGTAGTGGTAGTAGTAGTAGTAGTAGTAGTAATAGTACTCGTACTAGTAGCAGTAGTAGTAGCAGTAGCAGTAGCAGTAGTTGTAGCAGTACGAAGGTTGCCTTTTATGTTTTGGGATTTGGCAACTGACAGCTCTATCGTAAAGTTGGATGTTTAGAGGTTATACGTCCTCAGAACGTTTTGACATACGAGCGCTATTTGTGTTGTTTACAGTAACTTAGAAGATTCATCTTGGCCCAAAAATGGATATAAATCTTGAACATTTTCGTGTGATTATTTTTTACAACTTTCGACGTGGATTAACTCAGCAACAGTGCATGGATGAACTTAATTCAATTTTTGGCGATGAAGCTCCATCAAGGTCCAGTGTTTATAGATGGTATGGTGAATTCAATCGTAGTCGTAGTTCACTCCAAGACGCAATTTCGCGAAGGTCGCCCAAACTCGGTTGTTGTTCCGAAAACCATTGATGCCGTGCGTGAAATGATATTGCAAGATCGTCCTGTGACCTATCGTGAGATTGAGACAACCTTAGGCCTTAGTGGGACCAGCAACATTCAATATTGCATGAACATTTGACTGTCAAAAACATTTGTTCGCGTGGGATCCCACACAATTTGTCAATTAGTCGAAAAAAATGCTAAAAAAATACGATCGCGGTGCTTCAAAACACGTCTATGAAATCGTGACAGGTGATGAATCGTGGATTTACGCGTATGAGACCGAAAGTAGACAGCGGTCGACTGTATGGGTGTTTCAAGATGAGCAAAATCTAACAAACGTTGTTCGCGCACGAAGCACTTCCAAACAGATGGTCGCCTGTTTTTTCGGAAAAACTGGACATGTCGCAACCGTACCACTAGAACAATGCTGAACAGTCAATTCTGAGTGGTACACAACAATTTGTTTGCCAGCTGTCTTCCAAGAAATCAGGAAAACCAACCGCCGAAGACGGATCACTCTTCACCACGACCATGCGAGCTCTCACACATCGGCTCAAACAACTGCATATTTGAGCACCCAAAACATCGATTTGATGAGTCATCCGCCGTATAGTCCTGACTTGGCACCGAATGACTTCTTTTTATTCCCGTACGTAAAAAACAAACTGAGAGGTCAACGTTTTTCGACACCTGAAGAAGCGGTTTCGGCATTCAGAATGCATGTTTTGGAGATACCTCAATCAGAGTGGCAAAAGTGCTTCTACAATTGCTTCAAACACATGCAAAAGTGTATAGATCTTCATGGGGATATATTTTGAAAAACAATAAAGTGATTTTCGATTATTAATATTTTTTTTCTTTAATCCTGAAATATAAAAGGCAACCTTCGTAGCAGTAGCAGTAGCAATAGTAGTATTAGTAGTAGTAGCAGTACTAGTAGTAGTAGTAGTAGCCGTAGTAGTAGTAGCAGGAGTAGTAGTAGAAGTAGTAGTAGCAGTAGCAGTAGCAATAGTAGTATTAGTAGTAGTAGCAGTACTAGTAGTAGTAGTAGCCGTAGTAGTAGTAGCAGGAGTAGTAGTAATAGTAGTAGTAGTAGTAGTAGTAGTAGTAGTAGTAGTAGTAGTAGTAGCAGCAGTCGTAGTATTTGCATATCGGCCATTTTTAACCACGCTATACGTTTTCTTCGGAACCTAGTCATAATCTATCACGGAGAGAGCGTGTGTGACTGTGGGGATAAGCTTTTTGGTTGTATCCCTTGGTAAGACAAAGTTGAATTATGAATTACGATGTGATAGGATGATGATGAGAGGTAACAGTAGCGTTTGTTAACCATTCCAGCATTCGCCTGTATGATCGAAGAAAATCACAAAACCTGGGTATGGATGTCCAACCCAGGTATCGAACCTCGGGCACAAGACTGCGAAGTCAGCTTGCAACGCATTGAGCCACTTCGATCCGTTATTATTGTTATAATAATAATAATAATAATAATAATAATAATAATAATTATTATTATTATTATTATCATTATTATTATTATTATATTCAAGTCTCTCGCTTAGCGAGGTGCCTATAGCAGACACCGAAATCTTTGTAGAACCAAGGTGCCTGCTTCGCTTGCAAACTCGAAAGATCAGTTATATCAATACAAACTTTCTCACAATGCGTGTAGTACTCAGGAGAACAGCCTTTTGCATTGATTGAATGTGTCAGTTCTTTTGCACACTTTTCCAGACCGTTGACACGCCAGACTTTTCGCACACACTGCCTACTACTCTGGTGACGGCTTTATTCCCAAGTCGGAGGAGGATCAACATTATGTTCTTAACGTATGATTCATAGCCAGATGGATTTTCACAACTACTGATGTTTCATTGGGTAGAGATGAAACTTCAAAAGACCATCGTTTTCAGGGATATTAAATGGTTCTAAATGTTCGTCATGTGGATAATCTTATCAAAAAGCATTCTCAGCATTTTTCTGAATGTCAGCAAGCTGTTGTGCTGTGAATTTTCCACTGCTGAGTATGTTGAGTATATCATCGCAAGCTTCTTTGAATGTAGGGTAGGTGTCATGTCAGGTTTCCGCTCTATCCATTCCTGGCAAACGTCTACTTCCGATCCCCATTCTTCGCTTTTGCATAGTAAAACCACCATAGCACCTCGTTCAATTCGTCCCGTGTCCATCTCTCACGATGGCTTTGAGCTACCGCCGTCTCTGGGACTAACACCCGTGGGATAGGCAGACGTCGACAATGAGACATTAGTTCGGATTCTGAGCAGGTGTGGGTCATTGGGCCAACAAGGCACCTTAAGATTTATTATATTTCTTGTATCCATTTTACTTATTAGTTTTAAGTGAAGTTTCGCAGGAAGCAAATTTTACTTCACAAATCACACTTACTCTGTAGATTATTTCCTGTCATCCGTTACTGCGACCCACAGTGGTTCGGGATATCCCCCCCCCCCCGCCAGGGCCCAGCAAGGATCCTATCTATCGCTAGCAGGTAGCCTTCTTTACTGACTAATGCACTTCCACTTTAATCAATGATCTTGGAGGCCAACCCAATTTCGCATCTATATACTTCTTGGACCGATAATAGGATCCGCCCGCTGCGGATCAGATTCTGCGGAGTTGTTCCAGTTGCCTCTTCCGCCATCTTCTACATCCTCCTTTCCTCTTTGAAGGTGGCATTGTGGCTCTCCTCTGGAGTACTTCATCGGACTCCTCACCTTCAACCTATTCAGCATGGGACGCTCTACCAGTTGCTAGGCTACCGACGACGAATCTCTCAAGCTCATTAGGGTACTCAAGATCCACCACCAATTTCAAGATCGTGTACTCCCAAGGTTGAATTATTATTTTTATAATAATAATAATAATAATAATAATTATTATTATTATTATTATTATTATTATTATTATTATTATTATTATTATTATTATTATTATTATTATTATTATTTCGCGAATAGGTCACGCGATATGTCTATCGCACCGCTGAGACTTGATCATATGGGTAATGAGCATTTTGATGCTGATTCCATTTGTATACCCCAGGAATTTTAGGCCTGGGGGATGGAATGAAATTGAGATGATAAATTATGAAGGAGTTACACACATATAGAGACATACACAACAAAACCATACACGAAGCGGAACTCACAACCGCAATCCTTTGGACCGCCACTGCACTACTACCTTAGCGATCACGGTAATCGGATGAAGTAGTAGTAGCAGTAGCAGTAACAGTAGCTGTAGCAGTAGCAGTAGAAGTAGTAGTAGTAGTAGTAGTAGTAGTAGTAGTAGTAGTAGTAGTAGAAGTAGTAGTAGCAGTAGAAGCAGTGGTAGCCGTAGTAGCAGTAGTAGAAGTGGAAGCAGTAACATTAGCAGTAATAGTAGTAGTAGTAGTAGTGTAGTAGTAGTAGCAGTAGTAGTAGTAATAGTAGTAGTAGTAGTAGTAGTAGTTGAAGTAACAATAGTAGCAATAGTAGCAGTAGCAGTAGAAGTAGCAGTAGCAGTAGCAGTAGTAGCAGTAGTAGCAGTAGTAGCAGTAGTAGCAGTAGTAGTAGTAGTAATAGTAGTAGTAGTAGTAGTAGTATTTAATTTTAGATCTTTATTTTCTTTTATCATAAGGGAAAATACACAGATCATTCATGACCAAAGCAGATTTATCAACGTCTTTTCGTTAGGAATTCTAATCTATCGTACCCCCATAAACTTTCGAGGTATTCCAGTTGTAGAGATGACCCCCTGCTTTCTGCGTAGTCTCATGACTAATTCACATTAATATTCGGATCTTTTAAACTTTTAAACAGTGTCTTCGGAATTACGACGGTACTACAGACGGCAATGGCGATGATTCTCACATGGTCCTGTCTCTTCATACATTCAACTCGCGGAGCATATTTTGACATCTTCTCGACATACTTCTCTTGAAGGTTTTTCGTGTTTCGTATTGCTCACATGGCTCGTATTGATGTCAGAGCCCCTTTAACTTAAAATGATATTTTAATTTATGAGGTTACATTTCATGAAGTCAGACGGGCATTTTCAATTTTTGGCAAAAAATTGCTCCAAAGTTTTGGTTTACACTTTTTAACAGCTAGAACAACGTACGCGCGTAAAAATGGCCAATTCTCTGAATTTTGGAAAACTGGACAAGTTTGAAAAAATGTTGGCGTTTTCTTCAAGTAGAAAATTTAATGCGAAGTTTCTTTCATCGATTGAAATTTGTTTGTTATAATTATTTATATTATGTCGCGTATAGGCCAACTCGGACCACGCGTGAATCCTGCTTCAGCAGGTGCAAGTACCTTTCTGGAGGTGGGGTTCAGCATTTCAGCTGAATCCCAATTTTTATCCTTGACATTTTTTATGGAGGGTTTTATAGATGGCGGAAATTATGGATTTGATATTTAGCTTTCCCAGCTCGTGATGAATAAATCGATGAAAATGAGAATGTTGTTCATATTTGTTTACTTTTTAAGATCAAACAGCAAGATAAGATACTGCAGTATTCGTAGCACGGAATTGGAAGTTTCATTTCTTGATTACAAACAGCGTAATTGTTACCACAATCCATTAACACAACACTTAAATTGATATATTGTTGATGCAGAAGAGAAGTATCTCAAAACCGTCATTTTGCTTGAGAATGAAATTCTTTCAAGCATAATCGTTAATTTCGTACCCAAAGGTAGTGTTCCGACTGTCTTGTTTACTAAGTAATGAAATGTTTTCAAACAAAACAATTGTTTTCTAGACACACTCTTCCACATAACTAAAAGAAACGACGATGTTTCAGAAGTGTCGCTTGTCTTGCGGACAGAAGCTGTATTCATATCTGGAGATTAGTTTCTCGTGGGAGGGGGCGTTGGCACTGCTCATGAGAAAGGGAGGAGGGGGAGGGGAAGATGACGGCCGCCATCTGTTCCGCGCCGCGACGCGTCGCCAACGGACTGCGCTTCCGCTGTGACTCCTGACACGCCGCCAGGTTTACGACTTTTATGAGCCAAAACGGTAGTTTCTCTGGCTGGTTGAGCGAATTCTGAGTCGCAGAAGGAAGTACCGAAGAACATCCGACTTACGTAACCGTTCGTTTCTGATGCCAAATATGACGTTGCGAAAATATGATGAAAGTGAGTCTTCAAACTAGCGTTTTTATTTGATTCGTAAAGCATCTGGAGATCAGTGAACAATGAGAAGACATTTTAGATGCTTAGGTCATGTCACTTCTCTCATTAATTAAGAACATTCTTCAGAATCGATATGATATTTTCTTCAAATATATATATATATATATATATATATATATATATATATATATATATATATATATACACACACATTCAAACTTATTTTTTTCTCGTGGAAATTTTAGTTAATTTACAAAAATTAATGTCTTCTTCAATTTCATAGTAAATTTCTTTTTTTTATTATTACAAAAAATTTACAATCTATTTTTTACAAAATAATAAGTAAATATGTTGTTGTAGACTTGTTATGACAATGATTGATTTCCAGTGAAGGTATCCCATCGGTACTCATCTATTTCTTCATACTATAACAAAAAGCAAGTATTATTTTGGGTTGGCTGCAAGTGGGATAGTTTATTAGCTGAGGGTAATGTTTCAGTTATTTGTTGAGAATCTATATGGGAGTTGTAGGGGTGAGGTTCTGGTTAGTCGATGGATATCTGCACTATTGTCTAGGATGTTGAGGGCTAAGTGGTTTGGATGGTTTTCAAGGCGCTGGAGATAGTTTGAGCTGATAAATTCTATTCTTTCCAAGACAGTGGGCATTTTTAAGTCCTTGTGCAGTGCTGCATTTGTGATGAACCATGGTGCTGCCGCGATCATTCTTAGGGTCTTGGATTGAAATCTCTGTATGATCGAGAGATTACTCTTGCTTGCTGTGCCCCAGATTTGGATGCCGTAGGTCCATATTGGAATTATGATAGCTTTATAAATCAACAGTTTATTTTCCAGTGATAGTTTTGAGTGGTATCCTAGTAACCAGTATAGTTTTCTTGTTTGAAGTTGAAGGTGCTTTTTTTTGGCTAAGATGTGATGCTTCCACGTTAGCCGTTTGTCTAGATGTATTCCCAAGTATTTTACACTTTCCACCTGTACTATTGGATTGTTGTTGATGTGGACAATAGGACATTTGTTTTTTCTCAGGGTAAAGGTTATATGGACTGATTTATTTTCGTTGATTTTTATTTTCCACTTTTTGGCCCAATCTTCAATCATTGTGAGATGTTCTTGTAAATGTCTTGATGCGTCATTAGGGTCGTCATCCGAAGCTAATATGGCCGTATCATCTGCAAAAGTGGCTATGGTTGTTTTATCTGATTTTGGTATATCAGTAGTATAGAGCTGGTATAGGATAGGGCCGAGTACACTACCTTGTGGTACTCCGGCCTTGATTGGATGGAATTCAGATAATTCATTTTGATATTTGATTTGGAAGGTGCGGTGGGATAGAAAAGATTTGATAATGTTGAAGAAGGGATACGGTAGAAAATTCTTGAGTTTAAATAAGAGTCCATCGTGCCAGACTTTGTCAAAAGCTTGGGCTATGTCTAGAAAGGCGGCTGAACAGTATTTCTTTTCTTGGAAGCAATTCTCAATGTAGTTGGTGATTCTATTAACTTGTTCGACGGTAGAATGCTGTTGTCTAAATCCAAATTGATGATCAGGGACTAGGTTATTGGTTGCAATGTGAGGACGTAATCTTGATAGAAGAAGTTTCTCAAATACTTTGGATAGAATGGGAAGTATACTGATGGGACGGTAGGAGGAGGGTTCATGTGGAGGTTTCCCAGGCTTGAGAAAAACTTGAATTTGGGCTACTTTCCATTGCTCCGGGTAGTGCCCTGTTCTTATAATGCTGTTGAACAATGCAGTAATTATAGTCTTGCCTTTTCGTGGTAGTTCTTTGAGAAGAGGTGTTGTAATTAAGTCATAGCCAGGAGCTTTTTTGTTTGATAAGGCGTTTATGGTTTTGGTAATTTCTCTGGGAGTGAAGTGCGGGATTGGAAGAGTCATTTGGTTTGGGGAGTTAAGATAATCTCTGATTTGTTGCTCTTGGTTAGTATTTATAATGGGATGAGTCTGGAATACATTAGCAAAGAATTTGGCAAAGGTAGACACTTTTTCTGTGGGGTTTCTTGCCCAACACTTGTTTTCGTCCCTGATTGGGGGATTTGATTTGGTCGGTTTTTTTAGCTTCCCTGTGGCTTTAAATAAGGAGTAATTGGTATCTTCTGTTGGGGTAAGGTTGGTTATGAAATCTTGAAACCTGTTGTTGTTGAATTCGTTTAGGAGGCGTTTTAGTTGCCTAGTTGCTCTGTTGTAGTTGGTACGGTCTTCAGGATATTTTGAAGTATGCCAGATTCTTCTTAGTCTTCTTTTCTCGGCTATTTTGTTCAAAAGAACTTTTGGATATTTCACGCAGCCTTGGGTGTAGTGAAGTTGCGGTGTAGCGGTCCAAGCTGCTTCTTGAATATTTTGTATTAAATACTCAGTCGCTTCGTCTATGTGGTCAGCTGATTTTAGTGGGAATCGGATGTTTGTTTTCATAGATATCTGTTTTCTATACAAGTTCCAGTTTGTCTTTCTGTTCGTTAGTGACGCGGGAGGGGATTGTAGAATAATTTTGTTGCCGACTGTGATAATTATTGGAGTGTGGTCAGAGGACAGTTCGTGGGAAGATTCTATGATACAGTTAGTGGATGGGATTCCTTTTGTTATGAATATATCAATTACATCTGGGGTTTTGGTTAGGTCGGTAGGCCAGTAGGTAGGTTCTCCTGTAGAAATGGTTTCTAGCTGAAGTGAGGTAACTGCTTTCAGCAGTTCTCTCCCTCTTGGGGTGATGAGCCTGGATCCCCATTGCGTGTGTTTGGCATTGTAGTCTCCTCCCACCATGTACCTATTTCCTAGAGACTTAAAATAGGTTTCAAATCGTTGTTTGTCTATTTTGAATCTTGGAGGGCAGTAAATGGCACTGATGGTGATTGGTCCACTCCAGTCCATAATTTGTACAGTTGTTGCTTGAATATCCTGTTCCTGTACAGCTTCCTGTTCTTGATGTTTTATAGTGCTTTTTATTAATATTGCTGTGCCACCATGGGCATTGCCACTGGGGTGTTTAGTATCGTATAAAGTGTAGTTCTTCAGTTTAAAGTAGCTTCTTTCTGTGAAGTGAGATTCAGAGATGAGTAGCATGTCTATTTTGTTTTCGTTGAGAAATATTTCGATTTCTTGGCGATGATTTGCCAAGCCGTTGGCGTTCCAAGCTGCAATGCGAAGGAATTTAGGCATTAGATAGTTTGGAGACAAGCGACGTTATGAGGTTGATGAGAGAGTTTATTTGTTGACTTTGCTGCATTAGTATGTTTTCAAACCTCTCAAAGGAGTGCTGTATAGTATTCATAATGGAATGGCTATTGTCGTTGTGTTCATGTCTTTCTACAGGCTTTGATCGCGCAACATCGGCCCATGTTCCTGCATTTACATGTCTGCTTCTTGAGTTTTCGTGAGAATAAGTAGTTTCAATGTTACTGTTTTGTGTCTGCACATGCGTCTCTTGTTGAAACATTCTGTGTTTACTTGAGTTGCTGTACCCTTTCCTTTTTAGTATTTCTTGGTATACTTTGCAACCTTTGTAGTTGGCGGGATGATTGCCTTCACACAGAGCACAAGTTGGTTGACTTTGCTTTTCTTTTAAACACTTATCTGGGTCGTGTTCTTTTCCACATTTAACACACCTATACGGGTATGCACAGTACGATCTGGTATGTTCATATCTCTGACAGTTTTTGCATTGTACTATCTCGCGTTTCAGGCGTGGTGGTTCGAAAGCAACAACACAATTTAACAGTCGGTTAATTTTGAACACTTCTTTGTTGTTAGGTTTGGGCTCAAGGTCTACAAAAAATAGAGGCAGAGGTGTTTTAGTTAGTCTGTGGCGAACATTTATAATGTTTCTAACTTTGTGGTCCTTTTCCAGAAGCGCAGCCTTGATATCTTTTACATCTACCGTATGATGTATGTGTCGCAAGACAACTCTATACGCACGTTCTTGTTTCAACTGGTATGTATAGTATACGTGACTGTTGGCTGATAAATGTTTTATTATTTCCCTGTAGGTATTAGGAGTTTTCGGCGCTATTTTAATTTTGTCGTTTGCTAGAGATTTTATTTCGAAATCTTCTGTTTTTAAGGCTTCCTTTAAAAACTTTATCATAGCTGGAACATTATTCACATTTGGCACGAATATTGGAGGTACAGTGGTTTTTGAAAAGGTTTCCTCATTGTTTTCTGTTGTACCTTCTATATCAAGAGCACTGAATTGATTCTTGGTGGGAACTGTATATACACTAGTATTACTATCGCAAGACGCTGTCTTTTGCCTTACCCTTCTATTAGCATCAGGGTCGAGGACGTCAGGGTTCGGCCTTTTTGACCGAGCTGGTGTGTATATTTGCCATACATTCTGCGTCAGGTTGACGGGAGCAGATGAATCATGATCCATGGCGTTGCTGTCGCTGCCTGTTGATTCTTCGGATGACATTTCTTGAAGTAAACAGCTTCCCGGGTGTCAGTAGCATGCAATCGCACTACATGCTACTGATCCTACCCGAAAATACTTCGGTAATCGACTGAGTTTTAGTATATGTTATCTTTTGTTAAGTTGATTTGAATATGAATAGGATGAAACACCGTTATGCTTCACAACTGTAACTGTTCACTTAGAGCTAGTGCGCACTGGTTGTTATCGCTGGACTTTTCCTTATCTTGGCGCCCTCGCGGGCGAGCAAGGTAAGACACTACGGAGCTGCGGGAACGATCCGCACACCACAGCGGTCAGGCGAGTACTCATAGTAAATTTCTGTATCTTTTTTAATATCTTCATTTTTTCATAAACGAAGGAAACTTATTTCGAGAACGTAATATTATAGTATTTACTGGATATTTTAGCTTGTTACCGTCTGATATTTATATTTGAAACAAAGGGTTTGAAAATTAATCTTTTGCAATATATAATTTCCTCCATTTTTTCGGAAAAAATTAAGGAATCCTGACGTGAAAGGAAAAACTGGAAACTCAGCAACTGACAGCGAGCAATGAGAAAGCTATAAAAAGTTGCACCAAGTATGTTTGTAAATCTGTTATGAGTTCAAACAGATATTCATATTTCAACAAAGTGCAAAGTAATACGTCGCGAAGGTGTTGTCAGTAGTCATGCAAGAATACTTTACATACATACATTACACAGCTTGCCCCGCGTGTTCCTTCGCACCCAAACTGTTGATGAAACGCCTCACGAGTGCGTTAAGAATCGACGAAGAAGGAAACGGGCGGGTAGAAAGCGTTTCGCCGAAAAATGTGTGCAAAAATGTGTCGTAAATTAAGCAAGAGTTTTCTAATGACGCATTGTTTGCCTGCTTTTCGTTGGAGTCTGGGACACGTGGGAACACATTCTGACATCTCTCTGTGACTTTGTTTGGGTGTCATTCGTAAGAAAAGATTAGTAAGGTTTGTATATTAATCTCCCACCAATGGTGGTGCGCAAAACCCGAGAGGTGCAACCTTTGCAATTCATGATGTTGCTTATATGATTTCTAAGTCGTTTTATTTGTAACATGTTTAAAAAGATTTGCAAAAAAGCAAACTAGTGATAGTGACGGAAACTTTGACTTCGAATAAGGTACATCAAACAGTACTCTAAACAAAATAAACTACACAAAGCCAGCAAATTGCGTACATTTTCGAGTCGCAATAAATGTATGAAATACATCAGTAAATTGTAATCATAGAGAGATTTTATACCCGGAGTTGTGCATAGTTAACGTTTTGAACTGTATACTTTTCCCACTACTATTATTTCAGAGTACAATAAACACTAAATGAAATTTAATATATTACTTCTTTATTTCATTGAACATTATATACATATTATTGTATGCACATACATATTGTGGTAATCACATTCAAAAACTGATATTTTGGCATTTACATAATATGCGTTATATTTTTTAAATTTAAGGGAATACTTGTACTAGAGTTCTAAACGAAATATTATGATGTATTATACCATTCTGAAAATAATATGAAGATATGCAGAAGGGAAAATAAGATGACTGTGGTATTGTCGTCTGACTGTCAATATACCCCACTTTTTGCAGTTTACGTATTTTGCACTGAAATCTGTAAATTGCAATGTTGTTTCTCAATGAGCAATTAGTACGTTTTTGCCCGTCGCAAACTTTGCTAATCGGACTGAATTGAGAACGATGAGTAGTGTCCGACGTTTTCCGTGTAATAGCATCATTCCACGTAATATAAAAATTAAATGCTATAAGATAAAAAAAGAATAGAGATAGAATATAGAAGATAGATATAGAAGATAAGAATAAAAGTTGGCATGGAAAAATCATCAAAACGTCTCTGTCATAGTAGCCAAGCACCTAAAAAACTAGTGATGCTGCAGAATGCCACAGTCTTTCTCGTGCTAGTTAGTTTTCTAGTATCTTTGGACTGGCTAAGTTTACGGTCTTGCTTCATCCTCTTGTCAGCTGCCATCTATCGCCTATAGTACTTTTTTAAAACAATGTTTATTTTGTAATGATATAATCAAAATATTACTTTAAAATATTAAATAAGAGTACAACCACGTCATGTATAGAAATTTTCGTTGAAATATTTGGAGCCGTTCTTCAGAAAATATAGTTTAAGCATTAGTGAAAATACGAAATTTGTAGCTCTTTTTCACAGAAAACTTTCGAGGTTTCGGAAAATTTCATTGAAAGCCATTTAAAGCAATTCCACACACTAATGTAATAATGTACACAAATCGCTGTAAATGTGCGAATTAACGGCTTTGGAAATATTTCATAAAAATTAGGTTTGCGTAATTTTTGAAAGAACAACCAAAATACTTTAAACTGGCTTTTATGTCAATAGTGCATTTGGCACTACCCGTAGGAAAAGTTTGAAAAAAAACATTTGGAGCCGTATTTGAGCAGACGGCTTTTGAACATTTCTGAAAATACGGAAATTTGAGCTAATTTGACAGAAAATTTTCGAGAAACTTTGTAAGACATTATATGACGCACTTCTTTTAGCATATTCAATAATGGTGACGAATAGTACATAATGTAAATATTAACCAGGAGACTTCATGTAAAATACCCCAAAAAATTAATGAATATCATACAAAACCTCAGAGCTTTGAGTGAAACCAGATTGACCGGGAATTATTCAGTTTGGAAAACAGCCTTCGCCTGGTTTAGGCGCTTCACAGACTGTCGTTAAAAAACACATTTTCGATATTAAGGACCCACTGTTCGTGAAATCTGGCTACATATCGTGTTAGAGGGAGTAATGTACTAATATGTATTAGAACATCATTTATCCATTTTTTTTCTGTATCAAGGCCTCACAATACGAGTTTTTCTGTCGAAATATAGCCATTTTTCCCGCAACATTGTGTAACTTTCTATATACTACGTATATTACTTCGTATATGCGTAGATATACGAGAAACTAAAAAGAGAGAAGACAAATAATTTTTGTATTTACTAGGCTGTCCGGGTGACGCCGCGTCGGCTTCCTCAGGGCGTAATGCCTACGCCCTGAGGAAGGTCGTAGAATGTCGACCGAAACGTCGCCACCTTAGCCATGGACGCGGCGTCACCCGGACAGCCTAGTAAATACTGACTCCGGCCGCGGAAGCCTACGCTCTCGAGTTAATTTTGACACCTTTTCATAAACATAAAGGCTATTGTTGATGAGCATATTTCTTATAGAGTACATGTAAGTAAAAACTTATTTCCCGAGGTAGTAGTAGACAAAACGGCAACAGTATTCAGCCCAGAATGCTCAAACGCCGGAACTTCTGGTCTTGGGAAAACTCATGTTGAGGATACTATAATAATGTTATTACACGCGTTAAGGCCCTTTGCTCGCATCAATATATTTTCTTTAATTGCTCTGTTTGATTTATAATAATGGTTGTATATGTTGTTGTTGTAATGGTTGTATATATTGTTGATAATAGTTGTATCTGTTGGTTAACGGGTTTTTTCCAATGATTATTTACCAACTAAAAGTTGCAATTCAAACACGGAAACGTTGTCTGTCCCGAACCAAGCGCAGTGCGCTTATAGTTCGTTCCTTGCAGTGCTCGTAGTGAGAAAGTAAAGGAAACTTTACTAACTGAAGCCTCCTACCAAAATCATCGTTCTTCTGTAACGGCCTCGAGTAAATTGGCACAATATTTTCTAGTGTACAAACTCGATCTTTTACGAAGAGTCTCGCCATCGATTAAAATTTAGAATAGATATTGATTTCATCAAATAATTTTATTGGTACTGGTCGAGGTTATTAGATGTTTTATCAGAGAATCGTGTTAGTTACAACTAGAGGCAGACTTTACAGTAGAAACAGGTAATCACATTGAAATGGACTCTTTGTAATTAGAAATATATGAATGACAATCAGTCTCGTGACTAAATATAATAAAAGAAAAAGATATGGATTGGCTGAAGTAGTCTCAGCAGCAAGTAACAAATATCTCTTACGTATTCACTAAGATGAAGGTAGGCAATGTACTTGCTTATGTTGCCATGTGCTCCCTGAGAACAGGTAATAAAGACGGTGAGCATGATAGTGTTAATGTGTGCGTATGTGAAAACACTTTCTATGAGAATCGTTGAGTTCAAACTGAGAGGTGAACATGTTCTGGTGCATGGTGGAGAGGCTATTTATGCAAGCACGAGGAAAATGTATATAAATTATGTAACAAAATATAGTATGACACAAATTTTATTAGTTAATCTAGTTTCACTTGAAGTACCTCATTAGTAACAAAGCTTTAGTGATAGAGTAGTAACTTAATTCAGTAATAAAACTTGCAATGTAACTAGTACCGTAATATTACTGTAAATATCTAAATTGTAATTTGAATTCATAAAACAGAATATTCATAATCTATAAATCATAAAAATAGGTTACTTTACGATTATCAATTTTTTAAAATAAATATTACGATTAATGTTAATACGATTTGTATAACTTCTTCCAGCAAAGAAATCGTTAGATCCCTCATATCCTTATTTTGTTTTTCTGTACAGTAATGGCCTTTGTCTCGCGTTCCAATTCAAAAGAAAATTCCCTCAACAATGAAGTTGAAGTAGTAGTTTCTCAATTTGACCATACGAATCTCGGTGAAAATTGCGGGAATCTAGTGACATTTACAAGGGGTCAAAACCTTGTCATGAAAGAGATTTTGTTTTCTAGTTTTGTGTCATACGTTACCAAAACTCACGCCATCGTCATATTTCCTACTTCCACTATTATTTTAATAACACTCAACTAAATAATAATTATTTTTCATTGAAGTTCATTTTAGTTCATTTCTTTATTTCAGCCTTCCATTTATTCTCACTTTTCTCTCACCCAGAACATTTCTGTCGATCGTTATTCAGCTGAATGCCTCTAATCACAACTCACGAATGCAATGTTATTCAACCATCGCCCCATCGCTATTTCTACAAAATTTGCGTATTGCTTGTTGACGATTTCCATCATTCTCATCGTCATTATCACTTTATGATCAGCTTCATGATGTGTCATAATCACAATTATCATTGTCATTATTTTCTCGTTTTCAACATTTCCGTGTTCAGGACCATTACTCTCGCTTTCTTTCTTCAGTTTCACATCTAGAAGTCAGCACGATTCTAATAGACTTAGCGAACAGCGACACAGCAAACTCAATGTTAGTGGAATACATTTCGAGAAATCATCGTGCACGTCCAATCACTACACCACGAAGCATAATAGTTATTTTCTTTCTTATGTCGTCTTATTACAATAGTACACTGGTGTCAGTCACAATTGCAACACCAAGGAGACACAATGCTAGGCGGAGCACACAATGTTGGGCACTTCAAGGGCAACCAACACGTTTTATTGGTTGCCCTTACGTCAATGTATAATTGTTTATTTTAACAATTTAAAATTCTTAGCTAGAAAATGAATTGCTACATATCTGTACATGTATGAGACTAGTAAGTTAAATAATTGATCATTATATTTCGCTAATATAATGATTATAATTCGAAGCTAATAATAAACCTACAAGTCTAATTAATAAATCTCAACATTTAACACAAAAACATTATTTTCCGCACCTGAATCACATTCCTCTACAGAATCTTCTAAGTTAAGGCATTATTTGCGAATCACCTTTTGACACAATTGGCATAACACACCGTAGTTCTTAAAATTCAATGTGTTTCCACAATGGAAACAGCCCTGAAGAATCTACTTCCGTAGGCTTGTGGAGGAAAGAGGCTTGGGGCCGTTTCTTTCCATCTTGTAAATGCCTTTGGAAGTGCTTGGCTGACAAATGTCCTTATTTCCTTCACTTTCTATAAGTGAGTTTAAACCTTGAACGGATGAATATATATCTCTCATTGCGCAGAATTGACGTTTGCTTTCCTGAGGTTAGCCTGATTACTAGTTTCCTCTAGATGGTGCGTTTTCTGCTTATCACTCCACTTGTCTATTCCTTCAGTGCTATTTTCAATTAACACTTTTCTAACAGATTTAGTTGCATTGATACTGTAGTAATTGCTCTCATGTTCTACAGGCAAAACTACATGACATTTGTGCCCCATCCTTCTTTCTGTTTGGTCAGGGACATTTTCTCTTTCTCTCTTCCTTCATTTTCTTTTGCATCTCCTTTTCCTTATGGAAGGTGTTGCATTGTGTGGACGTTATTACATAAGCATTTGCATTGCTAAACATTGCGTATGTTTGTTCTTTTTTGGTGTTTGTTGGCCATATCAGTCAATAAAGTAATGTTGGAACATTCGGACATCTCAACGCACTACTTCTGAGAACGTCAGTTGGAGACGGTGTTTTCAGGTGTAGCGGTTGCCAATTTGGCGTTGTATTAACTCATTAGTGCTTCGAGGTTCCGATGTCTATTGCATTTATGTTATTAACCTTTGATCTGGCTGTTCGGAATGTTTTCCCGTAATGAGATGCATGTCCAGACCACCTATATCTGAATCCACTTCTGCCTCAGGACTCTGAAAGATCTTCATACAACTTGTACAAAACAAAGAATTCCTCGCTGTATTCTTCATCCATTACTTCCTTAATTTCGTTGGACTTTGATGCTCTTTCTTCTCTAACAATATAGCAGAATTTTTCATATACTGGTGGGAAAATTCGGAAGACGTTCGGGTACAGCGCTATTAAAATTATTTGTAATTCAGAACAGAGCTCACTCTGTGGCGTCTTTGCCGGGGCAAATAATTACAGACGTGAACGGCTTGTAAACATTTAGTATTTATTAGAAGAAAGATACTCCGACACCAAAACACTATATACAATATTTACAATTGAAGTTAACCGTTACAAGAAGGAACTTTCCCTGGTTACCACCACCGCTGGCCCGATAATTAATTACCATCCCCGGTGTGATGCACCAGTACCTTACGCGAGCATACATGCGAGTATGCCGCACCTGCTGTCACGACGTAGCACGCCGGCTTCGATTCCCCGCCTCGGTAGCCTATGCATTACCATGCAACGCCGCGCACAACCCTCACGACGCCCTACCGACGCGCTCACCTCTGAAGAATCATAAGAATAGAAGGCTGCTTTCAAGTCGAATTCTGCTTATATACCCTGTGGCAGGTTGACGGAAGCGCGTCACCCGCAGTGCCCGCCAGCGCTCCTCCGCCGGCTTTGGGGTTCCCAAACCTGCATTCACGACACGGCATACCTTTGTGCAGCCCCGCGTCACTTCCGCCAGGGCTGTCCACATGGCTAATATAATACGTTTGTACTGGCGACAGATATGACGCCACAAACTCCTCTATACCCCCCCGGGAATTTTCGTCGCAGTTGCAATCAACACAGAAGGAAAATTCCACAAGTGTGAAAGTCCTAGGCCGATCGGCTCACATTATATACAACTGCGCCTGACTTGGCTAATTACACAGATAAAGAAACAAACAGAGAAGGCCCTACTAACCTACCCCATTGACATATTTTTACTCTACATTGTACATTGTACTTGAAATATTAAAAATCTTGCCGTACGGTCGGTCCCTCTTATGCATTGTTAAGAATTTTCAGCCTGGTGTGGTAACCTCAAATAACCATAGTATGTTCCTTTTCCTTTTACAACCAAATTCTTGAATTAAATTAATTTCGTACAATACACCCACTACCAAAATGACACATACAATATTACCAATATAGCCACAAACATTACATCAATAAACATTCAAAATCATATACAGTTCTATACACACAAACTGACACACTGAATGACAAAACCCTATACAGTGATAAATGCACAAAAAAACAACAATAAACTAACATTTACCGTTTTACATTTAAAACCACATACAGTGATACACTTAAAATGAAACAAATAAACAATTTTTACATCTCTCTCTTGAAGGATTGTACAAAGTTTTCTTCTTGCCAGAATGAATATAAATGAATACAAAGGTTCATGATATTTGCTGGAATCTATTCTTTCGTAGGTTTCTTGGGAAAAGTTTACTCAATCTTGACACAACACAACAAACATCACATTCACTTATACCTCATTCTTCTTGCACTATTTGTTCCAGTGTTCCAGTGTTTTCGGTGCACACGTATCGGCATTGCCGGGTGCAGTGTGCCCCTCTACAACTTCGGACACTGTCTGGCGCTCATTTTCAAACACCCTACTGAGAATGTCAGCATTTACGTTTAATATCCCTTTCCTATGGCTTATGATAATGTTGTAATGCTGAATCGCCAGAGACCACCTAAGCAATCTAGGATTATTCCCAACATTCTGTTGTAACCAGACTAACGGGTTATGATCCGTTTCTATCTTTAGCAAAACATTACCGTCTAAATAGTAACGCAACTTCCCTAGACCCCAAATTAAAGCAGCACACTCTTTCTCCGTGGTGCTCCATTTTAATTCCCCGTCTGAGAATTTTTTACTGAGAAAAAGAATCGGATTTTCATTCCCTTCCTGATCTAACTGTGATAACACAATGGCTGCTCCCCTAAGTGCCGCATCACATTGCAGTAAAAATGGCTTACTAAAATCAGGTGCATGTGTGACTGCCCCCTGACACAGTGCGTCGCGAAGCTGTATAAACGAGTTTTCGCACTCTTCCGACCACCGGATTTTGCCTTGCCTATGTGTTCCCCTCAATAGATCAGTGAGCGCCGCTGATTTCTCCGAGAAATTTCTGATGAACCGTTTATAATACGATATCAGACCTATAAATTTACGGATTTCCTTCTTTGTCGTAGGCCGTGGATATTCTTTTATTACTTGAACTTTGGCTTCATTTGGTCTCATCAGACCACTACCAATCTCGTATCCTAAGAACGTAACCGATTTCCTAGCGAACTTACATTTCGCCGGTTGCACGCGTAAATTGGCCTCACGTAACTTTTGGAATACGATTCTGAGATGTTTGCAGTGGTCATCCCAGTTGTCGCTAAAGATTGCAATGTCGTCCATATATGGGACGGCGAACTCCGCGCAATCTTTCAGTAATGCCTCCATAAGCTTGCTGCAAACATATGGTGCATTTTTGATGCCGAAAGGCATCCTGAGGGGTTTATAAGACCCGTATTTTGTCGTAAAGGTGGCATACCGTTGAGCGCGCTCGCTCATTTGGATCTGCCAAAATCCTTTACATAAGTCAGTTGTGGTTATGATTTTGGCCCTCGCAACTGTTTCAATTCGCTCGGCTAAACTCGGAAGCGGAAAATATTCAGTACGAATAACCTGATTTAACTTGCGGTAGTCAATACATGGCCTGGGTTTTTTTCCGGGTGCTTCCACCAAAATCATGGGGGATGTGAAATCAGAATCTGAAGGCTCGATAATACCATCCCTTAGCATTTTCGTGATTTCATCCTGGAGGATTTTAGTTTGGCGATGTGACGTGCGATACGGAGCGCTCCTCACCCTTGCATTTTCGTCCAGCAACTCGATGTCCATCTGAACGTTTTTAGTGAGCCCTGGCCTATCAGAAAAGATGTCCCTAAACTCAATTACAAGTTCTCTCAGCCTTTCACTTCCTTCCGGCTCCATTTCTGTGCCTGCGAGCATTGCCTCTACATCAAATTCCTCCGGTTCTAATTTTAAGGCGTATTTCTCTATTCCGTCCTCCATAAATTCACCTATCTGTTCTTGATTGACAATAGTTGACATACTCTGTCCTTTGTACGTATGCTTTGATCATATTGACATGATATACCTTGCCTGTACTTTTGTTCGGCATTTGAATGACGTAATTCGTGTCAGACACCTTCTCTACTATCTCTCCCGGTCCTATCCATTGCACAGATAATTTACGTACCTTGTTCGGAGCAAACACTAATACTTTGTCTCCTACATTAAATGTGCGTATCACTGCTTTCTTATCATACCAGGTTTTTCTTTTCACCTGAAGTGCCGATAGTTTTTCATGAGCTGCGTCTCTAATTACTTTCAATCTATTTGCCAGACGAAATATATACTCCGTTACTTCGCTACTTTCCGGCTCTATTCCAGAGAGATTCTCGTAAAGCAACGTAATAGGAGTCCTTAAATTCCTACCAAATACTAATTCTGCGGGCGAGAATCCAAAACTTTCGTGAAAACTTGTTCTTAAAGCGAACAATATGGCCGGGATCTGTTTTTCCCAGTCAGTTCCAGCTTCAAGACACAGAACTTTGAACAGCCTATTCATAGTACTATGTACACGCTCAACCGGATTGGTCTGCGGATGATAAACCGAACTATGGATCAATTTAATTCCAAATTTATTTGCGAATTCTGCCATCAGCGTGCTTCTGAAGCACGGGCCTTGATCTGTTTGAATTTCCCGTGGGAAACCGGTTCTGCTGAACAACTGCAAAAGCGCATCAATTACAGTAGGAGTTTGAAGATCTGGAATCGGTATTGCTTCGGGGTACCTCGACGCAACACAAATAGCAGTAAGTACATGGACATTTCCGGTATTGCTTCTCTGAAACGGGCCTATCGTATCTAAATTTAATCGAGAAAAGACCTCTCTTATAGTGGGGATCAACACTAAAGGTGCCTTCTTCCGATCACCACTATGACCTACGCGCTGGCAGCTGTCGCATGAACGCACAAATTGCTCCATCTCTTTAAAACAATTTGGCCAGAAGAAATGCTTAGACAAATTGTTCTTCGATTTAGCTATTCCTAGATGCGCAGTGACAACTTCATGACAAATCTTTAATATAGGCCCACGAAATTTACCGGGCACAACTAACATTTCATAAATGTCGCCCTTTTTACTCTTCCGTTTCTTAAATAATAATGAATTCCTAACAAAATAGGTAACTCTTTCCGATTCTGCTTTTACATCCTTATACTTTTCAAACAAAGTATTTACACTCTCATCTCCCTTCTGCGCCGCGCTGAATTGTTCCGTATTTACCTTCAACATTTCAGCGATCGGCACTGCCAATTCTAATTCTTCTCCGTCTGCTAACAGACAGATTTCCGGGAATTCCTCCGACGGCTCATGCTCGTCTTCGCCCGGCTTTTCTGTGCGGTCGCCTTCCGCCTCCGGCAATTTTACCTGCGAGTTCCCCGAATCATCTGCTTTTGTTCTGCCTTCTGCCGCAGCCTTACTGCGCGTCATAACCATGTTCACAGTTTGTTCTGCTACTAAGCCCTGTTTAATATCCTGCAGAAGTTGATACGTTCTGTTACTTAATAGATAATAACTAAGTTCGTTTTCCTTCGGCACTATAGCGGCCCTAGTGATTACATTACCTAATTCTGAATTTAGGCGAATTTCCGCCACCGGCAAATTAATGGCAGTTGAATGAAGCGGCTGTTTGATCCAGACCGATTCGCCCGTATAATCACGATCTGTGACTAGATTCGCGGATACAAGGTCAAATGACGCGCCCGTGTCTCTCAAGATTTCAGTCGGCTGCTCATTCACGGTCCCTGTCACAATGTGCTGCCTCAAGAATTCCCTTGCCTCGGGTTCACACACGTGATTTACTTGATTGCCCTGTTTCCGCGGACAGTTCTTAATTAAGTGCGTTGTTGACTGACATTCGTAACACTTGCGGACATAAGGTGCCTCGAATTCTTTCTTCGCGCTATGTTTCTCTAATCCATTAGTACTTCCTGCCGGCTTGGGGGCCACGTGAGGAGCAACAGGTGCCCTGTTGTTTCCGTGTTCTTTCCGGAATGTTCTTTCCGGCCGGAAAGATGGTAACTGTGGCTTCTTCCACCCTTGCCGCGCATTCTCGTACGCATCTAGTCTTTTCGCGAACTCAAGCGGATTCGAAAATTCGGCCCATTTATCCACAAAGTGTTCCCGCATATCCCCTGGAACTTTATGCTTCATTTGATCGGCCACGATCAAATTCAATAAACCCTCGAATGTGTTTATTTTAAGTCCCGCTACCCACTCTCTGGCATAATTTAGCAATTCCCTCGCGAATATGCTCCAAGTCGCTCCGTTTTTGCTATGTTTCCTAAATAGTTGCCGGAATTTCTCGGCATCAAACCGGTACAATTCTAATAATTTCAATTTCAACTCCGCATAATCTAACGCTTCTTCTTGTTCATCTAAAGTAAGCCGTGTGTTAACATTATGCGGAAGTAATCCTATTAAATTCACAACCCAATCTTCTTCGCAGATTTTCAATTGCCTGCACTGGCTTTCAAACGCGCTCAGATAAGAAGTGATGTCGTCCTGCTCTCCTTTAAATCTACCAATTATTTGGCCTATTCTAATATAATCTCTCGCGTGTTCCGAGCGCGCTTCCGAACGAATCTCAGAATTTCTTTCGCCCGTCTGGGCATTTTGCACTCTCGCATGTTCTAACTGATATTGCCTTTCTTCTAATATTCTCCTATCCTCCCTATCTCTTTCGTGCTGTTGCCCCAATTCCTCCGTTAATTCAACTGAATAATCCTCATGCTCTACTATCAATTTCTTTAAAGTCGGATTTGTTTCCGATCCATCTAATTCTATTCCCAAATCCCTGGCGATTCGGATCATTCCCTCCTTTCGAAATCTCAGTAAATGCGCCATTGCTTTCGAACAGTGCCCTATGCGTTGCAAAAGAACACACTTACCCTCAGCTTCCACTGCTTGCACGTGGCTGCTTCCTGCTGCTTATGCGTGCACGTTCGGCGCTGACGGATGTCGTGATGAGATGGATGGATTGGCTGCCACTCGTCCTTCCTTCCCGTCCTTCCTTCCCGTCCTTCTTCTTGAAGTTTCGCCCCGCCGATGTCCTCGCACGTTTTCGTTCGCGTTTTACTTAATTTCGCGCACTATGAATATTTGTACGTCGAAACTGTTCCCTGGCTCAGTCTTGCTCGCTCGCCCACTATTTAATCTTTCTCCGGCGGATACCTGCGGCCAAATTTACTTTCACTTCCGCGTGCACGATCCGCTGTTCTGGCTGACTGTCCCGCTGGTACTAAGCGCCCTACCTGCTGGGTGTTTTGTTCGTTTCTATAGCTGTTGCTACACTACCGACCGAACCTAAAACGTGAACCGCAGAATTCTATCCCTTCTACGCTCACTAATTACCCATGGACGGATGAAGCCCCTTACTGGCGTAATTATTCTACCTGCCGTTCCTGGCGTGCTTCCGTGTGATGCTGCCTACCACAGACAAACACCGCACATACACAACTGCGTGGTCGTTTACTAACCATAAACTGCTTGCTTGAACCGCTACATACACTACACCTGCGTGGTAGTTCCTGAACTGCTGCCTACACTATAACTAGACTAGTTCTTGAACTGCTGCCACCATTCTACACCTACGTGGTAGTTCGTGATCCGCTGCATACACTACACGTGCGTGGTAGTTCCTAAACCGCTGCTTACACTACACGTGCGTGGTAGTTCGTTTACTGCTGCCACCATTCTACGTGCGTGGTAGTTCGTTAACCGCTGCCACCATTCTACGTGCGTGGTAGTTCGTTTACCGCTGCCACCATTCTACGTGCGTGGTAGTTCGTTTACCGCTGCCACCATTCTACGTGCGTGGTAGTTCGTTAACCGCTGCCACCATTCTATCCCTCCTACGTCTGTGGCGTCTTTGCCGGGGCAAATAATTACAGACGTGAACGGCTTGTAAACATTTAGTATTTATTAGAAGAAAGATACTCCGACACCAAAACACTATATACAATATTTACAATTGAAGTTAACCGTTACAAGAAGGAACTTTCCCTGGTTACCACCACCGCTGGCCCGATAATTAATTACCATCCCCGGTGTGATGCACCAGTACCTTACGCGAGCATACATGCGAGTATGCCGCACCTGCTGTCACGACGTAGCACGCCGGCTTCGATTCCCCGCCTCGGTAGCCTATGCATTACCATGCAACGCCGCGCACAACCCTCACGACGCCCTACCGACGCGCTCACCTCTGAAGAATCATAAGAATAGAAGGCTGCTTTCAAGTCGAATTCTGCTTATATACCCTGTGGCAGGTTGACGGAAGCGCGTCACCCGCAGTGCCCGCCAGCGCTCCTCCGCCGGCTTTGGGGTTCCCAAACCTGCATTCACGACACGGCATACCTTTGTGCAGCCCCGCGTCACTTCCGCCAGGGCTGTCCACATGGCTAATATAATACGTTTGTACTGGCGACAGATATGACGCCACAACTCGTCCGAAAAGCAAAGTAACTTTTGTGATCATCCACAAAAAAAGAGAGAGATTAAAGATAGTAAAGAACAGCCCATACCAAAACGTATCAAACTGAGTACCTTGAATGAAGGGAAAAGGTTCGATTACATATGAATATGTATATTGTATAAATTGTATTATATTGTATTAATTATATTGCACATCAGTAACATATAAAACAAATTTAATTATGAATTCCTAGGTCTTCAGAGCTTCTTCATTTCTCAAAATCAATGGTAATTTAATAATCTGAAATGGTTTTAATCAATTTTAATGTTGTTTTCTGTGCTTTTATGGCGTTTAAAAACATTTTAAGAGCATTATATTGATCGTTTTGCGATGTTTTAGATCAACAAAATCTGCCCCCCTATGGTAACATTTAACCCCAGAACGTTTATTGAGACAGTGATAAATTTCAGTGATGAACACAATGCCCATCAAGGTTCAAAATCGTTTTAAAAGAATATTTTTGCTTAACAAGGAAACTAAGGTTCGAAAATTCAATATTAACATTACAGCATAAAAAATAAATTCCTCAAATTAGAGTGACAGGCACTCCATGCGCATCATTTTTCTGCACGGCAGAAATCTTTACAGTTATGGGTATTAACATTGTTTTGGTAATGATCTGCTCATAGAAGGTGAAAACACATGTGAAAACGTAGATTATAAACCTGGCTACACTATGCATAGAGCGGATTGCAAATAAAAACAGACAAATTGACTTAAATCCTTAATAACTGAACACACCTCCGCTATCGAATCCACGACGTTTCGATGCACAGACGACACGTGGAGCATGCCACTAACTAATGAAATACATCTACGCTCACTGAGGGTCCACAATCAATTCATATTCCGGGTTTACAAACTTAAAGACACATACGACACAGAGATGCAGAGAGCCTCTCTCCTTGTTTGATAATAATATTATCCCCCCTTCTGGTGCTGTGCCCATCACTAAACGTGTCCACGACTGCACCGGTTACCCTACTATTACTATTAAATTTATTCAACAAATTAGGAATACCATATTATAAAAAAGATTAGAATTACATCACTGTTCCTGCATTTTGGCCTTGAGTATTTAAGGTGTTAAGCCACCACGGGCTGCTATCAGAGCCCCTAGACGTCGTGGCATGGATTTAAAGTTATGCCTGGATATGCTGCTGGGGAACACACTGCCACGCGGTTTCTATACGTGGCCACAAATCATCGATAGTGACTGCAGAAGGATCAGAACCAACAAGTTGCCGACCGATCATATCCCAGACATGTTTGATGTGCGACATGTCAGGCGAACTGCGGGCCGGTGAAGCAGTGGCACCCGTCGTTCTTCGCAGCAAGCTTGCACAGTCCTCACCTCACGCGCTCGGTCATTGGCCCGCTGAAATATGGCACGTGGAGCTGTTTGCAGGATGGGTAGTACTTAGGGCTCTAAGACAATGTAGCGGTTGCTGTTTAGATTGCCCTCGAAACGTATGAGGCGAGATCGCTCATTGTGGCCAACGGCCCACCAATTGGTGTTTGTGCGCTAAGGCGCGGAATAAGGCAGGCTTTCAGATTGCGATCACCGCGGTAGCGTCAGACACGTACGTAACCATCGCTGTAACACGAATTGAAGCAGGATTCGTTCGAAAACAATATTTTTGCCACTCAGCACATAAATGAACACGTTCACGTGCCCATTGTTGGATGAGGCGCTGGTAGGTTCTGCTGAACGGAGTACGATGCAGTGGTATGCGTGCCACCAGTCCGGCGTTCAGCTAGCGGCGTCGCCTCACGCTCAAAGCAGACATGACTACCCCAGTTGCAGAGCGCCAATGTTGATCCAACACTGCGGAAGACGTCGTTCTGTCCGTTAAGGCCATGCAAACATGATATCAGTCATCTCGCACTGTGATCACATGGTGTGGTTCAGTGCCCGCTCGTAATTTTGCGTGAAACATAAGCCTTTAAAACAATTTTAAACAATTTTCTCAGAAACGGCTTCAAAGTTTCTTTATTTTCCATGGTGTGTAAAAAATACGTAAATATAGTGATAATGGTCCTATTTTGACGCAATCTACATTTTTAAAAATTACAAAAAAAAAAAATCGGAGTTGTTAATTCGGATTTTGCCGACTTTATTTCAGGTGTTGCGAGTTCGCAAAATAGCAACACAGAGGTTACAAAGTTCATCGTATTCATCCCATTGTCGTTTATGATGATTGTATGATGATAATATTCTTATGAAAGGAAATAGATTGAAGGAAGAAGTTTTAATCGCTGATTAAGGAATTAAAAACACGAAAGATCACTTCAAATGTAATGAAGGTAGGCTTGTGTGAAATTATTCTCGCTTTTCTGTATTATGGTTTGAAAATACTGTAACATGAAATAAAGGCATGAACGCACGAGAGGTGCTTTGTTTGGATAAGACTTTTTCGAGTAATATCTGAGTTTTTAGGACAGCAGAAATTACAATATTTTAATATTACGTAACTATATTCAATCATGCAAGAAAATATGTGATGTAGCTCCTCTAGTTAAATACGCAATTGCCGCAAATACGATCAGTGCACAAATATTGCGCTATTTGGTTTCATGCATTTCTGCATTCTTGGCGCGCTGGCAAAAGGCTGTGACGTCATGCACTGATCCGGGGTAGTTTCCTGTGCAAATGGAAGGAAGACTACTAGAGCCTCTCCCGGCCGGGGCGATGCTCTGCTGGTGGGAGGTACCTGGTAGGAAACCCCGCCACTCGGAGTGTAGGTTGGCGCCAGATTTCGCCATCCAGCGGGAAAAGATCAATGCTACCCCTCGCGATTAAAGCATGCACTATATTTACGGGACTAATGACCAAACCGGTTGTCGCGACCGGAAGCACTTAACAATTAAACAATCAATATGTTAAGCAGATATAGAGGGGCTTTTCTTAATAACCAACTAGTACTAACGTAATTTTAGTTTAATCCAATTGTACAATTAATATGTTTCACATTGTCTTCCCTAACATGACTTTCCCCCCTTAATAATCAGTAATGTTCTTTCTTTTGTTTCTCTTCTCAGTGGTCGCCAGTCGCATCCGACATCCGAAAGTAAAAGCGGCGGCGGCGGCGGCGGCGGCGGCGCGCTGGCGTGGCGGGCGCCCGGTCCTCGCCGCGCGCGCTTGACCACACGAAAAGGAAAGCGCCCTCCCTGAGTCGTAAGGTGGGCGGCCGCGCGCCCGCGCGTCCGTCGCCTGCGTCGCGTCGCGTCGCGCCTTTCTCCCCCCACTCGCCGCTGCGCGCGCCCGCAACGATCCCTTTTGTTCACGCGCGCCGCCGGACGTCCGCACGCGCGCGGTTCTTTTCGCCCGCTAATCGAGCGCGTGGACGGCAAGCGGAGGGGGCGCTCGTGCTCGCGTCTATTGTGCGTTCACGCCTGCTCTGAATATTCGATAGAAAGTGAAACGAGATTGATGGTTGACTACGAGTGCTTTCGATACCCTTATTCATATGAAGGATTTTTCTGATCGCTTTTTCTCGAGCAGTAGAAATTGGAAATGAAAGAGTATCTTTTTTCTTTGTGAATTTGAAATTTAACATAGTGCTTTCTTAAACCACTCACTACTTTTTTAGTTTTGATCCTTCTATTTAATAACACAGAAACAAATTGAAATCAACTTTCCTGAAATATTTCAGAATATTTTTGTAAATGTAAACGGTAGACTACAATTCATATATCATTAATGTTGTGCAGCTCAGTAATGATAGAAAATTCAGTCAACCGAAAGAGAACTATTAAATTTGAATAAGAATAAAACAAAAATACATGAAATGCTATCATTAGGGATTTGACATTATATTTTCTGGAAAATATTGAGTGACATGAACAGTCACGTAGAAAATATTTAAACAAAAAATTCAAAACTCTTTCAAGTTTTTTTCTTGTGTATTTCAAAATGAATCATCCTATCTATTTGTATTGCATGAATAGGTAAACATACGATACCCCCTTCCAGTTCAAGTATAAGTGAGAATTTAATTGACCAACAGCTTACGCATGACAGTAAATTAGGAAACTAAAAAACTCCGTGCGTTTGTCTCAGAATCTGAAAAATTACATCCTTTGCATTCGTGTAACATATTCTAACATTTGTCAAAATTACCAAAAAATTTTTGAATTGGCATTTTTTGTCCTCACGATGTGGCAGTAAGTACTCTCTGGTCTTCAGTTTCGACAGTTGAATGGATGCTTGCTTTTACGAGAGCCGTTACAAACTAGAGGATCTCAAGTATATTATAGCAAACAAATAGATTGTATTACCAATTATTTTTTACAATTTTTTTATTTACTTCACAACCATATTGTCGGTGCCCAAGAAAGGGGGCATCTAATTTTGTAGTGGAATTATTTTTATCTGCACGAAACCATTTATATCGCCACCAAAAACAAAATATTTAACTCTTTATTCAGATCATCAGAAAATCTTACCAGTAAAATACACTTTTTTTAATAATTTCTTCCATGATTCAAAAATGACTATCGCTTATTGATTATTTATTTATTTATTTATTTATTTATTTATTTATTTATTTATTTATTTATTTATTTATTTATTTATTTATTTATTTATTTATTTATTTATTTATTTATTTATTTATTTATTTATTTATTTATTTATTTATTTATTTATTTATTTATTTATTTATTTATTTATTTATTTATTTACGTCAAAAGCAGTTTAAAACTGTGAGTGACGTGCTATGGGGAGAAGTTACTTTGAAGTTACATTGATGTTCAGAAGCAAAACAAGGGGATATCTCAGCTTTTGCTCGAGGATCAGGGAAACTGGACGAAAACCTGATCGAGATGGGGATCATTGACCCAGAAGTTGAAGTACAATACTTGTTACAGATTCTTTACAATTATACAATTCAAATGGTATAAAACATATTAAATGTTAAAATTAATATTGCTTTCCTTTTGGATGGTCGGTATAGTCTTTAATTGTATAGAAACAGTTGTGCAACAGAAAATAGGTAATGTAACAATTTCTGAAAGCGCAATAGGTCTAGTTTATGTTTAATTATTTTTTGATATAATTTAAGGTTCTTTGTGTTTGTTTCCGTGGGATTGCCATGTTCCACTATTATTCGCTTTCTTTTGATTAATTCAAGGATTTCTTCGGATATGGATGTTTCGGAGCTATGTGGCAAATGTTGGTGCTTGGGTAATGTTTAACGCGTGGTGGTTGTAGGATGTGCATTTTTCGATTCCACGGTCAATTGCTGCTAATGTATCCATATTTGAGGGAAAGATTAATGATTGATTTAAAAGTTCTTGAAAAATAGGCCAGTTGGTTTTACGATAGATTTGGTTACACGTAAACTGTTAAGTAGAGTCTGGCGATCCTAATGAAAAAAGAGTGATCAGAATCGAGTTAAGAGAAGTGTTAAAGCTTTGGGCATTGATATGTCTTTGAGAACTGCCAGAGGCAATCTGTAGGTAGCCGCCCCCATCGCCCTCAGCCCGGAAAGGCGCGCGCTCCGCTCACTTGCTCGGCGCCATCCGTCTCTGTCAGCGGGGGGCTACCACATGTCGCGCCAGGTGCGCGCCTGGGCCCAGTCAGGCCGGACCCTCCGCCACAGCCCCGCCCCCTCTCCGTCCTCTCCTCACACCGCTCGTCTTTGTTGGCGACTGTTTACATTGCTGCTTAGAGGCCTTTAAACTGCCGAGAGTCATGACTAATGATCTCAAGGATACATGATAGCGATAAACAAAATGAGGTGAATGATGATGGAGCAATGCTGGAATGAGAGGTAAGGAAAACGGAGGTTGGTTGGTTTGTTTTTTGATAAAGAAAAAAGCAAAAAATATTGGCAGCTAAATTTGATTTAAATGTGGTTACGACTACTGCTAGATGCCGGTAAATACACAATCGACGATATGCAAGATAGGACACTCGATGTGAAATTGAAACAAAAGATTTAGGATACAGTGATCACAATACGCAAATTCTTACCATTATAAGAAATGCGAACACTGACACAATAAATAATACACGTATGAGTATATTATTTACTACAAGTAAAATTAAATTGTTCATCAATTACTTGCGGCAAGAGTCATGTGATGCGGTTTACAATATTGTTGATACAAACGATAAATACAATTATTTTTTTCAACGCTTTCGTTTCATTTTGAAACTTGCTTTTCTCTTCAAAAGTAAATTAAATATTTCACGAAAAATCAATTCTTGGATAACACAAGGGATTAGGACATCATGTAAAAACAAACGAAATCTTTCTTTCGTATGGAATTCGTGGTGTTGCTCTAAATTGTACCTTAAACAACTCGTACCTTAAACAACGATCTCAGAGAGTAGAATTACCTTACAGGAATAATGGAACCTTTCCGATCCTTTGCCCATTGCATGTGGAGTCCCGTAGGGATCGATTTTAGGTCCTATTCTCTTCCTACTGTACGTAAACGATATGCCCTCGAGTATTAGAAACGGAAGAACAGTTCTGTTTGCGGATGATACGAATATTCTTTGCAATAAAGAAACCGTAAATAGTACAATAACAGATATTTCAAATTGGTTCCGTAATAGCACATTAATAGTAAATGAAAATAAAACTGTTTCAATGAAGTATTCCATTAAACCTCCAAATAAACAGCTCTATACTTCACTGAAAATGAACGGTGTGCTATTGACTGATGTTAAGGTAACAAAATTTGTAGGTCTTTCAATTTAGTCAAACCTTAAATGGAACATCCATTTAAATGAATAGAACACTAAATTAAGTTCATTATGCTACGCTTTCAGAATTCTTTCAAATTCAGTCAGCATACACACTGCTCGTTGTATATATTTCGCGAATGTTCGTTCCCGCCTGAGATATGGCATAATATTCTGGGGATATACTTGTACATATTTTAGTTCCCAGACTTTTAGATTACAAAAACGAATAATAAACAAATCACACCCACGTGATTCGTGTAAGCCTCTCTTTATTCATCTAGGTATTTTATGTTAATTACCTTGTCTCTTCATGTATATAAATCAGTGGCTTTTGTCAAAAATAAGTTACTTAAGGGCGGGAATATATTTTCAACAAATGCTGTTGTCTATAACTACAACACTCGACGTAGTAATCATATTCATCAGGTGACAGAATCAACAACTCACTACAAAAATTCATATATAATACATGTATATTATTTTACACCACCTTGCCAGATGACATTAAACGATTAAATTCGATACAAAAGTGTAAGTCCCAAGTAAAATCTTTTCTGCTGCACAACTGTTTCTATACAATTATTCAAATTTCCGTACAGTTTCTATACAAAATATTTTCAAAAATACATTACCTACTCCATCCAGCAACGAGACTGTTATGACAACAATTAAAACTATTACAAAAGAGTGCGCTTCACTTCCTTCCTGGCAAAACAAAGGAAAAATCGCGTACTCTGATCTTGGCCAAGTAAATGCCATAGTAAAACACTTAGAAAAAACATTTCTTCCAAATCACATGAAGAACCCTATATTCAACTCATAAATTGAGCATCATCTACAACAAACTCCTTATAAAGTTCCAAACAGAATAAAATTAATTTTAATCTCAGAAATAACGAAAGTTATAAAACGTCTCTAAGTTAGAAAGCCCTCCAGTCACGGTAATGTACCTAATCATGCTTTAAAAGAATGCCCCAAATCAGCGATAGTCATTCTATCGGCTATCTTCAATGCTGCATTCAAACTCGGTTATTATCCGTACATGTGGAAGAAGGCAATAATTCTCCCTAGGTACAAACCTCCAACTCCCATGAATTTGGCTAAACTGTTTGAAAAAGTACTTCTAACTCACTTAAATCCCTACGCCCGTCAAACTCAAGCTATTCCAAATACTCAAGTTTCCGCCTAAATCTAGCCTCTACAAATCAAGTACTTCGACTTGTCGAATTTATTGTGTCAAGCTTCGCGATAAAACTCCATGCTTTGGCTATCTTTGCATATGTATCTCAAAAACCTCACCCTGTCTGACACAATGGCTTATTTTACAAATTACAATCTAATGGCACTCCTACTTACCTTCAAAATATTATCAAAACTTCCTTGAAAACAGAATCTTCCAAGTTGCAGTAAACAATATTCTATCTCCAATCTACGCAGTAAAAGGAGGAGTCCCTCTGGTCTCAGACTTTCCTTACCCCAAAGTTACCAGCTGAGCACTTTAAGTAGACGATACTGCAACTTTCACATCAAACCCTGACATTTATTTGGCACACGATTCTATTCAATTTATATACGACTATACCGCCTGGACGAAATAGTGACGTATCAAATTGAACCTCGCTAAATCTCAAGCAAAAATATTTTCCCTTGGTAGGCCTCCAACTCATCCACTTTTACAAATTGATAACTTTTCGGACTCTTGGATTCCTAATTCCGCATCAGTAAAATATCTGGATGTGATACTAGACAAAAGGCTTACTCCGAAGCAGCATATCCAATACTTTGTAACTAAAACCAAAGCAAAAATATCCAAGATCTTTCATCTCATTAACAGGAATTCCTCTCTGCGAACGGACTCAGCACTATTAATATATATCCACTAGCGTACCTGTGCGAGAACTCTCGAATGTTAAATTCCACCCTCGTCCCTATCGTTCCTTTTCCATGTTAAGAGGGGACGTTGTTAATGAAACGTGTTCATTCGTTTAAATAAATTAAAAATCTATACTTTCAAAGTACTTATAGAATTAAAAAATTTAAAAAAACACATCGAAATTGGAGTTTGAAACAAATTTTGAATAAAGATTTATTCAGTTTAATAGATATGTTATTTAAACAATTCACAACACTTCCTTAAAATAGCATTTGAAGTAATTATACAATTTATTTGACAGTTCACTTTTCTCTCTCCTTGATAGTGACGAAAAAACTCCAAAAGCATTTTTATTCTCGAGGAAGCTACTTAAAGTTGCCCATGCAAAAATATAGGATAGGGCAAGCATTACCGTACTTCTCGAAATATTATTTAACTTTATTACCGAACTGGGAGGTACATCCGGCAGAGTGGCAGGCAGGTACACCCGGCTGGGCAATTTAATTGCATTGAATATAAAATAATTAGTTTCATTTCACATATAGTTGCAGATTCTGTATATTACTGATTCTGTGGATACTGTAGGTTATATCACAAATTTTTCACAGAAGCAAGAATGTCAGTACTTACATTCGATAAATGAACGGTCGCACTATACACATGATGCGAGATCATTTAGGTTTATTTCCATAATCTTGAATTAATGATTATGCAAATAAACGTCATCAGTCGGCGCAAACCACGGTGTACACCGAAACCATACAAATAGGTTTGAGAAATCTAAGCCTTCTAATCGTGTTATCACAAACAAAGATCTCCTTCAGCGCTGAGTAATATAGTTCATATTGGATAATACCGGTAAGTGCCGGAGCAGCAATAATGTAACAGAATATCCAAGAATATCATATCCTGTAGATTGCGGCGTAAGAAACGTTTCTTCGAGGCCTTTGGCCCCAAAATTTCCAGTTTTAAGACCCTAAAATACTTAGTTTAGGAATTATTTAACGATATAAATTTAAAAAACCTGACAAGTGCTGCGGTTTGCATTTGACATGAATATTTAGATGCTTTAAAAAATCCTTAATATTTTTAAAGTTAAATTGCAATTAGTCGCGTTTCCATGACTTCTCTTTCGTTAGATACCTTATTTAACAACATTGTTTGGGTATGAGAGCCGCAAAAAGTATATGTACTACTGATGTAATATAAGAGACAATAATAAGACCTACCATGCTTACGGCCAATATGGCACCAACCAGTTTTAAAAATCTTCAGACAACACAAAATAAATGTTTAAGGTAGCTGAAGCCCCATGGTTCATACAAAACTCCCAAATTCGCCAGGAGCTCCAAATCCATTCAATATCCGAATGTATTTGCAATTGTATTTATTTATCTTTAACTTTTACTCATCTTTCACCTATTTGTAGTTAAAGTGACGAGAAGGGATTCTAGAACTCGAGAAAACGTGCGCAGATTATCTTCTCCCCTATACGTCACATACACTATTTACAGTTTTTGACTGTATAAACCCAAATCTAAATCTAAAATCGTTTTATTATAATATGTTTAGCAAACTACACATTCTCTCTCCCCTCTTTACCATTTTCATCTTATTCGATTTCTTCCTTCCTTGTTATTCGATTTCATCTTATTCGATTTCATTTAAGAATTTTCTTATGCCTACCCGTTCTTATGCCATAGTTTATTAAAGTGATGAGAAGGGATTCTAGAACTCGAGAAAACATGCGCAGATTATCTTCTCCCCTATACGTCACATACACTTTTTACAGTTTTTGACTGTATAAACCCAAATCTAAATCTAAAATCGTTTTATTATAATATGTTTAGCAAACTACACATTCTCTCTCCCCTCTTTACCATTTCCATCTTATTCGATTTTTTCCTTCCTTGTTATTCGATTTCATCTTATTCGATTTCATTTAAGAATTTTCTTATGCCATTATTATATTGTATGTACTTGTCATCAGTGTTTTGTGAAACCAAAATAGAAAACTGATATGGCAGATTATCTCTAGAAATTTCCTTTATGGTGAATAATTATAAATGTTTCAATTATGATTTAATCTGTACTAAAATTCCCTGTTGATATCATTTAATTCTTTTCCTATAAGGCGATCCTCCTGGCGATCAAAAGAAGCTGTAATATCGAGAAAAGGGAAGAATGTTCGTCAGCGGCAAAAATACCGCTCCGCGATTGCGCATATGTCGCAGCGCCAAAATGCGTCGACTGCCCTAAGGTTAGGAGATCCGTGATTAAGACTACCTTAAGTTTCGCAGATCTCATCTGGTAGATAATGACACTGAACCAGGGAATGAGACGAAACACGTTGATGTTTGTGCGTGACATTTTAGTTATTAAATGTATTTCATCGTTTGGCCTTTTTATTTTATATTTTTAATGTATGAGATGGCTTAAAGTTGATATATTCTGCATATCTTTAGTATAAAAGTAAATCTCTCTAAATTTTAAAAATCGAATTTCTACGTTGAAGTTGATTCTGTTAAATTTGTCTTCCCCTCACTTTTTGACATAAAAAAGTAACATTGATTTTGTGTTCCTCGTGCTTTAATATAAATATTGCGTAACAAACAAAAAAATTCAGATCGAACGATTTTCCTGTACATTTTCATGGTTTGAAACGAAATATTCAGCAATATAGTACAGCCAATTCCAGAACTTAAGCAATTTCACTAATCAAAGTAAAAGAAAAAATCGTCCTGGTGATATAAATAACTCAAAACATAAGAAACGGACTTTTCGTCCGTCGGGCGGGACGTGCATTCTGCAGGAGCGCTGCGCCGAGCTGCCTGCGACTTTCCTCGCCGCGTCCCCGCCGCCGCAATCCGCGCATCTGTCTCGGCGGACGAGAAAACAGGGCTCGGGGTCAACGTTATAGCGCCGCGCAGCGCGCTCTTGTCCTAGCTGCAGCGAATGGTTTCTCTTTTGTAGACGCAGTTCCACATCCGGCCTTTCCACCTCCGAGCGCCACTATCTGCAGCGAAATCGCATCTCCACGCCCTTCTTTGCTTTCTGTCCACACCGATCGCGAGACGAGGGAAAGAGGTCTCCTTCAGTACTCTTCTTACCCTTCATTCTGGAGAGTTGAGTGTAATCGGTTCTTTGGAGATGGAAAAGTGTAATGAAATTGGATCAATGACAGTATTTGGAACTGAGGTGTGTGAAAAAAATTTTCCTGTAGGATATTGTTATGTTTTTAAAGATCGTTAGGAATAAGAACAATATCATTGGCAATCTATAACTAAAAGACCTCTCATGATATTGTCGGACGTTGTTCCAAATCATGCAGAAATTGTAATTTGTGTGTCAGTCCGTGAAACGGTATTTCTTGAAGCGTAGTTGATACTATTTCAAGCAGCATATGTGAAGCTTTTCATACTATGAATCGTCCGTGAAAACTTGAAAACAAACTTCAGGAGTGAGAGTAATGCAGAAATATTTTTATCAATAAACTTGTAAATTTATTTAATTTATTTAGAAAATTTTCCTATAAAAAATTTCTGGGTTAAAAATATGTTAATGTAATGTGTTGTGTATTCTACGATTAAGGGACACGAAATAACAGACAATAAGACAAAAGTGAAATTGACGAATTGACGAATTCTTCTCTTCGAGACCTCTGCATTGAAGAGAATTGAACCTGAAGTGTTGAGAAGAGCCATAAAGATTCTCCGAAACGTCATCGAAGCTTACGCGTGTTTCTTTCGTGTTAGAAATGTATCGCATTGTTTTGATTTGTGCAATTCTGTTTGCAGTCTGGTTGGTTCAATTTCAAACTATCATTTTAAATGCATTTAGTGAATATCATAAGGCATGTAAAAAATCTACAAATGGAATTGATTCAGCGCTCACATATTTTATGTTAGAAACAGTGTTTACTAATCTTCATTCCAACAAAAAATTTTTAAAAATAATTAAAACCTTACGTTATAGTACAAATATTTTTCATATAATAAATATTAGTTTATGAATATTAGTAATACTTTAACAAATTATATTAATTTAAGCAGTTCTAATTAGTATCATTCAAGACGAGCCAGTACACCGTACTTTCTGGAGATAGGTGCAACATCCGCTAAGGCTCAAGCAGATTTAGTGTTTATTGCAGGGAATTTTTTCGCGAAATATTTTGTGCAATTATTTCTCTTCTATGGGACCTTTTTTGGTCACTATTATTAAAATGAGCTCCTTTGAAAAAAATGATCTTCATTTTTTTATAAAACACAGATAGAATATTAAGTAATTTTCAATTCTTCGATGAATGTTTCTAATTTTAATATTTGAGGTGTTATTTCGCGAATATTTTTTTCAAATTCCTTTCTTCAGGGACAAGTTCAAAATAAATATTTTAGTAGGCATATATCCTGCGAGAAACATTGAGAAGACATGCATAAGCACTTAGATCTGCCCTTAATGCGCGACGGAAAGTGAACACAATTGCTGAGTTCCCATTACTTGTAGTTGAGAAGAGAAAGTTAAAATTATGATGAACAAGCACGTAAATAAAAATGCAAGATCATTAAGAGATGATGCGAAGGTGCAAAGGCACATAGGCTTGAGAGGAAACACAGGTCTACGGGTCGAGGTTGCACTAGGACAGGCAATCGAGCAAGGGACAATTTGGTTCAAGGCAACGGCAGACGCCCGTTCCCATCTTAGCACCAGGTATTTGCCAGCAGCCTCTTCTCCGGCGTTGTATGCGTAATTTTGTATATTGTTTGCTACTTTACGGTGTATTTTATAATATAAATGTTAATAATCAGAAAGCTTTATGTAAATGCTCTCTGTAAATTGAAAAATATTTAACAATAAACGTGAAATGTCTAATATAAAAATTGTTTTATTCATTCTTAAAAAGTGTTAATCTTGTCGACATAGGTGGCCGAGGTGGCTAGGGCGTGCGCCGACTCAGTGCCTCGCTCGTGGGCATGGTTGTTTCTCCCTTGCCCTGGCGAGTCTGCAGACCACAGGCCGAGGAGCCCGCAAGTGGGTCAGTGTCTAGTGTAAAGGTTAATACGTACGAGGGATGTAGTGGGATCCGACGCGGGTAGTCGCGGGTATACCTTTAAGCTGGAAGAAGCCCCCGGAAAAAAATTCTTAACATTGTTTTCATCTAAATCTTAAGAATTCTGTTTATTGATACTTTAGCTTTATTCTTTATATATTATTATTGCTCTCTGTAATTAGATTTAAAATTCAAGAAAATACAATATACTTCTAATTCTATCATGTCTATATAATGAACTATGAATGAAAATTGTAAAAGATAGATATTTTTTAATGTTTTAAATTGACGATTAAGAATACTTTTGAATTTTTTTGCAATACATATAGTAAGTTTCATTTTAGTATGTTAATATTAAATTGTATAAATTAGTTTCTAAAACGTTATCAATTATCATTTTAACATAACATTTAATGTCAATCACACAGGTAGTATTTATTTAAAATAATGCAAGTTTGACATGTATTTTAAAGTTGAAATGTATTAGTTTTGTGTGTTTCTATTAGAATTATAAATTTCAAATCGTGATCACTCGATTATATAAATAGTACTCATGGGATGAAAAGAAAGTGAATACTCATCATCATATCTTAGGATCTTGAACACTCTCCTACTTCGATCGTCTGAGTGGTTATGTAGCTTGTGCACACACACATCGCATGAGTAAATATACGAATACTGTCACATTACACATTTATTGTTGCTCGTCATTTGCCTTAAGTTAGCTTGCTTGTCTGTTTTCTAATATTTTTGATATCTCAAGTATAGAAAGTGTAATTGAAATTAGTAACTTCAAACTCATATTTCATCCAGAAATTTTCTTTCCTCTCTGTACATTTCCATTGATCCTAAAGATAAAACGTCTAACGTAAATGTTTTATATCTCTGTATATTGTGGCGTCATCGAATTTTGATGATGAAATAATTATTAAACTTCCAACTTATTTCTTACAAATTGTGGCGTACAACCGACGGACGCGAGGGTCTGGTCGCGTTCGGCGCCAAGAGGCCCCGATTAGTCTCATCCTCCGCTGAACCATTTCTTTGCCCACGAGTGTAGCCGGCGAATAACGGAGCGCTTTGGGACCCCTACCCCTTGTTTATGATCTGTTAAGTGCTCGCTCGCCTTTATCAGCCATTTTATCAAAATATTGGAATCTTCTAGAACATTTGGGAGTGAAAGGAAGTGATAAACGAGACCGCACTTCATTACAAACCGCTGGGGTACTTCTTGTCAGACCACCGCCCGCACCAGTACTTGATTTCTTGTTAAGCCACCGGGGCACTTGACTTCAGTTTACATCGCTGTGATGCGCGTTTTAAATTACTATTACTCTTATGTTTGTTAAACCGCTCTTTGGAAGCAATGTGTGGCAAACTTTCACCCACATTTGCTTGCGTACTTTGAGAATTTGAAGGACATTTATTGCATTTTTCGAAATTACACTACACGGCTTCCGGAGTAGGCTTCCTTCACAATTCCCTAAAGTTTCGACCAGTGTCACCGTTACCAAAATGAACTAAATTATGAGCGCCTGCTGCATCATATCTGAAAGTGAGACCTGAGGAACATACTTGTGGACGCGACCGCTGTGAACTGTGGTGTGGGTGGCGAGTCAGCCCGCCGGCCGCCCGCTACCTGCTAGAACTTCCGCCCCAGCCCCAGAGACGTCGTGGATGACGCCCGTTTTTTCAGACGATCGGACCGCACAGTGAAAGGACGAAACAGCTGGAAGAGGCGAATGACCTCCACAACAACACGGGTTATGTCAATGCAGAGCCTGGCAATGGCTCCAGTTAAGCCTTTAGGCAATATTGAAAAATAGACCCTTGCTCAAATAGTTTTTGTGTAATTCAAGCAACAATTTTCAGCCACGCATTGGCTAGAATAAAATTCAAGTGGCAAACTAATTTCTGTAAGTGTAGCCTTAAGATTTTCCTGTGTTAAATTTTAACGAAAATAATTTTTGTTTTTGGAGAAACTGAGCTCGGGTAGAAACTCGCTTCTTGCTATGCTTATTTTTTGAGTCATCAAACATTAAATGTTACCTCATTCAAAAACTTCCTTCATTCTTAAACAACAACGTCCATCCATCTCACTCAATTGCAGGTGACCCACTGCAATTAAGCTAGCCGGCAGGTAAGGCAACACGGATTCGGGGTCACAATATAAAGCGTAGTTTTGGAGCTTAGCTTTATATACAGGAGCCGTTATTTTAGGCAAGCAAAAAACTAATCTTATAATTTGAAATTTTTTAACTATTTAATTTCTTTGCGGATAAAATTCTCACAATATTTAGTCTTGGAAATATAGTAGAGATTATGATTTAATCGTTTGATGTAGTGAGTCGCATGCATGAAAATTTTACCGAAGAAATTGTTTTTAATAATTTAATGTATCGTTAATGTTTTATTATGTAATTATTTACTTTCACGTCAAAAAGGTCATATGAGGAGTACCACAAATTCTATCGCTGTGAATATATTTAACCTTTTTACGACTATAAAATAGGTTTGTTTCTATTTTGTGTTTGAATTCGCTATTTTCTAGGAAGAATCTAGAAACCATTATCAGGTAGCAGGAGTTCGCGTTAATCGTAAGACATTATAAACTGGATGATAAACTCTAATGAACTTCTCCAAAAACATAAACTATGTAATGGTATTTTTAATGCAACGGAAACTTGTATGACTCTTTTATAATGTAAATAGAACAAAATGAATCACACGCTGTCCAGCTGTAGAATTGTATTCGTTTCCAGGGAGACTTTTATCCAATGATTCGTTTGCAGAGAAAGGGAAATCGATGCGCAAAGATTGTCTGAAGGGGAAGAAAGTAAAGGATCATTTGTGATGCCTCTCATATTGAGTGAAACTGACTTTGCTTGCTTATTCTGGCCAACTTTTCCTTTCTTCCTCTCCGAAAAGATATTGCATAAGATAATAGCAAGGTTATTACCCAAGTTCAACTGCGAATTGACAATGGGAAGAGAACACAAAACGAGTTGAAGAATAACGTCTGAAGTGAGACATTGTCAATACCTTTCAGTAAGTAGACCGAAAAGCTATAAAGTTTGAGAAACGTGATGCTATCATTAAACTTTCGAAAAAATTGCAAGGAATTTATATAACTTTTTAGTGTCGAAAAACGTCTTGTTTCTTTTCCTGCCTTTAGGGTGTCAATTGGAATCAATTTTGAGATACCTTGAGGATTCCTGGAGAGAAGGTGTATTCCAGTTTCGAGTAGCACTAAATACTTACAATAAAGATGCTCGCTTCTGGCCGATTGTTGTTATATACCCATTTGTACATATTTTATCTAAATACAATCATAGTCTCTCATTTTAATATTTGGTCACTTTAATACATCGTAATTGATCTGGAATATGACCAACACGTTATTGAAACGCGAAAGGTAAGTGCATGCACTCTGTAACACACCAAGTGGAATATTTTATCGTGTTGAATGTTGAGAGCGCGAAAGAAAATGTATACGTTGGCAAGTTTACTCAAAACGTTCATAGAACCTACCGTTTAAATATTCTGGCTTCTTTTTCATTATTATTTTTTACAGAGCATACATAGACACATTTTACATTAGTACTTATAACGTCCTATACATATGTTGTGATGGCTTGCATTCTAATTTACCTAAAAATAAACTACATACTAATTTGGGTGAGGAAATATTTTGCAAACACCTCTAAAACAATTTACTTCGGAAAATTTGACAAGGAATGCCTGGTATGGAGATCTATTTTTAATTCTTGTTCTGCGAGAAGGAGTTTTCTGGAGTCTGAAGTTGGCTAGGTGAGGAATTTGAGGTATGGAATAATAGGACTGGGCGGAGAGATACGTTATATAGTCTTGTATTGGGTTCATTTGGAATTCTTTGTGAAGGTGTGAGCTAGTGACAAACCAGGGAGCATTTGATAGAGTTCTAAGAAACTGGTTCTGAACTATTTAAAGCTTGTTAAGGTTTGTTTTTGCTATGGAGATCCAACCTGGACAGGCGTAAAGGAGGAGTGGTCTAATGATGGTTTTGGCTGTTGGGAACGGGAGGTGGGAAGATCGATTAATGATGGGTTTTAGTGAATGTAGCTTATATTTATTTATTTGTTGTATTTTACTATTGATGTGTTGGCCCCAGTTCAGTTTAGGGTCTACATTAAGCCCGAGATATTTTACAGTACTATTTTATTATTTGGAGGTAGCCAGTTAATGGGTTCATTATTTATTGTGAGATGTGCTGGACGTGTGTAGGATCTTAAAGTGAATATTTTGATAGCTGATTTTATAGGATTAAGTTTGATTTTTAAATATGCAGCCCAACTGTCTAGATTATTGAAATACAATTGAAGAGAATTTCTGATATCTACTCGCGAATCTCCTGCCAGGAAAATTGCGGTGTCATCCGCGAATTGGACCGTTTGAATGCTGCCTAATTTTGGAAGGTCAGAAACGAATTGATTAAAAAGTATAGTGGATAGTGGTGAGCCCTGTGGCTGACCTGCTGTCTCGGATTTGAATGATGACTATTGGCGGAGACTGAAATCGTTCTCTTGTTAAGGTAGGTGGATATTATTTTAATGGGATAATGTGGGGTACCTATCTTTGTTAGTTTGTAGTTCATTGCTTTATGGCATACTTGAGTGTGGTCCGTAAGCGGAAATATATGATGCATCATTGATTACTTGGTGAGAATGTTTAGTTCGTGTTTGACGCTATTATTTTTTAAGAGGGCGAACAATCTTCTGGTTTTATTTTTAATATTTATGATTTTCATTATTTCTGGGGGAAGGTTAGTGTAATTTATTTTATTCCAAACATTTGTCATTAACTCCGACATTTGGATACTCGTTTGGATGGTATAATTTAGAAATGATACTAAATTGTCAATCTCGAGAGTGGTGTGTAATATTTTAATTTTGGGGATTAATTAATTTTATTCTCCTTGAAACGTGGACCAATTGATCTTACAAATTTTTGTATTGGGAAATGGAGCATCAGGGGGAGAGGAGGAATTTGTTGGGAGGTCATGAGTACGAGGATGTGGTCTGAATCTAATTCGAATATTGTGGAAGCTTGAAATGTATGAGATGAGTTTGTTATTCGTATGTTTAATATGTCGGGCCTTTGAGTTGTCATGGGCGTAGTATGTAGATTCTGGTGTTGTTAATATTTTCAATGTGGAGTTATTTATGAAATGTGCCAGTTTTTTTCCGTACCGATTTTTGTTTTTGCAACCCCATGACATATGCGTGATCTTACCTGTCCGGGTGACGCCGGGTCTTCCTCAGGGCTGGTATGCGGTACCATATCGAGTACCAGCCCTGAGGAAGACCACGACAAGATAGTCGAAACGTCGGCAACACAGCCTTCGACGCAGCGTCACCCGGACAGCCAAGATAACGCACATGATGCGGGCAGCGGAAGCCTACGACTTCACCCATGACATATGTTTTGCATTCATATCTCCAAAAATTAAAACACTATTACCTGCTTGAAATAAATTTTTGTTGCTGTTAATGTTTAATTTATGACCGGGATAAGTTATTTTAATTGTCCAAGATTGTTATAAAATTTCGACATTAAGAGCAATTACTTCAATTTCATTGAATTAGGCATTGGTATGAGGTTTTATGTTTGAATTGATTGCCATGAAGACTCCTCCTCCTTTGTTCGGTGATATATCTTTTCTGTATGTGACATAGTCTGGACAGTAGAACTAATTGCTGGGTTTTAAATGAGTTTCCGTAATGCAAGCAACGTCAACATTATAGATATGGAGAAATTGCGTAAATCCTATTTTTTTTTATTACCAATACTATTCGCATTCCAATTCATGAAGTTTATTAAGTTGTTAGTGTGTGCTACTGCCATGGTTGCTGTCACATTTCAAAAATCATCTCAAATACTTTGCGAATTATGCCAACTTGCAAAGTAACAAATATGGGGTATCATAATTGCTTAAAATGTTTGGTGTCATTCGATAAAATAAAATTTTAACGTTTAATCACGTCTTCATATTTTCACCAGACAATTTTTAAGTGCATGCACGTTCGTCTCTCACCAAACTACCGAAGAGCTCCAATCTAGCGAAAGGCGTTCGTGAAAACGCAGCCCCTCCCGCTCCACCCAAGTTTCTCTCTCTCTCTTTCTCTTTAGGCAGCGCTATTGAAACGTGCGCCCGCGCCGCGCCGCGCCGGTTGTCGTCGGGTGCTCTCATTTGCACGTCGAGGCGGAACACTCCGCGCGTCCGGCCGCGTCGCGCTTTTACTTTCCCATTAGGGCGCGCGCTCGTGGCCGCGCGCTGACCGCCGCCGACGGAATAGTTCACGCTGCAGCGCGAGGCCCAATCGCGTTCCGTCGACACGATGGTCGACGTCGGAGAGATGGGCGTATTCTGTTACAGAATGTGAATTTCTGTTTGGCAAAGATATGCACTTCGTTAATGTACGTATTTGCTTTTGCTTATATCTCCGAACGAAATTGTATCGTGTAATTTATAACGTGTATTGTATCTTACCAATTTTTTCTTACGATAAAATGTATATAAAGTATTATTTCTTATGAAATATCATTTTTTTAGTGTTTACTTTTAAGTTATAAATTGTTGAATAACTTCTACGTCCAGGACGTACAACGTCCAGGAAATCAAATACATCGACAAAAAGGAATAAAACTTTTTTAAACATAAACAAAAGGCAATTTACAAGGATTTACTACCATACTTGAGTTCTTCAGTATTTAGACACGATTTGCATTTTCTACTAACGCAATCCAAAGGTCTGAAAAGTACTTTTCGTTTTATTCATTGATTCCTCAAACCTAATTTACAATACTGTTCTTCAGCTACGTTGGAGCTCTGACATTTCGAAATATAAAATACATTTTACTCACATAGTTGGTAAGTAATGGATTTTTATGACGGTTATTATCAGTCATGTCATATTATAATGAACTAGCGGTGCTACACATGGCTCAAACTTTCCCGTTAGATTTAGATTTCTATTTCTTTTGTTTTGGCAAGCTTCGAACTTGCCAAATACTCTTGCAAAAATTACATTTGTATAATTTCAGGGAAAAAAACTTTATGTTAAAAAGTGAAAAGAGAGTTTTAAAGACTATAGTTATATATATTTAATATAAGGAGTGCAGTTAGCAATATCTTTCCGAAAAGTTTGAAGACAAAATTTGGACCCATTTTGAGAAAATAGCGTTTGAGCGTTTCTGAAAATTCGAAATTTTGTGTTAGTTTTCACATTAAACGGTTGAGTTTTCGAGAAACTTTATATGACATTTTTAAAGCACATGTACTCATACATACAGTAATGTGAACGACGCAAGAGACAAGTCAAAAAATTCCACTTATGCAATTTTTCAAAATAAAAACAAAAGTATACAGCAATAAGGAATGTATATCATTGCATAGAATACATTTAGCACTATTCCTGCCAAAAGTTTAAAAAAAAGTAGGAGCCAATTTTGTGAAAATCTTGTTTTTGTTATTTTTTAAAATTGCAAATATACACGCAATATTGTGCGAAAGTACGTACTTAAGTTGCAAAAAAATATATATTACCTTAATGAAAGATGGACAACAATTTTAATTTGAAGAAAATTAATTTATAGAAATAAATATAGACAACAAATTTAATTTGAAGGAAAAACCTCTATTCCCAAATTCGAATTCCATTTTGTAGTTGTAGAATAAAATTCATACATTTGAAATTTTCGAAAAGTCAGACTTATCAGTGAAAATCGAACCTTTATGCCACATTTATAAGTGTATGTTACTCTATTCTTACAAGAAATTTAATACAAAAGATTTGGAGCCGTTTTCGAGAAAATTTTGAAAATGCCCGGATGGCTTCATGTAAAGTACCCCCAAATGTTAAAGAATGTTTTTCAGAATCACAAAGCTTTATCTCAAGCCAGATAGTCAGGGGTTTCTTCAATTTGGAAAAAAATCCTACCTATGGTTTAGGCGCTAGTAGTGTGCACAGACGAACGGACGGACGGACAAACGTTTTAGTCTATTGATTTTTCGGAATAAGGGACCCACGAAATAGGTATTCTGGCTACGCCAGGTGCCAGAGGATTTTTTCTTAATTTCGTAAATGCATTTATCCACTTTTTTGTCATCAGGGTCCTGCAATAAATTTTTTCTGCCGAAAATCCGCCGGTTTTTTCGCGCAGCATTACATAATTTTCTCCATACTACGTACTATATTACTCGGTATATACTACGCATGTGGGAAAGTACAGGCCTTTTTTGTACACAGTTGTGGTAATATCGGAGAGGTGACGATTTTAAAATAGTAAGAGTAGCGACGTTCGAAAGTTTCATATGTAATTGTTTTTGCTTACACATTACACTGAATATTTATACATGATGCAGACAAGTGATACAGACGGTAAAACAAATCTCATGAGTTAGAAGAGTAAAGAAAACTCTTTATCTGTGACATTTCTTCTGACCAAATGCATATTGACATTTGCAACTACACTCACGTGATATATTCGCTGGAAAGAATAATGACGGGCTGCCGTTGGGACGTGGGTGGGGATGGTGGAGGAAAGGAAATGTCGCGACTCGGCGGCCACGGCCAGCGCCTCTGGCGGAAAGCAATAAAAAGGCGACGCCAGACCACTCTGCATTGGCCAAGAAGTGCGACGTGGGGCAAAGCAATTGCACGTCTTACACACCCTAGTACATTATTCGACTTCAAATCATGCGCTTCAGAGAGCATCATCGCAATCATCAAAAAATGCGCTCCAGAGAGCATTTTCGTGACACGGAAGATAATGATCATTAGATTTATCCTGTAAAAATGGTCTCTTTCAGCACGATTCTTATGAGGAATTTTTTTGGAATCTTCCAGCTGGTATTCTAATTAATTTTCCTTTTCTCCTCTTTTGATGTTCTCTTATTTGTTATTCATAAAACTTATTACTAGTTGTCATCTGTCATCATATCATGAAGCTATCAAGTGCCATCTTTGGTGTTATACTTCTGCAATAATTTTCTTCTTAATTTCTAATAGAGAAACATTAAATTTAAATTTCCCTTTGAAATGTATTTCGTATTAAGTTAATTAATATAGTTTTATGTGACTTTTACATGTTTATTGTACTAATATTTTATTTTGATTCTTAAATATAAACCTTCTCATAATCGTGGGTTTTATGTATTTCCATGAATTATTTAGGCAACCTGATTTATTGTAAATAACTGAAGTTAAAATCAAAATTTAAATATTTACACAAATTCGCACCTTCAAAATGCATTTGTGTTTTCGCTAGCATGTTAATAGCATGGCTTCTCATTCACGTTGATGATTATTTTAAATTTACTTATATTAGAAACTTTTTGACTTCTGATATCCTGTAGTTACTAATACTGGGGGTGCAGGTTACTGTAGACGAACTCGCATACTGTTTACGACCCACACAAGCATCCATTGCCCGGGCTGGATTCGAACCCGCGACCATTCAGGCACGAGGCATCTACGGCTCTATAGCCCTAGCAACCTCGGCTATCCAGGCAGGCGATTAGTTATGCTAGGCTTACTTTTATTTACTTCACTTTGGTTATTTGGTTCAAATTAACCTCTTATTCCAAGTGATTTATTTAAACATATTTTTCAGAACGTTAGAAATTTAAACGCTGCTATAGAATATTGGCCCTTTATTTCAAGGACTTATTATTTTGTTCTCTATATAAAGCGAGTCTATATATCATTCTAAATTTGTTAACCAAATGACAACGTAATAAATGTAATTTATATGTATACCACAGTTAGCGAAATTTATGATCTAAAAACGAATGAATTATTTGATTACACCAGAGATTGTAATAAGTTATAAAGTAAAATTTGCATGAGACTGGCGACAGCGAACATCGCTTATCACTACTCACTGAGAAGTGCTTTCTTATCACTAGAAAACGAAAATATTTAATACAATAATAAGTAAAAATAATTATCCCTACATTTTAGTAAAAAAATCGAAATAGTCTTTATTCAGACTCTATGTAAAACTTGTATCATTAATTGAAGTCCCCGTAATGTAGAACATTGAAATGCATGTAATTCGAATATGCAACTTACGTAAGTGACAAGCTAATTTCGAAATTATGTCGTTTAATATTTTCTCCTTCAAATTCGCATGTCTGGAACGTCCATACTGCTGATACACCGATACACCTGTTACAGTGCCCCAGTACTCATTTCCTTATCCAAGCACGATGCCTGGATAAGCGCTCGGATGCGTTACAAAATTCCTGTGCTATCGAGGGCATCTCACCGACGTGCGCGCTCGCTTTCCATTGGGCGCCCGCAGCAAGTGCGCGTGCGCGGAATCAGGCAGCAGGATCGACAACCGCTCTCAGTTCCCCCCATTCGCTTGCTCAGCACCGCTTCCTGGTGGTTCCGTTTCGTTTCTGGCGCGGAATCGTGCAATGGTCGCGTCTACACGGTTAATGTTTGTGGTAACACGTAACTCCAGCTTCAATGTTTTCAAACTGTTAGGTTGTTACAGTGATTTTGAAGTGCTATTTCTAAAAAAAAAACTTCAAGGCAAATAATACTAACAATAATAATAATAATAATAATAATAATAATAATAAACATTGCTAATGTGCTAAAACATATTACTTAGGTTCTCACCACACTTTATGTTCCAAAGAAATTCTGCATGCCTGAGTCTTTTACGATGGTGAGAATGTTACGTGTCGAATTTTTAACATTGTGTCTTCAATAAAACCATAACAATAATTTTACTAACAAACGTTTTCAAAACTGATAGCCTAAATAAAACAATAACAATAAAAATAGCATAAACAAAACAAACAATAAAAATCAAAAAGGAGAAATCTCAATTCACTCTCCGTAAACTTCCCGTAATATACCAGAAAGAAAGTACGTATACGCAATCCGTATGTCCTCCTACGTATATGAGAAAGTTACAAAATGGCACACACATTCTCGTAGTCGTTTTCTATTCACTTTGGTGTGGGTTAGCTATTCGGATTTACCTCAAGCTCTTTCCAGCTCCCATCTATCGCCGCGCAAATAAGCGTTTTTTATAAATTTTCTTAATTTTTCTGTTTCTTAATGGTAGACCCGAAATAGTAATTTAAGAATATTAAAAGAGTTAAACATCGTCCTACAAGGAATTTTCTAGTGAAAACTTTGGAGCCATATATAAGAAAATGGCCTTTAAGAGTTTTTGCAAAATTTGCAGCTCTTTTTCACGAGAATGTTTTCATTTTCGAAAAACTTCATTTGACATTCATTTGAAGTACGTCTAATGAAGTACTTCTAAAGTCGGCCTTCTTCTGTGCAGAGATGATTTACGTAGGCTTTCACGTCCGGAGTCAATATAAGACAAATTTTCTGAGCAGATAGGCCGTATAGTTGACATTGAAGGTCGAAACGTTTTGTCCACACAATCGTCGACGTCCACCACATGTCCACCGCTGTCTGGACGACACGTTTAGCTCTTGAATGTCAATTTCACCATGGTCTACCAGCCCGGAAATTTTCTCTTATGTTGACATCGTCCGTGAAAGCCTACAATGCCATTTTCGAATATGTAGGCTTTTGATAAAATTCATAATCCGAATTACATGATCAACTTTATTTAAACGAATGCGTTGCCATAAAGCCGTATATAATAAATACACTCTAAATACTAATTGGAAATCATGGTTTTCTTCTCCTTTGATGAATTAATACAAGTCTGTACCTGTTTCAGATTTTCTCCCTAATGTGCATTCGCGTCTGGCCTAATAATCTACCGATCACTTGACCAGAAATCTAAGTCATTATCATGTTGAATCACTAATTACATGTGGAAAACTAACGAATCTTTCTCTCCATAATGCATTACTACTCTTACATGATAATATGAAATTGATTAGTTCCGGAAAGTAGCCAAGTGTAAATTTATCTCTATATGGAAAAGGAAAATCTTTAAATTTCTATTTGTAGGCTTCCCAAGATTGTTTCTGAAAGAAAACAACAGCGAATCAAAACCTTCTGCATTGCTTAAGACAACTGAGATTCTAGTGGCACGTGATATGTTTTTACGTTCTCGCTACCGCTTACGAAGTAGAAAGACAGTTATTTAATGATGCGCGAAAAAACGGAGAATTTGTAGCAGAAAATCTCTTATTCACGGGCCCTGATAACGAAATTAGTGGTGCTACAGAGTGGTACAGACTTTTTGGATTAGTTTTCTGGTCTGGGAAAGCTATTCTGACCACATACTCTTGCCAGCTGCCCAGGTACATGTTTTTTACAAACTTTCTTAAATTTTCGTTATCCTAATAGTAGAACCAAATAATTACTTTAAGAGTATTAAAGTATAGTAAAACCTCGTCATAAATGACAGTTCTCATTGAAAAATTTGGAGGCCGTTTTTAAGATAATGGTGTGTAAGCATTACTGTGCAATCGAAATGTGAAGCTCGTTTCACAGAAAACTGTTGAGTTTTCGAAAAATTATATGAAAAATTTGAAGCAATTTCAGTCACAAATGCAATAGTGTTTACAAATCGCTGGAAATGTGCGTGAGAGATATTTCACATAATTAAATTTGTGTAATATTTGGAAAAACAAATAATACAGTAAAATGAATTTATGTAGTATCAAACAGTACAATTAGTACTACCTACAGGAAACGTTTCAGAAGAAATTTGGAGACTTTTTGTGAAAATCTATCAGTTCCTCCACCTGTGCAATTATTTCCTCGTTTCGGAATGTCGACGGTCTTCCGCTGCGCTTGTCGTTCTCTAATGTCTCCTGCCCTTTCTTAAACCGTCCAAAAACTGCGGCCGTAAACTGAGCTTTTCTTTAGTGCATTATCCTCATAAACTTGCTGCAGGGCCGATAACGCCTTTGAATCCGATTTTCCTAATTTGAACATGAACTTGATGTTCGCACGCTGTTCGAATTGCGACATTGCGCTGACTTTCGCCTCTTGCGTTTACGTCACAAGGAACTGTGCCAAACAGTGCACTGAAACCTGGCCTGACCCTTAAAAATCATGCGTACCACAAAAGCGGGTACGCTGTGTTATTTTTCGTATCGCTAGTTCGTCAACAATACGATTCCGGGGACTTTTTGAACGCCTCTCGTATACTAATAAGTACAAGAATGCAAAGAAAATACCAAATGTAATTTTTCACAATGTACGAGACAAGGTAAAAAATATTTTTTTGTAATTTTTTAAAAAACAAAAGAATACTGTGGCGAAACCGATTTCATCATAATTTTATAAACGAAATACACCGGATCAAAATTTAAACAAACAGACTCGGCCACCCAGGATTCCTGCCGAGAGATTACGCAGACGGTCACACGTGCGCGACTCCGCTTATCGCGACAGTCCCTACCGCCCCCGGCCCATTAACGAAGCCGTTAAGAGGGTCGGCGCAGACAGATTCACTGGGCACACGTGTTCACTGTGCCGGCTACGCAATTTCGAGATCGCCCGCTCGTTTCGGGGAAACCCAGATCCATAATTCTTTCACGGACAACGCGCCCCCTGATGCAAGCACGGGCCGATGTTCTAGAAGGAATTGGAATAACACTGCTTGCTTGCAGCTGGCACAGAGAGCGGAAAGTTCTGTGGCTTCTCGCGTGACGATTGGCTGAAAATAGCGTGATGCGCAACTACCTAGGGCCAATAGTGACTTGACTTTTATAAGGAGCTAGGGCACATAAGAGGAATTGGGTGGGGGGAAAAGTTAACCTTATAAGATTTCGACGGAGAGAAAATCAGAAGGGATTTGAATTCTAGGCAGGGCAGTCGGGGCAGAAGCTTCTTTCGGGGAGCTAGTCGTCGGTCAGAGGCAAAGTTCGCCTTCGCCGGACTTATAAATTTTTCATCAATCAGACGGGGCCAGAGTATTAGGAGTCGGGGAAAGACTGGTGTGTCTCTGGAAAACTTATTATTTTTTTGAGCTTGAATATTAGACTGAGGACAGTTGAGAGAAGAACTTGTATGGGGGTGGGAATTATTCGGGCGAATATGCCTGTGTGGGGACTTATGTTATTTTACTGCGAGTTTTGAGCTGTGAGCCGACTGCAGTGGAGAGAGAATTTTCTCTGGGGTGGGTTTTCGTCGTGAAGAGAGGCGAATGTTTCTCCAATCGAATTTTAAACTGTCCGAAGTTGTGTTCGACAATTATCATAAAAGTCAGAGAGAGACGCATAGTTGACCACTCCGTTCCTGAGATCGTCCGGCCAGTTCAGCTAGTACTACCAGCTTCTACTAGAACTTCCAGATCAGCTAGTTCAGCTAGACTACGAAGGGCGCCGTCAACGACGCCCACGCGTCGCCGCCTTTTGGTGACGTCACAACCGACAGCCAGCTGTAGCCCGGAGGGTTACTGACCTCCGTTGAATTTTTCTGAAGATAGCCCAGCCGCCGCCCTCGACCGCGCCACGGCCGACCTCGGCCGCACAAAGACCCTTCTCCAGGCAGTACCGTTCAGGGCTACCGCCCTATTGTGTAAAGTTTTCGTAATGCGGTGTCACGCTCTGACACATTGACCAGTAATAATTTCACCCATTGTAATTGTTAGTTATAATTCTTCTTAGTTTTTTAAGCTTAACTCCTAAAACTAACTTTTCAATTTTTTTTCTCTTTCCTTCATCTAATTTTCCCACTATTCTTTTTATTCAATTTAAGAGTGTAACTTCCCTGGGGCATTTTAATCATATTGCCCAGGAATAAATGTGAATTTTTACCAGTGAACAAGTGTTTATTTTTGTGTTTCCATCGTACTGTGTAACAATTCCTTCCACCACCGACTTGAGCTAGCGACAGGGCCGCTATCCGGTTCCCCAGGTAACCGGGAGTGTTACAATACAGCAATATGGTGTTTATGTCATCTTCTAGATTGCATATAACACTATCCCCGCCAGAAGTTTAAAAAAAAATTGGAGCCGTTTTTTGAGAAAATGTTTTTGTTATTTTTAAAATTGCAAATATTGCACGCAAAAGACACGAAAACTACTGAAATTTTCAAAAAACCTTACATGACCTTATTGGAATTACTGATTATGAGAAAAAAGTTCCATTACGAGGAAAAACCTTCATCTTTAATTTTGCAGTTGCAGTTTGCAGTTGCTTTCAAGCCTTTGAAATTTTCCAAAAATTAGAGTTACTCGTGAAAATCGAACCTTTTGACACCTTTATAAGTGTATTTTTTCTATTCTTTCAAGAATTAAAAAAATGGAGCTGTTTTTGCTTTTGAAAATTTCCGAGCGGCTTGATGTAAAGTACCTAGAAATTTTCACGTATCTTTCCCAAAATCTCAAAGCTTCGATCGATTTTCCGGAGCATTACATAACTTTTCCTATACTATCTTTATTACTCCCTATATATGTATGAATACGAGAAAGCAACTAGTGGTGTACAGAATCGTAATTACTTTTCCGGATAGCTTTTCTATTTCCTATGGTCTCGGCTATCAATACGACCTTGCCTCTTATTCTTGGCAGCTGCCATGTCTTGCCACCTAAAAACCTTTCAAATTTTCTTACATTTTCGGTTTCTTCATAATAGAACAGAAGTAAGATTTTATGAATATTAAAGAAGAATATAACATCCTAATTTGTAATTATCTTTGAAACAATTGGAGCCGATTTTAGGAAAAGGGCGTTTAAGCGTAGTAGTAAAAGTAGTAGTAGTAGTAATAGTAGTAGTAGTAGTAGTAGTAGTAGAAGTAGCAGTAGCAGTAGGAGTAGTAGTTGTAGTAGTAGTAGCAGTAATTGCCACCTAAACTACCATACAACCCAATTTTTCACAGAACATGATAACTTTGGAGTATACACGCTCAGAAGTGGCAAAACGTTAGATGACGTATGTCGATACTGTTAGGCCAAATATAGCAGTACACACTGCTTTCCGCTGCTTTAGATGAGAAAAACAAAGATTCGACCTAAATCTACAACTGGGAGAGCACCTAACGGCAGAAAACATTATAACCAAAATGACAGAAAACAACAGCAACTGGAGCAAAATAAGCACGTATTTGTCTACCATCCTAAGCAGAAAAGAAAAAGACGAAAGAGACTCACGACGCACATTCCTGAACCCCTAATCACTACGGTAGAGGGGTGGCGTAGGGAGCTGTGACAAAACAGAAGACATGGAATAAAAGACAGCCAACTGCCCCCGACGTGATATCAAACCGGCGCGGTTCCGAGGGCAGTAAGAAGGGCAGTTCGACATGAACTCTTGTTCGGTTAGCAACTGCGCCGACTACGCCAAAAACAATGTAGTAGTAGTAGTAGTGGTAGTGGTAGTGGTAGTAGTAGTAGTGGTAGTGGTAGTGGTAGCGGTAGTAGTACTAGTAGTAGTAGCAGTAGTAGTAGCAGCACTAGCAGTAGCAGAAGCAGTAGCAGTAGCAGAAGCAGTAGTAGCAGCAGGAGTAGCAGTAGAGGTAGCAGTAGTAGTAGTAGTAGCAGTAGTAGTAGTTGTAGTAGTAGTAGTAATATTGTAGTAGTGGTGGTAGTAGAAGTGGTAGTAGAAGTAATAGTAGAAGTAGTAGTAGTAGTAGTAGTAGTAGTAGTAGTAGTAGTAGTAGTAGTAGTAGTGGTAGTAGTAGTAGCACCAGTAGTCGGAACTGAGATTAACTGAAGGTCGGAATAATATTGTAACCCCCTAATAAATAAATAGTTTTATACGAGATAGATGGTACATGTGTATGTAAGGGCAGAGGATGGCCAAGGATGAGAAAGGAAAGATAACACGTGATCCTTGGCCCGTTTGTTAGGGCACTGCTCCGATATTTATCTGGTATTGATGGGAAAAACAACCGAAAACTTTCGATCATTGCAGCCACCTCTATACGTCTTCTTCCGACAATGGTTGAATTCGATCTCGCTGTGTTAATCATTGTGTTATTGCCATTCCGCCACCGTCGGGTTTCGATTCGTACGATCTCTTGATCAGCGATGATGTAGGATCTATGAGATTGCCGATCAGCTATCGCAGCCAGTGAAATACATTTATCGCGCAATTCACTGTATCCACGAAGAGCAGTTTCGAGTATCCCGGCTTCTGGTTCAGGTGAACGCTGCATGACCGAGCTCCCTCGCAGAGGCCGAAACATTTCCATCTACCGGGCTTTCTCCCCCTCCCTTCCTCCTTGCTCTTCGCGTTCGTATCCCCTCCACATGCGTCCCCACTCCACCGCTCCCTCCATCAGATTCAGAACACGCTAATTAAGTTCCCGCAGGGCCTGCCAGCCTCTTCCGGTTAATGAATAGCGTCATTTAACGAATGCCCGAAAAGAAATGGAGGAGCAAGCCTCGTTATTGCCTGGAGTCTACTGAGGATTTTTTCTCTTTCTTCTGTTAGAGTTGATTTACAACAGAGAAGCGAGTTACTACGTTCGAAGGCGCGAACGTAGACCTAAATGTGGTAGTTTTTAGGACGCTGCCGGTTAATGGAAAGAATGATCGCTTGTGCTGCGAATGTGATGCTATATTTTATCGTTCTCTCTGGCTATTAAACATTGTAACATGTGCTCCGAGTTATAAACACGTTCGCTTTCTCGAAATGGTGTTATTTACAGAGACTCGCGAATGAAAGCCTGCGGGAGGCGTATTATTCTTGTTTAGTATCGACAAGCTATATTAGGCCTTTGGGTGTTCACGACGCTAAAACAAATAACCGAAGAGGCAATTCCTCCTGCAGATTGCATTTATAAATGTAAATAACGTAATTTAGTCTGCTTAGTGTATATTAAGAAGTAGTTGACGTATTCCTTGCCTGAGTTCATTTGAAGTTGTTCACTTAATAGTGATGTGACCAAATGTACGCACATCCTCTACTGTATTATTTCGACCTACCTTATTAATCCTACCTTTTCGAAACGAATATAAAGAAGTGAGGTCGGAGTAAATACATGGCAATAAATTATTATTTCATTTCATCAGTGTATTATGAACAGTTGGGTTTGAAGACTTTCAGTGGGTGTGAGTGTGACCGTTTGCAATGTAACGTGTTTATATGACTAATGCTTGAGCTAAATACGTCTGAGTACATTCGCTTAGAAAAGCATAATTTTGGAACAATGAATGAGTTTGTTTACCGAAAAAACACATGTCTAACAGACTCTTTTGAGGTCAGCACGTTTTATAATTATCCGCAGGGCCGAACGACGTACTTGAGTTTTACAAGGCCTGGATTTAAGAATTTTTTGACAAAAGAAAGGAACATCTATTCATAAGCTGTATGTAAAATACTTTCCATTCGTGTCATAGTAATCGAGTGGACATGAAATTCAAGAGCATGTGCAGAAAAAAAGTCTTTTTCAGAAGATAATAGAATGTCATGTTTCTTTTCGGATCCATTAAATACACTTTTTTCTGGACTCGTGTGTGTGTGTGTGTTGATTTGGAGTGACAAAGCGGTCCAGCTATCGGAACTCGAATCCGAGGTCCTCCCGATCAACTATGTTGCAGAGACAACGATGTTGCACCGCGGAGATTTCGAGGCCGGTGAAAACACGAAAACATAAAATTTCCACAACGAGAAAAACGCTCGGTTTCGACTCGGCTCGCTGAAAATCGATTCATCTCTTACACCACGCGCTAACGTCCTCTAGAAACGAACAAACCTATTCGCCGGAAAGATCACAGCTCGTAACGGCGAGAAGCGGCGCGCTGCGAATGCGTAGCCAGTTCTTCCGGGCCGCGCCTGCGTGCGGACAGCGTCCGAGCACGCCACCCGGCAGCGGAGCGCCCGCAGAGCAAATGCTATCGCAGGTGGCGCGGCGCGCTTTCGCCCGGCGCGGCGCACGCTGGGCTACGATCTTCAAAACGTGGACAGAAAGGAAAAAAAATAAATAAAAGTTTTCAGATGGGAATTTTGGACTAGCACGTTGGCTACAGAAATGTTGGGACTGGTGAATGCCGGTTGTGTGGACGATCAACTGTTCATTTCGTCCATCATATTTCAGATCAAACGCGGCAATTTGCTAGTGGTACGTGCAGCCGGACAAGCTACAAAGTACTCTTGCCGTTGAAGATGAATATTTGTGTTCTGTGTCAGTTCTGTGTAAAGTGAATATTTTTAATATAGAATCTGTTTCAGGAAGTGTGTACTAATTAAAAAACATGTATATCATTAAAAAAATACATAAATAATTAATAATAATATATTATAATGCTAATATATATCCGATAATATATTATTACCTTTGTAAATTAATCGTCAAATCTACTTATTAGTACCGACGTATCAGTCTTTGAGCAACGTTTTTAGCCACACTTGCAAAATGTTATTGAGACATCATGAAAAATGACAATAAAATTAATTAATTATGAGCCATATTTGAACAATTGAAAATATAATCGATAAGAAGCATTGTAAAGAATATAATAAGTAGAAAAATAATGGAAACCCCTTCACAGTAGGATGAATATCTTAAAAAAAGGACAGAAGTCACCGAGCCGTATCCAATCTTCAAGAAATTATTGCTTTCCGGTGTCATATATTAAATTGATTATTTGGTTATATTTTACCCTTAGCAACTGCCAGAGAGTACGTCAAAGAATAGTTCAGGTACAATATGCCAACAGCAGTCCATAGATTGTAGATCCACGGACCAGCCATTATTTCTTCAGTCATTTTACTCACCAATAGTCGGAGGATGCTCAAGAATCAACCAATAAAGCCAACCAAATTGCCTGAGTTTTTCTGGAAAGTATTCTGGAAGTTAATACTATGTAAGACGTGTTCAGTGGATTGTTGGCAGCCACAGCTGCCTTGGCACGCGCCTTCCGCCGTCGCCATGGCGACGCCAAGCACCCGCAGCGGACGCGCGGTGTGCGTATTCCCTGGATTCTAATAACTCGATGCATCAAACTTCCGTCCTACCTGTACGCTTGATGTCATTCCCTATTACGCAGGTGTGGCATTTAGGTATGTCACAGTACAATGTATTTCCTGGAATTAATTCTTAAATGTTGAAAAATTGTAATAGTAAAAGCTTTGCAAAATAACAAGCCATTATCCCAAAGATACACGTTCACGTAATATTTAGAGGATTGGGACGGAAACGTGCAAGTCGGCAACAACGTGCGCGAAGCGCGCTTCATTGAAATCGAGCGACAAGTTCAAATCGAACGACTGGGAGAAATGGAAAGACCCTCACTGCTACAAAATGTTACCTTTAATATTAACCAGATTTTGAGCAAAGCTGAAATTTTATTGATATAATAAAAATATAAATTTTGATGAATAAAAATTAGAATGTGGAAAAGTTTTGAAATTTTGCATCTTTCGAAAAATCATAGTTTTCAATGAAAATGAGACCTGCACCATTCGCATAAATGTTCTTCATAATCGAACAGTAAAATTTAATAAAAAAAATTGGAGTTATTTTTTTTTGTTTTGAAAATATCTCAGGGGCTTCATGTAAAATAAAAAAGGAATAGCTAAAATTTGAAAGAAATAAACATTCATTCATTTTTATAATTTATTTAAAAAATGTATTACGTAACTATTGCTAAGGGCGACAAAGTATTTGCATTTCAATTGTTCATTAAAACCACGAAAATACATTGTCTCTGAAATATAACCTAAAATAAACACTTTTTTGTCAGAATTTATAAAATGTCTGCGTTCTGCACCAATTCAAATATTACACAACGTCTGCCCTAAGCGGTGCAAAAAAAAACGTAATTAGGGGTTACGTTTCAGTACATAAAATACTGTAAATATATAACTATTTTGTATTATCTATTTTTACAGTATATTGTCAGTTACAGTAAATTAGTAATTGACTGTCATACAAATATCTGAACAATCAATATTGTAATGTATTATAATTTGTTACTATTAGAAACAATTCAGATGGCTTACACTTCACTTCGGTACTTGGAAATGTTGCTGGAACGATGTTTACGTATTGAATATCTTAGTGAATCGACACCTTAAGTTTAATATCAAACGGTGTATTAACTTACAAAATGAGTGTACAGATGGGCATTGATGTACCGACTTCCAGATACCACCAACATTTAAATCGTGTGTCTGGATTGGGATCATTGGCAGTTAATAATAATAATAATAATAATAATAATAATAATAATAATAATAATAATAATAATAATAATAATAATAATAATAATAATAATAATAATGTCGGCCCCGTGGCGCAGACGGTTGCGGCAGCTGTCGTCTGTGCCGAGGAGGCTGCAGGTTCGAGTCCTGCGTAGACATAGTCGTATTTGTGATTGTCCCTTCACTTATCATCATCCTTTCATCTCATAATTCACACTTCAAGGCGTAACAACCTTGTTGTAATCCAAGGATACAGCTGAAAAGCTGATCCTGAAAGAATTACGCACGTTAATCGTGTATCGTGGTCAGTAATGGCCTATACGCTAATAATAATAGTTATAATAATAATAATAAAAATAAAAATAATAATGCCTTTATTAATGGCGAGGCTCACGCCATAGGTCCCGCCTAACCACTGAATTTATATACGTATAGAGTATAACATTATAAGAGAGGGAGGACAAGCTGTACATTTACGTCTGAGAGAACAAATCTAGGGACCATCTCGGCATACGCCTTAAGCGATTGAGTAAACCCAGAAAAAGCTCAATCAGGATGGTGGCTTAGGGCCGAACATCATCAATTTACAGAGAAAAGTGGAAGAGAAGGAAAAATAAGAGAAAGGAAACATAAATGAAAATGAAGAGTAAAAACAGGAAGAGAAAGGAGAGAGATCGAGAGGGGGGCAACCTGTACATTTACGTCTGGGAGTGCAGGACAAGGGACCATCCTGGCGTACGCCTTAAGCGATTGAGTAAACTCAGAAAACCCTCAATCAGGATGGCGGCTTAGAACCGAACATTAATAAAACTGAGTATGTTGAACATAGTAGTTTAGGGAAGTTTAGTGTAAGAGAAAAGACGTACAGGGGAAGGGATCATAAAATAAAATTTGTGAGGGAGAGGGAAGAGAAAAGAAGCAAAGAAAAGGATGAAGGAGAAGTGAGGTTATTTGAGGAACCCTACAGAAAGCTACGTTTGGTTTACAGTAGCACTTTACATAAATATAATTTTAACACCAGAAGCACAATCCACTATAAATAACAACAGTAATTTTAAACACAATACTGGCAGTGTAAAGGAACAATATAAAGATACTGGTATCTTAACATCAATTTTCTTTATGCCAATATATTGTCATAAATATTATGATGATGATACAAAGATAGCTACAAGTATATTTTATCTGAAACCTCACTAATAATTTTGTATATTTTATTAACAGTTTCATTAGCGTACACAGAAAAATAATAATGCTAATAATTTATGTGTGAGAGGGAATGGAAGATGAGGACAGAGCAATGAGGTATGGGGTAGAATATTGAAAATATAGAGGGGGAAAGTACGGTGTGGACGGGGGCGGTGAGCGGGCGCTTGGAAGTGGGCCGTTGTCGAGTGACTTGCGCTATTCTTTCTATACTTTTAAATTCGGTTGTTTTCTTAAAATCATTCAGGTGGTATTGTAGGCTAGGGCGTTATGTGTCTAGTTGTTCATTTATTTCAAGATATTGTACTTTAGTTGATTTACAAAGTTTGTTCCTTGTGTTGTGACTCTTCCCTATCTTTCTATTTCCATTCTAAGAGGGACGAAACCTAAATAAACTTATTTATTTGTTTAAAAATGTATAAAGGTAACTTCCAATGTACTAACACAATAAAAAACAAAAATAAAAAACCAAGCAAATAACGTTGAAAATAAAAATTTATTTAATATTATCGAGATATTTCCTAGAACAATTCACAACACATCTTTAAATATAATTGAAGTATTTATTCAATATTCTTTGAGAGTTAGGTTTTCGCTTTTCGTGATAGTCACAAAAATATGAAAGAAAAGCTTTATACTCATGAGAACAAGCTCGTGACTGAACACATGACTGAACACGCTCACTTGAAATTTTCACCGCATTACTGCTGATAACGAAAATACTGGTACAGGTAAAATACAAACCAAACCTAACAAAATAACTCTTCAGTCTTCACTGTTCATTCCTTCACGCTTAGGTAAACAGCACCAGTAGACCTCGGCAACACGTTAAATGAATGCTTTCACTTCTCGCATCTGACACAATCTTCATCAGTATAAAGCAATAGTACTTCTAGTTGTTGCTGCGAGAGCGAATCTTGAATTAATAATTATGCAAATAAACTTCGTCTGTCTGCGCAAATCACGGTGTACACAGCAAGCGTAAATAGTATAAGATAGAGGAATCGAAGTCTTCTAAGCGTGACATCACAAAGGCAGCCCCCATCACAAAAAATATACGTGGCATTGATGGTATCGATAAAAACCGAAGCAGAAAAAATCAATAGAATGCCCAAGAATATTATTTTATTATTTTCTGAATATTATTATGTTATTTAACAATAAAGCTGACTGAGTCCTGCGGGTTGCATTTGGCATGAATATTTATGTGCTTTTTAAAACAAAACATTCACGTTTTTAAAGCCAAAGTGTAATTCGTCACATCTTCGTAAAATTCTCTTTCTTTAGAGACCTCATTTGTAAAGATTAGTTGGGCATGAGAGCTGCAAAATGTATGTATACTACTGAAATAATACAGGAGACGATATCAAAAATGTGTCTAACACAAAGAAATGGAATTTCCTTTAAAACGAATGATTTTTTAAACATCATCAGACATATAACCCTAGTTTATATATATATATATATATATATAAACTGCAAAGGAAAAGTCATTCAACTGGATGATCATGTGAATTATTTAAAATACATATTTCATACACAAGTATTTAAATAGTGCCCAACCCTACTCATTACAAATCGTACAACTTTCGATGCAAAAACTATAACTTTTGAAGCATATATGAACACAAGTTTGACAATTATAACTGATTTTCATGCCGGTAAACCATGACCTAACAAAAAGCCGGAATTCATAAAAATGAGCTTCCGAGCCATTGTAGAATTCCAGTCTGACATCCCCTGAAAGCTAGTACTTCAAATAGGTTTTAAATAATTGCTAAAAGATTAATGTGTAAATGAATAACAAAGGTCGTATGTACGAAACGAACAAAGAAATACGAAATATACAAATTGTAACATACGAAGCATCCAAATGTCGAAAATTACAACAACGAAGCGGAGTAAATTCAGAGTGGCCATTATTTTTGTCCCCAAATTAGCCCAAAAATACTACTATTTTCAAAAAAATGACCCTTTGACCTACTTGAAAATCTACTTTTAATAAACTTACTCACTCGTGTCTTTGCTTCGCCCCAATATACAGTTTCTAGGTGGTGTTGCTTGTGCGCCCCGGTTGTATGATACCATAAACTGGACAATATTATAATTTTCTGAATGATGGCCTAAATAACACAGCTCTTTAAGAATTACTTGCCTACAGTATGAAGAAACGATGTAAGTCATTATACCGTCTGGAAACCGTCAACTTTATGTACTCATATATCACTAGATTAAGAATACTAATTGTAGAATTAAGTAATGTTGAAGTGCGAGAAAGCAAATATAGAATTATTTTTGGCATTTTAAATAGGATAATATAATTAAACTTAAATTATTTTTCGTATCATTCCTTCAATTTTTTTCATTTTCTCAAAGAGCTAATTTTCTCCAGGAGCTAATTTTGTACAACAGACTTTGGAGAAAAAATCTCTATCTTCAATTTTGTAGTTTTGAATTTGTTTTGCTATTTTCGAAAAAAATAGAACAATACCCGAAAATGATACAAACACTATATTTCTTACTGTTTCTTATTACATCTGTGGAAAAAATTTAAAGAAAAAAAATTGGAAGGGATTTTCTGAAACTTTTATTTTGTAAATTTCAATCTCAAAAGACGCAAAAATAACTCGTTTTTTCAGAAAACTGTACATGACCTTTTTTGAAGACCTAAATTTGTACAACAGTCTTTGAGGCAAACATATACCTCCAATTATGAAGTTATAATTTCTTTTTCCAATTTTCAAAAATCGGGAATGTCAACGAAAATAAAATCCGTCCCATTCTCTTAAACGTCCTTTGTTTTATTGAGCAATAAAATTGAATAAAAAAATTTAAAAACTTGTTATATTGAAAAAAATTGTTTTGAAAATTTTGCACACTTCTCAGTGGCTTCATGAAAAGCAACCCCCAAAATTAAAATTTCAGCTTTAAATTTCAGGGCCCGAGTCATCAACTCGAACGATTGGGGAATATCAATTTTGGAGAAAATCGGCCGAACTTTTTATGCGCTAGTGTTCTGCACAGACGGACGGACGGACGGACTGACTTTTGCCGTCAATCAATTTTTCGGTATTAAGGACCCACAAAACATGGAGTCCAGCTACACCACGAGTTAGAGGACTTTTTCTATATTTAGCTGCTGGATTTATCCACTTTTTCCTTACCAGGCCCCATTTTGTGTCGCAAGTTCGCCGTTATCCGGAGCACGATTACAATACTTTCTCTCCTTACATTAGTACGTGCGAGAAAGTAAAAAATACCTATCCATCGGGGTTCTTAATACGGATTAATGCTCACACCTGTGCGTGAGGCCGCCAGTTGTTGCTGGAAGTTTCAGAAGAACTAAACGTTTCGCTAACGGAAGGCTTCTGGGATCAGATTTTGATGGCAGAGACCGTATTTTGGTGGCAGGAGGTTTCAAGGTTCACATTTCGTTTGTAAGACAACCGCTAAAATTTTGGTTGCGTAAGGTTTCAGGGAAAATAATGTGATTTTTGAAGGTTTCAGGGCCAAACTGTTAGTAACGAAATATTTTAAATTCTCGATTTAGATAAATGAAATTTTCTGGGCTTAGATTTCGGTTGTGTAATGTTTCCGTACGTTGATTTGGATAGTGAACGGTTTCAGCACCCATATTTTGTTTGTTTATTTGTTTATTTATTTATTGTACGTCGCATCTACTACAAAGGTTATTAGGGCCATCTACATAATAGCATAATTTTTGTACATGGTGTATTATCACACGTTGGGAGTGAACTTTCACATTACAATATTGACAAGTTTATACACATTTTTAAATATCACTGTACAAGTTTATGCCCTTCAAAAAATTGAGAAACCGAGTACTTTGTTCTTTGTCTATTAGTACTTTTTCCATGTCGTTATTGACACTATGTCTCGTCCGGTCGTCCTCAAACCTCGGGCACAGAAATAAATGATTAATATACATAGAAACATTACACACATTACACACAACAGCCCTTATTTTGGTGATCAGACGGGCATGTGTGAGCTTGGTGATCAGACGGGCATGTGTGAGCTATTCTGCATCTAGTTAACGCGACATGGTCAGCTCTGCAGAAGGATGTGGCCGGATTATAATCATCGTATTCGCATATACTTCTTAATTTGCAGTGAGCGTTATTGTTGTCTAATTCTTGTAGCTTACTCTTGATGCTGGCGTGATAGTCCTGTAGTATGCTTCTTTCATCAAGTTGTCACACCTCTTTTGCAGATCTATCTGCCAGCTCATTCTCGATGATACCAACATGAGCTGGGATCATCCAAAAGCAATCTCTTTACCTTTAATGTTAGAGTTCCTTACCATACTAGCAATGTCTAAGGCCAAAGGATTTTTAAAGTAAATAGATAGAGCCAATTTGAGTATTAGAAATTTGCGTTCATTGTCTTCTAGAATGTAGTCTTGTGCGATGATGGTGGCGTATACCTCGCTGGCCAAAAGTGAGTACTTGTCGGGAAGTTTGCTTGAGATTTCTCTTGTTGGCGATACAACGGCACATCGCACCAAGTTGCTACTTTTTGAGATATCTGTGTATACTTTTTTGTTGTTTTGATATTTGGAAATTTCTTCTCCTATTCTGGCTCTTATCTCTTGATTGTGAATTTTCGACAACCTAACACTGTTTATCAGCTCCTCAGCTTTAATGTTCTGCATAGCCCATGGTGCATAGTCAGTGATACTGATGGGTTTCAGCGGTGGAATGGCTTCTGATATTGTGCTTAGTATTTGTATGGCCCGTACAGCAATTGGTTTTGGTTGTTTCTGTTTGAAGCAGTTTCTTCCTGTGTGTGTATGTAAGCTGGTAAATTTGGTTCATAGGGTTGCCACAGTTTGTACGAGTAGTAACTTTGATTACATATCCTACGACTAGATTTCTTCTTCTTTTATCCGGGGGTGGTAAATTAACTTCCTGTAACATGCTTATCACCGGACTTGTTCTGTATGCTCCGCATATGTCTGGCACGAGTGTTGTTCATAGGATGGAGTATTCTTTTGATATTCTTATTTGCAGCATCGTAGAATATGCTGCCGTAATCCATTTTATCCCTGATCAATGCCTTGTATGTTCTTCTAAGCACTGTATAATCGGTCCCCACGATGAGTGGCTTATGATTTTCATCAGATTTAGCCTTTTGATGAATTCCACTTTCATTTGAATTAATGTGTGTTAATGTGAGCTAACCAGGATAGCCATTCGTCAAGTGTCAGCCCTGAAACGCTTAAGGTTTTACATTGTTTTATCTTATGATCACCCAGGTTCAGGAATAATATATTCTCAGTGGATCGTTTCCTGGAAAAAATGATGAATGTGGATTTCGTCTTGGAGAATTTTAGGCCAACATCAATGGAGAATGCGAGGATGGTGTCTAAGATATTTTGCGCTATAACTGCTACAGAAGACAGATGTTTACCAGTGATGGATATATTTTACAGTCATCCGCGTACATGCTAACTAGCGCAGGTGGTTTGAATTTGGTCTGAAGTTCGTTTATTATCAACAGAAACAAGGTCACACTAAGAACAGAGCCTTGCGGTACGCCATTTTCCTCTCTGATATGGATCCTCTTACTCTGACATTAATATACCGTTCTTTAATGAAGTTATGAGCGAACATAGCTATGTTGTCTTTAATTCCATGATTCGTTATTATGTCCATGATACGTCGGCGTCAGACCATCTCATATGCCTTTTCGATGTCAAGGCTTCGTATCACTGTGAACTTATTATTGGCGAGTCCATTCTAGATGTTGTTTTCGATTATTGCAAGGCGAATCTGTTCTTGGCAAAACCGCTTTGATTGTGCGATATTCGCTGATGTTTCTCTAGGTACCATTTAAGTCTATGATTCACTACCTTCTCAAGTAATTTACACAGGTAATTTACAAGTTAGGGCAATTTACCTGCAGTTATCTATTAAAAATTTGTCCTTACCAGATTTGTGAATAGAAACAATAACCGCTTCTGATCATTTTTGTGGGAAGACATTGTTTAAATATAAATAATTATAAATGTCTAGAATAATATTGATGGCCTCAGGGAGCATCCGGATATAAGGTAATCCGTCGGGACCTGCGCTGGTGTCTTTAAGTCGACGTATATTGATCTTAAGTTCTCAGAGCTTAATTGGTGCATTCAGTTGTATTGAATCATCTGTTTCATCTTATTCTTCTTCCAGGTTTAGGGGAGATCTCTCGGTTTCTTCTTTATGTTCCGTGAAGCCATCTTCAAGGTTTACATCACTAGAGTTGGAGGCAAAAAACTTTCCAAAGCTATTTGTAATGTCGTACGGGTCTTGAATGAATTGACCATGTGGAGTGTATATCGTCTTCAGGTAATTTGTTTTGAATTTTCCATCGATGGCGTTTATTTCTTTCATGCCTCCGAATAGTTCAGTTTATTGTTTAAAGATGGTATGTATTCCTTCCAGCAGCTTCTCTTAGATTCTTTTATGATTCTTCTTGCTTTGGCTTGTGCTGACTTAAACCTGAATTGACTTTCATTTGTTTTATGTTTCTTGAATACATTAAATCAGTGATTGTAATTCTTAATCACTTCTTCACAATCCTTCTTCCCCCAAGGTAGTTTCTTTTTACTTTTAGTATTTTTTGTTTTGGGTATAGTCACCTCGGCTGCAGATAGTATAAGTTCTGTGAAGTTGCTCAGAATGTCGTTTATTTGAACTGAATAGTCAATGTTTAATTTCTTATGGTTCTGAACTTTGCCTGTGATGATGTCTTGGTACGACTTCCAGTTGGCCTTTTTAAATATCTATCTGGACTTATATGTCCTTAGGAGTAATCGAATTCTCATATGTAATGATCACAGTTGTGAAGGTCCTCCATCACGTTTCATTTCAGGTATCTTGCCAAAGTGGAAGTGCAGATGCTTAGGTCGATGCAAGTTGAGTTCCCGCTACCCGCGTTGAAGTATGTATATTTTATGCAGTCGTTCAAGACCATTAGATCTTCATTATTCACAAATTCACCAACAATTTTTCCTCTACGATTTCTGCTTGATCCCCAAATCACGTTGTGGCTATTAAAATTACCAACTATCAGTACCGGAACGGATATTTGTGAGTATTAATTATCTAGGTGGCGATTCTAGTTAAAACGTATTTGGAATGTATTACACAGGTGAAAGCTACTACCGCCAATTTGTAGCTGTATCACACATACTTCTAGGATCCTTGTAATGACGTATTCACTACACTTGATCGACTTATGTACGTAGATCGCAACACCACCACTGGCATTTGCTCTGTTTTTATAAAACATTAATAACCTTTTATATCAAAATTGTGCTTATTTTTGAAATTGGTTTTCTGGATGCACATATTCATAGTTTTCGTCTTTTAAAATCTGAAGAAATTCATATCTCATGTGTAAACCGTTCCCATTCCATTGTAGAATTCTCATCTTCATGTTTGATGATCTTCACTTGTTAATTCATCGTTGTCGGTCGATTCTTTTGAAGAATCTGAGTAGATTGGGTACTTCAGTTTCTTCATAATTCTGGTAAATCTTGATTTTATTCCTCTGTCAGACAGTGATGGGTATATTTCTTTTAGCATTTCAACTAGCCTTCCTGTCTCGTTGGGGTAACAGAGATATTTGAAGGGGGTTACTTGAGCCATAAGTGTTTTCCAAAAAGTCTTTTAGTTGCTCGTAGGTAAGTACATTGTTGGATCTTTCTATTCTTTCTTTCACTGGAGCTAATTGCTCCACTACGCTTTTCTTATTGCTGCCGCTACTAGCGGTGTTTTCTGGATACCTTCATTTTCTTTTTCTTGGTTTTACTACACCGTTGTTTCTTCATTGGGCTCGGTTGAAGTTCCGAAAGTTCACTTGAATTGTTGCTAGGAGTACTTGTGATCTGTGATAAGGCCCTCTTGACAGGCTTGCCTTGGTCGAGTAGGGGAAGTTCGTAGTAGCTAGGTTCCTTGTCCTTTTTTCGTGGTCAGGGACTACATTTTTTACGTTATTTAAGGTCGCATCAACTTCTAGGTCATTAGCGATCACTATTGAGAGTAACGGTTTGATAACTATGAGGGTAACACGATATGATGATCGGGGCTGAAAGGATGAACACAATAAAACCATGCCTGAGGCGGGACTTGAACCCGCGATCCTTCGGTCCGAGATCGCTGCGGCACTACTGTCTCAGCAATTTTGGCCATCCGGACAGGCTAGGGACTGCATTGTTTTCAATAATTTCATGTGATTGGTTGGAGTTAATGTCTGCTATACTTTTGTAGTTTTTCGCAATGTGCCCTTCTTCCTTGCAGTGAACGCATTTAATAGTTCCGCTAGACATGTAAATTCAGTTTCTTTCTCCTTTGTGTGTGATTAGTGTAGCTCCAGGGATCTTACTTATTGAGTCTTCCGGTACGAACACCTGTCTACGGAAACTTCAGATATGAGTGAACTGCTCTTTACCAAAACCCGCTCTGTGAAACAACACTTGAGAACTGCGTATCACTATTAGTTTGTCTAGTTCGTCTTCAATTACTAGGTTAGGAATCATAGAATAAACATTTGAAAAAATACGCTTCTGTCTACTTACAAGAGATCGAATTTTTTGGGAGGAGCCCTTTATTTCGGTATCGCCATTTATTTCCTGTTCTCCATTTAAACAGGTATGTTATTTATTTTTATTTATTTAATAGGTAATTATTACAAACAAATTAGATTACTTGATCCTATGTGGCTAGGCCGAAGGCCTTTAAGCCATTACAATACCTACATCCTTTCGCGTTCTAATCTTTCGAATTCTGGTATTCACCCCAAATGGTCTCTCCATCGCATCAAAGCCGCGGAAAAGAGACCATAAGGTACGGCTCAGGAAAAAAAACCCTGAAGGTGGAAAAACCTGCCGTCAGAAGCCGAGTACATACTAATCTATCCGACGTTTAACTATTTACTTTCTGGCGCGGGCGTCCCGCCGTCTCCTTTCAGTGCTTGGCCTCCTCAGCACCTGAAATCAAACAGCGCCACAGAAGATCGTCCGCACCAACGCCTCTGCCCTTACATTTTCGATCCCCCCTTCCCTTCACCCCCTAATGTGCTTATTACTATGCCAGTTTTATTTTATTTATTATATTGACCTGTTATTTACCAATTGACTACGACTTATGACTTATTTATTAACTGTTTACTAACTTAACATAAAATTACTGATTAACTTACTTATTGTTAGCTTATTGACTTATTAATTTCTCTCCAGTCTAGGCTCCGCTCAAGCTAACAACAGGTATGTCATAATAAGAACAGTTCTATAAATTGCAGTAGACTGCTCACTTTACACTGTCACTTTAGCTTCTTGAGCTCGATGTAAACATGCCAACTAGTCACAGACCGCAGAGCTATACTAAACGGAGCGCACGATGTTGCCTCGACTACTGCTACCGAGCGAATGACTCCTACTTTGTTTGTGGAACGTATCGAGGTTTAGACATTCCCTGAGCAATGACTGCCTGCTACTATTGAAAATATTCTTATCCTTTACTTGACTTGTTCACGGATTGAGTATATGAGGAATCTAATCGATCTGTATAAGTCCATGTTTGTAGCCGGTAAATCTTCGAATAGTAGAAGGGAGATTTGAAGTTGCTAGGAGAAAATATATAATAAATGCTAGGATACTTGCGGGTCCCTTATGTCTATACAGAAGAAAAATAATATTAACAGTTAAAACTGGCGTTCTATTTAATGTTTTAATGTATTTCAATATTTTAATCGCCCGAATTCTACATCTACACTGAAGATCTGTTACCTGCTATCTTATAGCAACACGCACACAGCGCTCTTGTGATGCATCGTGCTCACAATTCCTTTGTTGCGTGAGTTATGTTGACACCCGGAATTGTCTGGAGATTTGCGGAAAGATCCTACTCTATGGAAATACAGATTATGGGCAAAAATAATAGTCTCAGACTGTCCATTGTAGGGAACAAGGAAACACCCGCAAAATGCGTCAACAATGGTTGGTGTTTCTTTTGTTTCTGGTTAAATTTATAACCTCAAATTTTGAGATTTTACTTAGTATTAAAATAAAATAAATTTTTTTATTAAAGTAAAACGTCATTCGACAGTGTATACATTATACATTCATAGTAAACCCAAACACTGCTCATTTCAATCATAATACTTAGGCCGGTGATATTTGTGATCTGTGTATGATTTAAATATTTTTGTTACAGCAAACGTCACGTTTTTTCAGTTTCAAAGTATTACTTTTTATTCGAATTTATCCAAATGACCACATATGGAGGACGTGTAGCTTTTCCTGAGTACATTTCTGAGTACATTCCTCTCTTTAAATTGACAATTCAGATATGTCGTATAAATGTTAGTCATGCCTCTGGTAGTACTCTCAACCTAGCCATTTTTTATTTTCTGGCGCTAAACAAACTCTTGAAACCAGGAAATGATAGAGGTTTGTATGTGAAGAGCAATGCTTTCTCCGTCTTCCTACTAAACGCGGTGGGCCTCCGCCTGATGTTACGTGATCGCGTCTCGTTTACGCACTGCTGCACTACACCCACTTTCTGCGGGCGCAATTCAAATATGTGCGAGACTTCCAAGAGGACATGTCCCTAAAAGCATGCGCCAACATTGAGCAAATCACCGCACTACGTACACGATTCACATTATTTGCAATAAGATTAATTTATTCTGAGTTCGAGCATTTTTAAAGTTTGCCGGCTCATGTACATGCATTTGACAAATATTCTTTAAACATACGCGAATTTCGGGCTTACATGTGTGTGTGTGTGTGTGTGTGTGTGAGGTGTCTCAATAGAATCTCAGCCATCACTTAACTCGCAGACTTGAAGACCTAACCTCTAAGAGCTTAACTCCATAATGACTGGTCAATGTTTAATTTCTGTTATAAATAGCCTACAAAATAAAATAATATTTCAGGATCATATTGATAGATATGTCTCACAATTGTATAAAATAGAAACACGTATTTTTTCAGAGAAATATGAATATAATGGCATACGTTTTTCGAATATCTGAAAGTCATGAAATATGTGAATCTATTTCGTTGTGGTTGAGAAAATATTTTCTTAGCGTAACCTCTCAGAGAACCATGACTGAAACATATTTTTTTACGCATTATATCGCTCATTAGCACATCTTTATTCATAAGTCATATTTTATGAGCAAAAACATAACCAATCTTACTTTTAAACTATTGTAAGTATCACTTCACCCGAACCAAGCAACACGAAGGAAGGGAAATTTATTTACGTATTCGCTTCCATTGTAATGTTTTACGGGTTCGAAATTTCCTTTACATATCTACCTTCATGCAAAACCTGTGTGTAGGCAGCTTCGCTGGTAAGCTAACTTGACCGTAGATGATGTAAGTTCAGCGTGTGGTATTGCACACGTTTCGTTTTCCCAGGAAATGCCGCAGTAAAAACGAGGTTTCCTTTTTCTGACAAGAGTTTGCAGCAAAACTGCTTCCTTCCAATTACTATTTCAGCAAATCAAACGTTGTTTACACAGCTGTCTGCTGTGTACACAGCTACACTTATGTACGTAATCTCTTCTGTCACGATATTGACAAATCATTCCGGATGAAATGACTATCTTTATGGGAAGAGAAGTGAGTCCGTTGGTTATGATCACTGCACAAACTCATAGGTATACGAAAGTGTACTTCCTGCGTATTTTGCAATATATAGGAGGCAATAATTAACAACGAAAATATTTTACTTCCATTTTTGTTGTTTCTTCATATTCTGTAATTAATCTTTTTAATACCAGTGCCGTTGTTATATAACAATTTTATTTTCAAGTAAAGTGGAATTTGGAGAGTGTTCATGAAATAAAAATGTGAAAGATTGCACACAATCATACATTTATTTTTATAAACATTACAAAAATATAAATATGAAACACGAAGCATAAATTTCTTACTGCACATAGCAACAAACACTTTTCATTGAGGAAGTTACGCCGGATTGCGTTTTTCGATACTTCTCAACGCCAGTGTAGTTTAGAATCCTATCACAAGCTTAAGCATGAAGGTGAATATGAAACATACATTTCCACTTGTTTGTTTTTTTAGAAAAAAATAACAATTTTTCGCGAGAGATGGGTCTAGAACATATTTGCCAATGACTTAAGGAAAAGAGGAGAGAGAGAGAGAGAGAGAGAGAGAGAGAGAGAGAGAGAGAGAGAGAAGTGTGAAAGACGTAAGACGAAAGAAAACATAACAAAAACAAGTTGGCGTGCGCTTGTAGGCGAACGGCGACTGGAGCGCTGCCTGGAGGGAGATCGTCTAACCGTGGTAGGGGGCGGGCGCGGGGGCTGGGTGGGCGACGGTCAGGGGCACTCGGACCTCCGGGGCGGGGGGCAAGGGATGGCCGTGCTGCAACAAAAATTCACCAAAATATTCACACATACACATACTTTATACTTTTATCTGCACTGTTCAATGTTCAATACTAATGTAATTTGCCTATCCAGGTAACGCAATGGGGTTTGGCAGTTGCTGCCTTCTGTGGAGGTAAAAATAAGATTCGAATCCATCTTAAGGCAGTTTGAAATTATGATATTGATATGGGTAATTTGTAACTGAAAACTCATCTAAGTCATAGAATCGACTTGAAGAGGACGTAATGAAGGAGTAGAAATATTTGTTATTACTTACTGTGTCTTCATTTAGGGTATATTTTTTTATGTTTGATACTTAAGTCAGCAATCAAGAGTTCATTACTAATTAATAAGGTTATTTTAATTTTTGTACATGTCGATTGACGAAGATACTTGAGTACAATAAGATATTTGAAATGTTTTAGTTTTACATTTTCTTATTTCTAATTTAGTCGTAATATAACTATTAATTAAGATGTAAATATGCGATTTCCGTAATAGATAATTATATTTATGGGCTAGCTAAGTTGCAATATTTTCCCCATCAGACGTAAATGTTAAATGGTAACTTACGAGATAGCATCCGACATTTATGTCTCTTAAAGTTTCTCTTAACTCCGCTGAGCAATCTCATTCCAACGAACTCGCATTGTTTCGCCGCGTGCCTTACATAACGCTCCCAGCTCCATCTACACATTCCAGAGCTAGTGAGGGCTACTCACGCGCTTCACGACGGCGTTGAAGCCGTTGTGGTCGTCGGCGGTGTACTCCACGATGCGGATGGTGCCGTCAGCGTCCACCACGCTGTAGGCGCCCCTCACCACGTCGCCGTCGCGCGACTCCCAGTGGCTCTTGGCGTCGCCGGTGCTGCTGTCCTTGACGGCGTAGTCGAAGGCGTACTTGGGGTAGGCCTGGCGGAATACAGAAGGCGGTGTACTTTGCACATGGGAGTACGAGCATCTGATTAAAAGGAGAGGCCATGATACGATTAGGTTAATGCCTTAAGGGGTACTAAGCATGAACAAACTACGAGATCCCATACATATATCGATTCCTATGTTACCAAAATCAATAGGAAAGTAAAATTATCAATTTTCAATTACGAATTTAGTATTAAAATAATAAATAGAACCATCTGAACCAGGGCTAACATTCCGCCCTTTGTCAGTCGTTTTATAATGAAAATCACGTCATCTTGCATCCCAACGTTTAACAGCCAGCCCTTGAACTACACATTAAAGTTCGGTGCATGTATTCTCTAATGATCCTTATAATAAACCCTATAGCTTCCTCACTGTTCGCCCTCTGTTCCAGTTCACATTTCCCCTACATATTCCCCACATGTTTCCCCAATTGTTCATTGCAACTTCCCGCACTTTTTAAATTGTAATTTAATGAAGTAATTTAAAAATTAATGAATTAACGTGTTTTTAGTACGAAACACGTGTATAAAGTTTACGGCAGCGGATTCGGTACAAGGATGGCGGGTGGACCTGGAGGTTGAAATGGGATGCTCGGATAGCTAGAGTTCACTAAAGAGCGGCCCCTCTAAACAAAAGTTCAGAAGATATTTCGCAAAATATTTTCCAAAATTTGTACTTTGTAAATCACTGTTTAGAAGCTTCACACAGGAACCTCGCATTTCAATGGTTTCTTATACATTTAACAAAAAACAATCTTTCTTGGTGTATTACAGAAAGAGGGGATATAAACGTATAAGTAATTTAAAATAAGTTTCATCTGTGCAAATTTTGAGCGGCAATAAAAAAATTTGGATTTTTAAAATGTAAAAAAAATATTTTTTTGTGAATCGCTAACAAAGAAAGTACTTTTTATATGCATGAATGTACGAATCCATCTCTCTATTTGATCAGTTACTAATTTTAAATACACACAGAAACTGAAAGAAAAGTATGCACCCTCCGGCCTGGAGGTTAAAAGACAACGAGGTTCAGTAGTGAATGATCAACCACTGCACAGAAACCTATCTCAACATTTCATTCCATCCGGTGAATGACTGAAAGATCTAAGCCTAACTAAAAGCAAAAGCCAAGAAAGAAAGTAAAACACAATATACAAATTGTTCTATTAAACCGCAGCTTATTACACCAAAAAATGTATTAAAATAAGTTAAATATCGAAGAAAGGTTTATAGAGTGACCAATCTACTTCATGGTTTAAAATATTTCCTCGAATTAGTTTCAGGCCCAAGACGAAGAACCTGAAAAAGGAGCCTCGCTTCACGCGCAGTACTTTCCTGTTCTGGTGCCTACAACTACTCTTAGGGTTGATGGCCATTATCCCCTTTTATAACTGTTATCGATAGTGTTTTCCCCAATGAGAATTCTAACGAATAATAAGAAGTGACCTTCATATATCGTATGGCAGAGAGATACTGTCTACTTCTGAAATTATTTTGTGTTTTTCGGCCTCTCAATATCATTAGTCCCGTACGTTTAGTGTATGTTTTGTCTCGGTCGGTGCCCACTGGATGTTCTTCCCCACTGGGTGGTGAGATCCGACGCCGACTACTTGGGCCTTCTTGTGCGCAGCAATCATTCATTTCGCGGCCTGTGTGAGTTCCCGTTCTCTTATTGCATTTAATATTATCCCTCTGCGGAGAGGTACTAAAGAACCTCCAAACAATTAGTTTCTACTATTTAGAGTAATTAGCCCTTCCATCAGTGGACCGCAAGAGCCCGAGGCGCAGGTGCACGTACGTAGTAGTCGACCACGTGCCCGGGCGCGGGGGCTGGGGCCGGCGCGGGGGCGTGGAGGAGGCCGGCCTGGGCGGCAGCGGCGAAGCCCGCGAGGGCGAGAAGTGCCTGCAACACACAACGCATGCGCTCAATGCTAGCACAAGGGACTCACCCATTGAAAGACTCCTGACGAAATTGTTTTTCTGAATTACTTTATTATTAGTATGGAATTTTGAATGACTACTCAGTGTCTTGCAGATAATACGTTCAAAAAGACTTACAAGTCTTACAATTTCTTAGATGCTTCTTGAACGAATAAAATTTAGTAATATACACACGCTAATAACGGGATACGGTAAACAATATTCAAGCTTCTCTGCGTCAATATATTGTAGAAGTCCATTCTATGTACTATTCGAGCTCCGCGACATGTATAAAAAACGTTCATATAAAATTGGGTAACCCACCTATATTTTTGGAGAGCTTTTCCGTGTCACAAACTCTTCCACCGATATAGGACATTTGTTTACTCTTTGCAACCCTTGATATCACAACTATTCTTTATTTATACTTCTATATGCATTTCTTTATTTTTCAAAAAATTGAAATATAAATATAATTTTCTTTTCGTAAAAGATGCAGTATTGAGTGACGATATTATTGGTAGTGTCCATAAGTTGAATTACTTCATTTATTGCTGAAACTATTCTTGTAATAATTAACACTTCAATGTCATGTTAAGAAAGAAATATTCCTAAACATATTTTGTTGAAAAATAATTATCTTTATGTTGTGGTCAAATTATAACTGCAGAGTAAATCCATCGAAACCCCTTTTCTTAGAAATAAACTTTCAATCGCGTTTGCAAGACATTTTTAATTTATAATTGGAATTAAATTGAATCATAATAATGACTTAAGTTGCAAAGCTGAATATGTTTGTGGATAAAGGTGTCACACTTAATATCCATCGCCGAATAATTACACTCCGTTTGACATTGTATCCTGGGCGAGATAAATCACACAACCGCTCACTGTGTATCATTTTCGAATTAGCGAGCTCCTCCTCCTCGAAAAAAGGAGACATTCGAAACTGGAACGCGACACAGACGAAACTGCTGCGAGCCTCTTGGCAGAGTGACGCCGCCACTTACATGGACGGCGTTCATGGCGCTGAGTGCTGCGACTGCTGCAGTTGGTGACTGACTGACGTCGGCCCGTCCTCCAGTCCCTTTATACTCGGGCGACGAGGGCTGGGGCAGTCGCCGCGAAAGTCCTACGGCCGTTTTACGGGCCCCGGCGGTTTTAATTACAGAAATAGTCTCATAAAAAAGAACGGGAGTGATAAGTGTTCCATATCAAGGAATTCCTTTTACTCTGGTTCAATGTTATATAAGGCGCGCGCCCTCCAAACCGAGCCCTCCCTTCCCCCGCATGTCCGGGCGGCCAGCCGGCCGGCGCGTGTTGTGGCCGAGGGAGCGGGCACGATCTCGCACCGTAGAGCTGGTGGTGCACGCGGGAACAGAGAGCAGTGGGCGGAATCGGCTTTAGGGCTGGCTGGAGAATGGGATATACAGAAGCGATGAAACACGTTTGCTGAGCGCGGAAGCTGCACTTATGTTTGTGTTCGAGGGAGGTGATGATCGAAAGGGACAGTTGTGTTCTGGTAGAGTTTTCTTAATGAATAATGTGAAGTCGTGGGCTTTTGCAAACCAGCGTCATGTGGAAGCTCTCTGTAGTTCGGGTGACGACACGACGGAAGCAGAGTTGCCAATGTTTCTCCATTGTTGTGTTCTTTAGTGTTGGAAAATGGATTTGAATATTAAAAATTCAAATATGTCCGCCCTTGAAAAAGACCACGATACGATAACCGAAACATTGGCAACACAGCTTTCGAAGAGAGGTCAGACGAACAATTTTTCAAATGATGTTTGTGACATCCTCACATATTGCGTATACATGCTTCACATGCTTATAAAAAGATCGCATAATCAATGGCTAAGCTGTAAAAAGCAAGAGTGTATCAACATTGTGGCTGAGTGTAGAAAGCAACATCAGACTTTAACTTGAGTAATTATTCGTTAATTTATATATTTTACAGATTCAGGAATCAGATATCTGATTGTAACAAGAATATCAATGAAACAGGCGATATCAATGAAAACGTTTCTACTAGAAGAGTAAAATGATCTAGTAGTATAGCAAATTATTTCCTCGAGGTACAAACACAAAATTTGACGGGGGTTGTAACTCAATATAAATATTAACTAATACCATCCCATTGCATGTATCAGTGTGTCCAAATATGTATACCGGTGTCATGAAAAACTGAGAAATACGCTTAGATAGTGGCATATTTTCGTCGAGCCATGTTTATAGATCGATTCATATTATTTCGAATACACATCCAAGCGAGCTACCAGCGTAACTGCTTCAGATAAATGAGATCCTGCTCTGGAAGAACAGTTGTGGAGTATATATCCATCAAATGTCCAGAGTCATTTATTTTCTGAATGGCAGAATTTTTATATTTTACCGACAATATAACGAACGTACTCTACTATAGTAAATACGTGCAATAGAGGTATGATGTATTTTGTAATGAAATATATTCGTAATGTCTTTTTTAACATACTCATAGTATTAACAGGTTGTAATCTCGTCCTCGCAACATTTTCTTTTACATTTTGCTCATTATAATCGAATAAAATAATATTTAATTGATATAATTTGTGTGGAATAAATGGATTGATGGAAATAAAATAAATTATTTTTTTATTTATTTCGGTCGGTAATACATGTATATTTTGTGTGTATTTTTCTAAATTACGTATTAACTCAAACACCCCAAAATTTTCTCAGCATATGAACATAAGAATAATAGTTTGCATCTGTGCAAAGAAATTCGATTCTGTCTTATTAAATTCTTCATTGTGATTTTTAAAGTTATTTATTCACTCTTACCATATTCAGCAATAGTAGAGATAATAAAATTGGCGTTCTTTAATTATAACTAGTTACAAGAAATAAAATTGCAAATCACAAAATATATTTCAATACATAGCAAAATATGTTTATGTTGTTTTTCTGGAATAAGGAAATATAAATTTACGGGGTTAGACATACGAACTATAATAGCAGCAGAAAATTTTATAATGTGAGGAGGGAAGTTCAAAATTAGCATGATGGATAATGGAATCATTCTCATAGCTATTTTAATTAATTATTTGGATTTAGGTATGCCATTTACTCAATATCATTTTACTGAAAGGGATAGCAGGATGATCATTATTTTCAGGACTCTCAATGTCTACTTTTAGATACTATTTCTGTTTCTAAACCGCCCAGGGTTATCTCTTCCCATTGCAAGCCCTCTTCGCTTCCACAGAAGTGTTTACTTTCTCGTCATTGCGAAGGAACTTCGAGATTTTTTCTTAAACGAACTCTGTTCTTTAAAGACAACTTCAAATAACATCATGTTCAATTTTTTTGAAAGAATGGGTAGTTTTGTATAATTTTACTCTAAATTTAAGTAATTTTAATTTTTTAAAACAAGTTTTTCAAAATATGTTCAATGTTTTCTTTAATTTTTTCTTGTATCAAGAGACGGAAAGAAAGTTGCTGCTTCTTTCCATTTTGGGCAAACTCTCGTGTTTTTCGAAAATTGCAGAAACTCAACATTCAAAAACCATAAAATTTAACATTGATATTTTTGCCTCAATACAAGTCAGTTGAAAAAAATCAGCTCTTGTATATATATATATATATATATATATATATATATATATATATATATATATATACACAATGTAATTTTTTCACGGATAGATGAAGAGACGCGAAAATGAATGGGGTCTTATTTTCGTTGAACTCTCTGAATTTTCGAAACTTGCAAATTTCGAAATAATGCGACAAAGTATGTGCTGTTGTATCACCGCTCGTTTCTTCCTTTTTTTACCAATGATCAAACAGACAACTTACCATTCGTATTATGCCTTTGTTCTACTATTGATTGTTCTACTACAGATAAGCTGAGTTTAGTTCCGTAACGCTAGGAATTTCCAACGCGTTGAAGAAACCGGATGCGATCAAGAAAACAGAGCAACGCGAACTCAAACGTTCACGCCTACCTTGCCACAGGTACCAGACCCCAACAATTACTATCCGAATATTTTAAATACGTGCCTTTATTGTCACCTGGATTCCTGGTCGTTCTGCGCACTGCTTTGCAAACAGAAGGTCAATCGTCGGATGGAAAAGAAACGGTCGAGTGTACAATTTCTTGAAAGAAAAATGGCACCCTCACAAGATGCAGTAAAAGAGTTGATTCAGTTTATTACAAATGGTACTACGGAAAGGCCACTACCTCTGAAGTTGGATTTATTCCTATGGACCGTGATGTAGCATACCCGCGCACGAAACAAAACGCTAGCACTAGCAACTGCACATATGGTTCTTTTTTAGCCGCTCTTGTTATGAGATTTACCTTTCTGTCGCTGACATTGCAAGGAACAATGTGCGAATGAGTATTGTAAGTGTATGAAGTATTTATTTTGTTTAATATGTCGAACTCGATTTATTGTCTTCATTTTTCATATTTATTTGTCCACTTCTTAAAATTCAATCGTAATTTCTTTGTAATCTGACTCACTTTTTTTTCACTTTGATTTCTAGTACATCGAGCTTTTTACTTTAGGGATTTTGCTAAAATTTGATATCATAAATCTGCTCTACATAATCAACTAAATTCATCATCCTCTATATTCTAAAATCGTACCAAAATTGCGAAAGAAGTAAAGGAACCTTTGGAAATGCGTTACAAAATCCTTCGACTGTGAATATCAGTTTTGGACGTCGGCAAACAGAATCGCCATCAGTATTACCCATTACGAAAGCTGCATTTCTCGCCGCCCTAAGGGCGTCTCGGATTTCGGTTTTCGTGGGGGGGTCTTATGGTTTCCGCGTCAATGGAGCCTACGAGGTGGAAAGTGGGCCAGATGGCGATCACGACCGGGAAGAGAAGGGGAGGGCCTTGTGACTTCAGCGACGGGGAAGGTGTGGGCGAGGGGCGTCAGGCCGTTCGGTGAGGGGGGGAGGCAACGGACACGCGCTCACAACGCCCAGCCGGGCAAGTAGTGACGTCATTCAAGTAGTGCATAAACCTGCGTCTTTTCTTATTGATTGTAGTCGTGAATTCAGTCGTGAAATTTAAAAGTATATTTTAAATACGGGATAAATTAATAGGAATACTTACGGGTATCTGCGCGACATGCGTATTTAATTTGTTGAAATCTATTGCTACCGTACGATATGTATGTTTTCATATGTCAAGTTGGAAAATGGCTCGACGAATGGTTTACTACAAGACAAGCAGTTTTTGTGGCATGGTATTCATAACTTACCTGAAAGACGTTTGAAGTGTGTAGAAGACGATGGTCAATATTATGAATAAACAAAAAATGAATTTCTCCTAAAAATTACGTGCTTTCTTTACCACTGAAATCAGCAAAACTTTACGCATATACCTGGTATATGCATATGGTATATGCAATGGTATATGTATACCTGGTATACGCATATTGTTTTGGCCTTTAACAGCAAATACTGCTACCACTATTAATTAATATATTTATTTATTTACTTATTATTACTTATTATTATTATTATCATTATTATCATTATTATTATTATTATTATTATTATTATTATTATTATTATTATTATTTTCGTTTCGGCCACCTAGGACCACGCAGGGCAAGCAACCTGCAATTACCGTGGCTCAGTTTTTCATTTAATATCACGGTGGCAGGTGCTTGCGAACACTTCTTTGGGGGGACCAGCATTAAGGATCCGATTTTTATCCCCCAGGGTTGTTAGTCCTGGGGGTATGAAAGATGAAATGATGATGATAATGAGGGGTGAAAGGACGTCACACTCATACAAACACACACAAATACACCCATGCCCGAGGCGGGACTCGAACCCGCGATCTTCTGGTCCGAGACCACTCCGGCACTACTGCCTTAGCGATCTCGGCCATCTGATCGGCATATATATATATATATATATATATATATATATATATATATATATATATATATATATATTGAAACACATTGTGTTTCCTTATACTAATTAGATTACATTAGCATAAGTAATTAGAATCTATTTTGGACTGCGCGGTACGCACGACCAGCGCGACGGACAGCGGTGAGGAGGGCCAGCCGCCGCCGCCGCCACCGTTGCCGCTGCGAGGCGTCCGTGGGAACGTAATCGACGGTTGAGAACCGAGCACGGAGCGACAGGGAGTTTTGTCCGTTACGAGTCAGTTTGGTCGAGTCGGCCGTCGCTGAAGGACGTGGCCGGCGTGCTGCCGGCCGGCGAAAAGTTGCGGAGAAGTCGTCGTGAGCCGCGGACATGTGTTATAGAATTTAGCCCACGCAAGAACAATAGGCGTGCTAGGTTGATATCGGGAAAGTGATCAATGTAAAAGATCAATGCTAGAAAACAGTAAATTGCGCTTATGCTATTTGTCGCGGTGTGTACAATTCCAGAACTGTGTGTATTACGAAGCTGTCGTTGACACGTGCAGTGGCCGCGTGGTAAGTAGTTAAATCAAGCGACGGAAGATAATTAGAGAGAGGTGCGACACCGAGGTACCAGGAGCTGAATCAGGAAGAATTCAAGAAACCACCAGCCGAGGCGACCGCCACCATCAGCCGCCGACTACGCCCAGCTGCTGCGAAGGTCGGCGACCCCTACCGACGCGAACCGTGATCCAAGCATCGAAGGTATTGGTTGGGGCCCCAAAGGTATGATAAAACTTGTATTACACCTGATCTTGGTACCAAGGCAAAGTGTATAATTGTTGTTAAATCATGTAATTAACAAATTTGGTTTGTGAATAAATACTGTTCATGATTGTACTTCATTTACTAATTAAATTTCCTAATGTTATACCGACTTCTCGTAGGGACCCTTTCACGAAAAAGATACCCTCCTTTAGTAATTTCTTGCAGTGAAAGTACCGGCATCACCAGGTACGTCACAATATATATATATATATATATATATATATATATATATATATATATATATACTTATATAAAGCCTATAAGATCCCTTGACGGGTAAGGCCTCCCGCTGCAACATGGATATGAGTTGGTAGACCTATACTAGCATAACATAGTATGCTTACATAGCAGATTATTGAACATTATAGATATTATATATCTTACTATTAACCTTACTTTAATGTAATTCTGCAAAAAAAGTATCAACTAAAATTTCAACCTAATATGCAGCTCCTCTGATCTCTTTGATGTATTCTGTAGATATCGCAAAAGTGATATATAAAAAAGTACATTGCATGCTTACAAATGATAGTCATAAAGAATCGCTTTAACGATCACACAACACGTGCTCTGAGCTAGACCAACTGTTCTTTCATATTTCAAAAACTCGCTGTGTTGCGTTTGACGCCATCTGATACCAAAAAATTGATTGACGGCAAAACGTCCGTTTTTGAGTAGAATTGCTTCAAATGACTTCCAATAAAGTTTTTCGAAAGCTAAAATGTTTTCTTTGAAGAAGAGCTTCAAATTTCCCATTTACAGTGTTACTTAAACAATTTTTTAACGGCTCCAAAGTCTTCAATGACAATTTCCTTATATGACGAGGTTTTTCTCTTATTTAATATTCTTATTTTGCTTCTACCATTATAAAACCGAAAAATGGAGAATATTTCAAAATATGTTCCTTGGGCAGCCACAGAAAGTAGCTGGCAAGAAGATGGGGCAATACCGTAGAGCTAGCCCAGATCAAGGAAATTAGAAAACTAACTACTACGAGAAAGTCTGTGTCATTCCGTAGCACCAGTAGCTCCTTTCTTGTGGACGTACGTCTAGGCGGAATAATATACGTAGTACAGAGAAAGTTATGTAATGTTGCGGTAAAAAACGGGAAAAAATGTATGGCGAGGCCCCATGCAGAAAATGTAGATAAATACTGTACTAAAATGTTGTGAATTACTGCCTCTAACAATTACCGATCTGCACAAATCTATCTAGGGTAAATCGCCTTCAATTTGGCTTTTCAAATTAAGAGAGGGTGATAAATTGTTGACACAGATGGGCACAGATACAATTCTATACGCGGTGCAAGTTTCCGAAATTAAAAGTCGCCTGGCTTGAATAAAAAATGCCACGGTTCCAGGACCAGATAAGATAAACGTCAGCCACATATCCCCAGTAACAAAAATTGAAATATTGTCCCTACTGCACACCCAAATTGTATACAGTGGCTTTGTGCCTTCAGGGAGGAAAGCTAATCTCACCATCCTTATACCCAAAGAGGGTAAGGATAATGCGATGGTCACTGACTATCGCCCCCTCACAATTAGTTCTCTGCTGTGCAGAATCTGTTGGGGCATTATGGACAAACGTATTCGATCCGTGGTGAAGTTCAATCCACGCCAGAAAGGGTTTATCCCTGAACCTGGCTGCTTCGCTAATATTGAAATTCTTCTTGAAGCAGTCTGTGATATAAAAAAAGCAGAGGTTGGTCTAGGTGCTGTGCTAGATATATCCAACGCATTTGACACAGTTCCTCACGCGGCGATTCCGTGGGCTCTGTCCTGGAAAGGGATCCCTGACGCCTTTACCAATTTGGTAATGGACTCTTACGTCGATGTTTCCACCGTCATTCAGCACCCCTCGAAAGTAATTGAGGTTCCAATTCGTAGAGGAGTAAAACATGGGGTTTCCTTGCCCCCACTCCTTTTGAATCTCATCACGGACTGCCTGCTGGTGAAATTGGAAAACATGTCAGTATACACGCTATTGGAAAGGAGTGTGTCCACGTTAGTATTTTCTGGCAATCTGGTGCTGTTAGCGGAAGATGCCCCAGAAGCTCAAAAACTAGTTGATATTGTGATGGAATATCTTGGGGCTCTCTTTGTGTTGTGCCATAGCACTAGTTGTCCTCTATCCTATTTCCATTCAAAGAGGGAACGTTTTTAAAGAAACGTACTTATTTGTTTAAAAATGCATAAATAACTTCGAATATACTAACACAATAAAAATAAATAAAAAACATGCAATTAATGATGGACAGAAATTTTCAATAAAGTTTTCGGTTGATCCGGAGTTCATGGTGCCACCGGTTCCTTTGGTTCACTGATTCGGTTCACTAATCTCGTGATTCACAAGGTTATAGTTTCGCGGTTCACTTCAATCACTGTAGAAAAATTTTGATGGCATTGATTCAAAGCATAAATATATACACAATTAACTGTGTCACTATGCCAAATAAAGTTATACATTTTTCCAATTACGAAACTTTTTGTCTTCATGACGATACATTTTAAATTTCAATTCACATCTAAAATTTCACTTCACAACACTCTTTTAAATCACAAAATTAAGACTTTATCTAGCTGGTTGAAATAGACTTGATTTACTAATAAAACAGCCTCCTAACAACACATTTAGTTGTTACTATGACTACAAAATTATTTACTTCATAATTTAATGAATCGTCAAATAGTGAAGAATTTTGTGGCGTGGATTTGCGTGTTTCATTGCCATTTCAAGTTCCTTTTCAATTGTTTTGTGTGTCTACCGAGATGGAAGGTATAAATTCAGAATTTTTTTATGATTTGCGCCGAAAGGGAAGTTTGAATGTGATTCAGTGGTGTCAGAAAGTGGGTTTGCTTGCGTCTCGACGTGTATGTAATGTATGCCAGAAAGAAATGAAGTTTATTGAGAGAAAGGATATAACAGATGGGTTTGAGTGGATTTGTAGAGAAAAATGCCAGAATGTTCATTGTGTGAAAATGTCTGTACGAAAGGATTCTTGGTTTGAGAGGAGACTTATTAATTTACTGAACTTTAGTTCATAAGAAGTAAAGAGTGTGTATTTTTTCAGATATAAGCAGATTTGGTGATACGTTGATGAATCATTGAAGTTTTTCGTGTTATAAGGATGTTCTACGTAATTAGTGCAGATACGTTACACTCATTTTACTACCATAGTATTTTTGATACTCTAAAAATTCTATAATTTCAGCGATTATGTGAGTTAATTTTTTATATTTTTTCTAATAAAATACTGCTATCTTTGACATATAGTATTTGTTTGAAAAAATAGTCTGGTTGATTTTATATTATTAAAATGGGGGGTTTGGGGGGCGATAGCCCCCCAATAATAAAAATGTTTAAATAGAAAGTGTTAGTGAAATATACTGCGAATTCTAGAGCATATAAAAAAGTGTTAAGTAGATAAGATGCTTTTTTTGATAATTAAATTTTGGCTTTGAGTAGTAATGATAGTTTAAGTAGCATGTGAGTGTTAAATAGAAATTATAATTCTTGCGATAACATAGTGACCATTACAACATGCGAACAATAAACAAGGATTCGGTTCAGTGAGTCGATTCCCCTCTAGTGAACCGGTTCAGTGAACGACACCATGAACTCCGGATATACCATAATTTCTAATTTGTTCGCATGTTGTAATGGTCACTATGTTATCGCAAGAATTATAATTTCTATTTAACACTCACATGCTACTTAAACTATCATTACTACTCAAAGCCAAAATTCAATTACCAAAAAAAGCATCTTATCTACTTAACACTTTTTTATACGCTCTAGAATTCGCAGTATATTTCACTAACACTTTCTATTTAAACATTTTTATTATTGGGGGGCTATCGCCCCCCAAACCCCCCATTTTAATAATATAAAATCAACCAGACTATTTTTTCAAACAAATACTATATGTCAAAGATAGCAGTATTTTATTAGAAAAAATATAAAAAATTAACTCACATAATCGCTGAAATTATAGAATTTTTAGAGTATTAAAAATACTATGGTAGTAAAATGAGTGTAACATATCTGCACTAATTACGTAGAACATCCTTATGACACGAAAAACTTCAAAGATTCATCAATGTATCACCAAATCTGCTTATATCTGAAAAAATACACACTCTTTATTTCTTATGAACTAAAGTTCAGTAAATTAATAAGTCTCCTCTCAAACCAAGAATCTTTACGTACAGACATTTTCACACAATGACCATTCTGGCCTCTGACTCTACAAATCCACTCAAAACCATCTGTTCTATCCTTTCTCTCAATAAATTTCATTTCATTCTTGCATACATTACATACACGACGAGACGCAAGCAAACCCACTTTCTGACACCACTGAATCACATTCAAACGTCCCTTTCGGCACAAATCATAAAAAAATTCTGAATTTATACCTTCCATCTCGGTAGACACACAAAACAATTAAAAAGAAACTTGAAATGGCAATGAAACACGCAAATCCACGCCACAAAATTCTTCGCTATTTGACGATTCATAAAATTATGAAGTAAATAATTTTGTAGTCGTAGTACCAACTAAATCTGTTGTTAGGAGGCTGTTTTATTAATAAATCAAGTCTATTTCAACCATGCAAGCTAAAGTCTTAATTTAGTGATTTAAAAGAGTGTTGTGAAGTGAAATTTTAAAAGTGAATTGAAATTTAATATGTATCGTCATGAAGAAAAAATGTTTCGTAATTGGAAAAATGTATAACTTAATTTGGAAAAGTGACATAGTTAAATTGTGATCAACCAAATTGTGTATATATTTATGCTTTGAATCAATGCCATCAATATTTTTCTCCAGTGATAGAAGTGAACCGTGAAACTATAACCTTGTGAATCACGAGATTAGTGAACCGAATCAGTGAACCAAAGGAACCGAAGGTCAGTGAACGACACCATGAACTCCGGATCAACCGAAATTATAATTCTTGCGATAACATAGTGACCATTACAACATGCGAACAATAAACAAGGATTCAGTTCAGTGAGTCGATTCCCCTCTAGTGAACCGGATCAGTGAACCAAAGGAACCGAAGGAACCGGTGGCACCATAAACTCCGGATATACCAAGTTTTCTTTAGTATTATCGAGAGACTTCTTGGGACAATTCACAACACTTCCATACAAATATTTGGAGTTATTATTTAATATTCTTCGACAGCTTTTCCGTGATAGCCACATTAAAAGAAATTATCCTTGAGAAAGCTACGTGACTGAACACGCTGACTTGAAAGTTTCACTGAATCACTGCAGGTAACGAAAATACTGGTACAGGTAAAACACAAACCAAACATAACAAGTCACGTCTTCACTCTTCTCTGTACACCCACAGCCCTCCACAATTAGATACACAACACTTTTAGACCTCGACAAAAAGTTAAATAAATGTTTTCACTACACGTACACAATCTTCATCGGTATTAAGCAACTATTAATAGTACTTCTAGTTGTTGCTGCGAGAGCGAATCTTGAATTAACAACTATGCAAATAAACCTCGTTTGTCTGCGCAAACCACGGTGTACACAGAAAGCGTAACTACTATAAGATATAGGAATCTAAGCCGTCTAAGCATGACGTCACAAAAGTGGCCACAATCACCAAGGGTTGGAATGTAGGTGGCATTGGTAGTACCGAACCAGGAAAAATCAATATAATATCCAAAAATATCTCACATCCTATAGATTATAATGTCATAAATGCGTTTTAGGGCCGTTGGACTCATAAGTGTAGTGTTTGTGTCCCTAGAAGGCTTCAGAATTAGGAATTACTTAAAGAGTTAGCTAAATAAGTGCGGCGGATTGCATATAACATGAATATTTAGATGAGCTGTTTTAAACAAATCATTTATTTTTTTAATATGAAAGTGCAATTTGTCATGACTTCGTAAAATTTGTTTCGTTGGAGTTCTCATTTATAAATATTGGTTGCGAGTGAGAGTCGCAAATGGAATGTATACTACTGAAGGACACGATTACTCTGTACGTAGGTATGTATACGGGAAAGTAAAAATAATACAGCGATCAAACATACTAATATTTTAATTCGACTCTCGTTAAAAAGCGAATCGTTATTGAAGCGTGTTATTCATTATTGATTATTTATCGAGAAAAAATACTCTTAGGTATTATTCTATGCTACAGAACTATTAATTTATCGACTATAAAACAAAATATTACATTAGAAAAGAAAGGGGAAATTTACTGTAATATATTACGCCTTCGAAGTGTGAACCGCCACTCTGTTGTGTTTGAAGGTTTGCATACTCCCAGGCGTGAGGTATCAGAACAGAACACTTAACACCTAAGGTACATAAAATTCGTAGAGAGAATTATTATTTACCATTTATTGGTGGAAAATATTATTTAGATGCCTATACTGATTTTTCACAGCAATTGAGTTAATTATTTACAGTTCACTACCTTTCAAATCCATATTGGGTTTTCTTTCAAATCCATATGGATTTGAACTATTAAGTGGAAGTATCAGTTTCGTTATGCTTGGGAAAATTATACTTCATTAATTCTCATTGTATATTTATATGACCATTACCTACATAATAAATTTACAACACACTTTCAGAGGACAAAAGTTACTAAGGAAATGTCCATGACACTGTCCATTATTGGAGGGAAGTATTATCCGAAGTAATCATCCCAATATTTACTTCCGACAGGACCTTACATTGTAATACGTTTATTGCTTGTTTACATAAAATGTAAGATTAATCATGTGATCATTCTGTTGATGACATGAAGATTTAATGTTGAAGGTATAGAAATGTGCCGGACAGTTTCTTTTGTGCACTTTACCACATCCCCTTCGTCTTACTTGCAATTACCAATCTGTCACTAATTTTCAGCGGGGCATCAAGTGCGCAGCGGAGGGGGAGGGGGCGGTGACTTTCTCGGCGTCGAACGTGCCACTGGCACGGCCTTCACGCTTTCACCGCCCTCTCCTCCCACGCTCACCGCTGCCAGCGCGGCCCTGCGCTGTTCCGAGCGGCTGCCCCCGGCTGACATAAGCCCTGGCATAAGCGGCGATCGGGCTTGGAGTCACGCACGCCCCGCCCCGCCCCGCCCCGCCCCGCCCATGCCACGCTGGGAACGAGGCTCAAAGGGCTAGTTACGTGCTAGGAGTAATTCAGCCACTGTTTCAAGGAGAATTCTAGCGGACGGCTGTTCTGTTTTCCGTGGTTCTCCGTTCAATATCAGGCGAATGAGGGATCAGTATCCGACAAAACGGGCCACGAACAACGCGGCGAAATCTTTCCTTCTTTCTTGTTCTACACACGCCTCTTTCTTACTCATACTTACCCTTACATACACTAACACCCATGTCCTGAGTCCAGTCGGGAGCTTAGAGTTTGTCCAGTCGAGGCGATGCGCCCCTACTGGGAGATTCCTGGAAGGAAAAAAAAGATGATGTGTAGGTTGGCGGCGGATAAAGCCATCTTGCGGGGGTAGACTGTTACCTCTCGTGATAACACAGGTACTACACTTACGACACTATTGATCTGAATAGTTGACGCACTCGAAAACACGGAATATTCAATCAGTTTACTCTACCACTTACCCTTATTTTCTTCGATGTTTGGTGATGTAGGTGTGGGTGTAAGGTGTATAGTGTGTGATTTAGAAGCATTGCTTAATTTGATTTAATTGTGTGACTCATAATAAGTGAACAATAATATTTTTTAACTATCTTTTAAGTTTCCTGAAATTAAATGCCTTTTGAGTGAACTCTACCGCATCCGCTTATTTCCTTTACTATGAAGGCTCCGTGATATCTGTGTAAATTGTCTTAAATCGTAGGTGTAGGTTTAAGCAGATTTGCACTTAAAGAATGAGTAAAATTCATTTATTTTTAATTAATATTTTATATCAAATGAATTGCTCTCTCTCTCTCTCTCTCTCTCTCTCTCTCTATATATATATATATATATATATATATATATATATATTGAAACACAGAATGTTTCCTTATACTAATTAGAATCATTAGCATAAGAAATTAGAGGTCATTTTGGACTGCGTGGTACGCACGACCGGCGCGACGGACAACGGTGGGGAGGGCTAGCCGCCGCCGCCGTCGCTGCCGCGAACACAGCGTGGGAACGACGGTTACAAACCGAGGTGGAGCGGCGGAGAATCCAGCCGTTAGGACAGTTGCGAAGAGGGAGGCGGACGAGGCAGTCGCCTGGGGTCGACTGTGGCCGACGGCAGCGGCCGAAATGTGGCCGGCGTTGTAGAATATTAGCCAACGCAAGAATAATATGCATGTTAGGTAGAGGCCAGAAAAGTGTTAAATATAAGAGATTAGTGCTAGGAGAACAGTAAATCGTGCTTATACTACTTGACGCAGTGAAACAATACTAGAACTGTGTGTGACGAAACTGACACCGACACGTGCCGTGGCCGCGTGTTAGCTAGTTATATCAAAACGATGAAAGATAATTAGAAGGAAGTGCGACGCCGAAGTACCAGGAGCCAAGCCCGAGGGATTCAAAAGGCCGTCAGCCGAGGCGACCGCTACACCACCAGCCGCCGATCACGCCAAGCTGCTGTGAAGGTCGGCGACCCTTGCAGATGCGAACCGTAATCCAAACGACGGAGGTATTTGTTGGGGCCCCAAAGGTATGATAAGAGCTCATGTTAAATCTGATCTTGGTACCAAGGCAAAGTGTATTGGTGTTCTAATCATGTAATTAATAGATTTGGTTGGTGAATAAATCCTGATTATAATTGTACTACATTTACTAATTAAACTTCCCAATGCTATATCGACTCCTCGTAGGGACCCATTCACGAAAAAGATACCCTCCTTTAGTAATTTATTGCAGTGAAAGTACTGGCATCACCAGGTACGTCACAATATATATATATATATATATATATATATATATATATATATATATATATAGTGGCGTTTGGGCCATGCACCAAACATCCCAGTCTACCACGCAGCTAGGGCACCGCCTAGACACGTTCCCGCAGTACATGCACACCGCTGGAACGGGTAGGTGCAAAAGAGCGCGGCTTAGTATCTGCTGTCCGCAGCTCAGCCGCTGAATTTACGGTGAGCGCGAGAGGTCAGTCGGTAGGGGTTGTGACGCGGTGTTACCTCTCCAGGAGATGCCGGCCAGCTGACCGCTCCTTTATCTTGAGAAAGTCGTCGGGTAGGTCGGTTGTGCGTTCCCGGTCACCTCACATCCGAAAAATCCTGCTACCTGACATCATGAATCATGAATCTATCATGAATCTCATTCCGAGTATTCATTTTGCTTCCCTTCCGAGCTCCCTGTGGGGTGGTGGGTGTTAGGTGATTAGCTAGGGGGGCATGCTTATATATATATATATATATATATATATATATATATATATATATATATATATATATATATATATACACATATATTCAAGATTTAAAAAGTTCGCATGCTTAAAATTGGCGCGTAAAACGATGATTTTCTCACGAAGAGGCTCAAAATTTCTCCTTTACCTTAATATCTACCTTAAGTATGGATAATGCTAAATGCAGCGAATATCATGAAATCAAAGCCGTTTTGATGTATTCCTTTGACTTTTTAAAAATTACACAACTGTATTTTTTTATACCTTTCGTGTCGTTAATACCTCATTACGGCCGTTTATTATAAACATTGTTGCATTAGTGAGAACAAGGGCTTCAAATGATTTCGAAAAACGTTTCTTGAAATCTGAAAAGGTTTCTGTATTCTGAAGTTATTGATTTATTTATGGCTGACTCCTATGTTCTTCTTCTTCTCCTTCTTCTTCTTCTTCTTCTTCTTCTTCTTCAACTATAGGTCTATGACCTGTTCCGGCTTCTACAAATTCCACCTTTTTAGGAGTCTACTTGGATCTCTTCTGCCTTGAGGCATATACTTAAACACCGTTTTGGAATACGAGTCTCTTCCATTCTTTCCACATGTTGTAACCATTCCTGTCTGTAACATAGAACCTTGTCATTGATGGCTTGGACGTTTAATTCTTTTCGAATTTCCTCATTTCTGAGTTTATCTAGTCTGGTATATTTTTTTACAGATCTCAAGAATTTCATTTCAGCAGACTGTGATGCCTGTTTACCTTTTTCCCTCACAGTCCAGCATTCACTTCCGAACAACAGAGACGGGACATTCCATTACTTTATATATCCTCATCAGAGTATCTCTGCATCTTTTATAATGAAGATTCGTCCTATATTTCAACATATATTCTGGTGCTTATGAATTTTTTCATCTTTATCGATTTCTGTGAGGAATGTTATGTTGCAGCCCAAATATTTAAAATGACTAATATTTTTCAGCATCGTATTTTCCGAAATTATTTTGGTGCGTATAGGATGCTTTCCCACAAATGCCATTGTTTTGGTCTTCGTTTTTGAAATCTGTAGATTATACCCGTTGCACGTTTGGTTTAATTGATGGGCAGACCTCTATACGCAAATAGGTGTGTATTTAAGTACACTCCATTTCTCAACTTAATTTCTAGGCTGATTTTCTTCTTTCATTCTCAAATGACGTCATCCTAGTATACGTTAAACAATGTTGGCGAAAGGCTGCATCCTTGGCGAACTCCATGGTTTATTTTTATTTCTTTTGAATATTTGTTATTCTCTGCAACTTGTTTGACATTGGCAGTTATCTTGGCTCGAGTTTAATGTCTTTACAAAAATCTTCCACTATTGGCTGCTTATATTCTTTGCATTTAATTATATAATGATTTCAAAATAAAAATGTATCATCAACATATGTCCACGTCACAAATCACAGCTATATTTATATTATCCTAGACATCTTCAATGTCCCATATTTATTGTTTATTTTGACATTTATACTTCCTGCTATGTACGTCCTGATATTTGCATGTAATATGTTCAATTGTGTGTAATACTCAGTGTTATCTTTATAAATATAGTAACTACTCTTTTACGTTTTCTCTTCCGAGTACCAATACTTCGACTGACTCACTATTATATTATTATTTTAATTAATAATACCATTGAGATATCTGGGTATGTCTTAATATTTTATCAATAACTTCTCAAAATTGTTCAAAGAATGGCACATAGCATATAATCCATGTTTTGCTCTTCTATGTTAATCTAAAAATTAAATTAAATTATTCTACAAAGGTACCTAAACTTTGGGAAAATGTATACATTATTAACGATAGGTAGCAGCTGAGAAGAAAAATGGTGTATTGCCGAGAAGCTCGAATAGAGTAATGAGATAAGAAAACTAATTAATACGAGAAAGTCTGTACTACCCTGGAGCACAAGTAGTTATTAATTTTTTTGGAAATCCTGAGTTTGTTCCAGTAGTGGCAACATAATAATTGAAAAATATTGTTAGTGCTCAGATACGGGACTCGAAATTGCACAATTGTTGTTCTCCTGAACTTTTCTGAGACCACAAAATTCCAAAAAATATCCTTCATGTTACATTGTTGCAATTCTAATATAATAATACTTTATTTTTTCCAATATAATATACAATAAGGGAAAAGAAATAAATTCATCGTATTAATCTTTATCACTAGAAGACGTTCTACAAGTTTGCACCTGTAAAACACTGATAAACCTTCAATCCTTATTGAATTCCTTTCGGCCCCTACTAATGCTGTCGTTTTTACAATTGTCGTTACCATGCTATGAATCTTTTTGAACTAATAACATGTCGTGTCGTTTCTGACATTTTTACAAAAAACATAATATGGCTGTTCAAAAATAGTAAACTTTTCGTAGAATTGTCGATTAGGTGCTGTACAAAGGGTCCGTGTTAAACGCTAATGTACTGCCACGCAGTGGACTCTTTTGTAGTCGTTTGTAGTCTTTCCCGCCAGTGATGACTGGGTGAGACGACTCGAGCGGGCAGCACACTCATCGCGTGCAGTAGGCGCAGCAGGCGGGCGCGCGGAGGGGAAAGGGCCCTGTCCTTCCTCCTTCGCCGAGAGCGACTGCACTTAGCCAACGTGAAAGGGGCACCATGCTTCCTGCCGGTGGGGTTGAGTTTTCGACAGTATAATCATTTATTATCTGAAATATCTTTGTTCCTTTTTTACAGCTTAAAATGGAGCAGCTTAAATGGAGAAATATTATCGAAGATGTTAAATTAAATAAGTGTGATATTATGTTCTAGCATGTACACGGGGGGATTAACGCACAGTGGAGTATGTTTCTCTAAATACTACTCAACTTAAACGATGCAGCCGATTGATTGCTGTGCCGCTCTCCAGCTCAAAGCAATTGATTCCTCGAGAGACCACTAGATAGCGTTACGCTCAGTCGGCGCCCACGGCAGTTGCCTTGGTCGAGTGAAGCGAACGAGATGGTCGTTCTGGAGAGCGTTCGTCTGCTTTTGTGCATTTTCTTAACTGTTGTGTTTTCTCACTTACATAGTGTGTGAGCGTGCATTACTTAGCTCGAAGATGTGGAAACTGTAAAGAACCCCTGGTTTTGCCGGTGGTTGTGTGATTGCGTTTACAAGGACGCATCGAGATGGAGACGCCGAAAATTAAGCTGACTCGTTGGATTAGTCTGCTGCTAGCAATATTAATAAATGGAAAAGCAAGGGGAATGAAAATCCTAACAGTGTTAAAAAATATTGAACCAAGAGGAACGTACTGGCGAAATCTACCGTAGGGTCTAAGCTAAACTGCGGAGGATATCCGGAAGATACTCAAAGCCACTATAGTGTATGGATTCGTTATGATAAAGATCATCACTCCAATAAGGAATTCAACATTTATAAGTTAGGAAAGGTAGTGATAGGCAAATATAAATATATTCTGAAAGTAAGACAGATGTAAAATATAAGGGATATAAGGGAAGAATTATTTAGGGACCGAAACGATGCTATGCTACACATAAATATATAATAATAAATTATATATAATAATAATCAAAAGATGGGGAAAGAGGAGAATAATTCAAAATCAATAGACAATAGGTCATCCCGGTACATAGAAAGCAGAAGTGATTTGAAAACTAAGAAAGAGCTTTCAATATCTTTATTCAAATCACAAGTAACGTCTGCACCAGCAAATTCTTAAAAACATATCCAAATTGAAACACGAATGCTACCACAAAAAATAAATCTGATATGGTTAAGTCTAAAAATACAATTGAAAGGGACCAATTAATTGAAAAGTCATGATGTAATTTCTTTAATTTTTGTATGTACTTTTTTATAAATTGTTATGACTAATTTCAATAAAAAATTACAATATATGTCGTAGCGTTAAAAACACACTAGATTTTCAAAACCAAGCTGGCTGTTTTGGTGTAACTTTCGTGGTGGAAACTTGGTTACAACCAGAAAATGTTTTTACTTTGCAAGGTTTTCAAATTGATAGATTTGACAGAAGCAATGGCATAACGGACGGTTTGGCTATATACATTATATCCGGTACAATGTTTGACAAATTATATTGTTTACTAGTATATTGATTGTCTTTTAGTAAAGTTCTGTGGATTTTCAGTACCATAAGTTTTACGTCAATCAGTTGAATTATTCAAAAGTACTTGATATACAAAACAAGTCATTTCTATAAAATTACATAAAATACAATTGACTGATTATTTTTTAAATAATTCAACTGATTTTTTAAAACCTTAAGATACAGAAAATCGACAGAATATTTGATACAGTTACATTGAAATTTAATAGTAATTCCGTGAAGTCGGGTCGTTTATTATAAAGACTAATTTGGGAAACATTTTACGTACCGCATGCTCCAGAGCTCCTAAGAGTAATAGAAATATTAATGTTGAAGAATGGAAAAGTTTTTGAATGCAGTCGAATATTCATAATTAACATTCATTTCACCTGACCTCACACTAATAAATAATTTATCAGTTAGTGACGATTCATGGAGTAATGACCAATTTCCAGTTTTGGTAGAATTGAATATTTCAGCAGTGTTTCAGCAGAAAGTAGAAAAGAATATGAGTCTGAAAAAAGTTTAATTGAGATTTTGTTTGCTAATTTAGAATCTAAAAAAGTAGATTTAAATTATATTGACTGTACTTCTTTGGATGTATATCTAAGGTATGATATTTTTATCGTGTTCATAGTAAAATTAATTGTGGACTCATCATCAAATTCAAATAATATCGTAGATTCGTTGAATGGTACAGTGTTGAAAGATAAGATAATAGAGGTGAGAAAAAGTGTTCAGTGTAATGAAACATGTGATAAGGTTGTAAGATTACGTAAGGTGATATTGAAGTCTATTAAATGTATTCGTAAAGATACTTCGGATGTTTGTGGAGGTTAAGTGAACGGCAGCTCTTGTTCTATTGTAAGACAATAAGAACATTGAAAGAAGAGAAGCGAAACGCATTTAGAATATTTTGTGAAATTCTGACGCCAAGTATACAAGTGAGACAATTTTGAAGTTCATTTTGACGTAAGGTGGGACAAAGATGTAAAGAAAAATTAAGAGAATCATTCCTCTTTTCTAAAAAATCCCTTCCCATTCAAAGTAAAGATTGTCATTCGATTTAGAGTACACGCTTCAGAACATAATTATAAAATCAACAGGGTTAGATAAGACTAATAATGAAATTATTCCTAAACTACTAGAGTTTTGTAAAATAATTCTTTTAGACTTGTTTAATGCTGTATTTCATAGTAAATCATTCACAAATCAATGGCAGAAATACTCGGTCTTGTTTCTTTTTTTCTTTTGGATTGGATAATACGAAGATCAGTGTTAAAACGCTCTGCATTTGTTAAGGTTGCTTAAATCTACTTATAATTAATTTACAACAAACTTACTACTAATCTTAAAATACAACTTACACTACTACAATGGTGGTAGAGGTCTTTACATGTTAACTCAACATTGGGTCGAGATCTGAAAATGTATTGAGGAATGTATGAAACGGAAATTTGTTCTTGATTGAATCGGGTTCTGTGGATTGGGTTTTGTCAGAGTCTTAGCGTCTTGTTCATAACCAACATCATACAGGAGACAAAGTTAGACCTATATCGCTGGCCTCGGGCGCACTGAAGATTATGGACAAAAAGATAAAGGAACGTCTTGAAAGGTGGTGCGAAAGAATGGAATATTATGCAATACTCAATTTTGCTTCCAAAAGAGGAAGTCGGGTATAGATAATCGAAGGCTTGAAAGAAACCTAGTGCGGCAACAACAGCACTTACTTTCTCACGATATTGTTAATGGCTATGTAATATTATAATGCCACAATTTATATCTTACACTTCAATTATCATGTGAATTATTCTTAAACAAACGTAGTGTGAATATATATATTGTGACGTACCTGATTTGCAGTACTTTTCACTACATTTATTTTTAGAAAGGACAGGTGTCTTGGTTCGTGAATGGGTCTCGTAAGATTTGACAAGAACATTGGAAAAACTCAATTATAATTTTCTTTAAACAAACAAGCAATTTATTATCGAAATCACACATTTAGTACATCAATTTCAATCTGATTACTCCCTGTTTTGGTACCAAAACTATACCCATGATCTTAGATTTCACAATACCTTGAATACCAAAAATAGTTCGTTTCTTCTCGGGTGGTTCCCAACGGCTGCGACGATCGGCGGCCTTCGGCGCGACTCGGCGCCCTTCGGACGGTTGACTGCGTGGACGCCCGTTGCACCGGCCCTCTGCGGCGGTTACACGATACCTCTGCTTCAACTCCGACCGTTGCACGTGTCTTTCAAATCGAGTATGCACTACTTCTAAATTACTGTCCACCTATCCCTTGGAGTTTATCTCGATGCTTTCTTGCGGCACAATCCACCAGTTCTCCTTCGCTTTCCTTTTACAATAACGCAGGCACGTGGCCGCTACCCATGCCGTTACTAGCCACGCGGCTTACAGTTCTTGTCTTTTTCACTACTGTTCCTGATACCAATTCCACGATCACCAGCTTGCACTATTTAACATTTGCCACTGTCACACTTAACTCACTTCTTGTTAGCTTCCCTTACATTATTTCACTTCATTTTGTCCTTTTTTTACCGCGCGCACCAACATCGCTCCGCTCTCCTTCGAGTTCTGTTCCACACTGCTCCTGCCGTCGTCTCGCCCGGTCTCGCCGCCTTCTCGCGCCTGACCCGTTCCCTTGTCACGTCCGTTACACGCCGCCGTTGCCGCGCAATTCAAAATAGGCGTAATTGAAAGAAAATGCCCTGCGTTTCGAAGTAATTAAAGAAACGCTCCGCGTTTCATAACCCCCTCCCCCTCTTTTTCGGATGTTTCTTGCCAAAAAATTCCAATAAACTAATATGATCCATGCCAACAATTATAGCAATCTTATACAATAAGTGATTTATCAAATACAATAGTTTTCATAAAATCGAATTGGTACATGATCGTTTTATGCTAAGACTTATGTTTACATATACAAGTACAAAAAATTTTTACATAATAAATGCTTATACACTAAGGCATACAAATACATTTTTCTCAAGTACTGTAAAGTAATGCAAATTCAGTTCCAAACGATAAAGACAACTTTACAACAATCTTTCCAGTTTTCTGTACAACACAAGTAATATACCTTTGCCTAATCTTGAATGTTGTCCTCACGTGTAGGACATGGTCTCAAGTTGTGGAAATTATAATGTCCTACCACCTCTTGCCTGTTGTTCGGCAATTTAGCACCATTTTGACGAAGATGATCTACTAAATAACTGTTGTAGGACATTTCTTCCACTTTGTCGAACGCATCCTGGTAGGTATCGTCCCATTTCCATTTACGACCTCTTTTTAAACTTTGGTCTAGCAGGTCCATTACCTCTGCAAATTCTGGACAAAATCTTGCATAATAATTGCACGTGTTAATAAGTCGACGTACTTGCCTGGCAGTTCTCGTCGGCGGTAATTTTTCTAGTCTCTTCGTCCCCATACCGTTTGAAAAATCTGTCTTGAAACTCCTTCAATGACTCAGGAATTGCATCACATGTATGGGCCCACGTCCGGGCGCTCCCCTCCAACATTAAATATAAGACTTGGACTTTGCATCTTTCTGATATGTTCAACCCTGCTAAGTATCGTTCTGCTGCTCGCATAAATGCACGAGGGTTTTCCCTACCATCTCCCGAAAATTTCATTGACTTTGGAGGCATAAATGGCGCCACCCCACCCTCGACAATCGGTGACACTTTCCACTCTTCTATCTGTTCAACCACGGCTTGTGGTAATAATACTTTCTCTTCGCACTCTTGTACGTTTTCCTTAATTTCTTCTTCTTCCATCATTAGCTCCAATTCTTCCGTTTTCATTTCCACTCTGCAAACACCATCCTCGGCTTCGATTTGGACATCCACCATTTTGCCATCCGCTATCTTGATTTCTTCTTGACGTTGGTTTCTCATCCCCTCACTTTTATCCTCCTGTGCGGCAACCTTAGCATCCACTTGTTGGTGTAGTTGAGTTTCCAATTCCCCGCCCGATTTACTTAGCTGACACTCTAATTCCTTATCCTGTTTCAAAAGTCCATTGGAAAATAATTGGCCTCGAGCCTCCAGTCGTTCCGCAACCCTGGACATTTCACTGTTGAGCGTTCCGATTTGTTTATTCAGAGATCCCATTTGCCCTCTTATTTCTTCTCGCAATTTGCTGTTCCGTTCCTCATCTTTCCTATCTAATTCTTCAAATGTCCTATTCAATCCCTCAATAAACTCTCGACTCTGTTCTTCCCTCATTCTTGTGTATTCCCCCCATATTCTTTTCTGTCCTTCCAATATCTTCTTACTTTGTTCTTCCACTTTCCCATTCAATTCTTCCCTCATTCTTGTGTATTCCTCACATATTCTTTTCTGTCCTTCCAATATCTTCCTACTCTGTTCTTCGGCCAACTTCCTCTTCTGTTCCTCCGCTTTCCTGCTCTGTTCTTCGGCCAACTTCCTATTCTGTTCCAATATCTTCATCATCATCTGCATTATATCTGGATGGGTATCTACTCAGCCCTCCTGATTTGGGTTTCCTGCTGCCTGATTCATCGGCGTCGATGTAATTTTTACTTTTTCATTAAAACAATCTCCCGACGTGTCATCTAATTAGCTTCCAATTGCACTATCCCTGCTTTCCAAAAAATTACTTCCACCAATTCCTTCATCCGTGTCATCTACTCGTTCCACCTTCTCGTCCTGATCCAACATTATGCTTTGGGCCTCCATCTCGTTATCTTGAACCTCTCGTTCGTCCCCAGCTAATCCGTAATGTTTGCACAATCTTTCTACTAGCTTCCCAATGGCTCTGCACTTACGACACCGTCTATCTCGTATGCCTACTTCGACAACAGTACAATAATTACCCCACTACTTAACTGGGCCAATCACTACAACAATGCTCTTTGTTAATGTCCTAGTACACTATTACTTCGGATATTTGGGTGATACACCAAATCCTCAATTACCATCTAATACACAAATACACTATTTCTGTGAAAAACTTATTTCCCAGTCACATAAACATCACACAAAAATACCCTTCATAATGCATAATACATCCACCAATTAAGCTAATATATACTGCTAATAAATTCCTTTAAAACTATTAATATCATACAAATTCAAAATTGTGCAATTTCACTATATGTTTTAAACTAATTTGCATCTCTCAATTAACTTCGTACCAGAGACACCCAATTCAGTTTACCACCTTTGCAAATTTCCCTCGACAATGATACATGGATATTCAAAATGCACATTTAAAATACTGCCAAGGAAACTTCACTGAACAATAATATTTCCATTGAATTTTTAATATTTCCCACCAACAGCCAGTGAACACTGCACTTCTGAACATGTATTCAAGACAAGTGGCATACGCAACTTGCATAAACAACATCAAACACCTCTTGTGTTTTCATAAAAAAAATTACTTCTATTTTCCCAAATTCTTTGGTTTATACACCATGAAAGAAACTAAATTAACATTGGTCTGTATTACAAAATCTCAAAGGTAATGATACTCTTCACCACTTGAAACATACACACTATTTGTTTACACATGCACAGCAAATACCCTGCAAATTGTTCTAAAACTACACTATTGCATGAATATTCTTGTTCAAAAGTCCCACCTTGTTCCATTGCCTATGGGTTGTTTTCATAACTGCTTAACTAGACATATGCACTGACCAAATTAACATTTACAACTACACACTGCATGTTATTATTGCCACAACTACTGTTAGAGCAAGCAAAAGCCAGTATACATATCATCCATTCACTTCGCGAAGATGCACGAATTTTGAGGCTCCTGCACCCTAGCGAGCAACTTATGTACTTCGTCCTAATAGTTTCCTCCAGCCACACACAGGGGTCGCGGGCTTACACAAGCCTTGCCTGCTGCTGCCTGCTAGACCGCGCGCCGCTCCCTGCGGCGTGGCGTGGCCTTGAGTAGTTCCCGCCGCCACCGGCTGCCGTGCCGCGGGCCGCTGGCTGGCGTGACGTGGCCTTTTTAGTTCCCGACACTACGGCCCTCTGTGACGACTCGACCTTTTCCTTTGTGAGCTACTGAAAAGTTCTAGAAGCGTCCCTGTGACGTAGCGGATGTCCGTTACCGACGCCTGCTAACGGCCACAGCGTCACTCGCTGCCTAGCCTCCAAGTTGAACAGACGCGTTGCGCGCTGCTCTCCGTGTCATGCATGCGCCACGCTTGTTGCACCCATGGTTACATTTTTACAACGGTACCTCGCCGTTCACGTGTGTGTGACTGTTCCGGCTGCACGCCTTCTGTGCCACGTCCCGGCAAGAGTTTGGTCAGCGGCACACTATTCGTTCACGTGGGGGTGAATGTTCGTGCCGCATATCTTCAGTGCTGTGTCGTGAGAGCCCTGCCAACGGCGCTCTTCTGATATATGCCTTTGTGCCTGTTTACCAGATGGGCATCGGGTCGCGCCCTGCCCGTCGCTGCACACCAGTCTCTCCTTATTAATTCGTAACGACCAATTTACGCCCCGTGCGTATTACATTATGTACTGATTTTACGACACATGTGCAAACTGGTTTTCATTGTTGTTTCATGTTGTAACAACTAATTTACGCCCCGTGCGTATTACATTGTACTAATCTTACGACACATGTGCAAGCTGGTTTCATTGTTGTTTCATGTTGTAACAACTAATTTACGCCCCGTGCGTATTACATTGTACTAATTTTACGACACATGTGCAAACTGGTTTCATTGTTGTTTCAAGTTGTAACAACTAATTTACGCCCCGTGCGTATTACATTGTACTAATTTTACGCCACATGTGCAAACTGGTTTTCATTGTTGTTTCATGTTGTAACAACTAATTTACGCCCCGTGCGTATTACATTGTACTAATTTCATGCCACATGTGCAAACTGGTTCATAGGTTAAGGTGTATTTTTGTTTACAATATATGTTTATATGTTTTATTTTTGTTGTCTCATGGTAACAAGTACCCTCTCAATTTTCCATCCTTGCAGTCCCAGACCTGCAGTGGCAATTATAACCTGTTGTTGTTTATTACAGGTGTCTGGGTGGTCCTTCGTGCTTTATTTGAGCTATTTTAGGAATGTTTGGGAAGGGTCGAAACTTATTAATTCACAACCAGTCCACTTGCTCGACCCAGCCCATCCAACTACTTTATAATAGATTTATGCGAATTATTTTCCAAATAATCAAGTACACATGCCCACTATTAATTTAGAATTGTATAGTCACCAGGTAATTATTATATCTTCTTAACTCTTTACACATATTTACCAGTGCATATATTATTGCTCTTATTCCCCTCCAAATAATGAATTCTTGTAACTGCCTGCAAGTTATTTTCAAATATGCTTTGTTGCACAATTATACTAAACCATGACCAATATTTTCTATTCGCAAAATACTCATTTTCCTTTCCAACATCATTTTTATCCCTGCTTACACAGTTTATGATTACTTACTAAACATACACTTCACATACATTAATATTTATATCCTAAATCCAGTTTATGCACACTGTAACTTCCAATGTTTTGTCAAATTCCCTAGAGCCAAATTTCTTAAATACACGAGTCCATACTGTTCGGGCGCCAGCTGTGACGTACCTGGTTTGCGGTACTTTTCACTACATTTATTTTTAGAAAGGACAGGTGTCTTGGTTCGTGAATGGGTCTCGTAAGGTTTGACAAGAACATTGGAAAAACTCAATTATAATTTTCTTTAAACAAACATGCAATTTATTACCGAAATCACACTTTTAGTACATCAATTTCAATCTGATTACTCCCTGTTTTGGTACCAAAACTATACCCATGATCTTAGATTTCACAATACCTTGAATACCAAAAATAGTTCGTTTCTTCTCGGGTGGTTCCCAACGGCTGTGACAATCGGCGGCCTTCGGCGCGACTCGGCGGCCTTCGGACGGTTGACTGCGTGCACGCCCGTGGCACCGGCCCTCTGCGGCGGTTACACGATACCTCTGCTTCAACTCCGACCGTTGCACGTGTCTTTCAAATCGAGTATGCACTACTTCTAAATTACTGTCCACCTATCCCTTGGAGTTTATCTCGATGCTTTCTTGCGGCACAATCCACCAGTTCTCCTTCGCTTTCCTTTTTCAATAACGCAGGCACGTGGCCGCTACCCATGCCGTTACTAGCCACGCGGCTTACAGTTCTTGTCTTTTTCACTACGGTTCCTGATACCAATTCCACGATCACCAGCTTGCACTATTTAACATTTGCCACTGTCACACTTAACTCAATTCTTGTTAGCTTCCCTTACATTATTTCACTTCGTTTTTCCACACTGCTCCTGCCGTCGTCTCGCCCGGTCTCGCCGCCTCCTCGCGCCTGACCCGTTCCCTTGTCACATCCGTTACTCGCCGCCGTTGCCGCGCAATTCAAAATAGGCGTAATTGGAAGAAAATGCCCTGCGTTTCGAAGTAATTAAAGAAACGCTCCGCGTTTCAATATATATATATATATACATATATATATATACACACACACACACACACATATATATATATATATATATATATATATATATATATATATTGTGACCGTACTCACCCTAGGCCCTCCTTCGACGTGGTCTGTCAACACGTATGTGAATCGATGATCACACATTATTTCATCAGATAGCTGAAATGTATTAAGATGAGACAGGGAATCCGTTTCAGGAGGAGGGATCTTGTTGGCTACATGCACTAGTTATGCATTAAAAAAGAAAAGGAATATAAGAAGAAAAAACATTTATTACTAAAATTACACTGACTAATTACCTTATGGGTGATTACAACTAACTATTATTGTTACCTTTTAATTTTTCTTTCTTTACCTTCGCGATCGCATGCTACCTGTTTTGCAGTTACTACACAGTCGGCCAAACCATTACAAATACATGTTGGCTTAATTACCACTGTATTTCATTCCCATAAGAATGACACATAAATACTTGTTGGTACGAGACTGCTTCCAAGGGTATTCCTCTTCAACCGCCCCCGAAACCTCGGCTTTGCCCGGTGGCTCTCGGCACTGTTCGGCGCCACCTCAGGTGTCAAGGCTCCCGCCTTGATATTCGACGCCAATGCAGTCCTCACAATGTTGGTGGCGACGTCGAATCTTGATTTCCCACACCTCGCGGCGTTATTACCCATTTAAACGGTTAGAAACCAATTCAAATAAGTATGCTGTCATCGCACTATTCACCTCCACTGTCTCTTTCAATCTCTCACACTGTTTTGAATACCACGTGGTAGTTACTCATCACCGGCGCTGTCTCCTTATATATATTGCACTGTCATTACCTTACTGGCTCACTCCACATTTAGTTTATAATTGTCCATCATGTTCATCATTTTGCACTCTTGGCAATCCTATTCATCACATCAACTCCGACTTTTTACCGTTTCAATACAACTTCCACTCCTCCGCGTCTTATGCACTCGCCTCCTATCCACGCTAACCGAGCTACTACCCGCTACTACGTTCTCCTCGCGACTAACGGACTTCTCGCTGCTCCCGGGCTTGGAGCGTGCGGAAGACCCGTTCTCCCTTCGTTGTTACCGGGGTTCCCGGCGCCGCTTGGTTTTGCGTGCGGTTTTTTGAACTATTGCCTTAATCAATGATTTATTTAAGGTGTCCAATCAGATTCTCTCTCTCTCTCTCTCTCTTTCTCTCTCTCTCTCTCTCTCTATATATATATATATATATATATATATATATATTGAAACAAATAATGTGTTTCATTACACTAATTAAACATTAATGTAAGTAATCAATAGATATTTTGGACTGCGCGGTACGTACGCCAAGCGCTGCGAACAACAACGGTCGCTAGCAACGGTCGATACCGCCACCGGTGCCACCGCCGGGAGGCCAGCGTGAGAACGTCGGTTGCAAACTGGGCAGCGAGCACGTGCGGGCAGTCGTTAGGAGAGTTGCGAAGAGGACAGACGTTAGCGGAGCGGCGAAGAGTTCGGACGTGTGGCGAAAACCTCGCCGGTAGTGCATGGACAAAGAGAACATGCGGTATAGTTAATGAACTATTAGCGACTGGAATATAGTAGACACGTGAATGAGACATTGAAAGTATCAGTAGAATAAAAGATTCGCGTTGATAGAACAATCGATCGCGCTCGTGTTAATTAGCGTAGTGGAAACTTTACCGAAACCGTGTGGTACGGAACTAGGACCAGCCCGCATTATAGGTGCAGGTTGAGTAATTAAATCCATCGACGGAAGGTGATTCGAGAGAAGTGCAACGCCGCGGTATCAAGATCCGAGTCGGGGAGGAGCCGCAAGGTCGCCAGCCCAGGACGACTGCCACGCCATCAGCCGCCGACGGCCCACAGCTGCTGTAGAGGCCGGCAACCCTGTCGATACGAGCTGTTCTACGAGCATCAAAGGTATTTGGTCGGGGCCCCGAAGGTATGATAAATGCATATTACAACTAATCTTGGTACCAAGGCAGAGTGTGTGTAACGTTGTCAGATCATGTAATTACCCTATTTGATTTGCAAATAAATCTTGTTCATGATTGTATTTCTATCTCTGATTAACTTTACCAATGTTATACCAACTTATCCAGGGACCCATTCACGGAAAAGATACCCTCCTTTAGTGTTATATTGCAATATATATATGTATGTATATATATATATATATATATATATATATATATATATACATACATATATTAATTCAAATGTTTAAACGAAAACACCTCTCAGCCATTGAATTCAGAGGATTCACGTTCTACATAAATGTAACAACCATGCGCGATGCGTATTTTAGCTGTAAATAAAAATATTGGTTTATATTAACACGAACGAAAGGCGGCAGTTATTATCGCCTTTTGTTATCACTGCGGCGTAACAAGCAACAATGACCGCTAAATCGTATGTAATACACAGTTTGCAAATGAGCAATATTGATACCGCTAGCAAGAATATGAAAATATATAGAAAAACATAATGATTAAATACTATATTTTTATATTCATTAAAATTACTAGATTTACACATATTACTCTTCATTCCCGCATATTATGTCAAGCAAATTCATCTATTCTTTTTTAACTTTAACTGAATTATAGGATGCAGTTTAAAAAAGGTTTTAAATAATTTATAAAATATTAATTTGTAAACATATAACAAAAACTCGAATGTATGAAACAAACAAATAAATATGAAATATTATACAAATTGTAACTTATATAGCACCCAAATGCAAGGAATTACCTCTATTACATAAAGCGCAGTAATTCGGTGCAGCCGACTATGTTTGTAGCCAAATTACACACAAAATATTCATATTTTCAAAAACTTCAACCTGATCTAATTTAAAGATATGTTTTTGATTAACACATTTCGTTAAGGAGAGAATTGTATTTTTGCAATTATAGTTGGAGGAAAACGCGAAACTTTTTAATTTTTTGTTTATATTCAAAAATCATGCATTTTAACCAACATGACACCTCCACCATTCACTTAAACTTCCTTTACGCTATCGAAAGTTCAAATTAAATTAAAAAAGTGTTCCCCTTAAACAAAAAAAATTGTATAAAAAATAAAAATTTCCTGTTTGACACAGAATATTGGACAAAATACTCATGTCTTCAAACAATTTAACATGTCATTATTTTTAGATCTGCTATTCATGAAAATTATTTCATTAAGAAAACTGTTTACCTTCATAATTTTAATTTTTTCTAGTTTCGAAAAATATGGTTTTCAACGAACATGAACCAGTTCTTGTCTCTTAAACGTCCTTTGCACTAAACAATCAACAACATTTCGCAACAAAATTAATTTAATCAAAAACGATGGAGCAGTTTTTACGAAAAACAATTGTTGAAATAAAATTGAAAAATGCCTATATTCACGCACTATTACTCTAAAAATACTCAAAATTCGAAGAAAATTGTTCGTGACTGTTTAAAAATCTTTTTTTAAGGACCAGATGTCATTCTATGTCTATCTTCATAGCTGTAGTACGAGGAAGATTTTTGCCAGGTATTAACAAAAAAAGCAGCTCTTTTGCAAATTTTGAAAATGTCACAGGGTCTTTATGTAAAGTACCCTCCAAAATTAAAATATCGGTTTCAAATTCAAGGGGGCGCGACATAATCCAGATCGATTGGGAAATATCAATTTTGGGGAAAATCGGATTTACGGTTGTACCGCTAGCATTGTTGACAAACGGACAGACGATTTGCCGTCAATCGATTTTTCGGTATTAAGGACCCACAAAATATGGATTCTGACTACACCATTTGTTAAGGGATTTTTTCTAAATTTAGCATCTGTAATTCTTTTATTACTTCGTTATGTTCCCATAATTACAAACAGTTTATTTTAATCTTCTCTCTCACATCGATCTCCTTCATTTAGTTTGCGTGACGGCTAACCTCCCTCTACAGACGTCAAATATCAGTTCGCGCAGAGTCTCCGTCGTGAACGGTTCCAAACTGCTCGCTGCCCAGAGAGCTCAAGGCGTATCAGTAAGCGGTGCGCTCTCGGCCTGCGTGGCCCAAGTATAGTTCAGTGCCTAAACTCCAGTACTTGTCATTCATCCAAAGCGGCCACTTGGTTGCAGCCGGAGCACGTGTGTGGTCCGAGGGCATCCGCCCCACGCGGCGGACGTTTATTTCTCTTTGTTTAGCGGTGAAAAAGTGCAAATCAACTTGTCAAGTGCTTGACAGTGTTCCCGGACAAAATTAGCTCAGCAATGGATCGGGAAACGAGCTCACTTGGGAGCGAACTGCACTGAATAATCTACAGGTCGCCAATATCGGCCCTAATGAAGGCTACAGTCAACCAGGTATGCTGCCATTCAACCTTCAAGATGCCACAAACTGCAGTATCGAACACCAAGAAATTTCTTTACTACCACTGGAGAAAATAAAACAATTAACATATGAATCGCAACAGTATATTTACATCCTTCAACAACAAGTATTCCATTACCAACAATTATTTCATCACATTCTCTACTCCCAAAACCCTATCTCCTCCCGATCTCCCGAAAATCTACCTACTTCTGCTCCTCAATTACACGACCGAAATGAGTCGAAGTGTCAATTTCCCCAGATAACAACAATCAAATCATGTATTGAAAGAACAACTGCAACATTCTCAACGTACAGAAAGAAATGAACTGATTGAAAAACCAACAAGCATAAACACTAGTGAGAAAAATCTTAAACGCAAGAAATGTTCACGTGAATCAGATGTTTTGCATACGGCGTCGAGGTGTCGTCACCCTTCGATTCGTTAGCTGACCTCCATGGCAACGGGGAAGAAAGTGAAACTGTGTCGGGCATAAGAATGCCTCTCATTTTTATTCAAGAAACAATTATTAAAAAATAAAAAATATAAAAATAATAAAATTTGTATATTAGATCCCACAGCTGCATCTCATTTTCCATACAATTCAAATATAGTTCCAGATATTTTAGATATACTGTTAAACAAAAGAAAAAAATCCTAGTTTCCGCAAGATGTACGACCTCATCCAATAGCAGTGCCAACTCACAATAAAATTATTGAGGATTATGTAAATGATCCTCAGGTTTCAGTAACAACTAAAATTTAAAAAATCTTTCCATCAGAAGTCTGAAAAGTTATTAGCCGTTTAAAAAAGAGAAAAGTACCAGAGTATGATAGAGTAAATAGTAAAACGATAAAGGAACTAAATAAGAACACTATTGCCGCTCTCATGGCAATATTTAATGCAATCCTACGCCTAAATCACTTCTCAAATGCATGGACAACCGCCATCATCCTACCTTTTCGCAAACCAGGAAAGATCCTAGATAGAGAGAAAAGTACAGACCCATCAGTTTGCTTCCCACCATATCAAAAATGTTTGAAAGATTGTTATTGAGTAGACTAAATAAAAACCTTACCGTATTAAATGAAACTCCCGATGAACAATTCGACTTCAGACATAATCATCCATGCACGCACCAATTACTGAGACTAACGGAAAATATTGCCGAGACCTTTCACCAAAAGAAACACACTGTAGCAGTTTTCTGAGACATTGCACAGGCATATGCCAGGATCTGGCATGCAGGACTAATGTAAAAATTACGTAGTTTGAGAGTCTCTGATTACATCCAAAAACTAATCCATACCTTTCTTACAAACAGAAATTTCATGGTAAAAATCAATGAAACATTATCAACCCCTCGAAACATATCAGCAGGCTTACTTCAGGGCTCTGTGCTCTCTCCGACACTATTTAATGTTTACTCTTCAAATATCCAACGAATGACAGATACCAAATTAGCTCTCTTCGCTGATGACACAGCTCATTAAGACATTCTCATAGTCCAAGATCAGAAACAAAATAATCTGGAAGAACTAATATCGTGGACAAATTAGTGGAGAATAGGAATTAATCCAGAAAAATGCCAAGCGAAAATATTCACACTTCATACACCCAAGAACGCCTCCTATCTTCAAAATCAATTGCAGTCCGATTCAATGGAATACTGGCCCAATTAAATATCTTGGTATGCTTTTCGAAAGAAGATTAACATATAAACCCCATATCCTTGCATTAGTAAATAAAGCTCAGGGGAAAATGTCAAAACTATACCCACTAATAAATAGAAAATCCTCGTTAAAAATTGAATTCCAGCTTATGATATTTAAATCAATCATTTTACCCACCTTAACATACGCTACACCCCTGTCTGGGGAAACGCAGCACCCTCATCAATAGAGAAACTTCAGACGATACAAAACAAATACCTTAGAAAAATCGTACAAGCGCCCTGGTTTATACCCAATTCCCAGATCCATGGGGAGCTGCGTATGGATCTAATCAAAGATCACCTCCTCACAATTTCGAAATTCTTGTATACCACACTCAACATGTCTCACTTAACAAATAACCTAGGACGTAATGTTGTGCATCCTTGCCGCATCAAATTCAAATTCACAAAAGATAAGTTTCGCCTCCAAGATAAGTAATAATTTTGTTTCTGGATATTTGACTGGGCCTTTTTCAGAAATGTCTTCACTTTTTTACTGATAGACGTGTTATAATAATTATGTCTGTATTTATGTGACATTTTACCGTCGGATTAAACCGACTTTTGCCTTCTTGCTGCCAGGTCTGGGCTCTGTTTTTATTCATTTTCCACACTTGGGGGCGAGCAGGACGCATTCCCACTACCGTACCTCACTTGGCTTGCCTGAGCTTTTAATTTCGTCGCACAGCTCCTCAAACTGAGATGATTTGGATTGAAAAGCCATTCATAAAAGTTTCACATGTATATAATTTCAATAACGTCTTTCTACTGTCCTTCGCGTCTGGAAGGCCTGATTAGATCACCATTGTATGGTTGTGACGTTTGTTTAAGATTTTAAATATTTTATTTGTATCAATAATTTGTTTAAAAAGTCTACACAAAATAAAAATAATGTTAGAGATGAAAGGACCTTTGAACATTTACACTTTTAAAATGCACTTTACCTTGAATAATGGATTACCAATCAATGTGTTTGGGAAAAGGTATGGTATCTCTAAAACAGAACCATTAAACAGGATATAAAATAATAATACAACTACAAATATTACATGATTTTATTGTTTTATACGAAAATTTTCATACAAATTGCTACACACGCATAATTATTTCATTAAGTTCGCCAAATTGTTGTTGTGAACTGGTATGAAATAATTTACAGTGAAATAAATATAGAAAAGTTTGCATTCATTCATTATTGTTTAAACGTAAGTGTGTTTTATTCAGTTAAATAACATTAAACACTTCAGCATACTACATGATGGCTATCCAGATTACATAAAACTACTCTGTACAGTCACACTCACGAAAAATTGGTAACATTCATACAAATCCTATTCTGTGTCCTTAAGCTGTGTGGTGGAGAGGACATCTACTTTAGAATAGAAAAGGAATGCTTACGTCTTCAGTTATTTACATATAGTTTTACAAAATGAAGTTTAGAAGATAATTGCCTTAAAGTAATTACATACTTTCACAATAGTTGGTCTGCATTTGCAGATGCAGTGGTAACAGTAGATGAATTTTCCTTTAGTAAGGACATACCGCAGTTATCTTTCATTACAAATACACTCAAAACTATTTATACACTGTTCATGTAAAAAAAACACGTATGTACATGTGATAACAATAATTTACAAATATCTGGTAAAAAATAGACACCCACTTACGCAGGTAATATTCCAAGAGTAAATGGAAATGACACCTAGTTATGTACAAATGCTGTTCTTTCAATATATAATATACATGAACTTGATTTGTGCGTAGTTTCTAAAGGAAATCGAATTATTTACGAGAAAAAGTTTTCATATTGTAATGTATTGCGTCATATTCTCTTTCCACTGATAGCATTTAACAAAATTTATGCGTAATTACATTTTTGCGAATGAAAAGTCTAGCTGAAATAGTTATTGTACTACGCACTAATATGAGCATGTGAGTACAATGACGACGAACTATTGCCATCTACATCATTAATTTGATACTAGAGAACGGGAAATGTATTGTTTGATCTTTTGAGGAATGGTCACCAAAACTAAATCGTATGCATCTGATATACATTACGTCAACAAAGTTTTGAAAGCAAACGCATTAGACACGTGGTCCCTCCTTCAGCGTTTATGACTGATACTTTCCAGTCCATCGTGTTGCCATCTATTCTATATCATTTATGAACAATTTCAAATTCCCCTTATTTACACTTAAGTGCCAAAAACAATAGATGTGTAAGATAGCGACTTCCGTCTGGGCTGCTGCAACAGTGCATGTGAGCAATGTGTTTTGTGTCCATGGACGACGTGAAAGCCCCGCTGCCCCCGCGTTCTGCGTCCAGTGGCAGCGGTTCCTGCCGAAGCCGCTCCGACAGACCTTCGCGCGAAGGCTGCGACAGCGCGAGCGGGGCGTGGCGGGGCGGGGCGGGGCGGAGGCGCTCGCATTCCGGGCTGCGATTCCGGGCGCGCACGTCCTTCTGCATCCGGTTCCCGGCGCGGGGCGAATGGGATATCGGGCGGAACAATGGACAATTGAAAAGGCGCCGATGGTCCTGTTATGCGAGCGCAGAGATGGCCATTGCGGGCCCGAGAAGAAGATTAACTGCTTGTATTTTGTTATCTCGCAAATCATCACAGCAAACTTTGAAGAACGTGGCCTAGTGTTAAATACGCTACGTTATTGGATCGAATTACTGAATTATTTGTTCCCATCATCATGTTTTCTACAACTAAATAACTACTGTAAATAACGATTATTATGATTGATTTTGTCATTTTCGAAATATCAAAACAATCCCGGAAAAAACTGGTAATAGAAACAAATCTTGTTAAACTCTTTTGTGTGATTGTTTATACACAGGAATCTACGATGGTTTCTTGAAATCAATGCTGTCATTTAGTTCACAAAAATATGTGGTTTTAAATGTATCTGTTAATATCTCTTTTTTGTTCTTTATACATAAGATAATTTTCAGATAATCATTATGAAGAAAATAGCTGTTGGTGCATAACAAATAAACACACAGGATAAAGTTCCTTAAATAAATGCATTTCTTGGGAACGCGAAAACAAGAAATTTTATGTATTCAAGACTAGACATTATTCGCTTCATTTAAATATGACACAATAATTTTAATGAATTCCATTATCGGTTTACGTATACTACTAGTTCACAGGAAATAAGCCTATGATAAATCACTTCAACGAAGCCAAATTCAAGCAAGTATTTTCAGTAACAGGGAATGTTAAATGGAAGGTCTCTAGGCGTTTGCGATTTGATAAAAATAATTCTTCAATTTCAACAAATAATCTTGGTCATCAACTTAGTATCTTTTGGTATGGACTGAATTGTTCATCATGAAAGTTGTCTTTGAAGCGATTGGTTCATTTTAGGCGACGGAGGGCGAAAAGGCTCCTTTCATCCGATCGCGTTGTGCTTTGTGCTTTGTGTTCTGTGCTTTGTGCTTTGCGCGGGGCGTTGGAACGTACACTCGCGCGGATCCCGGTAGTTTAGTGTCAAGTGAAAGTACGAATTTTGTGTATGTGTGTGTATGAATGTATTATGAATGTGTAAAGCAGTTGGCAGGAGTTTGCAGGAAGAATTTGTGGGTTTACGAATAAGGGTGAGTAACACATTACAGTCTACAACAGGAGGTAGAAAATTGTATTAATGAAACGGTGAAAACCAGAACGGTATAAATGACATTTTATGAATTCAAAGGAATCTATTAAATCAATATTACTGTAAAATCGTGATGCTTTGTTTCATCATTAAAATCACGGCATTTCAATTGTTTATTGAAACCACTAAAATACATTGCCTCTGAAATATAGCCTAAAATAAACACGTTTATCACAGAATTTATAAAATATCACTTACACCGTTCTGGTTTTCAACCATTCAAATGATGATTGCGTCAATTACAAAATTGTTTGTAACAATAAAATATAATAATGATTGATAAATGTTTGTGTTTGATATGGAATTTTTGTACATATTAGTGTATGTTTGGATTAAAAAACATGATTCGTTGAAGTGAAACCCTCTTCACTGTCTCATAATACGCATTTTATACATTTACTGACGTATTATTGAGTTTCGCAAATGCTGTTTTAGCTTCTAGTTTCAATTAACAAATTCCAGTGTTTTTTCTTTGCACGAATCAATTTCTTACGTGAAAGAGGTTAAATCAAAATCACTTTAATATATTTTCTTCTTAATGAGAAGTTCATAATTCAAGAAACCGCAATTATTTATGTTTTCGCGATGATGAATCGTGAACAACTATAAGAAAAGTAAATAGTTAAAAATAACAGTAATATGTATGCCTAAATTTAACTTAACTTTTCTAACATACCTTACAAAGTGTCTGTGAAGGGAACACCTTCGAAGGGTGAGAAAGTGTTGGTGATCAATATTGTCGTAATTGTCTGTCTCCCGGCTACGTTCTATTGTAGATTAGTAGGTCCCGATCGGTCGAGGGATCGAAAAGCTAGCGTCTCCTTATCCAGGATAAGTGAGGTGTACGTTCAGTCTTAAAGTATAAGCAGTATGGTGTGTACGGAAAAGCCGGTGTCCACGGTGTGAAAGGTTGAAACGTGTTGTAGTTGAGCGTGTAGAATGCGCAGCGTTACCCCGCGAAGAGGTCGGCCGCCAGGGTGATGGGCGGGTAGGGCTGGAAGATGGCCTCGGTGTGCGAGGGGTAGCCGAGCGCGGGGCCGCCGGCGGGGCGCGGGGGCGGGCCGAGGGCACGGCCGCGGGGCAGCAGCAGCGGCGCGGCGGGCGGGCCGAGCAGGGCGCGCAGAGTGGAGTAGTCGGTGCCCGGGGCGTGCAGCCCGGCCAGGTGGTGGTGGTGGCTGCTCGCCGGGCCCGTGGGCGCCGGCGCGGGCGCGGGCGCGGGCGGCGGAGGGCGCGGGGGCGGGGGCGGGGAGATGGTCTCCAAGGGCGCCGCCTGCTCCTCGACCTCCGCCGGCGTTTCCAAGGGCAGCTCCAGGGCCGGCGTGGACTCCCGGTAGCGGGCAGGCTCACCCTTCGCGAACGCTGCAACATCAGCCCAGTCAGATCACGAATGCAAGAACGATTTTACGGACATACAAGAGGGAGAGGTTGTATGCCCAAATGCTATGTATTAAAAATAAAAATGTACAAACCCCTGAAAGACAAACCTGCCGAACAGGAAGAAATATACATAACATAATGAATTTAAAAAGAATGTATCGTGTATTTCGTCCAAAAACAGATTGATTTCCTTTTAATTGATGTATTCATTTATTAATGAATTGAAATAAAAATCGGGGGTTTTGTTAAAAAGTGAAGTATCAGCTTCCTACGGACGTTTCCTTCCAATTGTTCCATTGGAATGTGTTCGGAAGGTCATCATGTATTTAAAGATACTTTGCAGTTTCGTTCTGAAACTGCAAGCGACTCTAACAAAGTAATTAAATTTGAAAAGTTTATTTCGAAAATTAAAGATTTCTATTTCATTTGACGTACGTTAGTGAATAATGATTCTGTGAATTTTGGAATTTGAATAATGTGAAAGCAGAGGCGAATCGAGGGAAGACTTTTGGGACGGGAAATTCAAAATGTTTTCGTCAAATTTGTCATATTACAAATTTTGTAAAATGTCGCAGGCTACACTCAGTTCATTCTGCGATACGATTTCATTCGTTTTAATGATAATCCGAAAATATTTTTGCTTGAAAGTCTCATGACAAGTTGAAAATAATAGTTACTAAAATATTTTAGTGTGTGTGTGTGTGTGGGGGGGGGGTATTTCCCTGATTTCCCTTCCCGTGGATTCGCGCCTGGTAAAAGTAATCAGCATGTTTACATTTATGACATGCTAGGTGCAATGCCAATCTTGATATCTGTAAATGCCTTAGAGGCAATGAAATTAATATTTACTTTATTAATATTTACTTTATTAACATTGTGTAGTAAACATGTGTAGATCAAGTTGCAAAGATCAATTCTAATGAGTTGCATCACTTCCGCATCATGGATTATTATACGCAAAAAAGTGAAAGGCTGCAAACGTTGCTTGTAAAATGCAGAGAAACAAATGAAGCGTTCTATAGATAATGAAGGTATAGTGAAGTAAAACGATATTTCTAGTGAGTACAGCTTTGTAAGATTTGAAAGACGGCAGGAATAGATCTTGAAATGAAATTCAAAGTATACTTCAACCAATGATAGTTTAATCAGACTAGTTTAATCAGAGACAGGAAACATAATATCTACCATAATACTTTTTTACTATTTTTAGAGATGTTTAACATAACATCTCTAATCATAGTCTTTTCTTGAAATTTTAAATTTCTTACTTCAGTAACTGAATATATTTTATTTAAAACATAATTATAAATTTAACGAAGAGGCCGATCAGATGGCCGAGATCGCTAAGGCAGTAGTGCCGGAGAGGTCTCGGACCAGAAGATCGCGGGTTCGAGTCCCGCCTCGGGCATGGGTGTATTTGTATGTGTTTGTATGAGTGTGTCGTCCTTTCACCCCTCATTATCATCATCATTTCATCTTTCATACCCCCAGGACTAACAACCCTGGGGGATAAAAATCGGATCCAGCTTAAATGCTGGTCCCCCCAAAGAAGTGTTCGCAAGCACCTGCCACCGTGATATTAAATGAAAAACTGAGCCACGGTAAATGCAGGTTGCTTGCCCTGCGTGGTCCTAGTTGGCAGAAACGAAAAAAAAATTTAACGAAGAGGAAAGAAATATTTCCCAGCATATGTGACTGAAGAAGATTTTTGCTATGAAAGTATATGTAAAGAAGTTAGCATTATCTGCATAGTATTAATTACATTTTTGTTTCCTAATTCATTTGATATCATCCATATCCGTAATTCATTAATGTAGATTATTCATAAACATAACCATATAATAATGTCATTAGAATTGGATTTAAGAAATGTATTTGATTTACATCATCAATATATATTAATCTTCAAGAAAGAGATATTGTTGAAAACTTGGTTTTTCGTGAAATCAAAATCGACAATAAAAAAACTCAAACTTTGCTTAAGATAAAATTGCAACATATTTGTCACCAAAATACATATTCGTACTTTTCATTTCATGAAGTACAAAGGAAGAAAATAACATATTTATGGCCTTCGTAGCAGAAAGCAAATATTGGTTAGAAACGTAAAAAAGAGTATTAGTTTATTCTTGGGTGTTTGCAAATGTTGAAAGAACAACATGCACAGAGTAAGTGCCTTATCTCTTTATTAAGTAAGGGAATTTCTTCTAAACCGGCTGCAATAGCTTGAGTCCGGATCTGAGGCTTTGGAGAACGAGGATTCCCAGGTCTGTGTCTGGATTTGGCAGGATTTTCGACACAGCTAGCTTTTTGGGTCGGCACTGCCCGAATGCAAATTCTAGCAATTGACTGTTCTCATCTGCCTTTACTGTAGCTTCATCTTTTCCATTCCAAGCGGATGCGGAGTACTACCTTAAATGACGTAAATGTGTAGCCACGGGCAGCGCGCGATTGTGCATTCCCCATTCAGTCTCCTTCCCACACTTCGTACCGAGCGATGGCTTGATTCCTCATTCTCACAGGGCCTCATCCCAAATTAATGAGGTAAGTCACTGAAAAGGGGTGACCAGCTACGATCTTGCGAGAAACTGTTAGTTCAAAAACAAAAAAAAACACTCTCAAACATTACCATTTCTTTACAAAAATGGTTTTATTTTGAATTTTAATTTGAAGTAAACAAAGAGAAAATGTTTTACTATGTACACTAGCTGCCTTGTAATCTATTTTCATGATATTTTTCTAGTAAAATATAGTTTACTGCGGGCCTGCAGTATCAAAAACGGAGTTGAACAAACCGACAAAAGAGGGTACGTCACGAAATGTAGCACGCACTCCGATAGATCAAACTAGTGGTGCCACAGAATGGCATAGACGTTCCCGTATTAGTTTTATATTTCCTTTGGTTTCGACTAGCTATTCGAACTTGCCTCCTACCATCTATCGCCGCCCAAAATATTTTTTTTAACTTTTTCGGTTTATTAATAATAGAATGGAAATATTATTTTAATAATATTAAGGAACACTAACACCGCGTCCAAAATGTCAAATTTCTTTGACAAATGTGGAGCCGTTTTTAAGAAAATGGCGCTTAAGCGCTACAGTATATTCGAAATTTGAAGCACTTTTTCACAGAAAATTTCTGATTTTTCGAAAAATTTAATTGGAAGTCATTTGAAGCACATTAACACACAAAATAATTTAAAATGTCCGGGGTGCTTCGTGTAAAGTACTCCCAAATTTTAAAGAAAATTGTTCAAAATCTCAAAGCTTCGACTCCACCCAGATGGATAGAAGTTTCTTAAATTTGGAAAAATTCCTAGGCATGGTGTTGACAAATTTCTGGAAATTGCCATATTGACGGCATGAGAGTCCTTCTAAAAATTACATTTCTCAAATTTTGGAAAAAACAAAAAAATACTCCGAAATTAAATTTATGTCATACTAAAGATTGCAATTATCATTATCTGCTTGAAAAGTTTGTTGAAAAAATTTGGAGCCGTTTTTGAGTAAATTTTGTTTTTGTAATTCTTTTAAACTGCACATATTTCTTGCAATAACTATTAAAATTGCGGTAAAATCGCGCGAAAACTACACAAGTTTTCAAAACAATGTGCATGTCGTCACTGAAAGAACTAATAATGGATAACAAATATTTGACGGAAATATTTTTATCTTCAATTTTATTTTCCCTCATACAAACGTATATACGGAAGTTATATAATGCTGCGTGGCAAAACGGCGGATTTTTGTCAGAAAAAATTCATTGCAGGGCCCTAATAAATAAATGGGTATATCCAGTTGCAAATTAAGAAAAAAAAATTCTCTAACACACGGTGTAACCAAAATCCCTTTTCTGTGGGACCTTCATTCCGAAAAACAGTCTGTAGACCAAATTAAAGTGGACCTTTTAACAGTGGACAAAGAGTCCTGGAAGCTGGCTAGCGAGGTTTTCCCCTGATTAGGTGTCTTCCACATGCCGGGCACCGATCCAGCCCGGACAAGCTCTAAACTCCCGACTGGTTTTCTGGCATGTGTGTTAATGTAGTGCATGCTAGTGTACATGTAAGTAAGGGCTGAAGATAGAACAAGGAAGAGAAAGGTCAGATCGCGTGCGACCCTGTTTGTTATAGTACTGCTTTGGCATTTGCCTGTTATAAGTCGGAGAAGCCACGGATAACTACCGATCAATCCAGTTGACTGTTTGAATTCCCCTCCTAGGATGAACTCAACCTATGTGTCTTGTGTCGAAAATCCTGCCACCTGCCGAAAATCTTGCCGAGCTTAGGAGCTCCCGATAAGAGGCTCCGCAGTGGCATCAGTTGACGCGTCTCCGATCGCGAGCGCCGGGCGCAACGGTACTCACCCAAGTAGTAGTCCGGGCGCACGGAGTGGAAGTTGATGGGCAGGCGGCGGCCGCCGCGCCCCGCGCTCACCTCGGCGCTGACGCTGGCGCTGGCCGCCGCCTCGGGGTGGTTGGTGAGCACGTTGACCGGCGGCTGCCTGTGCGACTGCCGCGACTTGCTCAGCTGGTCTGCGCTCAGCAGCGTGTTCACTGCAACACGCGCCCCGCCCGCCCGTCACTCGCGAGCCCGGCGCCCCGCGCTCGCCGCCCCAGATGCACCACGCTTTCGTTCCGATCGCGCCAACGTCCCTTCACACGCACTGGGCCCGGTCGCGTTTCAGCAGGATTGCTCTTCCAACTGGAAGAGATTGCGTGCGCTTATACAGGGCCCGATTCCTACTAGACGGATTTTGTATCTATAAGTGACATCAGACTTGGGATACACCATTTCTAATTTTCACAGTTAACGTTATATTAGTAATTTACAATACTTTACTATACAATATGTTGATCAAATAAATAATCTTTATTATGTATTTCATTTGATTAAGCCATATTATTATTTGACATTAACTTGATTATGTTCGTTCTGTTTTAGAAAAGTACAAAATTGTCTTGTTGTGTTACATCAGATTAAACAGTTTTCGGTGCCGCGGCTAAGAGCACCCACATGCGAAACTAAAAATTGCAATAAAGCGGTACTTCCCAACATATTCATAACAATTAAGAAACTTATTTAATATTATTAATGAAAGAAAATCAACTTTCATCGCCCTTAAGGCAATACAATTTTCTTTAAACTAATTTTATGGCGGAAATTCACGTTAATATTTAATACACTGAATTCATAATTATTCAATTTTTAAGACATTTATTCAAGATGAAGTTCTTGTAACAATTTCACAGTCATTTTCAAAAAAATAAATGCTTCCATCCTCTTGTCTGCTAAGGACGAGTTTCAGGATTTGTTTCTAACTTTTGCATATTCAGGATATTGTGAACTTCAACTTTCAATAAAAAATTACCAATTGAACTGAAAATAGTCGTGATTGTGAGTACATATTACTGTAGTCCCTGAAAAATCTATTTGCAAAATCTATAGTACGAAGTTATGAAGGTAATTCCAAACAAAATATGAAAATTTAAAGGGACATAAAATAGAATGATTTGTTAATGGAACTCTCAATATACAATAATATTTTGATCGCTTAATGTCAATAATATTATGAATATTTGAGTGTATGTCGTATTCGTGGCCTGTATGAAAGTACCTACTATGTTTGTCATACTGCTGATTCAGGATTTACTTTTAAATGTTTCTTTCAGTGGTAGTAAATTGTAAGCATTATTACGTATACCATTCTAAGAATTTCGGTGTGAACAATCTGTTCTTTTGTAACATATTGTACTCTCCTTTGGATTAATCAAGCGTAAAGCTTGGTGAAACAGCCAGAGATCCTTTACCGGGGAAAACATTTCAATGTGTGGTTTTGAAACGTCGTGCACCTCGCAGACCAGAAAGGGCTCGTCAAGAGCCAAGGACAAGAGCTGGATTGGAGTTTGTGTAAGATGAAAGTATGCGTGATCTGAGCAGTTCCGCATGATCACGTCTTGGAACAAAAATATTTCGAATGTTGCTCAGATTGTCCGTTAGTGGAACTATGTCTTGCATGAAATGATTCATGAAACAGGGCGTATTCTTGCCGTTAGGAATTCGTCGAGTTCGAAAATGCGTAAGGTCCGGGGCGTTTCAATCTCCTTGAATGGTGTTAAATGTAAGGACTTTTCTAATTCCTTCGCAGGCAGGTTATAATGTAAGGCGTAATAAATTAAAGATTTGAATCAATATTTGTTAAAAAGCATCTTCCTTAATTGGCAGTAAGATCATAAAAACATATATTTCAAAATATGTTTCCAAAGATGGAAATCCTAATGAGGTCAGCTCGGCTTAAAATTATTTCGTGAAATTCCTCCTACGTTTTGTCATATATTTAATAAAAAGCTCAGAATTTTTAAAGTATGTATTAAAGGTTTCCAAAAATAAATGACAAAATTTATTGAATTATTATAATTATAAAGATAAAGAAAATAAAGTAACAAAGACATACATATTGCATTAGAAATCCATAATGAAAATGATTCTACTAGATTATATGCATTGCTTGAGCCGGATTTACATGCAAGAAAGAAGGAAGTTATTGTCTGACACTTGTTAATATTCTGCGTGGCAACCTTCACCTGGAGAGCAATGAAATTGTAGAATTAGAAGCCATTATTCGTGTGCACAACCTTCTATTTGATTGCCAATTTGTACCGCACGCGACTTGGAGTACATCACACCGTCGGTCACGTTCTTGCAATTTTCCTCTTTCCCATTGCGCCCTATAGGTTAGCCATGGGATTCGTATACTCTCTGATATTTCTCTCTACTCTCATTCTTCCTTACTGTTTGTATTGTTACTTGTTCATGTCTGTCTTGCTCATTACGCAATTCATTAAGACAGTATTTTGTTTAAGGTTTTGAGTTATGCTACGAAATGAGCTCTCCTTTACAAAAAGGGGCAAAATGAACAAGGATTATTATTTTTTAAATTTTATTCAAGAAGTGGAATTAGAGATATCAAAACCTTTCAAAAGGTAAATGGAGGCAATCCATATAAGAAATTATAAGTATTTTTCTTCCTCTGGTCCTTATTTATTTATTTATTTATTTACGTCAAAAATACTTAAAAACTGTGTATGACATCTATGGGGAGAAGTTAATTTGAAGTTACATTTATGTAACTCCATTGTTATCGCTGGGATTGTGGAAGAAAAGTCACATTATAAATAAAACATCACAATATTGGAAAGGATTATTCATTTTCTTCTAACTGATCAGTATCCTTGAATCTTGTCGTCAACATTCGGTCTGGGGTGAACTTTCATATGAACATTAATTGTTTGTTACTAATTCAAACTCTGAATTTGTAGCAGAAAGTGAACGATTGTGTGTTCAAAATAATAAGGCCAAGGTGAAACATGTCAAACGTCACACGACCACTTAGGTTGGCAGCGCGTGGTCCGTTTTCGCCCTACCACCGACCCAACTCCTATCTGCCGGAGGAGCGAGGCGAGTGCGCTTAGCCGACCTGGCGCGAGAGCGCGCACGCGACGCGGTGCGCCATCATTTCCTCTCCCTCATCTGAAGAACTTTTCCTTTACTGCCATTACAATTTTAATTTGATTTTAATATGCGTGGAAATAAATTGTGATTCGTAAAAATATTATTGAATATTAATCTTAGAATATTAAATTAATGTATTAAATATTCCGCAAAGATACATTTTCTGTCATTCTTCATCTGTCTCACACAGTAATTATATCAATAAAATAAAGATTTAGACTATAATTATGAGAATACTTCATTTAAATAATTATTTTCAGTTTCATATACTTAAAAGTATATCTATTTTGCTATAACGTTTGTAAATTACTTCCAGAATTGACATATGTTAGTTTGATCTCCTTATTCATTATTAGTTAAAAATAATGTAATTTATCGCCGAATTAATGTAATTTATCCATTTAATAATTTTTGTTCCTGATTTGTATTCTGGATTGTGTGTTGACCTTTCTATGAATCTTATCCGTCGCGGCTTATGTTGACGCATGTGTGTTCAAGTGAGGGAAGTGTCGTCTTGTGAGGAATTTCGGTTTGACTTGTGTTGATTCTGTCCTCTCATCGCGTATGTGTGTGTTCAATTAAACTGGCATTGCCCTCGCGTTACTCAAATCGCTAGCTCCAACCCGTTCCTGAAGTGTCGGCGATCGTTGTGATGGGATATACTAAATAGGCTTCCCCGTGAATATGGGTCAATAGGAAGCTTTGAGCTGTCGAGCAACGAAAGAATGGGCAACTTTCTCCTTCTCGATGAGAGTACCGTTTTGTCACTCCGTTGACAGGACCGTGGGAGGAATATTTGGATATGTCAGAATGACATGAGTCGTTTGGGTGTTGTTGAGATTTCAAGTACAAAAGTTTCCACTTGAAATGATTATTGTATTTGCCATATGTACATTGGTACGCAAATGAAATGACCTATTACAAGGAGGCGGAGTCAGTCTTTACGAAGTTCGTGTATCTTGTCAGAATATATAATGTCATTTGCTCATTTGGCGGCTATAGTGTGCAGACTTCGGACGTTTTTATGTTTAGACATTTTGAGATCAAAATGACAATTTAAAATTACTCCTGTTGACCCAGAAAATTGCCCTACAAAATTGGAGATGAAGCTGTGAAGGGAAAAGTTTAACGAATGAATTTCGGGAATACGCTAATAGTACGAGCACTTTACTAAATGTACGTGTCAATTCCGTATTAATAAGACCCCTTCAATTGTGAGACGAACAAGGCATTTTTAACACATTTACACAACACTAAATTTTGTGTTATGTTTGTCTTAGGAAGTGAGACGGCAAGTAAATTTCAAGCGAAGATAATTTTTTGTAAACGAAGATTTTATGAGGATGAGAATGAGGATCTACGAGATTTGTAGTTTTTTACGAGATTTAATACTTTTGGATTAATAGTTTCTTAGTGACATATTAATCATAATTTAATACATTTCCATGCTCATTGTTTATTATGTTTTGTTTCAAACCTGTACGTAACCACATTCATATTTTCTTTCTGACTAAATTAAATTGAATCAAAACTCCTCTGGGAAACTCATAAATCGGTAACTACTTGTAGATATTAATTCTATCACTGAATCTTCAAAGAACTTCTTGAGACTCGTGCTTGGTTTTCCGTCAAGTGCGGTTATTTTTCTGCTCGGTGCGCTACCTCGTGCCTGACGCGAGAACTTCGCTGGGAGAGAGTGGGTGATAGCGGCAAGTAGCGCTCCCTAGTAGCAAACGCTAGCGGCACTGAAACTTCTCTGCATCCACCTACCTCAAGAACGCAAGGTGTTTTCTGAAATGAACGCGCCGAACTCTAATGTTCTTGTAAATAAACGCTCGCAGAGAGGGGGATCCACCGTCGATTAGTGATATTCATTAGATTTTTTAACAAGTGACATACATAGAAGGGTTAGATTAGAAAGATTAATGTTATTGTTTTAACTCTATTTGAATGAAACCCTATGGTATAGTACTTACAATTATAAGTAGTAAAAAATAACGAATATTTATAAGAATTTAAAAATAAAATGCAATTGAATGTAAAGTTATCAACTTTTGCAATGAGATGATAAGACGCAATAATTTAACAAGAGAACATACTATTTTAAATTATTTTGGAGTCTTTTTTTATTTGCCTCTTGAACGTTGTCAGGAAAATTAAGATATCAGGCTTGTGTGATTTTGTTTTTAAATTAATTTTAAATTTAGTTAAACGTGTTTTATGCCGATCCTCGAGAATGTTTCTCCCTACGATTCTCCACAGTTCGGTAGAAATAGTTTCTCAAGTCTGAAAATATTGTGTTCTCAGTTCATTAAATGGCAAACAAACGTTTAATAGGAATTTGCGCGGTGATTATGATACTTTCGTCATGAGAAATAGAACAATCTGGCGTATTTTCAACGTAATGATTTATTTGCTATAATTCATTTGTGAAACCATTTTCCCTGCTGCAATAAAATAATAATTTTCAAAGCTACAAATTATACAAAAAGAAAAACCAAAATAAATGAAATAACTTGGTATGGAATATGAAATTAAAATAGTTCCAGATTATTAGGCATAAAATGTCAAATTTATCGATTTTATGCTTATTTTTGTTAAATACTTTCTTTTAATTAACGTACTTCAAATAAAGTTATATCACTTATATTTGTCGTTCTTTTTGTACAATTCAAAACTTAAAAATATCTTATCTTATTGTAGCTTCTAGTTTTGTATTGTATTATGTTGTTTTAATGAAGATGCCCGCAATGCAGCCGAAAAACGTTTTTGCGAAAATAAATTAAGATGAAACTACGCTAGATTTGTCTGTTTTTGGTAACACGTAGATCCAAAGGGTAATGTAAGCATGCGCAGCCTAAAACCAGCGGGGAAGTTACATGTAGAGGAATACCGAGATGGGCATGTAACATGGCAATAAGTGAAGCCATGCAAAAAAGATAAATGCAAGAAAAAGGCGGAGTTCTCGCCCGAACACGGTAGCGAGCGGACGTGCGCCGAGCGCTCTCCTTCACGGGCGACTTCAGTGAGATACGTTTAGCAGAGTACAACTCTACGAGTTCAGTGTACAGTGTGTAGTGACAATGTTTTCAAGTGGCTCCCCTGATACGGGGCAGCACATCGCTAGAGCAGTGGAAGCATTAAATCATCACAGTGAATTCAGTGATATTAATTCAATACCAATGAATGGTCAAGGTGCAAGTGGCCCCGTGGGGCAAAACAGTGATATAATTAACTTACAAATACAACAAAATGCGCAGCAAAAATTAGAGCAACATCAATATTTAATGAATCAGGATTTACAGTTGACGCAGATAAATCAACAACTACTTATGAAAGATCAAACAGGCTTCTATACAGCACATCACCAGGGCCAGCCCTGGGAACTTCATGGAACGCAACCACAGCAATGGACTAAACAACTACAAGGTCTGGGGTCGTCTGAAACAACCTCAAATAAAACCGTGAGTACCCTAGAGTGGCAACAACCTCGAAAAAGAAAAAAGCACGCCTACAGTGACCAGCCCATACCAACTCCCTCGAATGTTAGTGCGCCAGTGTTTACGCATAAAAATCAATATGCAGTATTAGAAGACAAATCAGAAGTTGAAACTCCTAAAAAGCCCCCCATAGATCATAACATACCGCCAATATTCGTGCAAAGTGTTACCAATGTATCGAAATTAATAGAATTTCTTAAACTACAAGTAAAAGACGAGGATTTTACGTATAAAATGTACAGCGAGGATGTAAAAGTGCTACCGAAAACCATTGAAGCTTACAGAGCAATAATTAAGCAACTTGACGAATCCGAGGCCAAATACCACACTTATCAACCAAAGAAAGATAGAGCATTTCGTGTAGTGCTTCGATACCTGCATCCGTCAGCAAACATAGAAGAAGTAAAAGATGAACTCAAATCCAAGGGTCACACCGTTCGTAACATGCACAATGTACTTCATCGAGTAAGCAAAAAGCCGCTATCGCTCTTTTTTATAGACGTAGAACCAAGTGCAAACAATGCAGAAATCTACAATATCAACACACTTGTAAATGCAGAAATAGAATTTGAAGCACCGTACAAAAAGAAAATTCCAGTGCAATGCCATCGCTGTCAAGAGTATGGTCACACGAAGAAATACTGTAAAGCAACTCCAAGGTGCGTGAAATGCGGTGAAGAACACTTCACAGACGAATGCAAAAAAGATGCAAGGCAGCCGGCAACATGCGCGCTATGTTCGCGAAGCCATCCAGCTAACTATAAAGGCTGCCAGGTGTATCAAGATTACGTTAATAAACGTAACAAGCACAGAAAAGAAACAGTCACCATCGACAAGCAGAAACAAAAAGTGCCAAACGCCTCAGATTTCCCTCCCCTCCCAGTTCGCCACTTTCAACCCAATCCCTTCTCTCGTACAGCATCTTCCCAAAACTCAACATACGCTGTACCCTACAATCAAAACCAAACAGATCTCTGCAAAATAATAGAAACCTCATTCCAAAAGTTCGAAAGCATCCTTAAACAACAATCTGAACAAATTGGGGCTTTGCTCAACCTACTGACGTCATTAATATCCAAGATGCATTAAATGGCACCAAGAATTAAAATTATTCTCTGGAACGCAAACGGTTTAATCCAACATCGAAGAGAGCTCGTAACTATTCTCAAAGAAAAATATATAGATATTATGCTAATATCCGAAACTCACTTCACTGAAAAATCCTACTTAAAGATACCGGGATATGATATATATAATACCAAGCACCCGGACGGTACAGCGCATGGAGGAACCGCTATAATAATTCGAAACACAATCAAACATTACGAAATGAACGAATATAAAACTGAATAAATACAAGCAACATCTGTAATGGTGACAGAAGGTCAAGCTTTACTGACGATAACATCTGTATACTGCCCGCCCAAACATAGAATAACAGAACAAAAATTTGAAGACTTTATAAATACACTAGGATAAAGATTCATAGCTGGAGGCGACTTCAATGCAAAAAACCAGCATTGGGGCTCACGACTCAACACACTACGAGGAAAAAATCTTCTTAAAGTAACAAACAGGCTTAATGTTTCTCCTATATCGACTGGTGAACCTACGTACTGGCCCACTGACGTCAATAAGCTTCCTGACCTCCTGGACTTCTACTTAGCAAAAGGTGTGCATCTTGGTACAGTAGAAATAAAATCTTGCTACGACCTTTCGTCAGACCACACCCCAATAGAAATGACCATTAGTTCAAATATATCTGAAAGAAACTATCCTCTAAAACTAACAAGTAACAAGACAAACTGGAACAAGTACCGCGATTACGTGAACAATAAACTATCTGCAAACGCACTGCTAGCAACTGAAGAAAACATCGAAGACGCAATACAGCACCTATCTGATACATTACAAGACGCTGCCTGGGCCGCAACACCAAGAGAAACAATAAATAAATTGTCAACGTATCCCGCAGAAATAAGACAAAATGTGGTAGAAAAACGTCGACTCCGACGAATATTCATGACGACACGTCAACCAGATGACAAAAGAAAATATAACACAGCAGCCAGACAACTAACACGACAAATTAAGGAATACGAAAACAAATCTTTCTCTAATTACATTCAAGCACTATCACCTACTGCTGAAACTAATTATTCGCTTTGGAAAGCAACTAGAAAACTAAAGCGACCCCAACAGCACATTTCACCAATTCGAAAAGAAGATGGCACGTGGGCAAGAAGCGCAGAAGAAAAGGTCGAATGCTTAACAAAACACTTTGCTTCAGTTTTCAAACCAGCAGAAAATGTAAGTACTATTCAAAATAAAGTGCTAGAATATTTGGACGTGCCTTTACAGTTATCTCTGCCCATAGAGCATTTCAACTCACGAGAAGTCGAACAAACAATCAAAAAACACACGCATCCTGCAAAGAGTCCAGGGTTTGACCTTATTACTGGCAAGGTGTTGCAGGAAATGCCAAGTAAAGGATATGAACTCGTCACAAGCATATTCAACGCGATACTTCGAAATAGCCATTATCCTTGTCAATGGAAATACGCTCAAATAATTGCGATCGTGAAACCAGGAAAGACTGCCACGGACGTTAAATCGTACCGACCTATTAGCCTGCTACCAGTCCTATCAAAAGTATTTGAAAAACTTCTCTTACAGCGCCTCAAGCCTATAATTAAAGAAGTGATCCCTGACTTTCAATTCGGCTTTCGAGAGGGACACTCAACAATAGAACAGACCCATCGTATTGTAAACACAATTTCTCAAAGCCTGAAAAAAAAGCTATATTGTTCTGCAGCATTCCTAGATATACAGCAAGCATTCGACAAGGTATGGTATGAAGGAATTCTATTTAAAATAAAAAAACTTCTCCCGCACTCCTACTATTTACTTCTCAAATCATATCTTTGCGATCGCCTATTTCAAGTGAAATATCAGGACGCTCTATCGAAATTCCAACCTATTTCTGCAGGAGTGCCACAAGGAAGTATTCTTGGACCTTTTTTATATCTTATATCAACTTCAGACTTACCAACTACAGAAAGAACTACAATAGCCACCTTTGCAGACGACACAGCTATTCTTTCTGCAAATGAAGACCCCTCCTGCGCATCACAACATCTTCAAGAACATCTAAACAAAATCGAAGATTGGAGTCATCGTTGGCGAGTCACCGTAAATGAAACAAAATCAAAACATATAACATTTTCACTAAGAAAAGAAAACTGCCCAAAAGTAAAACTAAACAACACAGAACTCCACGAAGCTGATACAATCAAATATCTTGGACTGCATTTGGATAGACGCCTGACTTGGAAAACCCACATCAAAACTAAGAGAAAAGAAGCGCAACTTAAAGTCCTCAAATTGTCATGGCTAATAAACAGACAATCAAAGCTGTCCTTGCATAACAAAGTACAGATTTATAAAACTATAATCAAACCAACATGGACCTATGGTATTGAATTGTGGGGCTCTTCCAGTAAATCGAATCTAGAAATTCTAAAAAGATTCGAAGCTAAAACACTAAGAAAACTATGCAACGCACCATGGTACGTGACAAACAAGACGATATACAGAGACCTCGACATCATCCCACTGGAGGAAGTAATCGCCACGAAGAGCCTAGCATACCAGAGAAGATTGTACAACCACCCAAATCACCTCTCAACAAGCCTTCTAGATAACAGTGAGCATGTGTATAGACTGAGGAGAGAGAGTATTTTAGATTTGCCATACCGATTTTGTAAATGAAATTTTTCAATGTCATAAAATGTTCACGTCTGAAATGTATCTGTTGACACCATTTGCTTATTGTTCCGATAGGAACAGATTGTAAATTATGCAGAAAATAAATAAAAAAAAAGAAAAAGGCGTGTGGGATATAGAGGCATGGACAATGGGGTGCGGAAAACAGCCAAGGCTGTGAACTAAATGGATACACAGCGAGGACAAGAACGCTTACCCGGGGGGGAGGTGCGTACGACGGCATGGAAGCCCTTCTCGCCGTCCACCTCGTAGTCGACGTGGCGCACGCTGCCGTCGGGCTCCACCAGGCTGTAGGCGCCCTTGACGTACTCGCCCAGGCGGTGCTCCCAGCGCTGGCTCACCACGCCCGACGCCGGGTCGTCCACCGCGTACCGGTACTCGTAGCGTACCTGCGGGCAGCCCCGTCAGCACTTCCAGCACACGCTCTGCCTAGCATTCGCCATGGCACCACTCCAGTGGTAGCGTATAATTTAATAATAAATGCTACATAGACATTCTATCAATGGAATGGAAGCTAACGCGCACGTTTTGGCAATTGAGCTGTTAACGAGTTGTGTACGAGTAAGTCGCTAAAATTGTGATTTTGACTTATTCCATATTTGGATAGTACTGGATGAATTACGTTGTGAGACACACGTCTAACTTTCGTAGAGGCCAATCAGAAGCAAAGAGAGAGCAAAATCAGAATCGCCGCTTGCCTCGTGTGGCAAAATATGATGTTCTAGAAAAGTAAGCGTAAATGACTTATACCCTTCACTTCTCAGAATTTCAATTATGTCTCATATCGTGAGACAGATGAACGATTCTGTGAAGCGATTAATCAACGAATGGTTGATTAAGACAGCGACGATGGCGGCGATGAATGGTAATTTGCTCTCTCTGGAACTGCTTTAACCTGACATTTAGTCACTGACGTAAAATTAGCCAATGTGCTGGAATTTATTTGTATGTTTACTGTCGGAATAATACCCAAACAAGAAGAAAATTTTCAGTTGCAGCATTTTCGCGAATATTAATTGGTAGAAAAAGTGCGTCAAATTTTTAGTTTTAATTAATCACTCTTTAGCAATTCAAAAGCAAAACAATGTGGTATTTTTTTGGGTTAGTTAGCAATGTTGCTGTCAAAATGCTTTGAGCTAAAGGGAAGTTGTTCTCATCGACCTTCCCTGTTAAATAAATAATCTTTGATTTAGAAAGACGCATACAGTATACAAATGCGAAAACCGCCATATTGGACCACTCTCACCTTGGGGAGACCCGGTGCACTGGGCTGGTTGGCTCCAGGATATGGTGGAGCGTTTCTTGGATTTGCTACCGCTAGGCTGTTCGCGAACGCTACGAACATCTGCAACAAGACAACCTGCATTATTACGTGCTGTGATGTGAACAGAAAACATTGATGTACTAAAATTAGAAGAGATGTTATGAACACATCTGACTAGAGAAATAAATGCAATATTGTTTTTTGTAAAACTTTTCGTGGCGTTTATTCATAATGTTTATTTTCCATATTTTAAAGAAATAATGAACTTCTATTGATAATTTGTATTTCATGAATTTGTTAATCGGTTTTAATCACAATATATTTTGTAGAAATTTGAAGTTAATCAATTTATTAAAATGTTACGTTTACTTCAAATGTTTCGAAACAGACTAATTTACAGAATTAGGTATCAGACAGGCATGACATAAATATTCATAAATTCGGAAATACAATCCGCACAATTATAAGCTGAAGCAAGAGCAATGAAGATATCTGTGCGCGGAATCTACAATGTGACACCGGCTGGAATGCTCTATCACGAAGCCACTCCGCCCCAAAGGTTGCCGCCTGCCCCCTTGCGTTGCGCTCGAAATCGGCGCGCCGCCATCTCCGTCACGAAACGCTACCGCTCTTGGCTCCGCCAGCAGCGCCGCCGTCCTTTCGCACGACCTCCGTCACGGCAGGCCCTGGCCCTAGCCCTGGCCTTAGCCCTGGCCCTGGCCCTGGCCCTAGCACTGGCCCTAACCCCGGCCCTAGCTCTGACCCTATCCCTGGCATAAGCCCTGGTCCTAGTACTGGCCCTAGCCCTGGCCCTAGCCCTGGCCCTAGCCCTGGCCCTAGCCCTGGCCCTGGCCCTAGCCCTAGTCCTGGCCCTAGTCCTGGCCATAGCCCTGGCCATAGCCCTAGCCATGGCCTTAGCCCTAGCCTTAACCCTGACCCTAGCCCTGGCCCTAGTCCTGGCCCCAGCCCTGGTCATGGTCCTAGCCCTAGCCTTGGTCCTAGCCCTGGCCCTTGCCCTGGCCCTTGCCCTTGCCCTTGCCCTGACCCTAGCCCTGGCCCTAACCCTGGCCCTGGCTTCGGCCCTGGCTTCGGCCATGCCGCAGCCCGTTGCAGGGAAATGATCTTTGCCAGTTATTTCGTCCATGAGTAATGTCAACAACACCTCATCAACATTTTGCACAATTCATTGCAGGAAATCCAGGCACCTGTCGCGTGGTGGCGGTCGCTACAGGGTTAATGAGTACGGTAGTCTGAAGTGGACTGAAACGAGCGCGTAGGATATACAGTTTCGTAACTATTTATTCAGCGATTTTAAAACGTATTTTCAGTATGAATATAATGAATCATGATACATGGGTAAAATTCATTAATTTATATTATTGATTTATTTACGCAGAAAACAATACTGACGGGTCATCATCTGAAATTAATCAAGATGAATAGAAGTGTCGTTTGATTATGAAGAAAATGTTTCTACAAACATGTATCCCATGATTGAAGAGAAACTGGGTTAAATATCCATCTAGATAGAAGCTATAATTTTTAACAACAGTTGTAGAGATAGTAATACAGTAAAAACTCTTGGTTTCTGTTGAAAAAAGAATAAACATTCAATAGTTGTAGTGAACATTAGTTCTTTTCTTCGAACATTTATGAACAATGACTTTTGTTATCCGTTGTTTGACCATTGAGTGTTGTAGTAGTTCTGCATTTCAGAACTTCGTTTTCTTACTCCACAAAATTAGGGCTGGTGATGATCACTATGTGATCTTCAAAATTAAAAATATTGATAAGAGACATGTTGTTCTCAAATAGTTGTAGTGAATTCCTCTATAATAAGAAAACTATTCGTTTGACATTTTTATTGTTAATACTCACCATGCGTTAACGTGCATTTTTATTGTAAGAGTTTTTAACAATTGCACCAAAATTGTTCGCCTGATGCCGCTCACTCCGGGCGCGAGGTAAGTAGTTACGTGAGTGCGCTACAATTTTTATCCCGAGTGGTGGTTCTGCAAAGAGAGACCCGACGGCGACCTACACGTCGGCTTGCGGGGTCCCCCCTCCTCAAGTATCTCCGTCCCAAATGGGACAGGCTCTGTTCCCTCAATATGTGTGGGAGTGAAGTGGATGTAGGTGCAATAAGTGTTATAAGATAAGAGAGAACACGGACGAGGTAGGTGCGTAAAAAGAACAAGAATCGGAAGAAAAAAAAACACCGGAAAATCGGCCACTAAGAATCTCCCCCAGGAAGTGATTGAGTGTTGCTCAGCAATGAAGCTGGTGTCCGAAAACCTCGAACACTAGGAGTTCTCGATCAACGATGCTGCGGAAGCAACTATGTTCCCTCTGAGCAACCACAGCCAGTGGACGCAGGAGACCACGGGTGACAATGAGGGGATTGAAAACGGTGGGATGGATGACAATGGAGAAAGAAATGCAGTCGATAACGGTTATGAAATTAGGGTGACGTCAGCAGCGAGTTCACAGACCACAAACCATACCCACAGCACAGTTTGCTGACGACATTGTAATATACAAATTCAGCCAATCAATGAAATCATTAGTGAGAAAATACAACATCTGGACAGAATAGAGAACTGGTCAGCTCTAGAGAATTGGAAAATCAAATTAACCCATCAAAATCACAACCAAGATATTCTTGCTGATGGACTTCTATAACCCTTCCCCCTTTATAATCAACAATACGATACCATGGACTCCTCACTGTCAAACAGTTTAATACCGTGGGTTGAATTTAAATACCAAACTGACCTTGAATTCATATATTACAATCATAATGCACCAAGCAAAATAAAAAATAGCTCAATTAAAATCAACCATAAATTGCAAAAGCTGCCTATCAGTTGACAATACCATTATAATGTTCTAATCATTATCAGATCCTTCATTTTATACCTATTTTTAGATTAATTCATCAGCTGCAACCATAACTAAACTGCAAATAGTACACAGCGGTGGATCCGGAGATGAATTTGGAGGGGTTGGTCTATATATATATATATATATATATATATATATATATATATATATATATATATATATATATTGTGACATACCTGGTGGTGCCGGGTATTTTCACTGCAATACAACACTAAGAGAGGGTGTCTTTTACGTGAATGGGTCCCTGGATAAGTTGGTGCAACGTTGGGGTGGTTAATCATAAATTGAAATACAATTATAAACAAGATTTATTTTAAATCAAATTTGTTATTTACATAATCAGACAACGTTTTTACACTCTGCCTTGGTACCAAGATTAAGAGTGAAATGCATTTCTCATACCTGCGGGGCCCCGATCGAGTACCTATGATGCTCGTAGAACCGCTCGTGCCGACAGGATTGTCGACCTCTGCTACTGCTGCGGGCCGTCAGCGCCGGATGGCGTGGCAATCGCCCACGGCCGATGCTCCAGCAATTCTTCCCCGATCAGAATCTTGACACCTCGGCTTCGCACCTTCCTCGAATCACTGTTCGTCAGTGGGTTCAATTGCACAACCCGCGCCTACTTTGTATACTGGTCACAGTTTTGTACCGCGCAATTTCAAGAATGTTTCCACCGCGCCAACTAATAAGAACAACATCAATTATTCTACCAACACTAATCTTTCACTATACTGATACTTCTAATGTTCTATTTACACGTCAATTACTCTGCGGTTCCTAATAGCACGTAAAATACGTCGCAATGTTATATGCGTCCATACACCGGCAGAGAACTCTCGCCGCACGTCCGCACTCGTCGCCGCTCTGCTAACGTCTCCCTGGTCAGCGCCCCGCCAACGGCTCTCGTCCGCGATTCTCGTAACGAACCTTTGCACGTGCGCGTTGCCCAGTTCCAACCGAAATTCACACGCTGGTCTCCCCGGCGGTGGCACCGTCGGCGGCGGCCGCGGTCGCTCGCCGGCCCCGGCGAGCCGCGCTCGGCGCGCGCACCACGCAGTCCAAACTAGCGATTAATTTCTTACACTAATGATTTAATTAGTGTAATGAAACACATATTCTGGGTTTCATCACCCCCCCCTTTTCTTTTTCTGAATTTTTTTCGCTTCTGGAAAAATTCACACTAGTAACATCGTCACTGCCGATGGTTGCACTCGTTTGCATATTGCTCGACGCCCTATATACACTTATAACCTAAAATCGAATTAACATGTAATTACTTATATTAACACTAATATTACAGTTATTTACACTTCACTATTTTCCATCCATGTTGAACCAGGTTTCCGATTTGAAGCTTGTAATGTCCTACTATGTCTTGTCTCTTGTGCGACAGTTCATCCCCATTTTGCTGACATTGATTTCCCAAGTCACAGTTGTAGGACATAGCTTCCAGCGTGTTGAACACATCTTGATAAGTATCATCCCATTTCCAGCTGCGACCTCTTCTACGTTTGTACCAATTGTTGACCATACCATCACTCTTCCCTCGCCCCTGACTTCGCTCCATTCTTGACCTGCCTACATCTCCTTCATTCCCATACTTTGGGGCATCTGCAAACATAAAGTTGTACCCCTCCAATATCTTCAAACCCTTTCCTAAATCGGTATGATCTGCTCTGCTCAGTAGGCTTTGCACGGTGACAGGATACTGTCGCGTTGACATGCAAATAATTCCTTGATATTTTATAGGAGCAAATAATGTTTTTGGCTCCAAAACGCTCTTCGTTCTGTATTCACTACGACTTCCCGTGATGTAGTTGTGATGGCCATTCCTCTGGTCGCTCTTGATGTTTATTTGGGTTTCTTCATTCCGCTTTCGTACAGAAATCTTGTTTTCAAATTCCTTCAAAAATTTCGGAAATATACCAAAATTCTCTGCCCATGTCCTGGCGTTCTCTTCTAACATTGGGTGTAATAACTGGATCTTGTATCCTTCCAATATGTTGTTTGATGCTAGGTGCCGTTCTTCTGCTCGCAGAACTACCTTAGGGTTTTCCACCCCCTCTCCCAGAGATTTCATCGACTTTGGAGGCATAATTGGTGTCACCCCATACTTGACACTTGGCGACATTTTCCCGTCTTCTTCCTGTTTAAACTCTTCTTGTACTCTTTTCTCTTCGCATCCTTGTATATTTTCCACGATTTCTTCTTCTACTATACGCTCCATTTCTTCTATTTTCATTTCCATTTCTTCTTCCCTTATTAACTTCAATTCTTCCGTTTTCACTTTCACTTTATAAACATCCTCCTCGGTCTCGATTTGGACCTCCACCGTTTTGCCCTCCGCTGTCTTGACTTCCTCATGGATTTGGTTCGTCATCCCCTCGTTTCTATCTGTTATCGCTACCCTAGCATCTACTTGATGGCATGATTGAAATTTTAGCACCTCATCTTTCCTATCCAGTTCCTCCGCTTTCCTATTCTGTTCCTCCTCGGATCTTTTCTGTTTACCTAATTCTTTGCTCTGTTCTTCCGCAAGCTTCTCAATCTGCTTCTCCGTTTGCTGCCTCAGCTGTTCTTCTAATGAATCTTCTGCCATTACGCCCGTACACGCTTCGTATTCTTCGTCCATCCCCAGGTCAAATCCTACCGCCTGGCTCCCCAGTTCTACCACCTGCCGTTCTAGATCTATATTTGCTCTGTGATCGACCAGAAAATCGGTCCCTATGATTACCGAATACAATAATTTTTTGACTACCAGGACCACCATCTCGTATACTTGGTTGCCAATCCTGGCTTGAAACATGATTTGTTTTGTGATGGAGCTTGACTTCTTCTGAGTTGCCCCAATCACATACGCCCTATTCATAGGCAAACACATTACTTCTTTTCCTGTTGCTTTTAACTCCTCATACATTTCTTCTGATACTACTGTAGTCGTGCACCCTGTATCCACTAAAGCTTCTTTAATTATACCTTCACATTCTATCGATATCGTGGGACATTTCCTGATTCTGACCGCTGAGTTCTTACATCTCCGCCACGGTTGGGTATCGTAGGTTACCGGCTGCATAGCGTTTATGGAGACCGCGTTTACGTCATCGATTTCCGCGTCCGCAATGGGGCCACCTATCACCGCGGACTCTATTAGTTTAAATAGTGTCCTTGATCACTACTTGTGCTAGGCTGTGCTACTCGGTCGGGTGCATTCCCGCCCCCGCCTCGCGTCTCCGTACGGTTTGAATTAGATCTGTTCCAGTCCGGTCTCTGGTTCCCCGGCTCTGGTCTCCATCCGTCTCCCCCTCTTCCGCGTTGGTTTCTCTGGTAATCGTTGCTCCTATCATTCCCTTGCCCCTGGTTACGTTCCGATCTAACCATATTAACATTCCCTTCATTTCTGTTCTTTGGTACGCCTGCAAATGTCAAGTCGTACCCTCCTAACACATTCTGGAATCTTTCCAGGTCGGTGTGCTGCACACTCCGTAAAAGATTCTGCACCGTAACTGGGAACTGTCTTGTCAGTACACATATTATTTCCTGATCGCTCATCGGTGGGGATAGCGTTTTGTATTCCATAATACGCCTTGTTGCGTATTCCCGCAAACTTCCCATTGACTGGTTGTAATGATTATTCATTAAGCTGATTTTAAAATTAATTTGAATTTCCTCATTCCAATATCGCTCAAGGAATCGATCTTTAAATGCCTTTACTGATTCAGGAAACTTATCAAATGTATCGGCCCATATCCTTGCGTTGCCTTCTAACATTAAATATAATAATTGTATTTTACACCTTTCCGAAGTATTGATAACATCTAGATGTCGTTCTGCTGCCTTCATAAATATACATGGATTTTCTTTCCCGTCTCCTGAAAATTTTAGTGATCTTGGAGGGGTAAATGGTACCGTCCCGCTTGCTGCAATTGGGGATGCCTTGCATTCTTTTATTTGTTCAATCTCTGTTCGTAGTAACACAACCTTCTCTTCACATTCCCGCTTATTCTCCTGCATTTCTTCCTTGACTACCGATTGTATCCTCTCAATTTTCTCGTCCTGCTTAGCGGTTCTATCATCTAATTGCTGGTATAGTTTATTCTCTAATTCTCCCCCCAAATTAAGTACTTGGGATTTTAATTCCTTTTTTTGTTTCCCTAATTCTTCGGCAGTCCATTGCTTGTGACTTTCCACCCGCTCCGCGATTTTGGCCATCTCATTCTTCGTTAACACAATTTGTTCTTCGGCGCGTCCTATTCGCCCCCCTATTGCATCTAATTTCCTATTCTGTTCTTCTGCCAACTTCCCAATCTGTTCCTCTACTTTCCTATTCAGTTCTTCAGCTAACCTCCTGTTCTGCTCCTCTGTGAATATTTTCTGTTCATTCTGTCCTTCCAATATCTTCCGATTCTGTTCATCTAATTTCCCATTTAGTTGTTCGAACATCTTCCTATTCTGTTCGTCTGCCTTCCTATCCCGTTCTTCTGCTTTCCTACTCTGTTCATCTAATAACTTCCTATTCTGTTCTTCTAACATCTTCATCAACATCTGCATTCCATTTGGATGGATATCTTCTCCACCCCCCCGATTTGAATTTCCTGCTACCTGAATCATCGGTGTTGACGTAACTTGTACATCTTTATTAAAACTGTCCCCTGACGTATCATCCAACCGACTTCCAATACCACTATCCCTGCTTTCCGATGACATGCTATTATCGATTCCTACATCTATCTCCCCTACTTCATCCGTCTTCTCTTCCCGGTCCAGCACTACATTTTGCGCCTCCATTCTGTTGCTTTGAGCTGTCCGATCGATTCTCACTACACTAAAATACCGCACAAATTTTCCTCTTGCCTCACCTACCAGCAATACCACAGTTATCCTATGAATTAACTATACCCGCCACAGTACTGTATATTCTTCGCGAATGGTTTAATTCACTCCTGTTTCAATTGCTAATTAATGACGAACAACCCTCATTCACCACCAAAAACACAATAACACTAGGTCAGTAGCCATATAAATCTCCACTCACCTACCAATGCATAAACATACTCTTTACAACACATATATTATTACCATTTACACATATACACTGCTAATAAACTTATTAACACTATTACATAAATGCTTTCAAATTATAGTAAATCCCTTATTAATTGAAATTACTTTTCAACACACTTATTGCTATATTATGTACATAATCATCACTCACATTTACATGTCATATCTTCTCCCTGAATTTTCCTCAATAGTATCATATAAATATTCACAATATACATTCACAATGCTGCTATATGTTTCCCAACCTGGTATCTTTTCTATTAAATTCCCCAAACTTTACCATCACCAATAAATAATGCACTACTGAGTGAACGTTCCCAGCAAAAAAAAACAATTTTGTGCATAATTTGTACAACACTATTAACCACCTTTATATTCTCATAAGAATTATTACTACTTCCCCCTTTCTTTGATTTCCATGTTATAAAAAATTGCCAAGCAGTTCAAATATTATTAATATGTCTTACAAAGCTTGGAATTCTATTACATTATATTATTTGTAACATGTACGTGTATAGCCTTCATAACCTCAGTAACTACAATATTAACTATATCTTGGATGCTCACAAATAATTGCCTATGTCAGCCCGCAATTAATTACGCAACAACATTTTTGTAATTATCAACATTTCATTATGCTTACTTGACTTGTGCATGTTTTTGCTAACGCATGTATTGTTATTATTTTTTTTGTACTCTATAATAATACACTTTGCACTGCCTGCTTCTCATCTATACCCTGCATTACTATACATCAATTACATGCACATTATTTTCCAACATTTCACCAACTTTCCTAAGGCCACATTTCTTAACTATACGTTTTCCACTTGTTCGGGCGCCAGCTGTGACATACCTGGTGGTGCCGGGTATTTTCACTGCAATACAACACTAAGAGAGGGTGTCTTTTACGTGAATGGGTCCCTGGATAAGTTGGTGCAACGTTGGGGTGGTTAATCATAAATTGAAATACAATTATAAACAAGATTTATTTTAAATCAAATTTGTTATTTACATAATCAGACAACGTTTTTACACTCTGCCTTGGTACCAAGATTAAGAGTGAAATGCATTTCTCATACCTGCGGGGCCCCGAGCGAGTACCTATGATGCTCGTAGAACCGCTCGTGCCGACAGGATTGTCGACCTCTGCTACTGCTGCGGGCCGTCAGCGCCGGATGGCGTGGCAATCGCCCACGGCCGATGCTCCAGCAATTCTTCCCCGATCAGAATCTTGACACCTCGGCTTCGCACCTTCCTCGAATCACTGTTCGTCAGTGGGTTCAATTGCACAACCCGCGCCTACTTTGTATACTGGTCACAGTTTTGTACCGCGCAATTTCAAGAATGTTTCCACCGCGCCAACTAATAAGAACAACATCAATTATTCTACCAACACTAATCTTTCACTATACTGATACTTCTAATGTTCTATTTACACGTCAATTACTCTGCGGTTCCTAATAGCACGTAAAATACGTCGCAATGTTATATGCGTCCATACACCGGCAGAGAACTCTCGCCGCACGTCCGCACTCGTCGCCGCTCTGCTAACGTCTCCCTGGTCAGCGCCCCGCCAACGGCTCTCGTCCGCGATTCTCGTAACGAACCTTTGCACGTGTGCGTTGCCCAGTTCCAACCGAAATTCACACGCTGGTCTCCCCGGCGGTGGCACCGTCGGCGGCGGCCGCGGTCGCTCGCCGGCCCCGGCGAGCCGCGCTCGGCGCGCGCACCACGCAGTCCAAACTAGCGATTAATTTCTTACACTAATGATTTAATTAGTGTAATGAAACACATATTTTGGGTTTCAATATATATATATATATATATATATATATATATATAAACAAATCCCCTCTAAATATTATCTTTGTGTTAATATAAATTGTAAAATATGTAAATTATTTATATTAAAATTCATTTAATAAGATTAATACATTATGGTTTTAAATTTAAAAAATATTTTATTATTAAAATCGTTGAATTCAAACCTGCAAAACGACGAAGCATTAGGGTATTATATTTTCCATTGTATGAAAGAGATGTGATCAGATAGAATTTAAATAAAAGTGCTTGATATCGATTTACAAATTAAACAATCGCTTTCGTCCCGTGCAGGATTGAAGAAAGTCGACAGGAATCCCCAAAATATGTCGCAAGTTTTCTTCTATTTTTTCTTTGTATTAGATTTCTTTCTCTATTCTTCTTATTCTTTTTAGATTTTTTCTTTCTCTTCTTAAGTAGTTATTACCCCGCCGATTCCAGGGGCATGTACGCGATCCATGCCATATTCTTTTGTTTTGGGTACACTTTAATTCCGCAAAATATCACAGCGGTCCACCATCACTCGCTTGGCGTCTAGAGAGAGACCTTGTTCTGCGAATACTGTTTCCGGTTGCGTGAAGTGCTTCCTCCAATACGTGAAGTCGCCGCCGTAGCACCGCTTATCAAGCGCAGTAAGACAGAGATACGAGCTATCACCGCATCTGGAGTACAGTCGAAGACATTTTCCATACGAACCAAGGGGCTAAAAACAGCGAGAATCAAGATTCCCATTCAGAACTTATCCGCCCCCCCCCCCCGTGGATCCGGATCTGTAATACAATATAAATTTCTGAGATTAACAACTCACGATCCATGGTTTGCGTTTAACAAAGAATTACACAAAGAACAGAATAGAACATTCTTCTCTAACAAATAGTCTATCTCTCCAAAAACTAACCGAAACATCAACTCTATACCACACGCAATCCACTATAACCTCGCATCAACATACCCAATTCTAACTGAAATTGTATTATATGAAAAACTGATACCCAATTGACGCCTTCCTAACATATTCGCTGAATTGCTAACAGTAGGCGCTGATTATAACTGCCTACCTCTTGTGGTAGTAATAGTTTTAAGATTATGATATAAGAATAGTTTTGTAGTCCAACTAAATCATGATAAATTGTATACTAAACTATGTATTATCCACAGAAAAATAATAAAAAACAAACAAACAAATAAACAAAATAATCGCAGAAAAATCAGTGAGTTAAGAGAAAATAGTGAGAGGTGGACGAAAATTGGCGGATGGTCAGTGAAGTCGGCAGAGAACAATGGTAATAGGAACGACAGGAAATATAGAAATAATATCGAAAGTGGAGATATGAAGATAAAAATCGTGGTGGTGAGGGCCTGCACAAAACCTTAATGGTAGCGGTAGCTAGTGGTAATGGCGACAATGAGTTTTGAGACGTTGGGGTGGCGACTGGGTCATCGAAGAGCTGGAAGCTGTGCGGCGACTGGAGCGGGGCCGATGCTGCGCCCCTGCGCCCCTGCGCCCCCCGCGCGAAGCGCCCGTCGCGATGAATCAGGTGAGGTCGGATCCGTTTCGCAGGCCTCCCCGGTGCGCCCAGACTCCCTCGACGCGCCTCTCGGCCTGCGCCTGGCGATGAAGTATCTCGGCGAAGTGGGCGTTCTGGTCGTTATTAAAGTTCCCAGATGGTGTTACATTCCTGGAGTAAATACTTTGCTGATAACGAATAGACGAGGGAATATGGCACCGACTTACTTCGCAACTGTACATTTTTAAAGGAAGATTTAATAGGCTGGTGAATAAAAACTAAAATCACGAATTCTTTGTACTACTATCTACTTGCTCGTCATAATGAACTAAATGACAATCTTCTATTTTGTCTTTATTTCAGGTTTAGTGTCATAACGCAAAATAGGAAGGGAAACATCGCGTATTTTCTAATAACAGTACTCTTGTATAAACATAATTACTTAAAATTTGCGAACTGACTTGTCCTCTAGTCTGAAAATTATACTCAAGGTTCGGTTCATAAAAATAGTATTTAAAAATTTTGAGACTACCATTATCCACCGAGTTAAACTCACTCTTGGACAATTACTGAAATTCGAAAATAACATGTTGTAGCCATTAACTTACAATCATTAACGCGTGGTCTAATCTATTGGTTGTACGGCTTTAGAGATTTCTAATATGTTTCTATACATTATCTTGTAGAATCGCTGCTGAGTGTTCCTAATTAACCGATAATTCCGTTAATTGAGTAATATTTCTTCGAAACGAAATACGTACAAATGTACACTAGTCTACGTCTTGCTTCTATAATTATCTGCACATTTTCTGCAAAATATGAGTAGAAGTACTTTCCTTGAACTGACATTATCTCATACATTTCTCTATGTTAATAGTTGGCGCGGAAGTGTGTGAAAGCGAACATAGTTGAACCTGGAATTAGCTGATTACAGTTTTCCACACATCACTCGAACGGTACGGCCTTCATATCCCCACTGTGCAGTACGTAACTGTATTCAGAAGCGTACAGCAGCTATTTAACAGTAAAAGGTGCAGACTGAATACACACATACAGTATTTTTGATTTACGTAACCACGCCAACACGTTTTGAAATAAAATAAGTTACCATGACGCACTCCATGACCAAATTGGTTGCATCTACAGTAAGTTGGAGGTACGTACAAGACACAGTTATCTCATGGCTATGGTGATTTCATCTACAAAAGTTTTCAAGCAGAGGAACTATGCATGGCCTTGTTATAATAAAACAATCATCAGTGCGATTTAAAGCAGCTGCCGTCATAAGGCACAGGAAAAATTTCGTTCTAAGGAACATGAAAAATTGAATAAATTTTTCGGTCTATAGTTTCCTTCAGAGTTTTCATTTGATGTCATACTGTTAATTGTTGCTTATATAGATATATAAACTTATACAATATATGAAGATTGTTTCTAACTCGTGTAGTCAAAACATTCATGTAAAGTTTTGCCAAGGTCCACAAGTGCTGGATATCTAATTGTGGAGGGATATGGGTGTACAGTGAATAGTGAAGACGTGTCTTGTTAGGTTTGGTTTGTGTTTTACCTGTACCAGTATTTTATCATCAGCAGTGATTCGGTGAAACTTTCAAATCAGCGTGTTTAGACATATAGCTTTCTCAAGAGTAAAATGTTTTTTTATTTATTTGTGTGATTATCACAAAAACAAAAAGCTAACTTTAAAATAATATTGAATAATTACTTCAAATATTTTTAAGGCAGTGTTGTGAATAGTTACAAGAAATATCTCGATAACACTGAATAAATCTTTAGTGAAAATTTCTTTTTCACATTAATTGCATTGTTTTTACTTTCTCGTAAACATACATATATACGGAGCAATATACGAAGTGTCGGGAAAGTTATGTAATACTGCGGGGGAAATCAGCAGATTTTTGGCAGAAAAATTTCTTTCTGGTAACGAAAACGTGGATAAATACAGTTGCTAAATTAAGAAACAAAATCCTCTAACACGTGGTGTAGCAATAATCCGTCTTTTGGGTGTCCTTGATATCGAAAAATCGATTGACTGCAAAAGCGTCCGTCTGTTTGGTGTATGTGAACACCTCTAGCGCCGAAACTATGCGTACCATTTTTCCAAACTGATTAACCCCCTGTCCAGTTGATCTGAGATGAAACTCTGCGATTTTGAAAAACATTTATTAATTTTTGGGTGCCCCTGGGACATTTTCAAAAGTTTCTCAAAAATTGCTCCTAATTTTTTCTTTAAATTTCTTGTAAGAATATGGTAAAATACACTTATGAAGGTTGCATAGGTCCAATTTTCGCTGACAACTCTGAATTTTCAATAATAGCAAAACTTTAATTTTTAGGCATCTTTCTACAACTACAAAATTGAAGATAGATATTTTTCTTTCCAATGAAATTTGTTCTCCATAATTAGTTCTCTTATGAAGGTCATGTACATTTCTTTCAATTTTTTTATTTTTTACGCAATAACCTTTTTAATATGTGCATTTTAAAAAATAACAGAAACAAGATTTTCTCGAAAACGGCTCTCATTTTTTTCTTTGAACTTTTGGTACGTGTACTGCTATATGTATTCTATTAGATGACATAAACGCCATATTGCTCTATTGTTTGTTTTTTTGAAAATTAAAAAAAAAAAATTGACAGATTTGTCACGTCGTTAATATACACATTTCCACGAATTCGTAAACATTGTTGTATTTGTGAGTTAAAGTGTTTTAAATTACTTCAAATAAACTTTTTCGAAAAGTAAAAAATTGTCAGTGAAAAAGAGCATCATAGTTTGAATTTACAGTAGCGCTTATACGCCGTTTTCTTAAAAACGGCTCCAAATTCTTCAAAGAAAATTGCCATTTAGGACGGGGTTTTATTGTTCTTTAATATTCTTAAAATACTATTTCCGTTGCACTATTAGGAAACCGATTATGCGTATTAAATATGTGCGTATTAAATATATGAAATTAAATGTAGATAGTTTGCACGAACATTGTGTAAGCAGGAAGTGACATTTATATATTTTGTAACAAATAAATCTCTTCCATTAATAACTTTTCTTCTTAATGGAAGTGATCGGGAAAGGGCGGGGATTAACATGCAGTGTTTTGCTTTGAAATAACACACTTTTGATGTAACAAATATTAGCATTTTGAAAGTAACAAACATATATTGTTTCAGTGGAAAATACAATTATTAAACACGCACTTTTTATAATTAAATGTGGAAGGAAATTCTTTATTTTCATTCCAATCGTGTTGTATTCTGAAACAAATGTGTATGATGATGAAATGTTTGTCTTTATTTATGATTACCGAATGGTGATGCTCATTGATTTTGAGGTAGAGCTTCAATAGTAACATCGTCTCCTATATTATTCCAGTAGTATACCTTTTACGTCTCACACACGCAACCAATTTTTATAAATGAGGTATCTAAAGAAAGACGCTTAACGCAGACGTGTCGAAATGCGCTTTGACTTTAAAAATATGAAGGATTTGTAAAAAATATGCATCTAAATATTCATCTCAAATATACTATCTATTTTCCGTGTTTTCATGCTTCACGAATCTCGTCGTGTTATGGCTCCATCGTTATTACTATTGAAAATAACTGAAAGCGATATTAAAATGAAATTATACTATGAAGTTATGTTGTACATATTTATGAACAATTATATTATGAAGTTATGTTGTACATACGCGGTTTATTGCACACAACAGTTGATACATACCTCCCAAGATACATGAGTCGGAAGTTATGACATGCCAGTAGGTAGGAGAGGTAAGAAAAATTGGATAGAAAAAGAGATAAAGTTCTATAGATACACCGCCCTAATTGAGGCATATTATATGTATAGTTAAACACTATCAGTTTTACATCAAAATCAGTTGTTTCCGGGCTTGAAGGCCGTGGTCCAATGGAAACTTGTCCATACGTTTCGCCTGCAACTGTGGCAGGCGAAACGTATGGACAAGTTTCCATTGGACCACGGCCTTCAAGCCCGGAAACAACTGATTTTGATGTGGAAACCGGCCGTGAAAGCCTACATTGTATGTTAATTCGCATCTACGGGGAGGATATTGACCGATTGCTGCGACGATTCGAGACACTACGGAAGAAGAAAGCTCAGGTACTGTGTTCTTTAATATTTCTACTCCGCTGCCGTGACACCAACGTCATACCACGATTCTTACGACAGAAACGCAATTTCAAAACTGCTTCATCACACCGAATTTACGATCGCACTGAAAGAGCTCTGTTACGAGATAGAATTCACGAAACACGCCGGAATTTATCCTTTATTGACAAGGAAATGCTCCAAATTCACCTACAAGTTAGCAATTCTCTTCGACATTACGATTGGGATGTATTTGACAGATTAACCCACAACAGCATGATGTGCATTACAGACCGTACTACGACACGCCATAAGAAGAAATATAGTAAATGTCATGACAATACGGCGCAATGTGGACCTAAATTAGATATCGGACGGGTCGTGGTTAACCTTTCTAGACATCAACTAACTCAGGAGGAAACGTCGGTTTTAGCCAAAGGAGGAAACTTCGCCATTACCCCCACTAATTTACCCGTGGAAGATATCATTGCCAGTATCGAGCCAGTGATTCGTAAATTACAACCGGACGTAGCGGAAGAAATTCGACGTGACTCGGCGAGAATACTACAACACGCTAAACCACCTGTTTGCAATATTACCAACAAAGAGAAATATGCCCTTAAGAACTTAAATGGGAATATGGATATCATCATTATTTCTGCAGAGAAAGGGAATGCAACTGTCATTATGAACACTGAAGATTACCAACAGAAAATTAGGGACATTTTGAATACCGACAACTACAGACCTCTTCCCAAAGATCCTACGGCTTCTATTTTACGCAAGTCCAATGACCTAATCAAGAAATCCTCGATACCATCTGATGAACAGAAGTTTCTTAAGATTTCTGAGGCGCTACCTCCCAGACTATATGGCTTACCTAAGATCCACAAACCGGACATTCCACTACGGCCCATTATGAGTGCTATTAATTCGCCTACGTACACGTTGGCTAAATACCTCTCCAAACTACTACAACCTCACATTGGTAACACGGAAAGACACATCAAGGATTCCTCTCATTTCATTGAAAAATTAAAAGGACTTCGCTTAAAACCCGACGATCTTTTGGTGAGTTTCGATGTCACATCGCTGTTTACAATGGTTCCAGTACAGGAGACTTTAAATTTCTTAGCTGAATACTTCCCAGAGGATATCGTCTTACTGTTTAAACACACTTTGACTACAACTTATTTCCACTGGAACGGTAATGTTTATGAGCAGACGGACGGCGTAGCCATGGGCAATCCATTGAGTCCGATTGTGGCCAACCTTTACATGGAGCATTTCGAAGACTCTGCATTAAACAGTTCTCGTATGAAACCGACACATTGGTTTCGATACGTTGATGATACCTTCGTGGTTTGGAGTCACGGTGAACACTTGTTATCAGATTTTTTGGATCATCTCAATAATATACACCCAAGAATTCAATTTACCATGGAGATGGAAAAAGATAAACAACTTGCGTTCTTAGATGTTTTGGTCAACAGGAATCCAGATGGCTCCCTTGGACATAAAGTGTACCGGAAACCTACGCACACGGATCGTTATTTACACAAAAACTCAAATCATCATCCCAGGCAAAAACGCGCTATGATCAAAACACTTTACGACCGTGCTAAACGCATTTGCGAACCCGATCACCTACCCGAAGAACTACAACACCTGGAGAAGGCCTTACAAGCCAACGGGTACAAGCCCAGTGAAGTAAGACGAGCTCTTCACCCGAAGAGGAAGACAGAACAAAACCACGCAGAAGATACTCTACTCGGTACTGTCTTCTTGCCCTATGTGAATAGGGTAACGGACCGCATAGGAAGACTGCTAGCTAGACACAGGGTTAAAACTGTCTTTAAACCCACCCAACAACTCCATAACATTTTACGTTCGGCCAAAGACCCCCAGGATCGTATGTCTTTAGCTGGAGTATACAGAATTCCTTGCTCTTGTGGTTCCGTATACATAGATACTACAGGGAGAAGTTTCAATACTAGATTAAAAGAACACAAAAGGAACTGCCGCCTAGGACATACTGACAAGTCAGCAGTCGCCGATCACGCGCTGTCGGGACGCGGACACGACATGCGCTTCGAAGCGACGGATATTCTCTCCACCAGCACACACTACTACAAGAGACTCCAAATGGAAGCCATCGAGATTTACAAACACAAGAACAATTTTAACAGAAAAGAAGAAGGAGAAAAATTAAACAGTACATGGTACCCGGCACTTCGTACGACCAAAACTCGGCAGCTAACCAGTACCGCTGGCGTGGCCCAATCAGGTGCGAGAACAGGCGGCGCGCCCCAATCAGACGCGAGCGCGCGAACCTCGCCTTTCACTATGAATACAGGCCCCAGAGCCGCGGGAGCGTCAGTCAACGCGGCGCTGCCAACTAGGACACTTCGCCCCCGCCAGCATCGCCACTGAGGATGCCTGCCACAGTTGCAGGCGAAACGTATGGACAAGTTTCCATTGGACCACGGCCTTCAAGCCCGGAAACAACTGATTTTGATGTGGAAACCGGCCGTGAAAGCCTACATTGTATGTTACTATCAGTTTTAATTACACGAGTAGAATAGCCATTGTAAAACTACTAAGTTCAAAAATGTTCGATTTAAATATTCATTGTTAAATAGTAGAGGCATTAATCTTTAAATGTTGCTAATAATAACCTTTATCTTTGAGAATTATATTGGCATTGATATCTGCCTATGTCTATTAATTGTTCACTCATTATAGTAAAACAAATTGCAATGCTTGTAAATGCATATATATGTAACTGAGCTATTACTGCGAAATGAAAATACACATACAATACAGTCCAGAAATATTTCTAAATCTTTAAAGCATATCCAATACATAAAAAATAAAGTCTAATAAAGTTACTATATACTAAATGGGGGTTGCTGCCCTTGCATTGCAACCATGTTTTTACTATCGCACTTGTCAAAAGGAATCGGTGAAAACCTTTTCTAAAAAAGTATTATAACGTTGAAAATTCTTGCTTCAAGATTCATTTTGTGTGCGTTTTTTGCGTAATTTAGCAAAGTTAAAATACTTTTATAGTTCCTATAACATAAGAATAATTCGAATGGGATATACAACTTATCAACAACACTAGATATCTTTCTTAACTTGTCAAAAAATAGTGTTTCACGTTCTACAGAAACATCAAGATTCAAAGTCATCGTAGTCATAAATACACGTATGTCCTGTTGCAATGATTACGTATTCATTTTACCTTTAATTCGCCATTTCTTATTGACACACCTATCAAAATATCAGTGACACGATGAAAAACCATTTTTAGCTCACTTGTTCACAAAATCGGATAAGATGTCATGAATTATTTCAAGAAATTAGAACTTATGATCCTCTGGATTGGGTGCGTGTGACATTTACGTTACGTATAACGCATGAGTCATTGAGGCTTCCACGTCCTTGTGTGCATACTCCATTCGTCACGGTTCTCAGCAGCCCCCGCAGAGGTAACAGAGCTGCCTCGAGCTTACGTAGCAATTTTACCCCAGGACGAGGTTCCATTACAAAATTCAAGGAGCGCACTCGAGTGTGTCGTATTTGATTTGCCTTTCAATCTTAAGTTTCCGTGACGGGCAGAAAAACGACGAGTCAAGAACACTTGTTCGAGCTTGCGCGGTTAACGGCATGTAAATTTACGAGAGTCTGGGCAATGAATTCCAGCGAACAATCGCGATAAGCTGTCATTAAGGCGTGATTCTTATTATCAATTTCCTTTAGTGTTTGACTTAAACAGAGTGGTCGGAGGCAGAGGAGGCGGTCCTGTTGCCACAGTAGCAGCGATTTCTAGCGAGGCTCACTTAAATGGAAATACTGAGCCAGGTGTAATTTGGGGGTGTGGTTGTCTGTTGCCCGAATAGTAAAAGTTATAGTATGTGTTTAGAATTTTTTCTTGAAGTTTAGGTCCGGAAAAATAGAGTAATCACATGATACAAAGTACCAAAGAACAAGCTTATTCGTTAGATTATTTCTAACAATGCAACATAAGTGTTGTATTCTTGAAACGTTTACCTTATAATAAATTTGACTTACGTCTATCGTCTTTTAATCACAGATATGTAGTAGTTGGACTTGCTTATTTATTATGTTCAAAATTTTTACATTACCTTCTGAGCATAAATATTACTCTACTACTTTCAAATATAATAAAAGTGATTTCACCATTCACACCTAAGTATTTTAGCAATAACCTAATCTATGATCACTTCATCGTCCTACTGTTTTTATTTCTTATTTTCCTTTGTTATTCATTATTTTGTCTGTTTCACCATACGCCAATGACATTAACTCACATTTAGTTTTAGAAATGGCTTGACTCGCACAGTACTCACTATAAATATTAATTGGCTGTAGTTTGAAGAAACTGATTTAAGTTGTATCCATGTCATAAGATTCAAAGTTGTTGAACGCAACACACGTCTATGAGTTTAAACTTCCTACTTCGCTGCAAGACCAGTTAATCACTCTACCGGTGTGCAATCGATTGCTTAATACTGCTATGACTATACCGACTAGTCCGAACTTGAATTGAAGCATCATTCTCTAAACGTCTAGATCAAAAAATTGATACAAATCAACAATCACTCAAATACTATTTGGTAGTTGAGTGTGAAATTTTGTTGAATTGTTTATAAAATTTAAGAGAGCGAAAATAACAAAATGAATTTCTTAAAAAACATTAGCTCTTCTTGAGGGATAAATCATTCCTGTTTTTAATATTCATCAGAGAAAATAGAGAAAATAAGTGTAAGTCATGTGAAGTTTCTTATCCTCTAGGAAGACCAACATTCAAGTATTTGCATTTTATCACTGAAATTTACAAGATCGTGTTTGACTTGCAGGCAGTGACATTTCAACCGGTCAATTTGAAACTGAACGAAATAGGCACGCACCGATTAGTCGGAGTAAATAATTAATAAATTAAAAAGGGTTAATAAATTAAGAAGGGAAGGCTTACACCACGTTTTCTCCTGAGTACTCAATATGATCATATGAGCACTGCCAGATGCCAAAGGCCCTGGGAGAAACGGGATGTAGAGGAGAAGGGCGTGGAGATATTGTTTCTTACGATCATAATGGCATTACCTGGAATATATTAATGATTTGATGGATATGTGATTTTGAATATGATATGACGGAACATTGGCTAATGGTGAACGAATGATTGGCGGGGAAAACAGGAGAACCCCGAGAAAGCCTTGTCGCAAACTCGCTTTCTCCACCATTACTTTCACAGGAATCGGCCAGCGTTTGAACTAGGGATGCGACGACGCTAACAAAACATCGATTTTTCTAAACTCCGATGCTCAAAATTGAAAAATAGAAGCTAATACAACATCGACACATAACCATCGGTGTTTTTGAAACCAAGATTGGTTACCACTAAGTTCACTCGGGGAGAGGGGGATTTAATTTGAATGTGGTACAGCCTATTAATTTTTAATTGACTTTTAACTGACAAAACAGTCTTAAAATCATCAAGAAAATTAAAAAAACTTGGAATACCTGATTCGATAATTCAAAAATGATGTAGGCTTATTTATTGACATCAACATATTTTATCTATTTTTCATACTTAGTCACTTTTATGTGAAGAATATTGAGTTTATGGATAACCAAATATTATTATAGACATTTTTTGTGATGGACTTTTTAAATTTTAAATACTATCGACCACGTAAAAAATCGATGATCACAAAAAAACAACATTGGCTTAAACAAATCGATGATTTTATAACATCGTCAGTCCTAGCGGTAGAAGGCCAGCCACCTGGCCGCTACACCTGGGATCGAGACGGGCGCAGATAGGGAAAAGCGCAGCTGGGCGAGGAAATGTACGCGCGCTCGTTAGTCGTTTGTCCACCGGGGGCGCGCTGGGGCGGGCCCCGTTTGCAAATGGACGGCCGGCAGCCGCTGGCGCAATGCATCCGACACTCCAACCCACGACCCCCCACGCGGACACGGCGGGGCAGGGAAGCGGGACTGCAGTGGTCAAGTGACATGATGCATTTACTCTAATAATTACCAGCGGTTTGGGTGGATCAGGTCATCGATTGTTGTCACTGCAGTGCTTCTGACCGGGAGGTCCCAGTTTTCGAGTCCCTACGGTGGCAGGATTTTCAACGCTAGCTACAAGGCTAGGCCAAATTCAGCCTGTCTGGAGGAGAATTCTAGCGGCCGACTGGTCAGATCGGTAGTTTTCTGTGTTTTCTACCATCAATTCCAGACAAATGCCGGAGCAGTAGTCTCACGAACAGGCCACGGACCACGCGCGATCTTTCCTCCCTCTTCCTTGTCCTTTCCTCGCCCCTTACTTATACACACTTTCGCTTACTTGCACTAAACTACCACACGTGTTGGGACACCAGTCGGAAGCTTAGAGCTTGCCCGGCTGGGACGGTTTCCCAGTGGTGGGAGATACCTGGTTGGGGAAAACCCCCGCAAGCTGACGGTAGGTCAACTCCGGATCTCGCCATCCAGCGGGGGAAGATCTCACCCATCCTCTGCGATAAATCATGTGCTACACTTCCCGCACTGATATTAGCAGTTAACATACCTAATCTCAATACATTGTAGTTGCACAGACTTATTTAGTAACATTGTACATTTCAGTTTTAGGCAAAAAAGCTATTTATCGGAAAATAGAGTATACATTTTAATCTCCCTGCATACACATTCGATATAAAAGACTATTAAATCGGTATTTCAAGAATATAAAATTGTAAGAAACATTTTAAACCAGTGCTTGCCAACTCAATGCTAAGTGACGTCACAAAAATCTTCTCTTCTGCTCCGAGCTGAACCGCCGAGCAAGGGAAGTGTCCGATGCGGCATGGGGCGTTAAATCTTAATTAACAATTAAATGCTTGATTTAGTAGAAATATGAAAAATAAAAAAATGGAACATAGATTATTACATAACTCAAAACAATATCCGACTCTATCGTAACCAGTACCTTTAATTCCATTTCCATTCTTCTAATACTACATAACATTTTTGGAGAAAACAGTTTTAACTTTCTAGTACAACAATATTTTATACAATGTAATAAAATACAACAATTTTGATTCGTTCCGAACCTATAATTAATGTTAACAAATACTACAAACAAATAAATCGCCGGAAGGGGTTACGTGGGAGAATTTGGACTTTAGGCTTGATTATTTCAGTTTTGTGTGAGAATGTTGTAAATACTAGTGATTTTCAGTACCATTTCCCTAATATTCCACCTGCAACATCCTTTCCTAATTTCGTGATTGCAGACTTTCTATCAATTCTCAGAAATTATTTCCATTTTGGAGGTTTATCTGGGTTGCAAAGCAGCGAAATGCCTCTGAAGGTTGAAATTGTTAACATTCTACAGCTCTTTCGAATTTTGTAATTGTTACGGTATCTACAAAAAGAAACATTTCTTCCCAAATAGAAAAAAAATTACGGGCTTAAATTGGCTTTGTTGCTGCTTGAAACACAAGCAATGGTGCACTGCCAAGGCGTCTATCCCTCCCTCCGCCCTCCTCGTTTGCTCGCACCGCTTCTCCGAGCGCCTTCCGCGGAGGGCAACGCTGCCCCGACGCAATTTATCCTCCCGTTGGCAGTGTTCTACACTCTTCAATCAATTTTTGTTAATTTATGTTTAGAAATGTTGATATTTCTTGATTTCTTCAAAAATAACTGAATTTACAAGGAAAAATATGCCTTATTTTCAACCGTAAAATTGTATTAATATACTTCAATGCTTATCTCTTTTGTATCGATTTGACGTACGCAGGTATTTGTAATTACAATATAAGGTTAAATAAGGTAAATATAAAAAATTAGGTAAAACACTTCCTATTAAGTGTTTTACTAAAAGATCGTCTACAAGTATTGTCTACGTGCAGTCGTTCACAAGTATCGTCTGCTTAAATTGAATTAATGCAATTTTACCAATTATTTTGGAATTTGATAATTCGAGGTGAAATAAAATATTCTGTACTTTACAAAGAATAAAATTGAAACATAAATCACTTGCTAACAGCATAAAAATTAGAATGAATATTAATTAACATGTTATGACGCAATTCACTGTTTAGCAATTAACTAATGATCTTACTTGCAATTACAAATGTTTGTTTCTATTGTCTAGAATAATTTAAGGAATTGCTTTCTATGGAGTTGAAATTTGAATTGTGAATCTTAAATAAAATAACGTTTTTACTTTCAGTGTTAATAAAGTTCTGCCTTCCGTACACGGAAAAAAGGCACAGTTGCAGTATACCAGATCCATGATACTGTAACAAGGAAACTTGTTACAGTATCGTGGATCGGGTATACTGCAACTGTTCTGTTTTTCGTGTAAATATTACCTCAAAGAGAAGAGGAGTAAAAACAATAATTTATTATCTGTCAATTCTTTGTATTTTATTGATGCCAATTAACGTACACCAAACAATGAAGCTAGATGTCATAACCATTCAAAATTTAATGAGCATACAAAGGAAAAGAGCTCTTTATGACCTCACCGAATAGAAGGTTCCATAAAACATCTCCAAAACTCGGCGGGCGGCCAATTCCCGAGCGTGTTCAACTGCTCACTGAATCTTCCTCAGAGTAGTGTAAAGGCAGAAAGTTTTAAAGATTACTTTTTTAAATCTATTTAATTACCTGCTTTTTTGCTTTTCTTAATGGACGCTGAAGGCTGAAGAGTATATCACTTATGTTCTAAAAGACAACGCAGGTAATACACTGCGGCCTGGATAGCCGCGGTCGCTAATGCTGCAGTGCCGTGGCTACTTCGGCCCGAATGGTCGTGAGTTCAATCCCACCCCGGGCATAGACGTGTGTGTGTGTGTTGTGGTGGGTGCTATTGGGAGGCCAAAAAATTAATTTTGAGAAACTATGCCTCATACCTACTATCTACCTATCTATCTAGCTATCTATATCTGTACTAATATATAAAGACAGAGGTGCGTTGACTCACAGCGCAATAATCTCTGAATCAACTAAAACAATAACGAAGGAAGTTTTGTGTTAGCATCCTTTGAAAGTCTGGCAATGATTTACAAGCATAAACATTAATATATTTACAAAATAATTACTTTTCTTTTTTCACCTAGATTTACATCACAGAATCATGCGTGGTTGAATGTCAATAGTTTAGCTGTGGCGCCACCAGAGGATGACATCTGATTAATACAAAATTCATTGGTACCTGAATAAGGTTATGTAATGTTCGTGTGTGAACTTGGTGATTTGTTAGTTCTGAACGTTGGTGGAATATTTAAAAGAAAGCAAAGTAGTAAAGAATGTCAATGTTCATGCATTTTCCTTTGTCCGTGTTATATACAAACAGGTGCAAGAAAACATAGTGTGTACCAAAGTGTTTAAAATTTGAGGTAGGTTGAGAAAGTATAAAGTACAATAATATACAGTACAGAATATCCAATAATGTACAATGTACAATATATAGATATCGTATACTTTCTAATCACCCTCTTCTTTAACAGAAATTTTTGAACACTGAATTATTTGCAGCATGGCCAGAACGAAAGTCAGAGTTGTCAAAACAGACTACAAGTGCTAAGATATGGGCAGTCTATAAATATTTAGAAGCGGCTACTTAGAGAAAAAAGGACTTGCTGAAAAACACACTCGCGCCATTGAAAATAACACTTCAAGGAGGAAAGCAAATGTTAAATCTCTTGGAAGTAGGGAAGATTTGCATTAGGACTCTCAATTTGAATAGCAGCTCTCATGGTCAAATTGTTAAAATGGAAAATCTATGTCTTGGGTCAATCAACATTTCTTAATGTGTGCAAGAGATCAGTGCAGCAGTATGCAATTAAGTAATGATCCTTTTCATATTAAGACTAATCTATGCTGTTGTTTTGCATTTCCATTGCTCCCAATGAATGAAGTCATCCATTTTCTTTATAAAAATGGACAAAAATTAATTTGCCTAAAAATATTTATGTCTAAACATGTAAAAAAATCAGAGAATCCTTGATTTCTATTATTCACATTTCAAGATTCATAGTATCTAGCACTTCCGATAAAATATTGAAGCTAAAATTGTTTTGTTAAGTGGATCAGTATATTGTCAATGTATTGTGGACACGTACATGTTGGTGGATCAATATTGTTCTTATGTAGAAATGGTATGAAGAATTGATTTACCTAAAAAAATAGGTTTTTATACTACATGTTACTAGCACCTAAGTCTTTAAACATATATTTCTGTTATTTTCAAAATAATTATTAAAACCGGTAATTACATTTCAGCATAGATATTTTCATTCACTTTTATGATTATGAATCATCAATTACCTTATGACTTCTGTATCAATTACCCCAAATATATCTACAAGCGTAGCGTATCTCCCGTGCGGAGATCTCTCAATTCGCTTAAGTCCCTTGAACGGCACAAGTAACCAAGAGATAAATTTGTAAGCTTTCTTTATGAATATGATAGAACAAAAAATGCAAAAAGAGTTGTTTTACAGTGTGGCAATTTATTAAAAGTATTGGTATGATATATAAAACTCCACGAAAATAATACACATGAGCCTACATGTATTTCATTTTGTATTTCTTTATTATTTAAGTATAGTTATTCTTTTAGTTATAATCTGAAGAATGCTTAGGAGCTGAAACTCTCAATACGAAAAATGTAGTTTTTTTAGTGGGAAAGTGAGCGAGGTTCACCGAAAATTTCCAAATAGGAGAAAAGCATGTCAGGGCTAGCTGGGCGGGGAAGGGCAGGGCAGGGAGACAATCAGCCGCCGCAGGGCATGAATAGATGGAATTCCTCAACCTGGCTAATAATTTACTGTAATAAATGCCCAGGCTACGCCGGGTACTTCAGCTAGTATCTTTGTATAGCTGTAACAATTCATCCATATTCTCCCGGTAATTGGCGGCTTTATTATTCCCTAAACCGTCAAGTACAACCTTACTTTTCGAAGATCTCCATGTGGAAGTTTTAATTCGCCTTAAGAGTTCTGCAGACTTTATATTTGTCATCCAAGATAGTATTTGGTGACATACAAAAATACTTCCTTAATTTTAGCAATACAAGGAAGTTTTTCTTTCGAATACCGAATCCCAGAACAATTTCTGTCCATATTTTAACGATTCATTCAATAATGAGATAAATCAGGTCCCCTCAATGACATGTATTTTTTATAAATAAAAATATAATTTATTATTAAAGACATTTACATAAATTAATAGATGGCAGCAATAACAAGGGATTCGAGCGATCTGGAAAAAGCGATAGCTAGACAACGATGCACTAAAATCAATGGGATCAAAAGGAAGAAACGTATTATTGCAAGACAAACCAATGGCGCTACAGAATAGCACAGACTTTTCCGTATTAGTGTTATATTTCCTTTGGTCTCGGCTAGCTATTCGGACTTGCGACATACTCATGCCAGCTGTCATCTATCGCCGCTCAAAGTACATTTTTTTGAAATTTTTTAATTTTTACGATTTTGTAATAGTAGAACAGAAATATTATTTTAAGACTATTAAAAACCAGTAAAACCTCGCCCCACATAGCAATTTTCTTTGAGAAATGTGGAGCTGTTTTTATGAAATTGGCGTTTAAGCGAAATTTGAACCTCTTTTCACAGAAAATTATTGAGTTTCCGAAAAAAAGTCATATAAAGTCAATTCCAGCTCTTGCAGTCTCAAATGAAATAGTGTTTACAAATCGATGAAAATATACATATTAAAGGCGTGAGAGATATTTAAAAAAATACATTTGTGTAAACTGCTTGAACAATATCATCTTACCGTGCGTAGCGTACCGTACGTAAAGAGAGCAGTTAGCACTTCACCTTCAAAACATTTGAAGAAAAAGATGGGAACGGTTTTTGAGAAAATGGCGTTTGAGTGTTTTTTAAATGTGGAAATTTGAGGTAAATTTTAAAATAAAATGGTTGAGTTTTTGGGAAACTTACATTATTTAAGGTATTGTACATGTACCCATAAATACACTAATGTAAAGAAATTGCCGCTAATGTAAATATTGATGTGATAGACAAGTGTAAATATTACATTTTTGTAATTTTTGAAGAAGAAAATAATAGAGCACTATGGCGTTTGTGTCATCGTATAGAGTGCATTTAGTATCATCCCTATCAAAAGTTTAAAGAAAAAATTGGGAACCATTTTGAGAAAATCTGGTTTCTGTAATATTACATTTTGCTTGCAATATTGCGCGAAAAATACTAAAATTTGTAAAAAAAATGTACAAGACCTTAATGAAAGAACTTACTATGGAGAATAAATTTTATTTGAAAGAAAAATCTCTATCTTCAATTTCATAATTGTAGAAAGAAGCCGCCAAAATTCGAACTTTTGCAATTTTCAAAAAATTCAGAGGAAACCGTGAAAATCGGACCTGGGCCACCTTTATACGTATATATTTTACTCTATTCGTACAATAAATATGAAGAAAAAAATTGGAGTTGCATTTGTAAAACTTTGGAAATGTTCGGGGGCTTCATGTAAAGTAACTCCGAATTTTAAAGAAAGTTTTTCAAAATCGCGGCCTTTCGCGTGGAGCCAGATTGACCGGGGAATATCCATTTTGGAAAAATCGTACATTTGTTGTAGCCGTTATTGGTGTTTACAGACTGACAGACTGACGGACGGACGGACGTACAGACAGAGGGACGGACGTTTTGCCTTCAATTGGTTTTTCGGTATCAAAGACCTAAGAAACAGAAGTTTTGGTTACATCACGTGTTAGAGGATTTTTTTCTTAATTTAGGAACTGGATATATCCATATCTTCGTTATCAGGGCCCGGCAATGATTTTTTTCTGACAAAAAACTGCCGTTTTTTCGCGCAGCATTACATAACTTTCCCTATACTACGTATATTGCTCCGTATATACGTACGTATACAGGAAAGTAAAAGAAGGCTGTAGGTCGTTGTAGAATTCGGACGTGCAGTGAGGAGATCGCTAAAAATTGAGCACGTATGAAGTACCACACAAAACAGTTGCATTTAGCGAAAATAAGTTCTTTTTGAATTAGTTTCTAGTAGAACTGTTATTAAGGAAAATGAAGGAAGAAAATATAAATTCTTATATTGTTAATCGGCAATTATTTCGGAGGAAGAAAATGGGCTTTTGACAAACTTTCGAGTGTTCTAGGGAATGCTGTTTGCTGAAAGGAAGACCGAAGTGTTCGTAAGATGCAGTGACATCAGAAAGGGAAGTGAAAATTCGAAAAAGAAAATGACTTTCTAAATTACTATTCAAGGCCATTTTTTAGAAAAAAACTGAAATAATTAATAAGATAATCAGTTGTTATCTTGCCATCAAAATATTAGTTTGAATTCAATAATAGCGCACGGACTCGAGCACGTGAAAATGATGAATGAGGTAAATATGGTGTAAATGTGATTGTCTATTTTATTTATTATTCAATAATTTGTTGTAAATATTTGTACGTTTGTGTCCATGACAATTTGAAAGTATTCCTTCTAAAAATAAACAATAAGGCATTGTTACACTTTAGCAGTTAGCAAAAATGTAAAGCTATTATTTTAATAATATTTAGAATATATCTCCATTCGTCCCAAATTCCATGATGTAAAGAATTCAATTAGCTGAAGATACGTACGAGGGTGGATTTTCAGGCCCTTTATTTTAAGTAAGTATACAATTAGATCTCGGAGACAAATGGAAATCCAGCGAGTACGGGTTAAATAAGATTGTTATATAAAATAAAACTAAGATATTATGAAGAAACCATAAAGAATAAAAAGAGTTATAAAGAAATAAAGTTTCATATCAAATGAACATCTGTCCCACGACAGTGTGGCTCCCGTAGGTAACCGCTATCGTGTTTTTTGTTTTTTTCTTTAATAATTGCAGATGCCGTTGCTTTCTACCCACCCTACGTCGCTGTTTACGTCGCTTCTTCTCACTCTTGAGGTAATTCCTAATAAGAACCTTTTAAGTTCCAACAAAAAGAAAATATATGGTTCGTTAGTTCTGGGTAATAATCAATTGCCAAATTGTTACCTGATTCTCTTCTGCGAATACTTTATTCTGTATTCTTGAAGCATCGATTAATTCTGTCTAATACCCTTCCCAAGGTTTCGATAGTATTCTATACCTTGAAGTTTGTTACTAATTGGGTATTTAAACAAGTATTTCACTTTTAATATATGGATATTCATCAGTGCTCCATTGCTTACCAGCTGCTCTAGCCAGCCTCTCTCAAATAAATCCGCCTCCATAACAACCCACTCTGTTCCTTAATTATTCCTTCTCTTACGAGTTGAAACACTCGTACCAAGACCTATATCTATATTTCGTAACAAGAATTGACAAGAATTGACTCCGGCCGCGGAAGCCTACGCTCTCTCTCGTAACAAGAAGTTTGAATGAAGTATTTCAATAGTCGCTAATTACTATACAAAAGTCGTTAATAACCATTGATATTAATGCAACTATAAATAAACTAAAAAATACTCTTTGGAAAGTCCTAATTTTATATGCGGGCGTTATTTTTATAGTATACAACTCCATGGACACTCATTTTGAAATTCTGAAGATGAGATTAATAATACTGTGCTCGGTGGGATACTACTGCAAGGAAATGAGATAAATAAATTTAGGATAATCAAATCGTAGACAAGAAAAAACAAGAAAAAAAGCAGGTTGCACTTATGTGTACTGTAAGGCACTGGATATTCGGAACAGGAACTCTACTGCATCATGTTCTTTCTTAACCGTTGAAAAATTAAAGGAAAAGGCGCAACAGTAATCATTAGCTAGAAGTACCGTTATCTGTGGCGCAGATCATCTGAAAAGAACGTGAGAATAAAACAATGCGATATTATAACAATAGGAATCTGAGAAAATGCGTCTTGATTCTCCAGGCGAGGGCAGAATCTCCTTTAAGGTCCTGCTGATGCAAGGGAAGAACTAAACCCTAACGAGGCCAAGAGAGACGCGTCTGCTGTCCTGAGAGAGGCGGTCATTGTTCCGTGTTTCACCTGTGGACCCCGAGTTCCACAGAGAAAGCCCCGCAGGTCGCTCGCTGTGCCACCGCCAACTACGCACCCACCCCCTCCACCTCCATCGCCAACGCCTCCAGCCTCGCCCCAGCCCCGGTTCCTCTTCCGGCCCTCCCTCCACAGTCGTGCCCACCCCACACCCGCGCAGCTTCCAACCTCCACCCCCCTCACCAACGCCACCGACGCCAGCCCCGCTTTATCTCCGCCTACGTCCACATCTTCGGTCACCTACAGCCACAACCACCAAAACCCGCCCCTGCACCGCCAAAGCCACCGCCGACGCCACGCCTCCGGAGAGGCAGTGGCAAAAAGCGCGCTGCCAAGAGCTACAGTTGGCAAATGAATATTTAAAGCGGCTGACGCGGCGCACGCGCGACCTCCAGGGCCCACGGCTCGGCCCAGCGCGGCCAACGAACTGGCGAACCCGCCGTCGCTTCTTGCTTGTTTACTTATTTGTTTATTATTTACCCAGCACAAGACAACGTTCCAATTGCAGTAGTTATTACGAAAAAAACACTTATCAATAAAAACTCACATGATAAACAAAAAATACCTATTTTTTAAGAAATGCTCAATTAAAAATGAAAAGAACGAGAAATAAACAATACAAAGAGATTATTCAACACAAAATAATAAAACACCAATAAAATACAACAGCATTGATATACATAACTTCATGATAATCAGGAACATAATAGCGTGCAAAGCTAAATCTATTTTTTTTCATATTTAACACTTCCGATTGCTTCCTCTCGCTTACTTCCGGTCGTCTGTGGTCGGTTGTGGCCAATAGCTTTTTGTCGGTTGCTTGATGCCCTTAGATTGTAGGCAGTTGTCTGACGTTTGGCTCTGCCGTTTACTGCCTGCCAACCGCTTACGGTCATACGTTGTAACAGCAACAAACCGATTCTCCTACAAATATTTGTCTCATTTTCGTAAATCCGTCTTTGGGAATACTATTTCGCTGCTTTGATTTTTCATCTTCTTTTCCTCTCGCAGCTCAAATGTTCATGTCCTTCCTTGCTGCTTGTTTAAAGCTCGTGGCTCCGGAGCAGATCTCGCGCGGCGCGGCACAGTGGGCGTCGAGAGGCGATTCGTCTGACTTTTGTTTCTCGTTTGCATTGCCTTAATCGCTTTCTTGCATTCGGAAGCGCACTACTCTCTATTTGCCTTCGGCTCATTGTGTAAGAAACTTCTCACAAGAGCGCAGGCCGTAGCGATAGAAATTATGTATGATCACGGGCTTTTTTGAGGACTCCCATTAACATTTCACCTATATTTTTCAGCCGAGGAAAGGGCAACACTCGTACATTTCTCTCTCGACACACTGGTCTTTACGAGTTCTTACTTCTGGGCAACCATTGTCCCCTTCTGGGCAATTTCCTAACGCGGAAGGCAATAAAGGTGGGTTATTTTTAATCGCACGAAGGAAACGTGAATTACAGCTTTCGTTTTGCGTTCCGCTGCTCCGCGCCTCTGACACACCGGTGGGCGGCGGCGAGACGACGGCCGGAGGGCAGGGGGGAGTGGCAGGGAGCGAGGCACGTTGGTCCGGAAGGCCAAAATATGCTTGTTTATGTAGACAAAATGTGGATTATTACTGCGTTGCGCAGTTAATATCTGTTATAAAATAGTGATATCTTCAATTGTAGTCATATTTCGCTCATGAATTAATGAAAGACATTGCATCAATAAGGACAGATTGGGTTTCATGCCCAAAGCAGAAACTGTAGAATGGTTGTAAAACCTTTGTAATGCACGTCTTTAAATGTTTAAATTCAATTTTTTTAGACAATTTCACCTTAAACGTTGGAAGAGTAAGGAAAAATTGAAAAAAGTGTATGAAAGACGGACCATTGTCTTCCTACGTTGTATACTTGCCATTTATGAGTGTTGCGCGTTCTATAAAATATGTCAATAAGAGTGCTTGCTTAGGCATTACAGATAATACTGACGAACCGAAAAAAATAAAGAAGTTAAATGAATTGAGCAAACGCAATAATCGTAAAAATGATGTAGTTGTCTTTAATTCTTGAATTACGCGTTGTGCAGAATCAAGGTAGTTTGGTATAGATCATGAAGGCCGGAGCCATTTTGCAATCTTAGAAATGCAAAGAGAAGCGTCAAATGAGTTGTATAGTGAAGTTAGTTTAGTAGAAATTTACGACTGACACAATGGAACTAGAAACTACACTCTGCCTTTCACTGGCCTTAAACAAGTTGCTGATTGCTAGTGGGAAGTTTTTATCACATAACATTGCATTCATCTCCTCACAGTTACGTATTTCACCTAGCGTCAACCCATGATGGCTGATGCCAATGTTTTTCAGCTGAAGTTGTAAGTATGCTACGCAACATCCACATCGGCCTTTATCCATCTATTTTGGGTAATGTAAACATTATTCGGCTAGTTCGGGATTTAGCCAGATTCGGACTTAGGCCGTACCAAACATATGCGTGTTTTGTCTCGCTCCAACCCACTGTGACTGCGTGGTGGCGGGTGGAGGGGACGCAGGCAGCAGGAGAGAGGGGGTGGCGAGTGGGTGGTGGGCGTCCAGCGCCACTCTATACTTACGGCGCGAGGGGTGTGACCAGATTAGAACGTGCGGGCGTCCATTACTCCGGGCGGAGTGCGTTCAGGAACTCCCGCTGCGGTCGGAGCTGTGTACACCGACGCGCCGCGGGCAGCGGCTTCTTTTGCTGCGCCCCGCGCCGCTTCGCATTCTTTGCCTTCTGTGCGCACTCGGCAATTGAGGATCCAAAGAATGTGGAAGGTGACTTAGCGTTGAACCTCAATTTATTGTGTTTGAAACAGGTCCATTCATGTGACAGTTTTATGGCACTCAAATAACTTCTTGTGAAAAAAATTCAATTTATAGCGGTGGAAATGAACAATCATTAGTGAACCAACTTGTGCTGACAAATGCCTTAAAACGTTTTTCGTTTCGTTGAAGTACGGAGCTGTATCAAGTTTCAACTCACATATAGGTGGTTCCATAAGTTTCCGGCCCGAGCAAGACAACGCTCATCTATTGGTAAACTTTCTGAGCAGAGTATATGCTTATCTTAAATTGTTATGGCCGACATTTCACTCAGTTAGTGGAGAGTGGTACTTAAGTTTGGTGCGGTGCGAAATCTAATGGTTTTTAGTTTCTTCACGACGACCCTGAGCTTAGTTTCCAGATAGCGAAGAATAATCTGGAGAACTTTGGCTGTCAGTACTTGGACTATTCACGCTACAGTACAACGTCTACCACTTATCAAAACTGAACAAAAACGTTCGGGGAAGAAAATTTTCTGAGGAGTGTGTGGTGAATGAAGCAGTTTTTTTTACCATTTTGCCTGCAAAAATTCCGGGTATTTTTTCAAAAGCCTAGAAATGTTAATATCCACACGTGAAAAGTGGGTTGAAGTAAAGGATGAATCAATTGAAAACTTACATCTTTTTTTCTTTGCATCACAAAAAGAACTTAGTGAGGTCAGAAACTTATGGAACCTACCACTAATAGAACCACGTAATTTGTTTGAGGAAACACAGTGCTTCTTTTCAAAAATTTAAACACAGGTACAAAAGCTGAACTTAAAAATATAAGCGAAACGCTAAAATTGTCGATCGAATCGATTGAAAGATCATCAGAATTAGTTCTTCACGATTATTCAAATCTCCACTAAGTCCATTGTCGGGAGACTTAATTTCTGCCCTCGGGGAAGAAGCATGAAATCTCAGCTCACGATTTCCTATCATATTAAAATGTAAACTAGGGTTATTTAAATGTCACGACGCCAACTGTTACTACAAAATAAATATGATCAATGCAACAGTCACTCAGATAAATATAAAGCCATTAGGGACTACTCATAAAACATGCATTTCGATTGATGTATGCATCATCATAAATACTCAAATAATTTCCATAATAAATAATTAGTCTCTAGGATGCCTCATGAGAAGCATACTAGCTTCACGTGGTGTGCAGTGTTGCCATATCGGCGGAATTCCCGCTGTTTTCAGCGGATTTTGAACTCGTCGGAAAAAAATTAGTTTCGCGGACAGCGGAATAAACGGCGAAAATTAATAAAGTTAGTAAAGCAGTAAAATTAGTAAATAATCAGTTTTCGTTAACCTTTATTAATAAGTTGTTTTGCACAGGTGTATATTTTTAAAATTTCTAAATCCATGTTACTAGCAAGAATAAATAATATAATACTTATATAATAAATTATATAATACCTGAAATCTATTGTTATTATTTTGCAAATTTTCACCCAAGTAATGCATTCTATATTATCTAAAAATTGAATTGCAGATTCAATAAAGCCACTATATTTCGCAATCATATTTTTTTAATAGAATAAATTAATACATTTAAATATGGAAAAATAATTTATTTTACGTTTTGCGGATTTAGGCGGGAAATTTAAAACCAGTTCAGCGGATTTTCGGCGGAAACTGAAACGAACTTGGCGGAATCCCTCTAAACACATCTGGCAACACTGGTGGTGTGGTAGCGGGTTCGATTCCCAGTCGAAAGTAAAATAGAGTAGAAACTTTCTTTTAAAATTGTCCCAGTTTCCGTAGCCGTGTGACGAAGGAAAGCTCAGGCAGGCGGATCTCGCTAAGGTGAAGGGCATACATCATAGTTCGCCACATGTCGCTCTCAGCCGTCAAGCGTAGAAATTAAACTAGGCCCAGACAGGGAGACACAACTTGCTGGCTGGTGAAATCGGACAATCGACCAAAAATGCCAAATACTATACATAAATAAATAGGCTGTTCTAAAGAAAAAACGTACATTTGGAAAATATATTTGTTGTGCATTCTTAGAAAAATGTGTAGTCACTCGGAAGGTAAAAAAATGTTCATCTCTAAATATGATGTGCATGCATTACATATTTATTCGTCCCATAAATATCTCTCAAATTCATTTTGCTCTTTAAATTGTAGGTAACGTGACTTCAAAAAATCTTGAGATTCAGCAAACAAATCAAAATAAATGCACTGTGGATCTCCGTTATAGTGGCACGCCTGGTCTCGCCATCGGAACAGAGCAACGTCGGTGCGTGCCGGGCGAGCGGAGCGGGCAGGGTGGCGCGCCTCCGCCGCCGCGGCGCCCCTTCTTCGCCCGTCACTTCCCGACGGCGGCCACCGCTTCCCCTGCACTGCGGTCTCTTTTCCACCCTCGTCACTTGAAAAGCACTGCGCCAGAGTGCCAGAAAGACGCAGAAAAGCCAATTTTTGCTTGAAATTTCCATCTCTGTTTAAATAGTATATGTAAAATTTGTACGCTTCATTTTTTTTCGGAACTTGAAAATGAACACAGAAAAATGCGGGTTTTAACATTTTGTTTAGAGATGGTTAGAAAATGATATCTCATGATACATTTTGCAACCATATCCTTAGAGAAATAGTATTAATTTTCGAAGCGAATTAATCTTCGCTGCTCGGCGAAGGCCCATATCGGGCTGAGGAGACAAAGAACAGGACATTTAAGGTGTATAAAATTAGATGAAACTACTAAAAAAAAAAAAAAGAAAAAAAACTTGTCGGTCCGGATGGCCGAGACAGTAGAGACTTAGCGATCGCGGGTTAGAGTCCCACCTCGGGCGTCGTTGGATTTGTGTTCATCCTTTCACCCCTATCATCATCTTATCATGTCATCTTCAGAGTTACCATACCGTTAAATGAAATAGTGGTCGGTAATGACTTAGATGTTGAGGCCACCTTAAATAATAATAATAATAATAATAATAATAATAATAATAATAACAATAAACAAAGAAGAAGAAGCAGAAGCTGAATAAGCAAGAAAAGAGACTCCCTATCAACGATGATTTTCCTTATTTAAATGAAGGTGCTGAGTTTTCGCATTTGAATTCCCATTTATGATACTAGTGAATTGTGTCTGATCTCACATGAAGATACAAAAAAATCCTATTCAATAAGTTAAGTTGTCCACTCATGGTAATTTATCACATTTTATTACATATTACTACCACTTCCGTTCACCTCACGAATGTATTACTATTTATCTTACGTCAAATATTAGTTCTGAGCCTCCTAGATCTTAATTTCTCGGCTACGAAAAACATCCCTGGCTAGCAGGCTCTTAACTTTTTGAGAAATGTTTAATTCACTCTAGTGACACAAAGTAAACCCACGAATATTATTCTGATACTAACGTTTCATTGCATTCTCTCATTAGTGGATCTTAATATGGTCGACCAGCAATAGATCAGCAAATTGTTAAATAATATAGTAAGAATATAATGATGGTTCCATTAAATTTTTGGGCAGATAAACTATCCTGTATGAATATTGTGAACACAAAAGTGACGTAGAAATTTAAACGAAAAAATATTGCAGTTTGTAATGACAAGAAATGGTTCAATAAAATGTAATGTTTTAATTAAAAAATCAAGTGACTATTAGGCTATTATAATTTACTTAATAAATAATCGTAACATTATATCTTTTTTACAATAGCAAGTAACATTCACAGACTTCTGTTGGGGAGGTTTTCTGTCTAGAAGAAAAATTGAAAGGAATGACCCTCATTTCTCAAATTCGATGGAAGGGAGAGGTCGTTCTGTTGCGTTACATTTGATCGTTGGGAAAACATGCGCTAATTTCCTTGAAGCTCCAGTTAAGGCAGTTCATTTTTTTACGAAGCAACGTTGCGCAGATTATTAGTGATTACTTCTGACGTGGAACGAGGAGAAAATTACTGTTTTGCTACATAAATGCTCTACCTGTCTGAAGCAGAATGTTTCGTTGCAATACTCGGGCGATCTACTTGCACGCCAGGATAAATATTATTGGATCAAGTTCTTTGAGGTATGTTGATAGGTTAAAGTGTTGCAATATAACAGTAACGTATCGTGAGTTTCCAACTAGTGGTCGAAAAATATTCTGAAGTGTTAAAATCTACAAACTTCGATACAAATCATTGACATGTTCCATTCTATTTAATTAAGTGTTCATAAGCGTGTTTTTCCTGTGCATATTCAATTCAACTCAATTCTATTAGTAATTTGTTTACAGGATGTTCATATTACTAATTGCTGTGTATATTTACATCTCAATAACGTCTGATAGAACAGGAAGTCCACGTTAGAACACATACCACAAGATTTAATATAAATAACACAACAATTACAAATAATACAGTAAAACAATAACAAAATAATACAATAACATAAGATACAGAATAATTGATACAACAGAACATACAAATATACACAAAACGATCAAGAGAGGCTTGATTCGTAACAGATATGATCAAATACTAATAGTTCAATCAGGGCTCGTAAAATTTAGCTTGAACTATTCATTTATAATAAATGTCCTAATTTCAGAATTGATAAAGTAAAAATTTACAGTTTCATATCTTTAAGACTTAAGTTCAATCAAACAATTGGGAAAGGATAATACATCATTGTGGTAATGTCCTCTAAACCATTTATAAATTGATATGATATATAAACCCCACATAAGATATGTTTGAGGTTTTCATCAGTATTCATATTACATAGCGAGCAGATAAAATTTCAGTGTATTTTGTGCTACATATTTCTATTGCTGCTTTTCATTTCTTTGTCAATGGACATCGCGATTTGAGTGACTACTCTAGTAATGGAAGTGGCGAGAGCCAAATTTAGATATTTCTTATTCCGTTGATTGCAAATCTCTAATTTGTCGATATATTGTACTGTATGTTTAAATCATGTATCTACGCATAACATCCATAAAGATTTTACTTACAATTGTTGCGGCAATCGAGAGAATACTATTTCTGATTACATTCGGATTTTTTTGCAGCGTAATTAAGTTATGGAAGCCCAAATTATTGATCAACCCGTCCAGAACGAACACCCTGCTGTATTTACTAGAATTTTGAAATGTATTTCTCGATTCTAAACGTTTGTTGAAAATTAATTCGTAGGTACAAGGCGCCATTAGTAATTTTGTTATGTAAGTTTGTAATCTTTTGACTACTTCTGGTTCAATCTTTGTTGAGCTAGTTTCCTTTCAGATCGTGTACCCAGGAGTTGTTCCCAATAGCCCCAAAAGACGTTTGTCGAAGTTCGTTTGTATCTCATACAGCTGTTTAGTGTATCTTAGGCCCCATATACCTGTCATGGGTAGCAAAGTAGATGCTACCATGGAATTTGAACGTTTCATATCAGTATGCTACCTATAATTTTTCTTTTAAATTAGGATTTTCCAGACTGAACCCAATGCCGTGCTTCCTTTGATCAGGGCATTGGAAGCTGCTTAACTGAATAACCCTGACGTTGTGAATTGGATACCTATATACGTGTACTGCTTGACTATTTCTGTAATTTCTCCTCAATATTTCACCGGCCTATCTGACCTCATCCTCCCTAACGTTTTGATTTTCATTATTTTTTGAGAGTAACTATTTTCTGACAATACTTGTATAGCGTGTCTATTTTTTATTGAAATTATATCATGTCAGTTTCCGGATAATTGAAACATCAGTGAAAAGGAGAATTTAGCTTTTAACTCTGTCAGTGAAATCTTCAATCACAAAGAAACTGGTAATGTCTTGAAGGAAAAGGTCAAATAGTGTAGGGCTCAACGAATCACCTTGTAGTAGGTCTTTTGTTTCTTCTATTGGTAATAGAATGGGTGTTGATTGTTACTTTCATTGATGCTCTTCCATGAAGATTCTGAAGAATTTTATAAAATAGCGGCTTATGCTAGATTCATATAGATATGAATTCCATAGAATATTGTGGATCACTGAATCGAAAGCCCTGCTCTATAGACGCTGCTTACAGTTTTCCTTTAGGTTTAGCTAGCTCTAGTCCTAGGTTGCCTCGTAATACAAACAAGTTCTCTTCACAAGTCCCGCCCAGTCGGAAGCCGGATAGACATTAAGGCAAAATGCTGAAGTTCTCACTGCACATTATCAATCGATTCGCAGTCAGAGAAGTGAATATTTTAGTTGTGGATTTTGCAAGCGCTATTCCACGGTAATTGAATGGGTTTACTTTGCTTCCCTTCTTTTGGATCAAAATAACTTTCGACGACACCAGTTTGACGGAACATTTCCAGTCTTAAGAACCATGTTAAAGAATTTAAGTAATTGTTTCAACCAGTTTGGAGAAAGTCTCTTGTAAAAAAGATAGAGCATTTTGTCGTGTCCCAAAGCTCAATTGTTCCTTTAGTTTTCAACGCTTATCATTAATTCTTCTCGAGTAATCTCTTTGTCGAAAATCGGATGTCTACTGTCTATATAGTTTGTTGAGCTGGTTATTCGATGTGGGTTGATATTTTCATAGAAATCTTCAATTACTTTTTTGGAGATCGTACAAATCTTACTTTTCCCCTCTTAACTTACGAAGAGTTTTCCAAAAGGCGGTATTATTCTTGATATTTGAAAGATTAGCTTTTAGAGTGAATCACCACTTTTTTCTTTTTCTTTCGTTAGATTAATGTAGTTCTTGGTCGACTTAATGTAATCATTTCTTGGTTCCAAGTTTTTAGTTCAACATTTTCTAATGCCATTTCTCATTTCTTTGCATAAAATGTGACAAAGTTTGTCATAACATGACTTGTCTGTAGTTCTGTCTCATTGTTTAATATTGGACGCCATTTTTAAGTTCGTAGTCATTTTTTTACTGCGTTTACGACTTCACAGTTCACTGCGTCTAGATCAATAGTGTTCAAGCAGAGTGTTGGTGACTAGTAAATTCTTGATGTAGTCATCCTCTTTCTCAAGGCACCATTTGAGTTTCAGTTCTGCTTCAAAATGGCGTTCTCTCTCGGTGTCGACCTCTTGCGTTGCCATTGGTTTACCTTCAGTGTGTACTTCTGCAGAAACTGGGATATGATCAGAAAATCACAAGTTTAGTATTGAAAAATTTGACAACTGCATGGTACCTAATTGATTGGTCCAAATATGGTCGATAGTACTTAAGCCTTTTCGATCGACATAAGTGAAGTCCCCTACTTCATCAGATTTACTTTGTCCATTTAGAATACTGAGCCCTAATCGTTCAAGATTGCCCACCAATTTTGTTCGTTAGTATTTAAAGTTGCATCCATCAAGTTGCGAGTTGTCCGAAATTCTGTTCCTTCCATGCCATTTTCGGGAAGTTGGTTTGAGGAACCAATACGGGCATTGAAATCTCCCCCTACCATTAGTGGTCTGTTGAGTTCTTGAAGTGTCCATTCCAGAAAATCAGTGAGCATTTCAAGTCGCTCATTGAAATTTTCGTGTGTTAGGTAAACATTAACAACCACAAGGTATTAATTTTGAAAACTTTTAAAAAAGCAATATCATCTGTGTAAAATATTCATAATCCTTTACTGGCTCTTCCCTTCGCCTTATCTTTGACAGCAAGACTTTCAATGAGTTTAAAATCTGAAAGTAAGTGTGGAACATTAGCTAGAGGCCAGAAATGCCAAGTGTTGATGGCACAAAATGTTACAGAGGTTTTCAAACGATCGTGCATATTTGAGATAAAAATTAATAGATTAGAAGATATTAATTTATTAGAAGATATTAATTAATTAGAAGATAAAAATTTCATGCTGATTACATATTTCTCATTGTCAAAAATTGCAAGTTTGTTATTAAGGTTATTGATGATTAAATTAGAAACAAGGTCACTCTTCACCCAGATGACGTCTGTCCTTTATGTCGAAATATAATAAATAAATGATAACTTTAGTAATGAAACACAGATCAAATGTTTACAAATATTTGTTGAAATAATATTTTCGAATACATAGATTATCTGATTACTCGTACCTAATAAACTAGAATTCCCTTTCTCTAAAATAGCTGTCAGCCATTAATTAACCGTTCTAAATGGTCTATCTCTAATTCTTTTCTGCCCTTTAAAAATAAAAGGAAAAAAATTAAAAAAATGAACTTAATCTAAATAATGACATCCTGTTCATCATAACTGTAACTTCTGCAGTTGTCTTTGAACCGTCACTGCACAGAGAACAAACAGACCTCCGCGACATTATTTACCCTCATTGGCGCCACACAGCGCGCTCACCCAGTTGCGCCTTTCAACCACAACAAACTGAAGGCGCGCACGAAGCCCCTACGTTGGGCGCGGAGGGGGGCAACGACAACAGCAGAGCGCCCGGCTTCTGAGGCCGCCAACGCCCCAGGAGAGCGCCGCGCGGGGCCGGGGCCGGGGGCGGGGGCGGGGGCGGGGGCGGAGGGTCGCGTGGCTCACGAGCTCCCGTGAGTGGGCCCCTCCCCACCCTCCCCCACCTCGCAAATATTGCGGCAGGCCCTCGCCCACGGCCCAACTCCGCTCTTCACCTCGCGCGTCGGCGCCGGCCTTTTGGGGCCCCGCGGGTGCGTGGCGCTTAGCGGTCATTTGCCATGCTATTCCTTTATTCACTGGCCAACACTAAAGCTTCACACGAGGCGTCCCCGGCTACGGTGGCTCAGGGAATCAATGGATGCGCCTCTCACCGAGAGGTCCTAGCTTTCGAGTTCCGACGGGATGGCGGGACTTTTGACATAAGCGTCATAACTAAGAAGAGTTTTAGCGGCAGGCTGCTCTGATAGATAGTTTTCCGTGTTTTTTTCGACCATCACAAGGCGAATGTCGGAGCAGTACTATAACAGACTGGCGAAGAACCGTTTGTAATCTTTCCTTCCTTTCCTTTATCCTAGTCTCAGCTGGCATTTACAAACACATTTAGATGCATTGCACCGCCACACATGTTGGGAGATGAGTCGGGAGCTTAGAGCTTGTCCCAGTTGCGGCAGTGTCCCGCTTGTGAGAGATACATGATTGGGGAAAGTCTCACGAGCAGACCTTGTAGGTTGGGGCCGGATTTTACTATCAAAGGGATATCTCCCGCTATAAAAACATGCACCATTTTATCGGGGCCTACGACCTTAAGAGTTGAAGCGCCCAGAATCAGTAATCAATCAATCTTTACACGCGATGGTTTCAGTGTTACATACACATTGAACTTTGATGTTAACTCAAATGAGCTCCTGCAATGCACATTGGGACAGAAAGGGGCAAAACCTGGCCAAAACCCCAAAAACGAAATAACGTATGCACCCTTTACAAGTCACTCGCTTGAAAGAGCAATGTTCACCCATTAAAAAATGTAAACATAAACAATTTAACCCTCCTGGTTCTTGTATGACGTGTCTATAAAATTGAGCTCTGTCTGCCCGACATTTCCTAGCGAGAGTCGTGTTATTTGGACAGTAAAGTTTGAGCGGTCAGAGCAACAACATACCAAAAGTGAGGAGGAAGATTTTTGGTCAATGTCCTCAAGTAAGTGAGTACTTTTACGTGTTAATTTGCAATTTTGCTAAAATAAATTCCCTTAATGTTACATACCATTATATCTTACTTTTAAAATACCCTGATATTTGGTAACTTCAGTTTTGAATACGGGGGAAAGAACACTGTTCCTAACTGATCCAAAACGAGACTTATCGCAAAATATTCCTCATAATATGTAGAATATTGGGCAATAAGACATAAAAACGAACTAGTATATGTGTCTTCTAGTCGCTCTTGTTCATAGTCAATTATGTAAATACACTACTTACTATTAGTAAGTAGTGTATTTAATACTTAATCGAATGTTCTTTGCTTTTTACTTTCGCTACCACTTACTCAGTAGAGAGAAAGTTACGTAAAGCTGTGCGAAAAACGGGGGAATTTTTGGCAGAAAAACTCTTATTGCCGCTCCCTGCTATCGAAAAAGTGGTTAAATCCAATTGCTAAATTTAGAAACAAAATCCTCTGACACGTGTTGTAGACAGAATTAATGTTTTGTAGTTCCTTGATACCGAAAAATCGATTAACGGCAAAACGTCTGTCCGTATGTGAACATCGCTAGTGACTAAACTGTTCAGCCGATTTTGTCCAAAATTGATTCTGATATCGCAGTCTCTTGAATTTGAAACCTATATTTTAATTCAGGGGCACTATTCATGAAGCCTCTGTGACATTTTCCATTTGTTTTAAATGTCTCGGTTCTTTATTAAATGTTGTTGGGTAGTGTAAATGACGTTTAAGAGAATGGTGCAGATTTCATTTTCGTTAAAATACCTGATTTTTCGAAAATTGCTTTAGTTTAATTTTCTTATAACTAAAATATTGAAGATAAATGTTTTTGTTTGGAAGGTGTTGAAGAAGTGGGCACTTATTCAGCCAGTCCAAAACATTTTATTTGTGGGAAGAGAGTATTAATATACTTTTTACAGAAAATCGGGAGTCCCTTACACATTCGTCTAATGATGACCGAGATTCAGATTGAAATACATTATTATATAAAATAATTAAATATTTTCTGCTGAAAAATTTATATATGGAATGCTATATGTCCAATCGTACATTCATAGCGTTTTAATGATGATTCCCGTCTCCGAATTTGTGTAAATAGGCTTTTAGGAGTTTTGGCTAGGTTTGATCCCTTTCTGTTACAGTGTGCAATGTTTTCTTTTTGTTAAATCTAGTTATCGTGCAGAATTAAATAATAAGAAAACAATCGTGCATGAATTTCTTCAATTTCTCCCGTAGTTCGGTTGCGTTTAAAATGAGACCTGCTGCAGCGTGAGCGTCCTCGTAGCCCGCGAAACCTCGCGGTGTTGAAAGCTGAGGCCTCCAGGGCGCATCCTCAATGACGAGAGCGCGCTCACGAAACGCGAGCACATAGTGGCACACTTGGCGTAACGCTGCGAGCACCTGGCCCAGGCCCCGCACCCGCCACCCGAGCCCCAGGCGGCTGACGACCTAGCCAGCCTCCCCCTCTCCCGCCCCCTCTCCCACACTCCCGCTCTTGGGGCGCCATGCGCCATCGCGCCATCGGAAGACGCCTGTCACAGTAGGTGCTAGCAAAAGGTCTGCTAATGGTACCGCACTCGTAATAGCAATAATCGGTGTTATTGTCGTAGACCTCGACATAATGCTGCGTTTCGTCAAAACGGCCATAGTTCACATGATATCATACGCGTCACAGTGGTCATAGTATGCGCAATGGTCAAAATTGTTGTAATACTCAAAGTTGTCGAAATTTACTAATTGCCTGTGAAGTTTACATCATTAACAGTCGGTTTTAATTCCTTTACCTTTATGACAAATCTCCTATGCATTTGTTCTCTCCATTTAGCAGCTTCATGTGCCTAATCTGGAAGTATAAAATGGAAGAAGAAGAACAAGTGGCAGGAGAAGAATGGAAATATAGTTGGCACAGCACATGATAGTTCAGATGCTGCTACTTTATCTCATATTTTATTGTTTATATTGTATAAAATCCTTTCCTATATTATTTCAAAAGAATAGATGTTTTTTGCGCACACGCAACCGATCTTCATGAATGAGGTCTCTAAAGAAAGAACGTCACGGAGATGTGACGATTTGCACTTTGACTTTGAAAATATGAAGAATTTGTTGAAAAATGAATCTAAATATTCACGTGAAATGCATCATGCAACACTCAGGCAGCATTATTAAAACTATTTAGATGAATAACTTCTGGACGAAGCTTTCTAGGGCTTTTTAATCTGGAAGTTTGAAGCCGATGGCACAGTAATCTCCTGGATGAGAACTTGGACAGTCTATAACATTTTGCTGGCATTTTCCGGCGTTTCTTGATACAAACCCACCTGTCCAGAGACTTGCAGAATCTGCAACTGTATGTGAAATGAAACGAATCACTTTATATTTTAGGCGATTAAATTGCACGAGTTTACCTCTCCTAAATAAAGTTAAATAATTTTCTAAAGAGGAGAGATATGTTTGTCTGATCCCGGATTTTGCATGAAAATCTTTACATAGTTTTCTTAAGAGTAAAAAGATTTTGTAATATTTTTGTGACTATCAAGGGAAGCGAAAAGCTAACTGTCAAGGAAGATTGTATAATGATTTCAAATGTTTTTAAGGAAGTGTTGTGAATTGTTCCAAGAACATATCTATAATACTGAATAACTTTTATTCAAAATGTGTTTGAAACATCAATTTCATTGTTCTTTATTTTTATTTTAAGTTTTATAAGTACATTGGAAGTCACTTTTTAATTTTTTTAAACAAATAAACACGTTTTGTTAGCAACTTCTTTTAATATTGTCAATAAAGGGGAGGGAAGAGGGTGGAATTTAAAATGTGAGAGTTCTAGCACAGCTCTAGTTGTTATCATTAATAGTTTTTTATTATTAATATTAATAGTATTATTATTATGAAATAAACGTTAAATCATTTACCATTATTTTTCAATGATTTTGGTTTCTTTCAAAGCTTGGACTCTTTGCTGGATGCATTTTTGCTTGTATGCTAACGAGTTTCCCTCCTCTTCTAATTTTGGTTAGGAGAAATTGAAATACATGAGCATTTTTAATTTTTTCAAAACCCCTTTGTAACAATTTAGTTGTACATATTAACAGCTCACTGATTTAAACAGTTTCATTCCTCTTCTTTACTTAACGTGCTGAGACACAAAAGTTCGCTAATTTGAGTTAACTCTCGTAAAGAACACGTCAGTGCTAGACCACGCAATAAAAAATCTGCGAAATGTAGGCTAAAGCTTTGTGCATAATTTGTTTCATATTGATTGACGTGTGGGAAATTTACGCATGTACTGGTTCGTATTTTATTTTGGGAAAGATAATTTTAATGCCTTTGTTACCTTCACCCCATCTTCATTCCTCACCCTTTCTAATTCTACACCTGACGCACATTACCTTCCTCAGCGAAGTCCATCTGTTCCCTTCGCGACCGCGAGAGGAATGTTCCGCCACCGCCATCGCCTCCGCGCCCGCGCCGCGTGTGCCGAGGAGGAGCGGAGTTGGGGCGATGCCTCAATTTTTGTTCTCGTTTGCGCCGCGCGAGCACCCGATGGGCTGCGCCTCGCGCGAAGCGGGTCAAGGATGCGGCAGGCGGGAGCAGGCAGGCCGCCCTCGCCGCCGCCTCAGCCATCGTCGCCTTCGTCTCCTTCGTCTCCTCCGCTCCATCGACATCGCCGCCTCCGTCAAAGTCACCGCCACCTCCACCGATGCATTTGCCTAGCAGCTGCGCGGTGCACAATCCTCGGTTCGCGTGCGGGGCTCCGTGGAAACCGCGCGCCCGCCCCTATTAATCGCCTCGTTTGCGATGGGCCTCTCGAACGCAGTCGACACGAGTCGGCCGGATGAGAAGTAAGCGTTGTCCGGCCCGGCTAAGCCTTTCTGAAACACCTTGAAGCAGCTGAGAGATACACTGGCGGCGCTCTGAGGACGCAAGGCACTGGGACGTGTTTGCAAAGCGAGTCTTTCATTCCGCTGCCTGGAGCTTGAGGACGCCATACCGGGCGCTTTCTACCCGCACTCGAGTCCCGCGCGTGGCTTCAGCCGGCGAGGGCTCTTGGCGTCCACGAGCGCCCGACGCACGACGGCTTCAGAGCAGCAGAAAGCACCAATTTGCTTAATTGCTTTACTCGACTGCAAGTAGGTCGATTGAAATGATTCAGGCACATATGAACAGAAAAGTTATATGTAAAAGATATATTAAGTCAATATGTAAATAGGTATTTTAAGACGTTATGACCATATTGCCATTTGGTCCCGTACTTTTTTTATAATGTTTAGTATTGCATTTTTCTTCGACGGCCTCATATCGTCGTAACTGTAATCTTACAGAAACTATCAAACACATATCAAGATACTTGAACTAGTATCACAGAAAAAGCTGGAATGTGTTCCGGGATTTCAAACTTTCGCTAACCCTTTAACTTCACTTAACTTTTAATGTAGAGGTTTAGGTTAAGTCAACAGGTAGGAAGATTTGTATCCGTTATTTAAGGTACTGTTGAGGCTGCGAAATATTGCTTAGATGATTGGAAGAGCATTAGCAGAAACTGCGCCGAGAGAAGTTCGGTGTATCGCCTTGCTGTGTTCTCGTCAGATAAGAAAATTCTGAAAAGGCGACACATAGTTGACAAATATTAACACTCTGCCTTAAGAATCATTAACTATACGTAAGATTGCCATGGTTACCTCTGTCTGAATGAAAATAAACGTTCTTTTTGCGTTCTACGTCATTCATGCTTGGTGCTTGTGCACGCTGCTTCTTGCCGCGTTTCGAATTGCTTGAGCCTACATGATAATGCTTGCCTCTGTACCACCTACTTTCAGTGCGCGCAATATGCGTATTGTTTAGCTTCTCTGGATGATTGATACGAAAATGCTCGCGGCTCCAGATTCCCAAACAATGTGATCTCGTCGGGTCTTATGTGGAGAAAATTGGATTCCGGGAAATGTCTTACAATTGCAAACTTTTCGTCGTCGGCAGGCCAGGATGTGGTGCGATATATCAGTCACTTTTAGAAGCAGTTGAAGGTCCTTTCCGAAGAGCTTCATATAAAATGAATTTTTACTGCTCGTGGATTTTTGGTCAAAATGCCAATCTTGCCAATCTCGAAAGCGCCAAGTTTGAAATGTATCATATTTTCTTCTTAAATACCTTTAAAGAGTAGCCAAACTGAATGAGCTCCAAGTGTGGTGGCAAATTAGGATTAATGTGCCAACAGGTCCTGTCCTAGAACAAACTACGCTAGAGTAATGGTATCATAAGGCCTAATTAAGTAACTACATTACAACACTAGTCAAGAAGGAGATACCACCTTTCCCTAATAGACGTACTTAATCAGTGTCGATAATCCGTCACCGGATTATCCCGGCCCTACCACATCGTCGCCTTCGATGTTGTAGTTGCGAATGACATTGTATAGAAGGATTTAAGGAAGATCTTGTCGCCCGCGTTTTCCGCACTCAGGTCCGCCGTGCGGCGATGCAGCCGGTCGCCCGGGCGCCGAGGCGCGACAACGCGGCCCGGACCAGACTGGTGCAGGCGGGGACACTTGCGCTCCGCCTTCGGGAAGGGCGCCCGCTTCGGCCGGCGAACCCCTTCAACCACATCGCTGAACGATCCCTAGAGAGATTTTACCTTTCCTGTTTGTGTGGTTGAGCTCGGGAGTATCAAAAGATATTGAATTGCATTTTGCTTCAGCCCACTTATTTCATGTTACGTTACACTGCGATATGAGGCTGGACAGTGCAATGACACCACTCCGTATGCCACTCTTCGTATATACTCCCTACTATATTTCGGACATTTATGAAATCTTTTAAAAAATGATGACCGCAACTACATTGCTACATATCGTCCAAATCAGTACAATACCGAAATTCTGCATTTTACAATACATTTTACATAACGAGAAAAAGTTCGATTTTCTGCGCATCCCCAGATTTATAATTAACGTTCAAATATGAACGATATATGAATATGAAAACTGGTTGAATTCAAAGGTATTTTACTATAACAAAAATGAATTAAAACTGTAAACTAATTGTTATTTTTTATTAAAAATAAATTTTAAATTTTCGTTGCAAAGTGTGACCAACGATTCTAGAGATATAGAAGAATATTGTTGCGAAATGTCGCATACAGCCTGCAACTCTTTTAATTCTACTAATACGTTTCTTGGTTCAATAAAAGTAAAAATTCCTTCTGCAGAAAATGTGAGAAGACGATAATTGTGAGTGGGGCGCAAAATGATTCTTTAGTATATTTCCTCTGTTGTAGCAAGCTTGTAGGGTATACCATTACAGTGTAACAAGATAATAGGGTATACCATTACAGTGTAAACTAAACAGAATGTTTAAAATAAAATATTTGATGAAATAAAATAATATAAGACATTGTAATAATAAATACGCATTTTCACCATTTACATTATCCTCGAATAAACTTTCAACCTAAATGAGGTAATGTCTCAACTCTCAGACGAATTCGGCCATAAGTCAGATGTTTACAAGCAAACCTCTTCGCACGACTATGGCAACGAAATCAAGGCGCTCACTATAACTAACACACAATTTAATCGCCACGCTTCGTCCTTCATGCTAAGCGAAGATCTCAGTTTGTCTTGCCAGCTACCAAGGCCTCTCGGGGTTATCCCGATATCGCAAGACGCTTTACGGCTTCGTATTCCGTAACGAAGCAACGTTCATCGCGCTTCGCGTTTCTAAGTGAAGCGTGTGCCGCTTGCGGGCCCGTTAATCATCCCATTCCGTGCAGCTCTCAGCGGCCACCGGCTGCGGAGCCTCCTGGGGCGGGGGTAGGGGGGGGGCGTCGGCGGGAGCGCGGGCGGGAGCAACGGCAGGGGGCGGAGGCGGAAACGGAAGCAGACACAGCAGCACTCCCCGAGTTGGATCGGCTGTCAGGGAGGCTGTAGAGTCGGCAAGGCCGCGACGGCGGCGGAGACGGAGGCGGGAGGCGAGAACGGTTGGTAGGCGTGCCGCCCTAACTCCGGCCTCTCCCAGCCAGCGCTCGCGTCTCGCCTTCGCCCCCGCCCCCGTCTTTGGGCGCCGCGCCCCTGTTCCCGAGGCCTTGAGACATTCCTGCCTTTCTCCGTCGACGCCTCTGCCGAGCGCAGGGCGACGGTGTCGGAGGATCGGGCGCGCCGACTTCTTCGCTTCTCAGCGGCGACGGAGGAGAACGCTGCGCAGAAGGCTTCCGATGTGAAGGGGCACCAGGCGGAGGAGACGTACCAAACAATGAAGAGATAGCAGTGAGGCTGCGACGGTAATGGAAGAGGTGAAGGAAGCTTGGAAGTGGGGGTGAGCGAAGTGACCGGAAAGACGATGCAGGCGCCAGTTATGGAGGGTGAAGAGAGAAGTCGGGCAGTTCGTGCATACAGTGGAGGCAGCAGGTCGGCAGTAGATGCGGTGGCGAAGGCGAAAGTGAAGGTAGAGGCGAAGGCAGATGCACAGGTGTAATGGTAAATGCACCTACGTACATATGAAGTACGTATTGCGTAAGAGAAGCAGTGAATATTTCTTTCAAACATGTACGTGAGAGAAATATTACCCTTCAAACATCTAAATTAGGGTCGCGTCAGGAGCAGGCGCCCTGCTTATCTTAAGATTTATCTTAAGGTCATGGGTGATAGGGCTCCCCAAAACGCCGTCAACGCTAACACGATCTAGACGTGGAAACAGGAATGTTTGGGAACTTATGAGACAGAGTTTTCAAAAGGGCAAAAGTTCTCTGACAGTTATGTCAGTTTATTGTGTCCAGAGCATGCCGAGTTCTGGCGGGGGTGGAGTAATGGTCTCATAAATCTCCCAGTTTCCCATATAAGGATCCTCTAGCGTTGATAACGGACAGACAGCCCAGATACTTTGCTGTGTCAACTTCACGCTGCTCTGCAGCTCTACATTTCAATTAAACTTCATACTTCATCGGACTTGGTCTCTGTACTTGAAACCTCGCTCACCACCACGCTCCTCCAGGGAACTTAGCTTCCCTGCGAACTCATCCTGTACTGGAAGCATTTGTAATTGCCTGCAATCGCTGCTAGTAGCACGACACCTGCAGCGAAAGGCATTACACAGGCGGACGCGAAATCGAAGGCGAACGCGGAGGCGAAGGTTGAGACGAAAGCGAAGACGAAGATGAAAGCGGAGGTCGGGGCGGAGGCGAATGCGGTAGCGAAAACGGAGGTGAACGTGAAGGGGAAGGCGGAGGCGGGGGTGGCGCTGATTGCGAGGGCTGTGGCTATGGCGAATGGGATGACTGTGGCGAGGGCCCAGCGGAGAAGGGGTTGAGGCTAGAAGGTGGTGGGTGAAGCGGTGAAGCATGATTAGAAGCGCAGGCAGTGTTGATGGCGGTGTTGGCATCGGTCATAAGTATTGGCGGCGGCGGCGGTGTTGGTGACTGTGACGGCGTCTTGAATTGAACTTCGTGTTTCGAAATAAGCTTCGTGTTCTCATACTTAAGTTGTAATATTATCACTAGAAGATCTCGATTTTCATTCGTAATTCTTCATAGTCATTTAGGCTTTTGCATCTCTTGCCAGATGACATCGGGTTGTCATCGCTCGTTAATGAACTGTGAGAATACAATTGACTTTTGTAGATGAAATGGATGGGATTGTAGATTCATCGTACGAGTCGTAGAAGTCAGAATTAGTCCCTTTTGTGTTGATATAAAAGTAAATTAAATATAGCTCTGATGTTGGACAAAAACTTCTTAAAGAATTTTAAACGAACATTCATCTATCAAAGAATTTAGGCTAAGAAATCGATATAAGATTTGAAACGACGTCAGTGAAATTAATGCGTACTCTTCTAATCATTTCAAAGTTTCATAAGATGATAAGAGAAGAAATGAGGATTAATAGTAATACTAAGATTGTGAAACCTATTATTTTTTCTCGTTACGTTCCTTCTCAACATCTCATGAATAAAAGCAATGTTTTGTGCAGTTCCAAATTCTAATCACTTTTGAGGTGTTTTACTTTCTTTGTTCCTAAAGAGAAATTTAAAAAATAAATATAAACAAAGTAATAGAAATATCTTCGCTCTGAATGATATTATTGCGTTTTAAGAAGAAATGAAATTGATTCCCAGACACGTGAAATAATTTAAATTCATCTACCTAAACTAGTAGTGCTGTCAACGCACATACTTTCTCACAATGTTTCTAAACGTTTCGCAATATTATAATGATTTGAATATTATATTGACCAGTTGATTTGATGTGACATACGTTTTACAATGTGAACAAGAGAGTTATAAACTTGTTTAAAATTTCAAAATACGAAAATAATATACAGACGCATCCAGTTTATTTAGAATTAGTATAAAAAATTGGACATGATTTTTTTAAACATCTAATTTTGTGAATCATTTTCTCTGAGTCAAAACTTCTACCTTCAATTTTGTAGTTTCAAAACTTTTTTTGCAATTTTCGAAAAATTGAGGTAGTTAACCAAAATCAGATCTAAACTATTTTCTTCAATGTTCTTCGCATTATTTAACAACAAAATTTAATAAAAAACATTGAAGCCCTTTTGACATTTTTTTAATGTCTTTGAGGCTTCATGTGAAGTAAACCAATATATCTGTTTGAAACTCGCAAATCTGCCAGTTCATTTAGATCGATTGAGGAATATCAATTTTGAAGAAAATCGGCAGAACGGTTTAGGCGCGCTAGCGTTGACCACAGACGGACAGACGGACGTTTTGCAGTCAAACGACTTTTTGGTATGAAGAGTCAACAAAACATGGATTCTGGCAAGAGTTGGAGGATTTTTTTCTAAATATAGCAACAGGTTTTTTCGGATAGTAATTATTCGGATTCCTAATAATAGAACGGAAATATTTTATTAATATTAAAAAACAATAAAACATCAGCCTAAATTGCAATTTTTTTAAAAAAAATTGAGCAGTTTTTAAGAAAATGGCGTTTAAGCGTTACTTTAAATTCGAAATTTTAATCTCATTGTTACAAAACTTTTCGAGTTTTCGACAAACTTCATTTGAGGTCAATTGAAGCATTCTAACTCACAACTACTATAGTGTACTACTAAAGGTGCCTATTACCGGTATGAGAGATCTTTAAAAAATAAATGTCATTTGTGTAAATTTTTAAAAAGCAAAATAATACCCCGAAATTAACTTTACGTCTTATTAAAGAGTGCAGTGAACACTATCAGTTCGAAAAGTTTAAAGAAAAAAATTTGGTGCCGTTTTTGGGGAAATGGCGTTTGAGCGTTTCTGAAAACGCGCAGTTTTGAGCTAGTTTTCACCGAAAAGTTTTCGGAAAACGTTATCTAACAGCATTTAAAGCACATGTACTCTTAAATATAATAATATGAAAAAATTGTCGCTAATATAAGTATTAGCAATGGGAGAGACAAGTCCAAAAAATATATTTTTGTAATTTTTGAAAAAAAAACAACAAAGAATAGAGCAAATAGATGTTTATGTCACCTCTTAGAGTACATTTAGAACTATCCCTACCACAAGTTTGCAGAAAAAAAAATGGAGCCGTTTTTTTAGAAAATTTTGTTTTTGTTAATTTTTAAAATTGCAAATATTGTACGCAATATTGCAAGAAAACGACTAAATAAGTGTATGTTGCTCTATTCTTACAAGAAATTAAAGAAAAAAATTGGAGCCGTTTGTGAGAAAATTTTGTGAGAGGTTCCTTCAATTTGGAACAAATCCTACGCATGGTTTATGTGCTAGTGGTGTTTACAGATGGACAGATATACGGACAAAGCACGGAGGTTTTGAAAAGTATCTCTTTTTCGTTGTATTTCCGTTGAAATCTAGAAATAGATTTTCCTCAGCATTACATACTCCGTATATACGTACGTATATGGGAACGTAAAAAGGAAATGTTCGCGTGACCGAGATCGCGATGACGGAAGTGTTGTAGCGATCTCGAATTTAAGGATCGCTGTTTCGAGTTCCGCCTCGGGCATGGCAGTATTTATGTTAGTTCTTTCACTCTCTATCATGTCATCTTCATATTTACCAAAATGTTATATCCAATATTGGTCGCTAAGGATCTAGATGTTGATGCGACCTTAAATGACAAAAAATATATCGAATTCGAACATTTTGTTTATGGATTTCATAGGCATCCTTTACAAAAATCGCTGTTTATACCATTCTCTCCCCTCGTGTTTGTTTCGTGTAAAGCATTGTTTCCATTTATTGCACAATTTGATCCTCTATTTTATTCATTGGTTTTATTTTACCTTTATTTTCTTAGTAGAATATATTTCCTGCTTTTGAGGGGCGGGTTCATTGTTATATTTACATTTTTCATAGATAAACAATAACAGCTCGTTTTCAAACATGTGAGTTAGTAACTCTACATTTATTATCTGCCTTTACACTTTACACCAAGAGAGACGAGCCTACATTACAATCTAAAATAATTATTCGCAACTGAATTTATTTATTTTCTGAAATTCTCAAAATGTGGTTTATACTTTTTATTGGTTTACTTCAAATATATTTATTTTTGTTTCAATTTAAACTTTTTATTCTGCTGTGCTGTGTTTAATTTCGAAAAGCTTGCTTGCCTTTTAGTATGATTTTACTAAACACAACAGTCATCTGTAGCATCATGAATTATGTGTACTCCCACTATTTACTAGTATAACATACTATTCTTGATTATACTGGTACATCCTAGAGTCAGATATGCTACTTTCTCTGTGTTATTTTTAGAATATATTTTCAATATTCTTCCATATTTCTCCTAGTCATTTTCACTAAATATTGCGCAAGAACAAATTCATTGCCAGCTAATAGAAAATACAATATATGAATAAATATATACTCTTAATATTATTATATACAATTTGGACTTCTATAATAGTCTAAATGTTTTAGAAATACTGTAAAATGCATTTTAAAATCAAATTGAACAAACAAATGAAAACCTGTAGCCTTCTCGTTCCTTCTCTGGAAAGAATTCTGACAAATCGTAACAGGTCATTAAGTAGGTTGTGTTAATATTTTTAAAATGTCCACAGTTGCCTAGAAAATTCAGAATCACAGCACGAAACAATTCGATGTTTGTGCACTTAATTTTGTGACCACGTCACTCCGTAAGTAAAGAATTTGAAAGAAGCTGCTCGTCTTGTTCGGATGATCCCATCCGCAGAAGCGAATGGGGATGCTAATTCGCCCATTTGGGCCTGCTAACCTTTCGCGTGCTGCGAAGCGCGCGTCGAGGCGGGTAAATGGCGTGGACCTCCCGGGCGCCCGCCGCGCATGCGCACTGGGCTCACCCCATTACCCATGCGGCTAATTGGCGCGCAGAGGGTTTGGTTACTTTCTATGGGGACAAAATGACTTAGATTGAATAACAAAGGACGAAAATTATACCGTGAAAGAATGAAAATTACAAAATTTAAAAAAAAGTTAAAATGGGAATTTAATGTTGTTGTTTTGATTTTGTTTGTGAGGAAAAAATTCTCAGATGATCATTAACATAATTTATCTATCATTTAATATCTAGTTCTTAATTTAATTTTATTTATTTTGAACTTTTTTTTCAAAATGTAGATTTGTGGAATTTGTCTCCAAATAATAGAAGTGCTTGCGAATATTCTCGACAAATAGGTATGTCGTGTATGTCAAATAGGTCGTGCTTAAAATTTGTCTATCTGATATGACTTTTCACTTCGAAAAAAAGTGTTTGTAGTGAAACCTTGTGACTGTCATAATTTAGGGATTTGCATTTAAAAACAACAGTTTTGGAGAATCCTATAAAAGAAAAAAACTTCTCCGAAAATGGATCTATCAACTGGTAACCAACTGGTGTGCTCTAGTTAATGTTAGCTAAATAGTTATAAAAAACTATTTGTAGAGGAATGCGATTTGCCGCTTTAAAAAATATTTTTTGATTCTAATCGTTTTTCTTTCATTAACGTGTTTGCTCGATACTATTTTCGCAAACAAAACTGCTAACTGTAGGCAGATATGTACAGACGGTTCCGTTATCTAAAACATTACAGAGCATCTAGTTCGATACAGAAAAACTTGTAATTAACTGGGTTGATACGTTTTGAATAATATTCATTTTTATGACAAATATCAATTATTATGAGAATTTCTGAATTAACATTGTAATTGTCGTTTCTAATTTATATATATAACACAAAATATTACTACAAAATATACTACAAAGCAAGAACATGGATCAGAACAGCGGGAGGGCTATTGGGCCTTCCCTCTACAGAATCCTTCCGAGCACGTGCACGTGCGCCAGCATCGCATTTCTATCTCCCCAGAGATGATTATCATTCGCGCTGTGTAATCACAAGTCATCGAAACTTGACCTGCGACGGCCTGAACCAGAATTTCAGAGATGGATGGGGTAACATCTCATCAGATTAAATTCCTGTTTCTCATGGAAATGTCAATAAAATAAGAAATTACATATTTTTACCATTTCAAGTCACGAAGTTTTCTTCAGTTAGCTACTGAGATTTTTTAGGCATGGGCAAAATGACACACCAGACTGATTCTTTTCGTGATTCGGATACTTACAAGAGACCGTTTTTTAATTTAAAAGCAAGGAGGAAATTGGTAAAGTTGAGTATTCTTCTTCACGTGTGTTATAATAACAAAATCAATTCACAAATCAATATTTATTAATAGACAATACATTATTGAGTGATGTGAAATGTTTAAAAATATATAATGTGTATTAACAAAATGGTCAATTTCGGTGGTGAGTTTGTTCTAGGGTTTGAATCTCAACGTTGGCAGGATTTTCGACATTAGCTAGACACCTAGGTCGAATTGAGACGCTGTCTGGAAAATAATTCTAGCGGCTGGCTTCTCTGATCGGTAGTTTTCCGATCAATAACAGGCGAATGCTGGAGCAGTACTCCAAACAAACGGACCACGGACCGCGAGCGATCTTTCCTTCTTCTTCTTTGACCTATCGTCACCCCTTACTTGCACGCACTTGCATATGCACTTCACTACCACACTTGTCAGGAAATTAGAGGTTGTCTCATCTTTGGCTGTGTCACATGGGAGATACCTGGTTGGGGAAAATTCCGCAAGCAGACGTCGGTCGGATCAAGATCTCACCATCCTGCGAGGAAAGAAACTCTCACCTCCGCGATGCACTACACTTACGTAACTAAAAATATTTATCAGTTACCATTATCTTAGTCAATCCATGAGTTGTTGGTTGGAGTAGGCCACGCCGCGTGGATTTTGTCCGCGAGGAGCGGTGCTTCGGCCAGCGGCCGGCCGGCGCGGAGAGAGCCGAGCGGCCCGGGGCGGCGGGAGACTGTTCTTGACCCCTGCGCCCGCGGGCCGCGACTCGGCGCTGGCAGGTTGCTCGCCTCGCGGACAGAGCCCGTGGCGGGGCACCGCCAGCCAGGGCGTTCTGCTTGCACACCCAAGAAACTCTCGCCAGGGTCGTTAAACGGCCCCATGAGTAGACGGCAGACCTCCAGTGGTTTACTTTGAACCTAGGTTTCTTAAAAGTGGCGCTAATGTTGATACGAATGTAATGCTCTTAACGTGGCAACTCACGTAAAGTGGAAGTATGGTTCACCGTTTATTCTATACTCCTCAACATTATTGGCTGTAAGGTTGTTCTATCCGTAAGGAGGATATAACTGCACATGGTTGGAAATTATTGTGAAATTTATTACTGAATTGGCAGCTATTTTTACTATCTTGTTTTTTTTTTGAGCTTTGGAGACTTTATTGTCTTGTATGATGAGGTAAACATATCTCCAAATTCGTAATTCTCAAATCGTCTTCTGTGTGTATAAAATAGTCAGTTTGCCAAGTTTGTCTATCTATTAGTTGCGGATACTTACGAACAAATGATAGTAATGGAAAAATAATGTTGACGACATACGGATTTCAGTTAAGAGAGATCCTACTGATACCAGAGTAAACAATATTTGAATGGCAGAATTCAAGGTATTCTCACTTTACTTTCTGGATTAAGTAGTAAAGAAAAAATTATATAAGCTGCAAGAAATTGATGAGATTCTGAAAGAAATGTACGTTTTGGAAAACCAGATTCCGAAAAAGGGGTTTTCTTCAAAAAGTATGACAGTACTAGAGTCTAAATCGTGCTTGGGATTTTCTGAATAACGAAAATCCACTTGAACTAATCGTACTCCAGGTTCTGAGTTGAAACGCCACTTCAAAGTTTTGGGTTAAATAAAGTCTGAAATTTTCAACTTATCTTAAAATTAGCACAACATTTTATTTTTTTATGCACTAGCTAAATAGAGGACTCCGAATTTGGAAAATTTTAAAGGTTCAATTTTTTCTGCATCTTTATTACTAGAGGAGAGGTTTCTTTCTTAATTCAATATTAGAACTTAAAATTGTTTTATGTAGATTTTTAAAATTATTAGTAGTTTTTTAAATTTTGAGTCTAAGCGTACACATGTTCAACAAGAGTTACGACTCCAAGCTCTTTCTTTAAATGTTTTGTAAGAGCACAGATCACAATATATTGAATTCTACTGTACAAGAGCAATTTTCATGAAAACTTAAAAAAATGTATTTCTGTTTCCAATTTCCTACTTTTTGTGAGGAGATATGTCTGAAAAATAAGTAGGAAAGAAATTATAACATTATAATAGCACGTAAGTGTTTCTAACAATACGAAAAAGTTTGTGCTGCTTTTGCTTCAATAGTTTCCATTAAAAGTCTGCTAATAAATTACTTGCCTTAAGGAAGTAGACACGCATAAAAGGGTGGAAGAAATTTACTTAAGAAAGAATTTTACTCAGGAAAATGTTGCACTTCTTCTCTGCACTACTTCGCAATTTTGAAATTACTTTTTGGATATTATTTCTATGTACCGGCAAAGTAATAAAAATCTTTCAAAAAGTTAGCAGTGTTTGTTTTTTCAGTACTTCCAAAGATAATATTTCGTTATTAAACCTCTCACTGTGGTATTAAAAGTCTTGAAACAGTAAACGAAGTTGTCAGCAGCTATGATGTTGACAAACGAGGTCGATTCCCACGAACATAAATGTTCCTTTTTACTCCGTTTTTACTGTAGTGGCTGTCGGTTACTTGATGAATACTAACCGCTTAAGATGCAAGATGCAGACGTTGGCGGAAAATTGCAATTTTTATTTTTAATACATGTCATTACACGCTTGTTTATACCTGTTGGAAAGCCTTGCGCTTTTATGTGGGCTAATCTCTTGGTGAGTGTTCATACATGTGAAGGTCGCCCGGGGCAGCTTTAATACCTGTCGAATGGAGAAACACAAAGAACTACTTAGCAATTCCTAAACATTGAGGGAAGATAAATCGCATTTTGCTAAAACGCACATTTTAAAACTATTGTTCTAATAAAAATTGCTAACGTTAATAAACAAATATCATCCATTACTACCGAAGCCACAGCCGAACACTGATGAATCTATTTCGCTTTTGCTAGAAACATTTCATATTTCATTTTCTTGCATGAAAGTGTTAGATATTCGTGTTTTAGCTACATTGGAATTGCGTATTATATGAACGTGATATTATTGGTTCGTCATCTTAATTGGAACATTCACAAATTCATAATTTAAATAGCATTTTTAATTAAAAATCTATTCTATATTCTTATGGGATTTTTTCACATACTTTCTATTGTTTTATTAATCCTGCCCTACACAATAGTATGGATCAAAAAAGAGATGACAGGAATGTACAACATAATTTTAGTTGACTTCCTACAGATATTTAATGGGACGACACCTGAAATTTTTTCTCCTTTGACCAACATATTTAATTTCCTTCTGATTGAGAGGCCGTTTGTTCGGTGGGACAGTACAATAATCATTATTCAGAATGACATGATTTTGACAATTTTAATCGTATTTTGTGTAAGATAAATGTAAGTTTAATTCGATGTATGTAATTAATGTTTCAGGATATCTTTATTTTGTCAATTAGTACAAAATTTTGAATATTTACAACCGTATTCCAAAAACTAATTCGTTAAAATTAAATTAATCGAACATAATTACTCAACATTTATTTTAAGTAAAAAAGTTAAACACTACGTAACCTATGGCTTAGAAGCTAAATATATTTTCTACCGAAAGAAAAAAGACAATCAGTATTTGTCAGTTCTGTTGACGAAAAAAAATCAAATTGGTCTAATTGCGCATGAGTTTTTGGGGGTGTCGCCTAAAGAGGTCACGTGACCTTCTGACGCGGGCCGGGATGACGTTTATGCAAATGGTGCAATCCCGCCTCCGCGCCTGTACCTGTGGGAATGGGCTGTCGCTGGGGGCGTGCCTCGTGCGAACGGCAGCTGACCTTGCGCCCCGGCCCGCGCAGTGAGTTCCTATGCACTTCCCCTGCCGTTGCAGCGGTTGACGCTGTCGCACTATTTCTAATTTTCATAACCCATTACACTAGGGAACTGAAGAAATGTTTCGAACCTCCGGAATGAAACAAGATCATTTCAAAGGAAACGATCACGCTGATTTCGAAAAACTTCATAAAAGGTTTCTATCACGCAGGGTTCGAAAGATATGAATATATTCATTATTTGAAATAAAGAAAATCCTATACCAATTTCCGGATTATCACTTCGGTTATATTAGTACACAATTTTATGAGCATGCTTCATATGAGGTAAGAACAAGTTAAAAATGGAATACGCAAATTCGTGGAATAATATTGAAACATCTTCGAGGAGAAATTCCTATCATATTGCTTAAAAAAGCTTTTGCGTCTTGTCACTTCCTCTTGTATTCGTGTTTACTCTCTCTCTCTCTCTCTCTCTCTCTCTCTCTCTGACAAGAAACCAGCAACAATCTCCCATCATTACGTGATCATGATCATTACCATCCTCCCATCATCATGATCATTACGTTACGCCCTTGATATTTCGTCTCCATTGTAACAATATCTTAATGGAACTGTTCACGTTCATCACTATAACTCCCAAATTCAGTGAAAAAAATTAGAAAATTGTACAGACGAAATGAACAAATATTTTATTTTTAAATAAATTTTATGCGTATTGATTCTGCATATCTTACATGTGCAATTTAAAGCAAAGTAAAGTCAAGTAAAATGCTTATTTGAAGTAATAGCAAAATAGGGTGTGATACGGTATACTGAGACACTGTGAGGTGATATAACGTTTTTATTGTGATCTACGTATATGGTTGTCTACGTATAAAGTTGAGTATATTGCGCACTCTACCTTCTAGGAGGCAAAAGTCGTGTTCCTTAGAGTTATTAGTATGTAGGGGAACGTGGAGCAAAGTGAAACCGTTAAGTTTGCAACAACAATACAAAATACAATTTGTTCTGGAAAATATTAAAAATATTATTAGATACCTTCTGCTATAACATAGAGGTAACTGTTGTTAGTATAACTGGTTCTTATTCTTTTTAAATTTTCTAGGCTCTTAAAATTTCTTCCACTTTGCCCCACCCCTGGGGCAAGGTGGAATGCAGCTAATTAAACATTAATGTTTAGTGGTTAAACATGTATTGGTAAATAATGTACATCAGAACTTTGAAAAAAGGATGTACTGATGTGAAAAGAATCATTTTATCTCTATGTAGATACCTTATTTTTTTACCGCTTTGTTTCATGAAGTGGGTACCTTGACAGAACCAATGTAATCTCTCAAATAAGGTGATTTCAGTTCTGCCGTTGGACATACTCAATTTGGTCCTGATTTTGGCATAGGAAGAATATCTTCAGGAGCAACTATTAGGGACTGAGATTCTGCCTCCACTAATGACGTAATGGGTATAGCTTCAAATATGGCTTTTGAAGATTCTGTAGACAGTTCCCAATTTGGTGCTTCTGATGGAGCGAATGTACTATAAGAAACTTTTTGAGGTAGGTTCCTTTGTTTCTAAATCCAGAGAAAGTATTCTGTGTTGTTGCTACTCTTACAAAGGCTTCTCCAAAGATAGAACTGACTTCTTGGAGAGTCACCACTTTTCCTGGATAATTTCGAAGACAGTTCTTAACAAATGGTGAGTAAAATGTACTGACTGGTAACAAAATCTACCTACTCCTAAAACGAATAATTATAGCTGTAATAATATGCAGTCAAAAGTTTCTGGGCAGAGTACAACAGCAACGTTCCACTTTGCCCCGCTCGAGGCTAACACAAAATGGTTCAAAACAATCACATTAACCTTGCTTTTGTTTGAGAATTCAAAAGAACTGAATAATAAATTTATAAATATAAGATATAAAACAAATAATTTCGTGCTTCTGCATTGTTATGTCAAGTACAATGTTTTTCATTACTAACGTTTCTGTAATGAACAGAGGAAAATCAGAAAAACACAATAACTCGCTCTTCTGATATGTTAGCCCCATGACACTTACGCGCAATCGTGTCATCACACTTTTCGACAGAATACGTGTTCTAAAACTGAAAGGCTCCAAAAATGTAGGTTTTAAATGCTAATTTCACTTTGACTCGTAGTTCCTCTTTGTCTCACCTTCCCCTATGTATTTTTTATCCCTCCTTGCCCTATTTTATTTCACCTTCCCCTATGTATTTGGTATTTTTAAGTCGATTTCCAGTCTCATTTTTCCGAATAACAAGCGGTGTCCCCCATGTCTGGGCCTAGTTTAACGCCCACATTTAGAGACATGTGATGAACATTACGTATTTCGTATACCGTATCTAGCACACTCCGCCTGCCTAAGCTTCTTTTCGTAACACCGCTAAAGAAACGGGCACGTTTTTAAAAGAAAGTACTCTATTCTCTCTATTTTTGCGTCGACTCTAGAACTCTATTTTTGCCTTGACTGAGAATCGACCCGGGATCTAATACGCCCGGGATCTAGAACCTAGTAAACTACCAGGCATATTTTGCACACTAATAGCCATACATTGATCCTAGATCATAACTTATCACACACAAAATGTAGGCGTTTTATCCTTTCATTACATGTTAGACTAATATTAACGAAAAACTGACAAGTTTTTAATTATATTGAGATACAGTAGGATAATTCCCTTTTTTCATAGGTTTCACTTACATTACCAAATTGCGCGGTGCTCTGTCGGATAAACCATTAATTGGACAAAAAAATTAAAGGACACTGAATGTAGGTTATTTCACCTTCTTTTATTTTATATAGGACCATTTAATACGGAAAATGGATGGCTTTCGATTTATTTTGAAAAACAAACTGAAAAAAGGCGTGATTTATATATTTGTTTTACTTAAAAACGTGTATGTGGGCCAAAATTTTGTTGGCAAACCTGATATTCGTGTTCTGACTGCACTCAAAAACATATGTACGAAAAATCAAAACCACTCGAAACCTTTCCCTTTTTGAGCACAATGTGAGTGGACTACGTTTTTTTGTCAGAACCACAAGAAACTTTACCCCCGAATCTCTGTGATAGGAAGAGGTCGTCTGAGACTCAGACTGGCCTGTGGACATGCATATTTTTTATTATGGTGACATCCCAAAGCCTACGAACGTGCAATGGCCGAATATTTTGAGGTAATGGGGAAAATGATGAAACAATAGTGGAATGAAAGGTATGGGCAACGGGAGAACCCTGAGAAAACATGCAACGACTAGAAATAGAAGCCTCGTCCCCGCGTTGGAAGGCGAGAGACCTGCTCTAAATAGGATTGCTTGCCTGCCGTACTTGTTTTGGCCCCGCGAGCCGGCACTTGCCCCTCCGCGCGCCGCCGGCCACGCACGTGGCGCAACGCCCCTGCACTGGCCCGCGCTTGGCTGCGCGCGTGCTCGTGCTCGTGCGCGTGCGCGCTCTTTGGCGCAATCCCCCCCGCGTTTATCGCGGCGAGAGGCCACCCCTCCCCCCCTCCCCCGCCTCGCGAGCGCGCGCCGCTCACGAACGCCGGCCCTCCCTGGGCCGTTGCATCAGATGGCGGCGGCGGCGGCGCAGCAGAAAAACGGAGCGCAGGTGATGTCGAGATGATGCATGGGAGGCGTTGAGTGATGACGAGAGAGGATGTGCTACAGTAGCAGCGATGGTGGTGGAGAAGGAGGAAGCAGTAGTGGTCACGCTGTTAGCGTTTATCATCATCAAAGAATGGGAATGGATGTGGCGACGGAAAGAAAATGCGATGCTGAGGACACGGTGAGACTGGGTAATGACATAAGGCGTCACACGATATTATTCTCCATGAAGAGGACTTCAATACAATAAGAACGTGAAAAACAACATATCTGATTGCATGGTCTTAAGACGAAAATGAAGGTATCATATATTTGTTATCATATATTATTCACAAATGTTTTGAATCATGAAGTTATATCAGTTTCACTATATTTGAAAAAAGTAACAAGTGTTCTGACGTTTTGGAAAATGTTATTTGATTTTCGGGTGTGTGAAATGCACAGAGTCATTGTGTTAATAGTCCTGTTACACAGAAGCAACGAATATAAATGAAATCTGGCGACTACCTCAAATAAAACAAGTATAACCTCTTTGGCATAAATTAAAGGGCTAAGGGTGTACATTTCAAACGTGTTCTCTCAATACTTGATTCTGCATTGCCCAAGTCTCTAAGTTTCGTATTGCAGTCTTGACATCCTCCAATGCCTCTTGCACTGTTGGAACACCGTTCCATTCTCTCACAAGCCCTTTTAATTGCGTAATAACTTACTAGATGCTTTCGGTAGTAATACAATTTTCATTGAAAGTGATCACTTTTCCACCCGGCGTGTCGGATATTGCCAGGCTATGGGGCTGTGGCAGTCGCGCGCTTCCTGTCGCCTATGTACATCACCCGCTTTGTCCCGTGGAATTTCAAGTAACATCAAGTTGGAAACGGAAGCAAGCAGTCGCCGTTGGTACCGCCAGTTCTAGCCCATGCAGAACACGGCCTTTGCTTGCGCAGTGAAACTGATCAAGATGAAACTGAACAAAATCATGAGTTCTCATTTGCCTCCACCTCAGGGCACACTTCTTTGATTATGACCATCGACCGACGATAGGGAATTAATTTCCAGACGTCCTATTTCCCAAGTTCACTATAGCCCAGGTTCAGAGTTCACTTTAACCGAATCTTCTTGTGCTTCGTTGTAACATAAATTATACGCGACCAGTGACTTATGTTCACTATAACCCAGAGTTCACTATATCGCATATTCATTGTAATCGGAGTCAACTGTATTTTGCTTGAAATACGACTTGCTTGAAATACGTACTTAGTGTTGAAAATCAGATTTTAGCACCGACGTGTGATGACAGTATTAACTTTTTCATTTTTCAGAATTGCAGCATTGCAAAAATCATTCTAGGCCGCTTACAAATTGGCGTCCACAAATCCCAGTTCTTCCACCCCGCGAACGTAAAACGAAGCATTTAGATGCCTCAACAAGACGACGAAGAGCATAAACAAACCTGATACTTTCATAGCCCCGAAGATCGAATTAGATTTTTCGAAACGTCAATAAACTTATATGTTTTTCACATACAGCTTCCCTGAACAAATTTCAACATATGTAACATGTGAATGAAGAAAACATGTCCTGAATTACACTATCATTATTAATAATTAATCAGCTTCTTGTTATACGCTTCATAAATATAAATAAAATATTAAACAACTATGCAAACCTATCAAACGTAAACCATATATTAAGACCATGTTAAAGCAATGGCGAAAGAATGTGAATTTAAGACGATTGCTAGAAGCTAATTAACATGTAACTACGGCTTAAGAAACAAACAGTGCCCAGAAAATGAAGCCAAGGTGATGTCAATTAAGTTGCTGGAGAAGAGCACAAGATGAACTTGTGATAGATCTGTAAGTAGGAGCACAAGTTATAAAGATGACACTAGGGGAAGAGGGTTGAAGAGTGATGACTGTGAAGAAGTCGGCGATCCAGGAAATGATGGGATAGGATGAAAGGCTATGTAGAATGAAAAGTATAAGCAACATTTTAGGAGAAGCAATTAACGTCTGTGAAGAAGATGCAGCGGAAATAAAGAAACATTGACACATATTTGCAGCTGATGTGTAAGACTTGTGAGGGGGAGAAAGTAACAGGAGCTGGCAGTTGCGTGAAGGGCGAAGATAGAAAATGATGGTTGCAGTGACAGTGACGTGTAGTGGTGGGTGGCAAATGTTTGGTAATCAACTAATTGAACACTGTGCAACTAGCTGCGTCAGAATAAAAAGCGGTAACGGCGTCGAAGAGTGTACGGAGGTAGGAGAGAGTTAGAAAATGAAGTGGGGATGAAGATGACGATAGTTCGGGGATCAGGAATATGCGAAAAGATAGCAACAGAGGAGTTAAGTTTAAAGATCAGAGTTTGCGCCAGTTATGACGCTGGTGGAAACAGTTGTCGCGGTGACGGTAATAGCAGTGGAAGGTCAGATACAACAGGGTCGGTGGAGCATGAGCTGTTGCTCGCGGAGCGCAATTGCCCTGCAATTCTCGTGGCTCATTAATTGGTCAAGTGCAGTGGGAACGACGTCCGCCATTTCCCGTGCTGCGGCATCGCGTGTGCTGCACCGGCGAACGCGGTCTGCGGCGCGCCGCCGTCTGGTCTCTTAGACGCCTCCGCCGCCGGTGATGCAAGGTGCCCCACTCCATGCAACGCGCCCTGCAGCAGCGCATCGCTCCACCTCGCATTTGTGATGCGACAAGAAAACATCGATGTTGGCAAACATCGATATGAAGAATGCATCGAACAAAATACATCGATGTTTCAAAGCTGGTTTAATAAACTCTACATATTAAATTTGGGCTCACTATATTTAATTTGATAAAGACCTACTGCATTAATATATAATTAAAATTATTAACTTATGGCACAACTATTTATGTGTTCAAACCACACGAACGCGGTTTGCACTTCCTTCATTGAGCTGACTCTCCCTCGCTCGAGATGATTAAAATTTAACTTTTACAAAATTGTGATTATGGGAATCCAGGAACGAAACATCGAAAACGTAATAACATCGAGCACAAACATTCATGTTCAAAATTCGTCGATTTGAACTCATCGATGTTTAAAACATCAATATTTTTTATAAAAACATCGACGTTTAAGACAAATCGACATCGATGTCGCATCCCTTCCCTGCACCTCTGAGCACCGCTGCTTATCACCTCAACACTCGCCGCACCACTCCTCACAGCCTCCCACCCATTCTCGTCTCTACTCTCCCGTTCCGTCCCAAACACCCCGCACCTCATCCTCCGAGCCCCTCTCTGCCTCTCCCCGCTTCGCACCGCCCCGCCGCGCACCGCCCCTCCCCCGCGACCCTCTCATGCCATCCTTGAGCCACACCTACTCCGACCACCCCGCCATCCCCGCCCCACTCAGCCTCTCCCGTCCCCTCGCACCCCCACGTCCCCTCGCATACCGCCTACCTCTGTGCTTTCCTACGCAAACTCATCCCTCGCCTCTCTCCCCCGCACTGGCCGACGCACTATTCCATTCCGGCCTACTCTTTCCACGCCTCCACGTCCTACGCCATCAACCCCGAAAACTTCCCATTGAGGTCCACGCCCCGCCGTTCTGCCTCCCGATGTCAACCCGTGTCTCCCTGTCCCGCCCCCTTCCCTCTCGCATCGCCGGTTCCACACCCACGCAGCGCGGCGGCGGAGACAGCTCGAATGAAGTGAACGCTCCTCGCCAGGACTTGTAGCCGTCGAAGGATGTTATTAAAGTACTTCACAGACGGAATCGGCGTCGCCCTGAAGTGGGACGGGAGGGAAGCGCCATTGTCGCCAGGCGATTGGGAAAGTGGGGGTTGCCCAAGCGCGATCTCAGTTGCGACGCGGCGACGTGCGGCCAGGTGCAAGAGGCGGCCAGCGCCGCGCGAAGGAATTCGGAATCCGTGACATAACGGGGCCGCAGGAAGGGGGCGTGCGGTTCCCACCTCATTACTTACTCCGTCATTTTATATTGTAGCATGCTTTGAGATTTCATTTGCTCGCTACAGCATCTTGAGTTTTCAATGAATTGATTAATCGGGGAAACAGTGATAACCTTCAGTTTTGTTATATTAATGGGCCAAAACCAAAACATAGTTTTCGTCTAAATCTGGATATTTTTGGCGTCTGTGTAAATGTTTTTATGCTAAATATGATTATCTGATGCATGATGTAATTCTTTGAGAATGTATGGTCAGAGAACTTTTGAACCACTGAGAAATTCTAAGATCTTTCCATTTTCCACTCTCATTTTCTGTGAAATGAGGGCTCATATTTTTCTTTACTTAATTTATTACTCGCTTTTCTTCCTATTTAATGTGTAGTAATGATTGCTCTGATTGTCTTTCCATTTTTGCATTTCATAACCGACACTTCATTCAACCTTATGTTCATCATACTTGTATCTTTCGATACTTCATGTTTCCTGCCTCCCGTTGTTTCAACATTTCTGTTAATTACTTATATATTCAACTGTCAATATTCATACTATTATTAATTATACTACAATGCCATGTACTGTCGATGGGGGCGTCGTAAGCATCGGTTTGCCTTGCCAGTACGCAGTCACGCGGCGCCACCAACTCCGCTCACACGCTGTTCGCCACTTTCTCCGGCCGCCACGTGGCGCGCGGAGGTCCAAGTTCAGGTGTCGCCCAAGATGACACTATGAACACGTGTTTCTTATGCAATGGCACGCCGGGTGAAAATGAGCGCTCAACAGATATAAAAATCAATTGTAAGGGAATAGTTCTGATATAACGCAATTCAGTTTGTGTTTAGAATACTTTTTTCTCTACTGTCCAGTGGGAATTTCAAAACGTGAATCGTATAGATAATGTATTTGATCTTATGAGAATGGTTAAATTAATCACATTAAGACATTACAGCTTCACGAACTGACAAAAAATAACGCTTAACAGAAATCTATGTATTTTATACACTCGTCGTCCAGTTAGTTTCATTATTAATGTAAGTGAAATCAGTTGAAGTCATAGAACTTGATAATTTACTGTTGTAACTGGGTCATGACCCTAATACATTTGTCCAAGAACCCTTTTCTTATACTTCTTACAATCATTAATTTATATCTACTAGTATTGTCTGGCATTTCTGCATTTTATTTGTCAACTGAGGGCGACATATTATTTAAGATCTTGAAATGGAAACCATTCACGTTGCGTTATACCTATTGTGCTCTCACCATTGAAGTGTCCTGCAAGATGATGAAAATGATTGTTCGAATGTACTACTTGGGCAAGAAACAAAGTTGTAACAACAAGGTATTGCATTAAAAGAAAGAGAAGAGGCGGAAACACGAAATATTGAAGATGACGCCAACAATGACAAATAGATATCGCCCTAGTAAATGTGAGAAGAAATGAGTAACATGATGACGGATTTAAGAAGAAGACTTATTCTTTCTAGGCAGGAAGAATTCCTCCATTCTCTCTACGACGGATTAGACGAAATCTTTCTATATAATTATTATATTAATATTTTAATGTTTTTCGAAACACTTGATGGGAGACTTCAAATCATTTATTAGACAAACCCAGAGTAAGATAATACATGTATTTGAGGAATAAGCCTAATAGCTGGTGTCACTCTTCGATGATTCATTTTTAGTAGGTTTTCTATATAGTACGCTGTGAGGCCCCAGGTTCGATTCCCAGTGGGGACAAAAATAATGAGGCAGTTTTGCAAATACAAATAGTCTCAGTTTCTATCACTGCATAATAAAAGAAAGGGCAGGAAGATCCAAAAGACTTGATACGGTAATGAGATTGTGGTATGCGCACCACATATCTTACTTAACCCTAAGCCCAGGCCTGGGAACACTGCTATAGCTGTACCCCTCGCAAAAAACTCATCATGGCGGACGCACCTTTGGTGAAGTCAGGGAAAATTAACTGGGAAAGACGCTGTTTCCGGGGGCGGAGTCTCGATTTTTTATTTATTAGCTGGAAAAATTATTCATCTTTCCCTGACGAAGGAGAGATTTTCCCAATATTTCAAGAGAACGAGCCATTACCGGAATAAGTAATGCCAAGATCTTTAATAGAATCTACAGAGGAGATTGCACCATCGTAGAAATGGTAATGGAAAACAATAGCATTATGTTTATTAGAAAAGCGAACCAATGTGCATTTAGCTACATTCAGGGTTATACAATTTGTTTGGCACCAGGCCTCAACCCTGCCCAAATCGTCTTGAAAAAGTAAAGCGTTCGATGTTTCATAAACAGTCATGAAAAAATGAGCGTCATCTGCAAAGATTAAGACTTTACAGTGAAGTAAATTGTCACCTATTTCGTTAACAAAACATTATACAGAGTGGACCGAGTTGTGAGCATTGAAGAACTCCAGAAGTAGCCATAGTAGCCAAGATTTTGACCTGACGCCACTTTAGGAAACAATATGAACCCTTTGGATCAGGTAAGATTAAATAAGTTGACAATTGAATGTGGTACCCAACTATGTAGTTCGTCAAATAAGTATGATTGACCCTATCAAAAGCTTTAGCAAAGACGGTGTAAATACCATCAAATTGGTTACGTTAGTCAAGATTTTGGAATAAGAAGTGATTTAAGGTAGTGAGGTTTGTTAGAGTAGATTCTAGTTAAGAAACCATGTTGCTCAGGTGAGAAAAAAGTCTAAACTTGGAGATCAAGGTGTCATACACTAATTTTTCTCAGTTACTAACGTCGCTAATATCACCAGATTTGAATATCGGAACAATTTTATAAATTTAGCATTTATCAGGAAACATACCTTAAGAAAAGGCTGTATTGAATAGAAAATTGAGCGGGATAGATATACTAAAACGCCAGTTATGAAGGAAGTTCAACACTCAGTGCAACAAATTTGAACTTTGTGTCTTGCTGTGAGATGAAAGCACGTGTTCTTTACTAAATTACACACGCTGATTGCGAAAATAAAATCAGAAATATTCCATCACGTACCAATTTTTCTGGAAAAGTTACATTACATACCACTTTCGAGAAGCTTGGAAATGACTCAATAATAATACAGAAGGAATGTATAGTGTATTAATCTACAGATCATGTAACAAAAATGATTTGTATTACAAAAATTGTTTATATTAAATTATTTGTATAGTTATTTGTTTGTATTTTAAAAGATTAAAAGAAACTTTTGCTGAAAACTTTCCGTTTGTGGGTGGATGGTGGTACTTCTTGTAGGAGTATCCAGCAGTAATCCGCCGAAAGGTTTGATGACCTTCTTCCCCTATCTTTCCATAGCCGCGATATCTTGGTGAAATCGCTTACCGTATTCCTCACTCAAATCTCCAAGATTAGATGGGAAGAAATTTAAATGGAAATGAAGGAAATGTAATTTCAGATACATATTGCACCCCACAGTCTTGTAACAGTTCAGCATGTGTTCAATCAGTTCCTTGTTCTCAGACACTATGTTCCCAAGACATTGTCGCATATATCTTTGAAAGCAAGCCTGACTGTCTTCTCAGTAAACGTCGGCAACTGTTCAAAGGTAATATTTTTCAAGTCACGAATGTGAGGCCCAATGAAAATTCCTTCATTAATTTTTAATGTCAGGAATTTTAGATAGTAAAAATTGAAAACCCTGGCCATCTTTGTCCATTGGTTTCCCAAATCTTTCATAAAGCCTAATTTTAGATGAAGTCGTGGTAACATTTGTCTTCGTCAATTGGGGATTCATGGGACACGTTTTTTCACCAGAATTGAAAATTTGTCTCAAAGTTCGCTCTTTGACAATATAAAGAAGTCCCAGAACTCTGAGATGACCACAGATTTTCCATTTGCTATTCAAATAGCCAGAATACTTTAGGAGTAGCCTTATGTTCTCGTAGTTTTCCTATAACTGAAAAGAAGAGACACTGGCATCGAAGGTTTCTCCTTTCCGTTATGTAAAAGAATGGCTTTGAGACTAGTAATTGAGGAATATATAAATATTCACAATTCTTTTCGATTGTGAATCTTATTAAATTTTTAAGCACCCCATTTATGTTATTACAATATACGAAACTTTGTGTCATTTTTCTATTCCGTTGGTGGTTTTGGAATTGGGACAGAATCAGAATATGGAACTGGACGCAATGCAGATTCCAAATTTGGATACGAATCTGTATTTTAATTTACTTGAGAATACTGTTACTTTCGTTAAACAAAAGTAGCAAACTGTAATGTGGTCTCTAGGTTACCACCACAACTGTGTCAAATGGCATAGATGGGTATATTCCATGCAAACAGGATCTTAAATAACGGGAGCAACATCAGCAACAGTTCCGTGGTGAGCAATAATTATTCTGATCTATCTTTGATTCAAAATTCAAATCGAGTACTTTTCTGGCAATCGGAGAAAGTGATATCTTTGAGACTTAGTCGTAAACTGGCCACACACATAACAGTAAAGATTTGATGAATTAACAGATGTCCTAGACATCGTTGAGTATAAGAAACACAAGAACACGCAGAAACAATATTCGTCATGCCGGTCCGGATGGCCGAGATCGCTAAGGCAGTAGTGCCGTAGCGATCTCGGACCGAAGGATCGCGGGTTCGAGTCCCGCCTCGGGCATGGTTGTATTGTGTTCGTCTTTTCACCCCCTATCATCATCATATCGTGTCATCCCCACAGTTACCATACCGTTACAAGCAATAGTGGTCGCTAATGACCTAGTAGTTGATGCGACCTTAAATAACAAAAAAAAAAAAAAAAAAAAAAAAAAAAAAAAAAAAAAAAATATATATATTCGTCATGTTAGCGGATTTACAAACTTCAAGAAGAGATACTGCGTGATCTCACTATGAATTAACTGATGCAAGTGCAACATTCATTTACCTACCCCAAGGGCTTATCTCACCTTCCCTTCTCTAATCACAACACTAGACGATAATATTCTTAAAATAGAATGTAACAACATAAATAACACAATCGATCAAAGATTTAAATGCGTTTCCAGAAGAAAGTTTAGGAGATAGCGAAAAAGGGTTTTTCACTATTGTCATCAGGGCATTGAACTACGTAACAATCACATATTTTGTTGCAAATTTCATTGTCGCACTGTGTTATCTATACCATCAAGCCAGCATTCAAATTTATTTTTTCAATTGCATGAAAGGAATCTGGAAGATGATTACGTAATGTATAGATATCAATTTTATCCAAGGGAGCAACAGAATCAAGTTTCACTGTTTGGGGAATAATACAGATTTAAAGTGTTTGGTAAATTATTAATGGGCAAACTATAATTATCAGAAATGCTTCTTCTATAATTTGGCTGATGTAGATAAAACGCTCCACAATAGCATTTTCTTGGTGCAAGAGTTACCGATCCAATTTGAACCGTATTCATTTTGCCACAACAACATGTCATCAAGGTCTGTCTCAGTTTTAACAATTGCTAATAGACGATTCGGTTTATTGAAACATATGGCATGAAATATATTTCTCCCATTCTCTTATAGTGACACGTAAGAAAACGCGTGAGTACGCGTGAGAGTTCGTGTACGTGTCACACTAAACGCGCAGTATTAAGACATTACACTTAATTTTACTTAACGACGTGACAACTATACTTTCTCCGCAGCCCTGTACGAGAAGGTGGGAAAAATACTCAATTCTGTGCGTAGTTTGCTGTCATTAAATTCATTAAGGTAAATGCAATATTGACGTTCTCAACGCAAATTTGAATCTGAAAACGTCTCGCAAAAATGAAGGCGAAAAGGTGACGAGTTCATTGCACCCTGGAGGAGTTGCGAAGTGAATGTCTGGCAGGTGTCTGAGAGAACATGACTTCCGTAGGTATGTTGCGCTGACTTTCGCACGAGATAACGGACAGTTGTTAAGGTGTCGACTGTCTTAGTGATTACATTTTATTTGAAACTTAACTTTGTTTGAAAGGAAAAGCCTGTCGGTGATGATGCATCAACAAACGTACTGTCAAATACGACGCACGTAATTTACAGTAATTTCCTGTATTGTGGAGACTAAGACAACAATTAGTGTTTTACTGTACTGTAGAACTAGGAGAACAGAATTTTCTTAGATGTGTTGCACTGATTTTTGATCGAGATACAGACAATACGATATACACAGAGTCGTAGTGATCACATTGTATCTGTAACCAGAGGTTTTCTGTAATGCAAAAGCTTGGTGCTAACGTTACTAAAGTAACTATCACTTTAATATGATTTTAGATATGCAATTTACAGTATTTTGCAGTATTATACTGTATTTTGGCTATACCTTCGATTCCAGTTTCGTTCGTAGTAACATTTCATTTTTTCCCTAACATGTTCATCATTAAGCAGTGCTGTCGATACTGCGTGTAGGTATTTGATATCTTGGGCCGATTATCAGAATTTTTGTCGGCTATCTAACGGTGTCTCCCAAGTCTGACATACTTTCATTCCCTCACTTGGGTGATAAGAGAGATATGTGGCGAACATGACGTATTCACTTCACCGTAACTAGCCTCGTAACTTCACCGTAACTAACTTTGCCTCGAACGGAAATCGAACGGATAAGCTAGTACGTTGCCCATGAGCGCTCCTAGAGGACTCTGTCAATTCTATTTTCTGCCTGTACTTGGCGCGAGAGCCAACTTACGAGCCAGGGCATGCCAGTAGCGTCCCGGCCATGGTGGAGGGGTACGTGTGGTTAGCACGAAGACATTCCCACGCCGGATTCTGGTCTTCTCAACCTGAGACGTGAGTTTTCTCATCGCCACGCGACAAATTCTGAGACTTGCAAGGAAAATGCACATTATAATTTGCCCGACCGAGAATCGAACCTGGAGTCGCTTTATGGAAAGCTAGCACGCTGCCCGATGCGCTAAACCACGAGGGAACGTCTATTGATGCGTAATATACCCTTTTCCGTACATTTTCATGACACTCTAAGAAGGAGCGAGTTTTTAGAGGTTTCACAGCACATACAGAAGTGATAAATAACTCGTTCAATTCCTCTTGATAATACGATAGAATTGACGCTATTTTTAGATGAAACCTGCAAGAAGCCTAGAATGTTTTAGGTGGTGGGAAACGCGGTCAAGTCTTTCTTAGTAGTGAAACAATGTGATTTACTGTAGTATTTCCAGTATAATGTGAACCCACACAAGTTAAATCATCAGATAGATATTAAATATATTTTTCCAATACAACATATCCTTAAAACGTATTTCTAGTAATTTTTTGTCATGTAACTTCATAACTCCCAAGGATTAACCATCTAAGTAAGTGTACTATAATATTTAAAATTTATTTTTAGCCCGAGTATAAACTTTCATATCACAAAGAATATTTTAACAGAAGAATAAACGCGCGAGACGACTCGCTAAGTTACAAAGGCATCGCGGCCGGCAAACGTCCGTTAGAGGAAGAGAGTCGGAGAGAGTTTGAGTCGCCTCCAGAGCCGGAAGCAGCGCGAGTTCTTCATCGCGTAACTGTGGCTCTGGGAACGACTCCTAACTAAATGGCCACAACCCATGCCTTTCATCTATTTAGTGCCTTATGACATGTGCTGAACAACGCTAGTTCATGAAACATTTTGTCAGAATTTCATCATTTTCCTTGCTTCTAAGTTCATTCACATCTTTCACGCAATATCAACATAATAAGTTTTTATCAGATCATCTCAATAATGGTCAAATGCTAATGTTCGGAAACGAAAATAAAACAAAAAAAATAAAGTTATCTGTTGTTGCAAATGTTTCAATTCAGCTTGACGGGACTACTTAATACGTAAGCCATTTGACCTAAAACATTTGCGAACAAGTGACAGGCATCTACCGACCTCTAAGGCCAGCGAGCAGCAGCCGAGATGGTAAATGTGTTGTAGATACAAATTCTGTATATGGCCAATGTGTTCAGAACAGAGCAATCTTTTCTTTTATCAGATATATTCTTTTCATAAATGCAACATGACCATGTAGATTTAACCCTCTGGTATTGCAACAGTTTTAAGGTTATTCTTTTCCAGGCAAATCAGGCTAAAAATAAGTTGTTTCAACAAACAAAATGTTTAAAACGTGAAAAATTACAAAACAGTTATATGTGAAAGAAATAATATAATTTATACAAGAGCAAAATAATATAAGAATACTCAAATATAAGAATACATAATAATATAAGAATACAAAACAATATAATACAATAATATAAAACAATATAAAGAATATATATAAGAATATATATAAGAATATATATATACAAGAATATAAAACAATATAATACAATATAATATAAGAATACAAAATAATATAAGAATAAGGAGCATACGAATAAAAAACCAAAACTAAACACAGCCAAAGCAAATTGTTTGTTGACGATCTGATCGAAATCTTGTTGAATGACTACTTGCTCTCTGCGAGAAATGATTTTACAAAATTGATGTGATAGTTGAAAAAACTGTTGAAATAGATCAATATGCAACATATTGAAGTTGAAAAACAAAAATCTCCTAAAATTCTCCCATGGATAGATCCTACACCCAAAATTGATTTATCTTTAAGGAATATCAATATAATATAACAAAGCTCAAAGATTGTCTAACTAAATTTTTCCAGTTATGCAATATATGTAAAGAACGTTACATTGGGTACACAAAAGATAATACGAAAGACACTGGCACAGAAGTTTGTGTATTACGTAAAACAATCGAGAATCAACTAACACAGTAAACTACGTCCTGCAACTGTTATTTCTAATGTTCTATAAATTCAGGGAAGGGAAATATTATAAATAAGTTTTCTAACCACGTGCCTCTGTAAGGAAAAAGAACGTGTTGTGCGGTGACGCAAAGGTTGACAACTGTGCTCTTCGCAGTTTCCCGCGTTGCCTGCTCTCGCGCGGCTGCAATGTATGGCTCGGCAAGGCGAACTCCATCGGTCAAACTGTCTCGTCGAAGGCCTAACGTATTAATTTGCTTCCGGAGGCGTCTGCTGGCACCGCGCTGTGTACCTTTCAGGATGTGCTCCATAAAAGGAGAGAACATGACCGCGAGAGATACCGCGTTCACTGTTGCGAGTCGTGCAGGCAGACGCTCATAACACAAAAGTGGAAGAGTGAAAAGTCCTCAAGACGGATGGAGTTCACTTGGAGACATTTGAAAGGCGTTGTGAAAATCGGTGCAGGAAAGGGAGTGCAGGGGTTGGGCAAGTACAGCGTTGCTTCTGCATGTCATTGCATCTACGTCATTATTTTATCTGGCTTTACGCACGAGACACGTATATAGTATGTGAGAATCGACTTTTTTGCACACATTTCATTTGCATTCACATTGATAGTAACGCTTATTAGATGCTTCCTGAGAAAGAGCCGGTCATACACAGCTACCAGTACTTTTTCACTTACTATAGGTTGAGCTTACTCGCGTCACATAGAGAAGTGCGAGTGTTAGTGCTCTGCGTGCGCGTAGGCAGATGGTTGTGCTTCGCCTGGACCAAGTACCTGCTCCTCGAGGGCCTTACCAAGCTAGCAGATAAGGGATCCCACCCCTAAAGGGAGGCGCCGGCTCTCGAAGACGGGAGGACTTCTCGCCTCATACATTGGAATTAATTCACATACCGATGGCCCTCTGATACTACGGGAACAGCAAAGCGGGATCCACGGCGGACACCAGAATAAATAGCAAAATAATTGAAGCAAACATATAAATACTTCAGCACTATTGTTTCACGTAAGTTAAAAATATTACAATCATATTCTGCAAGTGTGTGTTAAAATATTTTCAAATATTATAAATTATTTTCAGGTAAAACAGTTTGAGGTCTGGTAAGGGCATACATATACGAGTGTTTTGGACATTTTCTGTACTTTTCCGCGTGTACACACATTGCGTAGTATTTTTTTAAGAATTATTTCAACATGTATAATGATTCTCCAAATGAACAATTATTTACATTGACATATTATTCAGCCTGACTCCTACGACACTATCTCACACTGTGCACGTCAGTCGCACAATGTAGGTTTTTCATTATTAGTATCAATAAGCAGCCAAACGTCACCACAGACTGTTAGGATACTTGAATGCTGACCAATGGCTAGTCAAATTTGGAAGTGAGTGCTACGCCCAACTTTGACCTACCGTAAGTTAAACTGATGGCTTATTTCCATTCCTAAATTTGAATTTCTAAGACAAGTGGAACATTAGTTTCAAAAATTTTAATTTTATTTCAATTTTGTGTAATATCCGTTACTTACAGTTAAAAATGAACATGAGATCAGGAATACAATACTGCAATTAGAACTCTCTTATTTACAGTGAGAGGTAAATCAATTTATGGATTAGTAAGTTATAATTGTTTGTGGATTATAGGAAACGGTGCACAGTTGAAAGTTTCTGGATGCCAACAAATTTTCTTCCGTATCGCAACCTAATTATCTGGCGATATTGCTCAGATTTGTAGTCGACATTATGTTCTGTTAGTTACAATTCTCGGCCAATTAGCCGAACGTTTCCTCTAGTAGCAAGAAGGCCTTCCGATGAAGAGCCCTGACGGCCGCCAGGAAGGCCGGTGGCCTGGGAAATGGCGCTCCTCCTTCCGCGGGCGTCGCTCGGTTGCGGCAAGCAGTTTCTAAAGAACGGTTTTGCCATAGAGCACGGGTGCGGGCGATCGCGGGCGGGGAAAGCGAGGGCTCCTCGCGCGCTCGTAAAACTTAATCGTTGGCGCCTGCGCGACGGCGTTTCCGCGGGGGAACCTCATCAGGTGGGAAATCTCATTGTTCTGTCTACTCCTTCTTCATGCTTCTGTTTCTCCTTCTCAACCTCATTTTCTCTTTTTTCTCTTTCTACTCCTTTTTATTTGTGCTCTTCTTCCTCCTACGTTGTTACAGTCGAATTTGGACTTCATTCTCTTGCAGTACTGCCGAAGTCTTTTTGTATATTTTGTAGATATTTTGAGAGAAGTAGATTTTGAAAGATAAACAATACGAAATGGTGTAATGAATTCCTTATTCTGTTCCTTTCCCTACGTTTTATCTTCTTCTTTTCTTATTCCTCATGCCCCTTTCTCATCTTCCTCTACTTCCTCCTCTTTTTTGTTCTTCTGCTTCGAGAAATCCCATCCAAGTGATCCTCTGGTCCTTCTTCTTAGATCGTGTTAAAAGTTCATCAGCGCCAGAACTGGAAACTAGGACCTACAGGTTTACGAATATTCGGTTATGTGCTCGTAACTATGAGCGAGTGTGATAACATCCACTGCATTTCTTAGTGATGGATTCTTCCAAGGCTACGTAGTTTTTGTTGATTCTTGTTCTCGACTGCCATTGGTATCTTTCAGTCATCACTGTATGGAATGAGAGATTTTCACTTATGTTACAGAATTACTCCTCATAAAAGCATAAGTTACAAATATATTCATGACTCGCCGTGGTAGAGCTTGCCTGGGTCCCGGTCGGCAGACGTTGCTTCTGACCTCCGAAATATTGATAGAGGAGAGGGGGCGCATGCATGTTTGGGATTCCTACTCTTACAACAGAATATAATTTAAATCATAAATACTTAATTTAATCAGGTAGTAGAAATATATATCCCATTTTACAAAGAATACTGGCTCACACAATATTTCTCTTACAATTTAAATACTTCCTTTCCTCACAAGTCAATTAATGTTCTGCTCTTTTCGGCGATCACCCCAAAGTCTTTCCCATGCTGGCGAAGTGGCGCTGGTCAGCGACGAAGTCCTATTCATGCGCGAGGGATCGAGTGATCCCCCACACGGCGCACGTTCTATATCGGGGCTCCGCGTGAATTCGCGTGAGCACGGCTGTCCTCACTCGTTCAGCGGCGGCGGACTAAAGCAGTGTCCCCGGGGAGACGCCACGGGTCGTGCGCGGTAGAGCCTTAATCGCTGTGACTCGTCCCCGATCGCGGTCAGTAGCCGGTCACACACAGGAATCGGACCCGTAAACAAATGTTTGATCTTTGCTGCATGATCATGTTCTCGCGGTATCGGTAGCTCCGACGTTGCATCCAGGGCGACGCGGCACGGCTCGCATGAAAGTGGCCTGAAGCGAGCACGCTCAAGAAGAACTATTGAAGACTTTTGAAGAACTATTGAAGATATATTTTAGAAGAAGCTCGGCAAAAAAAATATCATACGAGGAGCTTGACAAAAATATTTTTAAAGAGTACGTTGCGTCCCCGCTATTTATAGGTTTCGCGGGCTCTCTCCCACGCCGATGACGCGGTGGCCCTATCGCTAATCACATACGCGCTTATAGGTATCGTGGATTTTGGACATGTCTGTTCGCTGGCGCCACCTGCCGGCGCTTTCCTAAGATGACCTGTGACGCTTTGCTGTACCTGATCGTCTATACGCTTACAGATCTAACGTCACGACTCTTCCCTTAGTCTTTGCGAACACAAAAGGATTTTGGTACCTCGCTCCGGATTAGGCGGCCGCCCGCACCCAACTTTTCCTCGTTTGCCCACGAATCCTGACAGCGAACGTCCTCAGAGTTTGGCAGATTTAGAGAGATATTTGTTGATGTTTCGATTACGTACAAATACCGAGATGTCCGCATGGTCGCATAAATCTTGCACTCTCTGAAGCCTAAATGCTTGTTTTTTTACGCGAAACAGTAAAATTATCTTGTCATGTTCCCTGGTTTTGAAAGAGAACCCCACAGTACATTGTTAGTAACATTCTACTCGGAAGATACATTTCTGGGGTGCGTCTACACAAGGTGGTAAATGCATGATTTCGTACGTTTATAAATTTGCTTATAATGGGATATCACAGCATTTCATAGTAGTATTACAGTAGATCATTTCTACTAGAGAGTATATTTCTACTGCAGTGCCTTGTCCAAATGTAAATATTGATCAGGTGAAGTTAAATGGTGATCAGAAAATTTTCCATACATGACAATAACCAACTAACTCATAACACAAATATCATTGTTTTAAGAATACAACTAGTTTATGATTTGAACAATAGCTGTAAGAAGGTTAAGAACATCAACCATACTTTACATCGCAATATTTTAAACTGAACAACACGTCTGTCTATATTGTGTAAGACACTCTTATCCATTACAATATTTATGTACATCACGGCGAGTGAGGACTTGAATTACATAACACAGAAAATATGTGTTACAGGAACATTAATTCTAACTTTGTCGGAAAGCCACAGCTGCAGCAACCGTTGAAGAGATACAACCTAGATCAAGTGAATTCTTATTCGAGTAACCTACGGAGGAAGAAAGCTGTACAACAAGCATTTGGAGCATCACTGAGAATAAGTTGCTACATCAATAAACATATATTACCATCCCTTTTACTCACACGCTTATTACAACACTCCTCCATAGCTAAAGCACATACTCTTCACGAAACTTTTACATCATGGGTTTCTGTGAACGAACCACAAAAGCGCGACAATTCCTTAAATTATCGAATCGTCACATCTCGTGTATGAATAATTTTCAGTTTCGTTCAGTTCTTAGTCAGTACGTGACCTCTGTTGTAACAAACCGGTGTTGTTCCCAGGGTATGGCTACACCGAGTGGGTGGCTCTCAAGTTGCACGCATGACTCACATGCTCCTGGGTCACATATAATACAGGAGTGTGCTCCTCAACTGATGCGTCGGAACGCGCGGAACGAATGAGTGTTGTTACTTGTAGCGGGAGAATGGAGTAGGGGAGGAAGGAGAAGAAAAGAGATGATGGGCGACGAAGGGTGGGAGTCACAAACAAAGAAGAGTTGGAGACTGTGGAAGCGTATGCTGGTCCGCAGCTACTAGAGAGTATTGGCAGGTGAGCTATATTTATTTCTCTGGCATTTAAGTGTTGGTGTTACAAATCTGCTGACTCATTGTTCCCGCAACAGCGTATGCACACGTGAATGCCGCGAACGTTTGAACATAAATAAATTCAGCTGCATCTATATTGCGAAACGTTGCTGTCCGTTGGCCACTTTCTTGACGAAATTTAAAAAAGAACACTTTATGTTGAAACAAAAGCACATGTATTTTTTATTTGAATTGTTTTGTAAACTTTACATTATTTTATCTTATTAAAAATAAGAAAATACTTTATACTATAAGAAATCCACGTTTTGATATTTTCTTAACGCCAAAAGCACTCAAAAAAACATTTTTTTGAAAAACAATAACAAATAATAATTTTTACTGTCTCTTAGAAACCTGAAAAAAATCCCATATGTTTCTCTTAAATCACGAATTGTTGTCTTTTTTCAGATTTTTTCGAATGCCGGGCGATAGAAAAAAAATAGAAACAATTTTTACCAACTTCCCACCTTTAAATCGCCTTGATTTTAAATACATTTTGAAAACTACTGCAATAATTCTCTCCGTATATTTTTTAATTTATTTTTTATTAGCATTCGATTTTGTATTTGTATTTTTAAGTGTATTTGAATTTATTTGTATGCATTGTTGTAGCACCCAGTAATATTTTGACTCCGGAATGTAGTTACTAATTAACATTTTTTAAATTTTTTTAAGTATTTCATACGATAATAGCATCGCTTCCTAGTTATACGGATTGTAATATGTGTTGCAACAATCTGTTTGGTATGTCATTGTCTGCAAACTTCTATGTTTTCTTCTAAACTCTGTTCGATGTAGAAGTGGGGACCTATCCACCAGTAGCATACTTAGAGAGTTTAGTGACAATGGTTTCCTATAAACTGCTAAACTAAATCTTCTCTTAGCTTATGATATACATATACAAATTATTATAAATAATTAGAAAGATTATGAATATGATTTTGCTCCAGCAGAAACAAATTGTGAACTGTGTGCAGAATCTTCAAAAGCTACAGCGGAAGCTTCAGCCATTACGGCATTAGTGGAGGCAGAACCTTAGGTCCTCATAGTTTCTCTTTACGAAATTCTTCCTGTGCCAAACACTGGAACTATTTCAAATAAGTCCACACTTAGGGCTGAAAAAAAGACATAAAATGTCTTACTTGAGAGATCTTAAATGTTCTGCCAAGGGACCCACTTCAAAAAACATAAAACAGTAAAAAATAAGTTACAGTAAATCTTCATTACATCAGTATATGATTTGTGTATTTTTATTTATATTATATACCAATATTTGTTTAAGTGGTAATAATGATTATCTAAATAACTTTGTATGACTTTGCCTTAGGGATGGAACAAACTGAAAAAAAATGACACCCAGAAAATTTAACAAAATAAAAACAGTTCTGCTAAGAGGAACACTGACTGTCCATATGTTGTAGAAAAATGTATCTAATTATTTTTGAAGTGTGAGTCAATATTTTTTATGTACACTGTGTTGTTGCTACACGATTTCAGATCAACGTTGCCTCGATTTCTCAACGTTCTCTTTTATTACCATTAATCACTGATCGGCCTGACAAGACCTCAAATATTTTTAATGACATTTAAACATTAATATTTTTCTATAAAATATAACATACAGTTATTTACAAGAATTACATAATCGAAAAATAAAACATTAGTTAATTGTCTTGGGAAATTGAAAAATACTTTAACGGGATTTTCCCAATATAGAAAGTTTGAATTGCATAACTTATTTATTTTGCATTTTTAAATTTTAAATTTTGAAAATACACATTTTTTACAAGTATAGGGTTTTATGTGTTAGAAACAAAACAACCGTGTTGTATTCAACAAGAATGATAGCATTAACCCTTAACTACTCTCGTGGAGTTCACTTACGCCTAAGCTCTGGCGGGGTCCTCAGGTGCCCCAAAGTGTATATCACTATTTATCTCAACGAAATAAACATTTCATATTCTGTTATTTCAATCAGTTTACAGTGTTTATAATTATAAGAAAAAAGTAGATTACAAACAATTTTTACACACTGAATTTCTGTGATCTGGGCAGATATGTTTACAACACTTCTCGCAAAATGTCCTCGTCTTACTCTCCGCATTTCTCGCACACATTTAGCATCTTGCTTTTCTAGTTGGCTACGACTCGGAGGATGTTGAAAGAATGGAAGTTTGGTGTGTGATTATACTGTAATACAATCACAACAGTCAAAATACACACAAAACATCAATCAAGGGAATGAAAAGTAACTTACGTTAACACTACGGTGGGGTATTCTGAAACCTTTTCCTCTCTAATTCCAAAAATAAACATCACAGCACCTTGCACAACCAGTAAAAACAAATAACACAATGCCACAGAAGTATACTGGCTATATGAGCGCAGTCTACTAATTAGTCTACGAATTATAATGACATTACTTCGGCTGGGGAACGCCAGGGCCCCATCAGAGTAATAAAGGGTTAATAGCAAAAATAATATTGGACGTATGTGAGTTAAGGGCAGGTTGAAAGTATCCGGGCAAGTCAGACAAAGCGCAGTTACTCTCGGAGCAATTTTGTCGTTATGAAATAAGAACCTCGTTGCGTCATGGTTTATTAAGTCTGCATTATTATTTGGTTATTATAGTGAACATTATGAGAAGTAATAAACACATTTACGACATATTATTAATTATATAATTAGCCTCAACCTTGTTTTGTTTCGTTCCTAACACACTTAAATACGCATTGTTTTACATAAGGGAAATGCCATACGTTGAAAATGCGGAGTTACGAGGAAAAAAAAATTATGCTGCCATCGGCATTGCCAAAACGAGGAATATGTTCCACTCAAAGAAATGCGTTTAGAGAACCCATATTTGTTACGTGTACATTCTTACTCCACATGCAGAATTTAATTTTAAAAAAGTGTGGGGAGAAAACATTTCATTTTACAATGCTTAGTAAGATACATATACTAGCAATCATTTAGATCAATATACGCCAATAAAGACGAAGATTGGTTAAAATCATTAGGGCATGTCCCATAGGCTTTCTGGAGTAAGTAAAATACCAAGACTGATTTATTATATTTTATTCTATCTGACTAGCTTGTATAATCTCAGTGATGTTGGTAAAAAAAAACGGTCTGTAACTAGTGATATCACTCGGAGTCAGCCGTATTATAATTTTGGTGCGTCATATTATATATGTTTTGATAGCGAAAATAATAAGAAATGTCGATTTATATATATATATATATATATATATATATATATATATATATATATATATATATATATATATCGCTGCCTCGCGTCGTGCCTGGTGAATTGCTGGTGGTCAACGGGATGGTTCTGGGCGGGACGGGTCGCGACGCGATGGGGCGGGGCGGGGTGGGGTGGGGTGGGGCAGGGCGGGCAGTATGGGAAGGAGCGGAGGGCGACGATTAAGCACCTAGTTGTGCAAACAATGGCCGGCAGCGCTCCCCCGCCCGACAACGCTGCTTCTTCCTGGCCACAGACCGCGTCGCCTGAACCTCCTGCGGCAGCCCCCGCCCTCCCTGGCCCCGCGCGCCAGATCTTTATTTTATGTGGTTCTGCCCTATTTCGTTCTATTTTATTCTGCTTCATTTTATTTTATTGTGTTATATTTTATTACACTATTGTATTCTATTTTATATTGTTTTTCATAAAGATTTTGTTTACTTTACTTCAATTAAAGCTTGCAATGAATTTGACGACGATAATAACCAATTTAATTCGGTCATCAATTCCACTCTCGCTGTAGATGAAGCTTTACTATATTGCACAGAAATCGTTCGAGATTATGAGGGAGAGGATCGTCTCAAAACTAAGAGTGGATTCATAATTTACTAATTCAGAGCAGAGCATGAGAATCTACAGTGGATTATAGACTTTGGATTATGAACTCACCATTCTCTTCACAACCTTCATAGAGCTAATGTATCAGAAAATGTAGAGTTTGTAGACTGCAACTCACCTGCAACAAAGACAATGCCGAACTTAAATAGAATGCAACAAAAAATTGAAGTACATTTAACTAATGTAAGACAACATATATCGACAATATACTGCAGTGTCATCGGAAGATATCAATGCCATTCGAAAATGCTTGATAAATGTGAAATAATGTATTTCTTCTTCCTACCTAACAACATACTTTTAAATAACTTTCAATAACACACCTTTTTCCAAAATGTTGCAAAATGATTTTTCCGCTTGTTACAGAATTTGACCAAAAATCGTATAAAGAAGACACTGCACTGATGACTGAGGAAACGGAAACCAAGCGCAAGAAGATTGCAATCGCAAGCCCCCATGACACAAGAGGCATTTGGTTTTATTTAACTCGTGGTACCTTTGCGTTCGCTGTGTTCCATTCGGCCAGGCACCCGACGAACGCAAAGTCCACCGCCCCGGATAGTGGCTAAGCACCCGAGGGGCTCGGCCGGCGCTCGCCACGCTTCGTGCGCCGCGGTTGGACGGCGGCCTCTGAACGGAACCCCCGACAGAGAAAGCAATACTTCATCACTTACTCAGAGGAAACACTGGTGGACGCTATTGCCACGTACGCGCTCACATAGTTATTGTTAGTTATACGGATGCAGATTTTTCTTTCGTATATTTACTGCTTATTCTATCTGTTCACTAGTAGTATCTTGCAAAATCTTCAACCTAGCTTCTTCATGAACTGGAATGTCATTAATCACAGAAAACGGGGGTCTTTGCTTTGATAGCGTTTACCCATTAATAAAATCGTACCAGAAAAATGCAAAAAATGCTAGACAATAATGCAAATATAGTAAACAAAAGAGAGTAACCGAGATATTTATTACGTGTCAGAAAAAATCCAATGTTATTTTTATCTCCAATATACTGTTACCTGAGAGAATTGATACAATAAATTATGAATGTATGCGTCAGAATATAATTGCTTAAATCAATCCATGTTTTATGAACGTATAAATTTCGCAATTACAGTAACGCCAAAACGATATTTTCTTAAAAAGGTTCTAATTTATTCAACGAAACTTTCCCTACACGACATGGTTTTATTCTTTTAAAATATTCTTAAAGTAATATTTCGATTCTACTACTAGGAAACCTAGAAAGTAAGACATTTCGAAAAAAATGTCCTTTGCAAGGCGATAGATGACATTTGGCAAGAGAATGGGAGAAGCTTATAAGCGAGTAAGCTAGCCCAGACCAAAGAAATATTAGAAAACTAAATAGAACGAGAAAGTCTGTGATAGTTTACTTTGTATTTTTAATATTTTCTGCAATTTGTGAATTATTTTACAGTACCATTATAGGGTATATGCTTTTGGTTTTTATCATAGTTGAACCATTTTATTGCACCATTTTATTTCAATGTACAGCCTGAACGAATCTTTTTACGAAATATTGCTTCAATAAATACCAATTTTCCAATTCAAATCAGTGATTAAAGACTTTTTCTAATTATTTTTTAATTTGTTTAACTTAATTACAAATCTTTTTCATCAATAATATATTGATTTGTTATCTCATATTAAGAAAAATATTACAAATTGACCGATCTTCTAGAATTCTTATGAACTGGGGAAGTAGATTCTGCAGACTCGTCCATGAATCGTCCATGAATCATCCATGTACGTCATTTGTCGCCTATACATGTTTACTTCACTCAAATATTATCCCCATTCTTATTGTTAGGTGTAGCCTGCTTCACCAACTAATTGTGACCTTATTATGAATTTTATTTAATTACGAATTTTAAAATATCACACCAGTCAAATTAATTCTACTAATTCTACTACACAATTTGATTAATTCTAATTAATAAAATTGTTTCTACCGCTCTATAATTTATAATTATTGTAAATTGGAAGAGCGGTCGCTAACGTAATTACTTAGAGGGATTCAAGGGCGCTTTACATGTGCGTTACAGATGGCGGAAAGGATATTGAAAATATCCCATACTTGCAGTACATAATTTATGGACGGACATTAAGCTACCTTTAAGATAAATGCGGTTTGGAACAGCTTTCTACATATTCTTCATAAAGATAATATCGGTTAAGTTGCGAAAGTATTCACGTAGTCGAGATTTATAACTAACATCGATTCTGTTTATAATCATTAATAACGAATTATACTATTTGTGTTGTCTGGCATGTGTCGTTGACCGAATTTCATAATTCCTCACAGCAGAAGAGTTCGTTCAGAGGCAGCATTGCCGCTCAGTGGAAGAGACCGGGAGGCCCTAGAGGTCGAGTCTCGACGGAAGCGGATTTTCCACTCTAGCCACAGAGCCAAGTCGAATTAAGGCTTTCTGGGAAGGAAAACTGAATGGCTGTTCTGACCGGTAGTTTTTCGTGGTTTCTACGAGTACTACCAGGTGAATGCCGGAATGCAGTTCCCGATCGCTCATTCCTTCCGATTGTGAGCATCTCCTGTCCCTCCCACCCGCATGCGCTCGTCGGGGACCAGTCGGGCGGTGCGCCGCTGAGCAGGTGGGCAGGATGGAGCGAGGAGGAAGATCGTCGTCTCCAGGGATAAAATACTAACTACACTTACGGGGCAACTGCTTTTCTGCCACGAGTGACCGCGTCGCGTGGCGCGCGATGTCCCGGCCATACTATCCGCCGTCGCGTGAGCGGGGCCCTCCAATGAGAGATGGGCGCGCGTTTCGTTGAGGCCGTTTTTAAAAGCGGCGACGCGGATTTACGAGCGCCATAAATTCGCGAGCGCCTTCGCCGGAGCCGCTCCTCCTGGCGGGGCTCGCTCCTCGCATCTGGCGCGTGGCGCGCCCCCTCACTCTTGTGTCTGCGCGTGTTCTCTCGTCTCCCTTCAGACCGTGTGTCCTCTCGGGACTTGTGCCCCCTACTATCACACACTGTATTATAAGAACATGCATGGGTCAAACCGTCGAATGTTCATTAATTATGTTTTGACACACTTGTTTGTGTTTTCATGATAATACTTCGTTATTACTACATGCTGTTGGAGTATCCTGTCCTTTACTCCATTTCATTTCAACACTTTATATCACTGACAAATGTGTTACATTTATGATCTGGGCTGTCTGGGTGATGCCGTGACGAAAGCTGAGGTGATGACGTTTCGACCAGCATATCGCGATCTTCTTCAGGGCTGTAGTGCTCTACAGTCCTGAAGAAGACCGCGATATGTTGGTCGAAACGTAGGCTTCGACGCTTCCTCATCCTTCGACACGGCGCGGTGCGACTCCAGGCGTCACCCTAACACCCCGGGGGGCTCTGACCGCGGAAGCCTACGACATCGTCTTACATTTGTCCTTCAAGGCATAACCCATAATCTCAATTCTTTCACTAGACACTAATATGTCCTTGATTCCCGCAACTTAACAATATCACTGATATTGGGCCTAGTGAAATTTCACTATTTATTGCTATGGCAGCACACACCGATAAATAGATTAGTTTTACCAAGAGTGGAACGTACTCTCTCTGCGATCAAATCTCCTACGTTTCCTCTACTCTGAATCCTTTTCGGCGGTTATTCTTCCTCTGGTCCCCATCCTAATCCGTAATCCTTCCCTATTCCTGGTTTTTGATGTGCCTGTTTTTCTCGCTTCGTACGGCGGTCCCCCTCGATAATTTACTTTCTCATAAGTATTTCCTAGTTCCCCTCATTCTCTGTCATTATTCTGGCGGTTGTTTTTGCTTGGAGTACCTTTTGCCAACTCTTCGTTCAGTATAATTGGGAGTCGCATGTTCCTTTGAACTTGATTCTCAACCTGCGGAGTGCCTTACATTCTTATTCAACAACTATTATTGTAGCTACGATGAAGTGAAACTCAGAAGTTCATATTTGGAGACATCAAATAGAAAATTAATCTGCAATTATCATCTTAGGAACGTTTTCGTATTTCTTGTAAAAAAATTCTCCGAAGTAACTAAATCTCGTTTTCTCCTTGTAGATTGCTATACAATGAAAATCTTGAAATACTGAGGTTCATTAGCCAATAAGGAATATTTTTTCTTAATTTAGAAGATTTAGAAATATTTTCATAATTACAAAGCTATTAATATACTGTAACATTCTTCATTGGATTACCAGATTATCTAAATGGAGAAAGATATTAAAATAACAATATTAATGTAATAAAAATAATAAATCAGGAGTATATACATGATTTCTTGAATGTAAATTATTTAATTCTCATCACTTACTGTACTTTTACAGTTACTCAACGAACCATTATGTCTGAATCACTACTACAGTATCGAATTTTGATATAAAATGAGGTACAAAAACTGTTATTCTCGCCAAATTGCCCATCTTTGCATGCCTACACCGTGTCTAGAGCGCTTCTGATGAGATGCTCCGCAATAATCGTGAGCCGGAGCCATCATGGCTCGATAGAGGTCACTGGGCGAATATTAACACGCCCTAAATTGCAGTGCGCTGCTTGTACGGAGAAAGGACGTAAATCCGGTGTGTGCGGAGGCATCGTAAACTGCGCGAGAAAGCCCCCGGCAAGGTGAGGGTCCTGGGGGCTCAGGTCACGGCGGAGGAGACGGAGTCGGGCGGGTGGCGGGCGGCGCGGTTGAGGTAGGGGCGGAGCTGGGGGCGGCGGCAGGCGGGGACGCACAGTGTTTGATTTCCAGAGTCTAGCGGTATTTAAATCAAAAATATATATGCTGGAAGCGAATGAAAACCTACGTGAGCGGGTTCCTAATAGTCCTACCAGTACCACTGTACCAGTCCCCATAAGTCCAACATTCATTTCTCAGAAGAATGGGGGGTATGTTCAGCGAGCTCTTCCGAGCCGTACGCGCAGCGGTGCCTAAGTCCTGATTTGACGCGCATGGTGTTATTGCCCATATCCACTGAATTGTTAAGAATAACTTCATTGTTCGATATGGACGAGAATCTAAAAAGAATGTTCTTTAGAATGCACTAACGTTTAATTGAAAATTTTGAATTTTTTGTTGTATTTTATATGCGAAAATATCACTATATATTTGAGACAGGTTTCTTAGTGATCGAAAATTTAAACTGAGTTATCTTGAGTTGCCAGCAATTGCCAAGAATGGTCTTTGCACTATTGTATTCTCTAAATCTTATGAAACAAAATGGTGGAAAACATTTTTGCCAGAATTTGCCCCTTTCCGAAAAAAAATTTTTTTTCAGATGCTTGTGCAGTCAGGCGACGGGAGCTATTCGAGCTCTTGCGTGAGGGTGAACTCTCTCATGCCACAGATTTACGGAATAAAAAAATGCTAATACAGTATGTTTCTCGTAATGTTCTTGGAATTATTCCAGAGGCAGTATTAACTGAAAAGACACGGAGATCCACCCGTCAAATTGCTGACGAATGGAAGGCTTGTAACAGAATGGTAGACAGATTCGCGGCAAGAAATCCAGCATGACTGGGCGACGAAATGTTGTGTGTCAAGAAAGAAGCGCAGAAAACGACGAAAGGTAGAAAAGTAAAAGAATTGTCATCATGTTTGAAGAGAACAAAAAGGTGAAAAGTTCAACGAGATTTTACAGTCCCATTAAATTCGAATTTGTGAAGGTGACAACACATGGCACAAATGCAGATGTAGCTCGTTTAGAAGACAACATTAAAAAGCTTCAAGGAACAAAATTGAATATTGGTGGTGCAGATATCTCTGTATATCACAAATTATTGAAATATATAAGGGTGTAATTTACTTGCGTTAAAGCATCCTCTCACATGTTCTTTATTTATGATACATCTCCAAAGCAAATTAATAATCTTAAATAAATTATTAAAAACACCTTGCCGCAAGAAAGCCTTTTATGATGGTCTTTCACGCTCAAATTCGCTTCTTCGAGTCCTTTCTTCACATGTCTTACAGACAACATTTTATAAAATGGTGGGATCATGGATTTGAAGAAAAGATACTGTAAGATCCCAGGAAAACGCAAATAATTGTCAAATTTTGAGAGAAAATGGGACTCCTTATGGGCATCCTAAAACAAGGAAGTGGTACAATGAACAATGGGTACACTGTTCGGCATTTGTTTCAAAATCTGTCGCAGTATACTAACATCACTGGGACAGATGGAAGTCTCGTTCGCCGCTTCTCTGTTGTTTTACAAGCAGTGAGGAGCGGTTATGATGTGACTACGGAAGCTTTCAGAAAAAGCGCATTTGAAACAGCAAACGTTTATGTCAGTTTATACGGATGGGTATTTCACGCCTGTAACCGTGCACAAAATATTAATTCATGGCGCTGATGTCATTCATGAAATGATTGTTCCAATAGGACAACTGTCCGATGACACGCAGGAAGCCCGACCCAAAGTCTTCAAGTTATGTCGAGAAAGACATACTCGAAAATCATCTAGAGTACGTGGCAATAAAGATCTGCTTCATTTCCTATTGATTTATTCTGCCTCTGTAATAAGCATCCGGCGACTATCAACTAAGGAAACTGAAAAGCTACCGACGGACGTTTTGAAGTTGTGTATGTTCCTGGAGGTGATGTGTCACGTGAAGGTAGAATAGCAGATTCAGAGAGCGATTAATGTCTACTATCGTAACTTTTATTTGTTATTAATTTTTATTTTTTTTAATTGCACTGTTATGTATGAATTAGAATCAGAATACTAATTTTAAGTGTCTCATGAACCTTTAGTAGGAGTAGGCAATTGCGTACAGTATCTCTTAAGTTGTTACAACATGGATAACCTGGCAATCCTTATCAAGACTCGAGGGCAATGAATTTATTATTATATTTCGTTCCCACATTACAAAATAATGGAAAATGGCACAAGGAATAATTCTGACCATTTTCAACAGCGTCGGCTTTACCGTTCTCTTGATAATATTTTAATACCGCCAGATGAAGGAAATCAACCACTGTGGGACGGTGCGGAAGGCGGATTGGGTGACGGAGCGGGGTTGTGACGAGTGTGGGATCAAGATGGTACTGAGGCAGGGCTGGAGGCGGGACGGGAAGCGGGGCGAGAAGCGGGACAAGAAGCGGAGCGAGGGGCGGGCGGGGGGTGAGTCGGGGATGGGGCGGGAAAGGTCAGGATAGAGCGGTCGAGGGTGACCGTAGTGACGGGGCCACTCTCCACCTCGCGCTATTTTTCTAGGAAGATCGCATGAAAGTGAAAACTGAGTGCTCACTTTCCTTTTGAAATGTGGATTACACATGTAAAAGTGTTGTTCGGTTAAACAGCTGAGATGTAAAAATACATGGAGGGATAGCTTGAAGTTGAAGAGGGTCATGAAAAATGGAGAGGTATTAATAATAAGTAATAAGTAAGAGGTAATAAGAGCAGTTTGACAAAGAAAAAAAACTTAAAAAATGAGGGCAATGGAAAATAGCTAAAATAAATCCATAGCAGTCGATATGCCGGTAACAAAGCTACATTGGGTATTGTAAATTGAATTGTATGATTGCTTCTATGATAAAACATACTTATTTGAACATCAGTGCATACAATTTAAATTATATATATTTATTGATATTGGAAATGATGTGTCTTTTGGTCAATGTGTAAATTCCGAGTGACAGCGAGGAAGTTGATGTCTTCTGCGAGTAGACTAATGGTTGAGCACGCGAGAGAGGGTGGGGCCCACCCTGCGCAACATTCATAAAAGTGAGTTGATTTCGGCGTGCCAGCGGTCGCACACCCAGCAGCGCTCGTGCTGCAGCCGAGAGCGGAGCGAATCCTCAGCGCACGTTGCGCCTCACCGTCTGTCAAGCCCAGCCTCGTCCCCACGCAACTTCTCGCCACGTCATGCACTGCTCTCCCACACCACGCCCTGATAAACCCCGCCCTGGCACGCTATTCACCGACACCTCCACCACGCAAAGTCATTATCCGCCCCGCCTTCCCTCTGCCCTTCCGCCATTTCCCTCTGCCTGCCTCGGTTCGCCCTCAACGCTATTCCCTCTTCGCCACAGTCTTACCAACCTACCTTCCATTTCCGATACCGCCCCACCCTTTCCCACTATGTCTCGAACTCTCTGGAACTCATCTTCATCTGCTCACACAGATTCTTCCTGCCACATGAATTCTAGATGTATAAAAATGACATTAATCACTTCTAAATTATTGTTTTCACGGAAATGAATTAACATTGAAAATAGAGGATTTTGAAGTATTAAATCAATGTAATTTTTCTTTAGTATTTTTATTTTTTCAAATGTATTAGAAACATCTCCTTGTTGGACTGGCTTATCTGGCTCAGCGCATCAATTCATTTTAATTGCAGTGCCCCTGTCAGGAAAGTCCAATGCTTTCAGTCCCGACTTTAGGACTTTCAACACTAGCTAGATAACTAGGTCGAATTCAGTTGAAGTCTGAAGGAGAATTCTATCTGATGGCTGTTCTGATCGGTTCTTCCGTGGTTTATTAACACCAGGCGAATGCCAGAGCAGTACGCTAACAAACGGGTCGCGTGCGATCTTTCCATTCTCTTCCACGTTCTCTATCACTTTCACTTGCGCACACGTGCACTACACTACTACACATAACGGGAGATCAGTCAGGAGCTTAGAATTTGTCCCGGTTGGATCGGTGCCCTGCTAGTGGGAGATACCTGGCATGAAAAAACTCTCCTATCAGACGTTTAGGGCAGCGCCGGATCTCACCACACAGGGAGGCGAAGTTCGACGCCAGGCCTCGGGAATAAGACACGCAGGACATTTACGGAACTATGACCTTAACAGTTGGAACGCTCGGAAACACGTAATAATCAACCTTCATGTTTGAGTTGTAACAATAATATCTGTCGGATTGTGGAAGAAGTGCTGATATTTCTTTCGGATATTTTCTTTGCGAACGTCGTAGGTCAAACTCAGTATGAGGAGTTAAAGTGATGCAAGAAAACGGAAATTTCTAACAAAATTAACTAGCGATGCTACAGAATGACACACACTTTGTCATACTAGTTAGTTTGCTAATTTCTTTGTTCTGAGCTAGCTTTGCGCTTGTGCCCCAGCTGTCGTCTATCCCCACTCAAAGAATATTTTTTCATATTTTCTTCCTTTTTCAGCCTCATAATGGTACAACCGAAATAACACTTTTAAGAATATTATAGAAGAATATGATCTCGTTTTATATGAGAGTTTTCATTGAAACATTTGGAGCCATTTCGGAGAAATGTCATTTGAGCGTCTCTGGAAATGCGCAATTTGAAGTTCATTTTAACCTTAAATTTTAAGCTTTCCAGATACTTTATCAGAAATGATTTGAAGCAATTGTACTCACAAATGCAGTAATGTATACCAATTGATGACAATGTAAATAATAACGGTGTGGAATATTTTTTTTACAAATTTCTGTATATTTTTTTGAAACAACAAAAGAATATATCCAAGTAGGATATATATATATATATATATATATATATATATATATATATATATATATATATTGAATTTCGAAAAAATGAATGTTTTGAAATATAATATTAGTTGAATATATAATTAGTCCATTTAGCAATATTCGTTCAAAAAAGTTTAAAGGAAAGTTGGAACAGTGGGGGGGGGGGGGGGGGGAAATGGAAAATAAAAGGCGTTTCAACGTTCCTGAAAATGCAGATATTCGAGCTCATTTTCACAGAACACAAGAGTATACGAACACAAGAGTCTACTTGTAAAATATAATTGCCTAGATTTGACGAAAAATTACAACCAAATACTTACATTTTTCCAAAATTTAACATGACGAAATTTACTTATTTGATGTTATGTTTCTGATGAACGCATTCCATTAGCGAAAAAATTCTGTTCGCACTTAAAATTTGTAGAAAGAGGCCGTAAAATTTTTGAATTTTTGCTATTTTCGAAAATATTAATGTTTTCAACGAAAATTGAAAATGCACAATTCTCTTAGGCGTACTTTACGCTACCCGAATTTAAAATTAAATAATAAATTTGATGTCATTTTTTTGTCGAAAAAGTTGTAAAATAGCTCAGGGGTTTCATGAAAAGTCACCCTCCCCCAAGATTGAAATGTTTCAAATTGAAGGGGCCGCGACATCAGCCATATCCATTGGGGAATATAAATTTTGGTAAAAATACTACTTACGGTGAAGGCAGAAACATTGTTCACAGACAAACGTTTTGCCGTCAATCAATTTTTAGTATCATGGACCCGCGAAACTAGAATTCTGAGTACACCACGTGTAATGTATTACGTAATTGTGTTAATATAGGGACAATAATTATCTACTTTTTCGTTACCATGGGCTTGTAATAATAGTTTTTCGTCGCACATTCACCGTTTTATCCCCCGCAGAATTAGAAGATTTTCTGATAAGTGCGTAAGAAAGTAAAAATGTGCTTCGCGATTCTTTCCGAAAGACGAATTGATTATTCTTAAAAAGAGTCATTTCAATGCTGTTTGCCTTAATGTGAAAATGGAGGTCAATGAAGAATGTTTAGCAAAGAAAATATGCTAAGTTGCAGAGAGAAAGAGAAAATGTCTGCAAAAGAGACCGCTAAGTCTGGAGGAGAACGAAATGGCAACTGAGCGTTTCTATTCTCTTCACTGTCGCGCTGAGTGCTTAGCGCCGCCGCGCTTCCACCCACCTACTCTTCCTCCTGCTCATCCAACTACTCACCCTCAGCCCTCGTCGCCCCCAAACATTCATCCACCCATCTACTCGCCCGCCCGCTCTACCCTCGTCGCCCTCATCCCTGTCATCGGCCTCATTGCAGACAAGGCCCTCATCGCCCTTCCCATCCGCCTTAGCTTCACTCACCGCTGTTTCTGCATTTCTCGCTCTTTTGACCGTCACCGCCTTCAGTACCGTCTGTCCGTCCCTCCGCTCTCACTGCCCTTACGACCCGCCTTCACAATTAAATATATCCACCCATCCATCCGCCCATCTGCCTATCCCCGCCTCCAACGCACCTGTTCGCCCATTGCTTCCGTTCGAACGCCCTCGCCGGCCGCTCGCAACTCTCTGGGCTCTAAAGATGGGTGTTCAGCGTTGCTCTAATTTCGGTGTGTTAGCGAACAGCGACACGGTTGTCCCGGTTATTTCAAACACAATTTCCTCTTCGATCAAGCTACTCGTTGCAATATCATTTGCGTAACAAAGTGAACGTAGCGTAGGGTTCTAAATTCCATTGCTTTATTACCTCTTCTTTGGATTGGTTCACTCATTTGTTATGGAATAAATTGCTTGTAATCGGCTCTACGTATTTTAAAATAGGAAAAAAAGTGTCATTGCAAAATAGTCGGTAATATTTTACTGAACTGGTAATTTAATCCGTATACTAACACCGTATTGTTGATGTCATATATTATTTTACTTCCCCTACAAATATTTCGTACACATAGAATGTGTGTACGAAACACTCACAATTATTACTTAGATATACACTCACTATTGTTCCTTCGATTATTGTATGATACCTCTTCATGTTTGCAAATTCTTAGATTAGTAGTACATTTTGAAGATAGAAATCCTAGTGGAATCCTAGTAACTATAATTTAGTGCAGTCGTTTTCTGAAGTCTTAACCTCACCACAACGTCAAGCGTTAATGTTGCGTGCGCGCCTCACACAGAAGACCAGAGAGAGGAATGAAAGCGTAGCCTTCCGCGGCTGAGGCAATACGTTGAGCTTGGCCTCCTGGAGACGCCGCGTCCTACGCATAGGCGCCAAACGACAGTTTGTCAGTCCCCGACACTCCCCGACAGGCAAGCACATACCGACATACATTGGGGGCTGATCTTGCACAACTCGTTTCCGCAGCGGCTGGATAGGGCGTAAGGGGGTGTGTTTCCAGCGGCAGGGGCCGGGGTGTGGGGCGGGGGCGATGGCGCAGATGCTGTCGGAGAAGACGGGGGAGACGTGGCGGCGGCCGCGGTGGCAGGCGCTCGCGCATTTCGATTGCTGATGAGAGTGCGGTGAAGGTTCTCTCCCTCCGCCGAAGTCTCCGCGCTCCCTACACAGAGTTCGATCTCTCGCGACTTTCGATTGGCTCAACCTCTGGAAACTGTGGACTCATTCGGGTTAAGCCTCGTGGGCAGTCGGGGCAGGAAAGAAGAAAGGGCTGCAATTAGTTTTCACCGAGCGCCACTCTTTCTTTCTAGCTTGGTGTAAGCACTTTCCACAATTAAAATTCCCATCCCACGCGCAGAGTTTTGTAACAAAATAATGTTTTCTGTTCGCGTCAATACTTACTTCGTTATAACTAATTGTATCATTTGTGTAGTTCTTACCGTTGTTTAAGGATAATTCGTATAAAATTATGCTCTTTCCAACGAATTTGAAGCACGTTTGTTGGAACTTCCCTCATCAATGGGACCACTCTTCTGTTCTTAAAACAAGAAGGCTTAAGAGAATGTAATAATAAGATATTGTTTTTAAATCTGTGTAAAGGCAATCAAAATGTATTATTGAGGACTTCTACACATCGAGATTGTGATACAGTCGCACTTCTGTAATGTCGATTCTCTTCCCCCGCATTGCTTCAACACACGCGGTTTCTGTAACTAGAATGCCACGTAAGGAATGCGCCTTTTACACACATGGCACTAACGGTGGCAGATGTAAAACCACATTACGAAGTGAATGTGTTTCAGATTGCGTTAAGATTTATCACTTTGCTCCTGAAAACCTAGGAACGTGAATATACTTACCGAAAGTCAATCTACAACTCTGGAAAGTAAGCAGCTTCAATGATGTCACGGTTAGCGTATCGATCTTACCGTTATTATATTCATATCGAAGCGCAATTTTTAAGAGTGAAACAATCCTGCGTTCGCCTATCTTCCGGGGGAATGTAAAACTAGCCACTCTATGATGTACATTTCCTGAAAGGAAAAAAATTCTGACTCCTAAAAGTAGCATCTGAACTAAATTCAATTCGCCTGTTTGCTAATTCTCCCTTCTTTGCTACATTACGAAAGGAGCGTAGCAAAATTCCGTGGTCAGGCGGAAAAGCAGGCCTGAGACACGCCAAGTAAAAACAAGGCGTATTGAATTGAATTAAATTGAATTAAGTGAATCTTCCCCCCTAGTAGTGTAATACGAGTCTTTTTACACAACGTGGAGGAGGGCTGGTACTCGCTCACAGTGAGGAAAGGCCGCGGAACAGTAGCAAGTGCGCGTAACGCGCCTGCCGCGTCGCGCGAGGCCGTGTCGCAAGGCGCGGTGCGGAGGACATCCCGCTGCGACTGAAGGCGCTTGCGCGTGCATTCCAGCAGGAGCGCCCGCTGCCCGCCGTTCTCTGCAATTACGCTCCTGCCTCTGACACTCCTAACCTCCATCCCGTAAAAACACGCTGCGAACGTAATTAGAGTAATGGGCGAATACAGTGGATTGCTGAAGAAGAGGTTTGAATTCCGTTCCTGAGAACGGTAGTTTAATGCTCGTTCTTGCTCTTGGTGGAATCTGAGGATCATTATCTGAATGAATAATGCATTAGGTGGTCGCGTCGCTGAAAATAGTGTCATCCGGTGCAGTCTTTGCTACGATCCGTCTTCACTCTCCCATAAACATTCTTCACTATTCAAGCCTACGGTTCTATATCCATTAACAAATCGGAATGTTCTCAGTGTTACAGATATATACTTATATAAATTGTATACTTAAAAAGTCCTTTAATGTACTTTGTGTTATCTTAATTTAATATTTTATTTTCGTCTAAAATTATGAAGTAGTCAATATCATTATTTAAGAAGTTTTGCAAAACAGGTTAGTTTTTCACCTCAGTCTCGCAAAGTATAAGAATATTCCAGTTATTTAATACACGAATATACAAATAATACAGCAATCCAGAGATTCAAATACATCATCTCGTATTCGGTGCCCATCCGAAATACCAAATCCTAGTTTGCCTCAAATATGCAGAATGGGCAGTTCGCAAATGTTCAAAGTGACGATTGCAGCTCGCAACAGCTTACCGAGGCCGGAAACCTCCATGTTGGTAACTTCACCACAGCAAAAGACGCAGCGGCCAAGCAGGCACTTCCGACAATAACAGTAAGTCGCTACCAATTATTATTAACAGTGCGAAAAGAACCCATAACCCACGAGAAATAGACCTCCCCCCAAACAAGAAATCAACCACTTCAGAATCAACTCAGTATCATATACCAGTGGAAAACAGATTTGCAGTGCAAGAGAAACTATCAGATAAAGACAAAAGATTTGAGTTTGCCAATGTCACTCCGCCCCAAGAAGACGAAAATCTAAGAATTCCTCCCATTTCTGTGAATAACATCCACAATATTTCGAAATTCAATAAAGAGATTAAAAATAAATTAACCAGCCAATTTACAACAAATTATAACGGAAACAGAATTAAAATAATGTTTAAATCAATGGCAGACTTCAGAACAGCCATCAAATACCTCCACACTTACAAAGATCCTCCCAATAAAAATGATGTGTCGTCTTCAACAATATTCACCCAACAATTACACTAGAGAAAGTAATTGAAGACCTTCAACACAAATACCCGTCCATCATCAGGGTAACAAAGACCTTATAAGAATAACGTGCCCATTCCAGTAATTGCGTCTCAGGATCATTATTCTGCCCTCAGAAAGAACTATCTGCAATCTATAAAAATTGAAGTGGATCGCCCAGAACTTATTTAAAGATCAATAGAATGTCCATATTATAAAAAACAAATAGACACCCCTTCAAATAACCCCTAATCTGTCAATAATAAAAATGGATTAAGAAACAATCCCCCTCCAATACTTACCTCACAAAACTTCCCGTCTCTCCCCACCGCTAACAACTTTCCAAACTTCACGTTTGCTCCAAGCCCTCCTCAAAATACAAATCAAAACAACCAATCTAACAATAACCCTTCCACACAACCTCCTTTTATGAAACATTTTAATAATAACTGTTTCATACTTCAATTACCTACTTATTAGTCAATATTATTAATAATATCCCAACAATAGTCAGCAATTTTCAAGCATCTCTGTCAGCTTATTTTAATAACAATTTTGCAACAGTGCCATAAAAGTAACATAAATCTGCTCAACATGAATGCGAATGGCACCAAAAATAAAAAAGACTAGAACTAAGCTATTTTCTAAATGATAAAAAAATAAATCTAGCCTGCATACCGAAAACGCATTTAAAATCAGATATTGCATTTAACATAACAGGTTACAGTGTAGTCAGAACCGACAGATCAATTGCAACCATGGGTGGTGTACTAACAGTAAGAGAAAAATACCATATTAGAATTCCCCCTCTACACACCCGAAGTCTCAAAACTATAGCCATTAATTTCTTTTAAATAATGGATTAATAAACCTAATAGCGGCATACAAGACTCCGAAAATAAAAAAAAATCATTCTGACTTTCATACTTCTTCGCTATTGTAGATGAATTCGCTCACTCTTCTGACTGGGGATCTTAATGCTAAAAACCCCATCTGGGGATGACAAATACCATTACTGCAGGACACCAACTCAACAAAATAATTACAGACCTCAAACTTTCTAACACCCAAACCACTTTTCACTCAGCTCTCTCTTTTGAATTAGACTTAACCATCTGATGACCATCATCTCAACTCAACAAATAATACACACACCTCACACACCAATTCTCACAGTAAACACAAAACGTGGGAAAAATTTAAGGGCACAATTCAAAAAACCCACTTTATTAAAAACTACCATAGAAAGAGGACGAGATATAGCCCTCTTAAACAATAAGATAATTAACATAAGGAACATTCTTAATAATGATGCTCATTTGCATTTACATTAAGCATTTCAATAAAAAACTTCCAAAAAACATTCCCAACAACTCTAGAAATAAAACAGGATGACTTTGGTACATCACGAGAATCTCACGGCTTAAGAAAGAGCTAAACAAACATCGTAGAAAAATCACTAAGGAGAAATAAACAAATAGCTTACAATTGTTGAATTCAATCTCTTAGCACAAATAACAAAACATTGTGGCAATTCACTAAATATATCTAGAAAACGAAAGTAATAATACCCCCACTAACAACTTCAACGGGAAAGAAATTAGCTCCTTACGTGAAGGCTGAATCATAAGCCGAACACTTTGCTAAATCATTCATTCGCAATACTACCCCAAGTCACCCTTTGCACTCAAAACACACTCAAAATAGCATCAGCCCCCAACTACAACATACCACACAAAATCAATCACATCTCCCCAAATGAAGTCATTAATGAAATTGAGAAGTTGCTATTAAAAAGAAGTCCCTGGACACAACGAAGTAAGTACCAAAATTTTAAAAAACTTACCTGATCTCACAATAGCATATGTCACCAATATTTACTAATAAACAATTAGAACTGGCTACTTCCCCATTATTTGGAAAAATTCAAGTGCAATACCCCTCCCGAAGCCATTCAAGAATCTCACCAGCACTGACAACTACAGACTCAGAAGCTTTCTTCCCACTCTATCAAAAATCCTAGAAAAATAGTTCTTAAAAGACTCAATTCCTATCTGAATAAAACTCAAATAATCCCAATGCACCAGGTTCACTAATAAATTTTCAACTTTTCATCAATTATTAAGAATCAGGGAGCACATACACTCTGCATTTCAAAAATAACTCCATACAATAGTTACCTTTTTACATATTTCCAAAGCATTTGACGAAGTGTGGCATTCTGATTTAACATTCAAACTTAAAGGAATAGGTACTCCAAACTATCTAATTAATATCATTAATAGCTTTCTCAAAGGGAGGACATTTTCAGTCACAGTTAACAGACACACATCCAATTCCCGCAGAATTACAGCTGTATTACCTCAAGGCTCACCACTGTCCCCCACGCTTTTCAACAGCCGTCCATAACATCTCATACGCACATTGCCCAATTCACCGATGACACCGCAATGTTCATGTTCAATCATTTAAGTTACTTAATCTATAAACAAATTCAAACAAATCTAAATAAAATTAATGAATGGTCTGTCAAATGGAAAATCAATCTCAATCCTACAAAAACATCCGTCAAAATATTCTCATTAAGAACATTTTCAACCCCAAATCCACTCCAAATAAACAATCATCCAATTTCGTTGAATCCGCACAATCAATCTGTCAAATACTTAGGGCTGAATCTTCAAACCAGACTAAATTGAAAAAATCACATAACAGTAAAAACACAGCAAGACAAAATGAAACTAATTCAACTGAAGCCACTCTTAATTCGCAATAGTAAGTTCTCAATAAACAACGTCATCACTATCGATAAATGAATAATTAGAATGAATTCTTATGCTTTATGAATGCCCTATCTGGAGTAATGCTTCTAAAACGTATATCAATAAAATACAGATCATCGAAAATCATTCCTCAGACTTGCTATGCATGCACTCTGGTTCATCTCAAACATTCAACTGCACAAAGAATTGAATTTACCCCCTATAGTACACCATGTTGCGCTCCTATCCAACAATTTCTTCTCCAAAATAAAAACAATTACCCAAGCAACCCATTACGACCTAGCCACCACTTACCAGCTTTCAACTAGAAAAAAATAGATACCCGTTAGATTCATTCCTCGGCATATTTTCAGAACTGAATTAATCCCATAGGTGCTCTGCGAGTTTCCTATTCAAGTGTAGTTAGATATAATTGAGAGAACAAACCTTTAAGTTAAATATGTATTTGGTCAGTCAGAAAATGTATTTGTTATAGTATAAATAATACTATGTATAATCGTTCATTAATAAATATATATTAAAAAAGACAATGACATACGCATGGCTGAGAATACTTGTGCTTCCCAAACATCCCCTCATTCAAAGTGGACGCGTCTTCTAAGAAGCTAGGGGGATGGGGGAAGTTAAACAATTCACGGCAAAGGTCCTGTGATCCTAGAAGGGCAGTAGTTTTGCATTGCTCTGCAGCGTGTGTGGCCAGTCCTTGCGTATGTACTGCATTGCGATTCAGCGATGTTGCCGTATGGGTAGATCGCATCGGGTCGGGTCGGGCAGGTGGGCAATGCAGCGAGCAGCCCAGGCGGCGCGGGCGGCGCGGGGTAGCCTCTCCCGAGGCGACGTTCCTTGCCTCAATGCCTTGTGCTTGCAACCTTTCCCCTTCCTGGAATGCGGGCGGCCGCTGGAAAAGCGGCCAGACTCTCTTTCAATGCTGAGACCGCGGTTCAAAACCCGGTCGACCAATGTTGGAAGCCAAACCGGGTTCGCGGCGGGTTTTCTCTACTTTGGCCCGTTCAGCCCTGAATTAACATTCAATTAATATTTTTACTTTCCCCCTTAACTAGATTCAACATATTTGTGATTAACGGAGAAAGTAAAAAACAGATAATATTCAAGAGATCCAAAACCAACAAATTTTAATCATTTCGCGACAAAATCTTTCATTACAGACTGCAGTTAGCCTTACTTCCGAGCAAATTTAGGCAAAGTATGATTTCCTACGAATGTTAGTTTAGAAGCAATGGCTACTATTTTCTCTGATTGCGCTCGCAATAGTGATGTTTTGGGATTTCAATACTGGTTAAATTGAACTTGGGCTCCGTGGCAAATTTTTGTTGCAAAGTATTTTTAGCAATGATTACTGTCAATATTTAGCATAGTGTGTAATTTTATATGGGCAATAGTTTTGAAGGAACTCGTCTCCTATCTCCGAAGGAGTTCGCTAGCTGGATATTTGTGAGTTTCAATACCGGTTAATTTTCAGTCCGCGGCAAATTTTAATTTCCCGTATACGTACGTATATTCAGAGTAATATACGTAGTATATGGAAAGATATGTATTGCTGCAGAAAATTTCGAGATTTCGACAGAATTACACATTTGTCCGTCTGACGAACATCCGTTTGTCCGTCCGTCTCCCTGTCCGTGCATAGTTGTTTTATTTTCAAAATTGAAAACAATTCTTTAAAATTTGGGGTTATTTTGCACGAAACACTCGGACTTTTTCAAAATTTTCTCAAAAATGGCCCTAATATTTCTCATTAAATTTCTTATAAGAATAGGGTAACATAGACTTATAAAGGTGGCATAGGTCCAATTTTCATGGTTAACTCTGAATTTTCGAAAATTTCAAAATTGTGATTTTTTTAGGTCTTCCAACAACTACAAAATTGAAGATAGAGATTTTTCCTTCAAACATTTTTTTCTCCATCGTAAATTCTTCCATTAAGATCATTTTTCGATTTTTTTCGCGGAATATTAGGTGCAGTTTGTGCAATTCCAAAATATTACAAAAACAGCATTTTTTATAAAACTGTTGCAATTTTTTCTTTGAACTGTTTGTGGGGATGTACTCTAAATGTACTCTAAAAGATGGCATAAACGCCATATTGGTCTATTCTTTTGTTTTTTCAAGAATCACAAAAATGTAATTTTTTGACTTGTCTATCATGTCAATAATATTTATATTAACAACAATTTGTTCACGTTATTGTATTTATGAGTACATGTACTTTAAATGACATCATTTAAAGTTTCTTGAAAACTATAACGTTTTTTGTGAAAACTATCTCAAGTCTCCGCCTTTTCAGATATGTTCAAACGAATTTCCCCACGGCTTCAAATTTTTTCTTCAAACATCTTGAACGGTGAGTGGTAATTTACTCTTTAATATGACGTAAAGTTAATTTAGGTGTACATTTTTGTTTTTTCAAAAATTACACAAATGTAAATTTTTAAAAGATCTTTCACTCCGTTGATTTGCACATTTCCAGCAATTTGTAAATACTATTGTATTTGTGTGATAATGTACTTAAAATTAACTTCAAACTAGGAAACTGAAAAATTAAGAAAATGTGAAAAAAATGTGCTTTGGGCGCGATAGATGGCAGCGGGCAAGAATATGTGGCAAGTTCGAATAGCTAACCAAAACCAAAGGAAACAGTAAACTAATACGGGAAATTTTGTACCATTCTGTAGCACAACTAGTTTATTATAGAATATATTTACCCTTTTTTATGAGTAAATTTTGGCAGCATTTCATATGATACGAATAATCATTTAGATGCAACGATTATTATTTTCTCCCGCCGCGCCAGCAAGAGTGACGTTTTGCGGTTTCAATACCGGATAATTTGAACTAATCGCTCCGCGAAAAAATTTTGTATTACACAATATGTTTAGGTATTATTACCATCCATGTTTGGCATAGTGTTTTTTACTTTGCTGTATACGTACGTATATGCGCAGTATTATACGGGTATAGGAAAAATTATGTAATGCTGTGGAAATCGATTTCGAGATTTCAACGGAAATACACGTTTTGGGGTCCACAGATACCGAATATTTTTTTTCAAAATGTTCGTCCGTCCATCTTGTGAGTGTGAACAACACTAGTGCCTAAAGAATGCGAATAATTTTTTTCAAATTGAAATACACCCTGTCCATTTAGCCTGAGTTGAAGCTCTTCGATTTTGAAAATAATTCATTAATTTTTGGGGGTACTTTGGGGGTACATGAAGCCCTTGGGGCATGTTAAAAGTTTTCTCAAAACGGCTCCAAATGATTTCTTTAAATTTCTTGTAAGATTAGAGTAAAATGCACTAATAATGATCTAATTTTTACGGTTAACTCTGAATTATTGAAAATTTCGAAAGTTGGAATTTTTTTGGGGTGTTTCTGCAAATTAAAATTAAAGGTAGATTTTTTCCTTCAAATGGATTTTTTTCTCATAATCTGTTCTTTCAATAAGGTCATGCACATTTTTTTAAAAATTACAGTAGTATTCGAACAATATTGTAAAATATTGGCAATTAAAAAAAATAAAAATACATTTTCTTAAAAAATCTCCAATTTTTTTCTTTAATCATTTGGTAGGGATAATATTTAATGCACTCTATACGATGATATAATTGCCTTATTTTAAAAAACTTTTTTCTAAAAACAGCTGACTTTTTTTGACTAGTGTCTCACGTTGCTAATATTTTCATTAACTGCGATTTGTTCACATTAATATATTAGTAGATGTTCTTTAAATAATGTACTGTAAAGTTTCTCGAAAACTAAGCAATTTTCGGTGAAAATGAGCTCAAAATTCCGCATTTTCAAGAACGCTCAAACGTTATTTTCTCAGAAATGGCCTCAAATATTTTCTTCAAACCTTTCCAACAGACTACTAATTGTACTGTTTAATATGACAAGAAGTTAGTTTTGCTGTATTCTTTTGTTTTTCAAATATTACCCAAATGTAACTTTTGTGTCATATCTCTCACGTCTTTATTATGCACAAACCCAGCGATTTGTAAACCATATTGCATTTGTTACTTGAAGAGCTTGAAATGATTTAATATGAAGTTTTTTGAAAACTCTATAGTTTTCTGTGAAAGAGCTTCCAATTTCATATTCACAGTAATGCATAAATACCATTTTCACGAAAACGGCTCCAAATGTTTCAATTAAAAGTTTCATATATGACGAAGTTTTGCTCTTGTTTAATATTTTTAAAGTAATAATTTGATTCTACAATTAGGAACCGCAAATTAAGAAAGTTTAAAAAGAATATACTTAAGGCGGCGATAGAGAGCCTTCAATACTGAAGGCAGTGATGGAGAGGGGGGTGGGGGTGGGGGTGGCGGCGGTGGCGTTGAAGACAGTGGGGGCGATGACGTGAGTGACTATTTCGTGCTTGTGGGCGCGTCAGCTTCTGTGGTCATTAGTCCCGTGAATGTAGTGCTTGTTATGGCCGGAGATTGGGAGTGTTTCTCTCCCGCTGGAAGGTCGCCGACCTACACGTCGGCTTGCGGGTCACTCCCTCCTCTAGCAATTCTGGTCATTTGTGATAGTGAAGTGCATTTAAATGTGTGTGTATGTTTGTGTGTGTGTGTGTGTGTGTGTGTGTGTGGAGGGGCAAAGAAGGGGACAAGGATGACGATGGAAGCATCGACAATCAGTTTGCTTACTACCCTGTACCCTGGCATTAGCCAGGAATTGGTCGAAGAAACCTTTTAAAACTACTTATCAGAGGAGCTGCGCACTTTAATTTTCCTCCACTCAATGTTTGATGTCCATCTAGTTCTCCAACTATTGATGAAAGTCCTCAACTGTACCGGGAGAGGTGACTCAGTGCATCAACTGGTATCTCTGATCGGGAGGTCCTAAGTTCGAGTCCCGGTAGTGACAAGATTTTTAGCTAGCTTGTCAACTAGATCGAATTCAGTCGTTGTCTGGAGGAGAATAGTAGAGGCCGGCTGCTTTCATCGGCAAGTCTCCCAGGCGAATGCCGGAGCAATACCCTGACAACGGGCCAGGGATCATGCACAATATTTCCTTCCTCTTCCTTGTCCTATCCTAACACAAACTAACTAACATATACTATACTACCACACATGTCGGGAGCTTAGAACATGTCTCAGCTGGGGTGGTGCCCGCTGGTGGGAGATACCTGGTTGTGGGTATCATGATATTACAGGTTGAACGCATAATTCCAAATATTTAAAGTCTTCGTCATTCTAATTTATCTGAAGTATTTTACAAGTTTATTTTAAAAATTAGATAACTCCTGAATCTTCCTAGAAAAATCACAAATTTCTTATTGGATGCACATACATAAACAAAGCAATAAAACTAAAAATGAACCATAAAAAGTTCATTCCAAATTTGTGTACTCGAAATCTATTCGCCGTTGTTTTCTAGCAAATACAGCGGTCACGTCCTCTAGGATTTAGGGCTCGTCCGATGATCGTCCAACAGTACATTTGGTTTTTAATCTCGTATCTGCAAATCCCATGATTACTTTCATATATCTTACCTCTAGAATGACGCACACAATTCTTCAGTTTTGTGGTGATATTTAATGGTTGTCCATCACTAATTACCTTAATTACACTATTTACCGTTTTTTGGAATGGGAGAAAGAACTAAAAGGAATTTGAAGATTCTGTTTGTAGCATAATGAAACGTTTCACTACTGTTCCCTGCCACAAGTTCCATTGCCGCAAATGCAATGGATGAGCTCGCCATGTTGCGTCCTTTCACATGCAAAAAAAAAAAAAAAAAAGTTTTATGCTTTAGTGTTACAATTTCGAATTCACGATTCTTTTGAACAGATCACTATTTAGACAAAGTAGTCTATTTGACGCACATTAGACGCATACGACGCTATTTCCGGAATCCAAAAGTGTAGAGTTCCACACGTTTTAAGACTCACATAAATCTCAAATAATAATATCCTTGCGTCACTGTAACGTTTGCCCGCCATTCTAAAATTCACTTCATCAATCATTTGAAGTGAGTCAGGTTATTCAATATAAAAATGTATATTTATTGCAGGTAAGAATTTTAAATGTATTACTCTTCATAATACGTAATGTATTACTCCGTACTTGAAAATTTGGTAGTAACTTCGATATTCAGATCACATCAGCATTTTTGCTTCCGTTGGTTTTGCAACTTGCAGGTGATCACGTGTTCATGAATTCTCCGTTTTTGGCAGCTCTGTGAGCAGTTCGCCAACGCTGATTCCCACCCTGCGGACCACCCACGTCTTCCTTGGCAGCTGTTGAAGGAGAGATCAACTCGGCACGCCACAACTGTGAGGAAGTCAGGCCATTGTGAAAGGCGTTTTTCGTGCGAGTGACGTGATCATGTTACCACTGTCACTTCAATAAGTTATCCAACATTAGGATGTAACGCTAGCTGACCTTGAATCGGAAAGTCAACAAAACTTATCGTGCAGTCTCCTGTGTTTTCAGTAACCGAGTTCTTTGACGTCTCTCAAACATTGTAACATTTGTTTGTACAAGTTTTACGATCTACGTGAACGCCTTCGAAAATGATGCTGATTTATCTACTAGTAGAATACGATATAAAAGAAATTCTGATACAACAATGAAAATGAAATTTTCTTAATTTATTTATATTTTTAGAAGAATTGAAAAGGAGTAAAGAATAAGAATGGCGACATATGGATTTCTGATGAAATGCCATCTTCATGAGTCCAAATTTCTTATTCTGTTATTTCTGAAATAAGATGCAATATTTCGTGTAATATTGCCTGTGTGAAAATGAAATTAAAACGTCGTCAAAAGACATTTGCAAAGGATAACATTTTCATATCTCCCAAAACTCCTAAAAACAGAAAAACTCACACTCTCTCTCTAAACCAGACTTTTGTAATGCAAACTAATTTTAATACCATTAGATTCTTCACAGTAAAAAAAAAATGAATAAAGAAATAGAGTAGTTCTTGTAATAGTGTATGAAACATAAATGTTTATTAAGACTCTGCTTTAAAAGAATATTTTATTTTTGTTTTACTCGAATTGAAACAAAAATATTGAAATTGGCATTGTAAATGATTTACAACAAGTGTGGCAAACTACTTCTAGATCAATGGAATTCAACCAATGCACCAAACCACAGAGAAATAACATATTTCAAAGCCCACTGCCACTTGTCGAAGACGCTTTGGTCGAAACTTCTTAAAAACCTCGATTCGAAGGGTCATAAGTCCCATTTTAGATTTTCATCCATTTTTCTTTCATAATTCTCTAACATCCTATGTAATTCACGTCTTCGGCTAAAAACGGCAGTTTTAATTGTAGTGTAAGAAAAGCCTAAAAGCCGTTCCACTACTAACGGTTCTGTGCCCCCGTTCTAAGTAAACTGAGAATAATAAATGCGAATTGAAAAGTTATGGAATCAGAATCAGCGATAAAGAAACTGAAAAAAATATAAAATAAGAAAAATCAACGTCATAGCTCAAAGTATTCTCGCACTTCACTAATGTAAATAGCTATACAAGCGATACAGTGCGGCTGCTGTTAGGATCTCCCTGTGCGTGGCTGCGTGGATGCCTGCGTGTCGTGAGAAGTTCATACCGACTTTTCGAACATTTTATCGCGATCATCCTCAGGACACGTAAAGGAAAACTCCGAAGGAGACTTCGTCTTGATGGAAGAAACGTCAGAATCACTAGAACTTGCATGACTCTGGTCTCAGAAACCTAGATCAACGCTTTAATTATCCAAAATTATTAAAAGATAAAGAGCATGTGTTATTGAATTGTAATTTATTTAGCTGTACAAAAGTTTTGATTCCTAACATTTGGAAAGCTAAATATCCTTTCGTATAATAAGTTATAACTTCTCTTAATATTTTTATTTATTTAGGTTTGGAAAGAACTTTATATTTTCCAGTTACCTTTGTTTCTGAAATTTTGTCAGATACAAAGAGTTAAAATGGTTTAAAATCAGTCTCCTTCACACATTATTTTCAAATCCTTGGTCAAAACCTGAAGTGTCATATGAACAAATCTACTTGCTAGACAACAATCCTCTAACGAATATGAATGTTGAGTTCCTACCGAGTAATAGTACAATACATACTTCAATTTTCGATACCATGCTTTTTGTAATTGACATCTAGTTTGAGATAGCGTGTCCGTATCATCCAATACCAATGGTACCGGAAGCAGAGATGGAGTGGGTGGGCGTCGTGGTGAATGGTTAGGTTGGCAGGGGAGGGGGGAGGGCAAGCGATCCGGGCGAACGGGCGGCCATCGCTCGCGGAGAGCAGGAGGAAGTGGGCGGCGCCAGCGCACGCTGCCAACGGGGGCTCGCCTGCAGTTGCTATTCGGAGCCGCACCCGACTTCGAGGCGATGGGTCGCCGGCGGAAGAGTGGAGCTCCAGTTGGCACAACGAAGTGGGTGGTGGAAGGTGTGGGCGTACAGGCATCGGCTGACTTGAATTCGGAAGGAGAGAAAAGAGCAGAGAAATGGATCGCTGGCTCCTCCATGTTTCATGAAGTGTTAATTCAAGATTGCAAGCTTTCTCTTCAAATAATTCAGCACAGGATCTCAGAAAATGTTCACCAAAATATGTGATTAATTGACCACAAGAAAATACTCCAGAAGCATTCTACTTGATTAATAGCATCGTCAAGTTTTTTCAGAAAACACTTTTATTGCAATTTATCTAATTGGTGATGATACTGCTGGAAGCTAATTGAATGATGGCCAATATTATTTTGATGTTCTGATTGTGAAGAATGAAACCATTTCGTTTATAGAACGATTTTTTGTACGTTGTTTCGTAACTTTTTGGTAAAGATATTCAGAAAAAATCATAGTTTACAATCATACCACGCATTTACATTAGACATTTTATGCACGAATATGAACTAATGTCATCTGGACGTTTTGAATACTCACAATACATTCAGAAACGGAAGCTGAGAAACCGGGAAGTATTTCTCAAAGCCAGAAACAACGTGCAACGATTTGGAAGAGAAATGGGGTGCCGCATTACACAACGTGTTTGCATAAACAGAACCCGTACGCCACGAGGAAGCCTCACGAAGCGCCAGATAGCATCTTTGGAACAAGAGCACGTGCGGAGGTCTGAGGAGACGAAGGTCGGAGGCAAACGGGCCAGCCAACGAGCCGCCCCCGCTCACTTCGCCGTTGCGACCACGTCGGGTGTCGTGGAAACGGTGTTTGGCGAACTGGCGTCCTTGTTCGGAAAACCAACAGTGCGGATGTGGTGAATGGATAAGTTTAGAGCCCTACAGGTTAGAATATCGAGAGATTTCTTGCATTGAAGAACCATAATTTATAATTGTAACAACTTTACATGAATGATTTCCTTAACCCAAAGTTGGCAAAAATCCTAATATTTTTTCAATGAAAAATGTGATTATGCTTTTGAAAGTAATAGCTGAGCTTATAAAATATAAATTATGTGCTGAAAAAGAACTAATGTGATATATAATGTGATAACATATGATTGACTTTGAATTCACTCAATAAAGTGGATATGGAATTTATTTCATACCTTTTATTTGTGGTTCTTCAAGGAGATTATTTATTACCATTAGGCTTTTTAGTGATCAAGTGAAAAGGTAACTAACCAAACGTCTTTGCACCGGGATCATTAAAATAAGTATTGCCGATGATTCCTAAAATACTTTTATTTGATCACAACTTTGAAAACATATTTTAAATACTCTTTTCTTGAAAATCAGTTTCTAGTTCTCATTATTTGAAACGAAATATGAACGTTTTTATTTGTTCATAAAACCTACATGGAACGGCAGAGCGGCGAGCTAACAATGTTATTCCATAAACTTTTCAAGGAGTTTTGCGCAATTATGTTCTTCGTGTGTAATGCATAAATTGGGTTGGTTTTGAATTTAAAAAAAAAACATTTTTTGTAGCATTTCGAAGCGACTAGCTGCCACAAGAGATGCCTCTTTCCACGCGGAGGGTGTCTCACTCTCTGCTGAGCTGTTCGTTCATGCGTTAGGAGTGTGCGTCGAACTTGATCTGGGAAGGCGCAGGCGGCACCTGCGGCGCGGGCGACTGCGCAGCTGAGCGTGTCAGGGCCCGGGGCGCGGGAACAATGCGGGGCGGCGCGTCTGCACGCCGTGATGGACGCATTGAGCGCGAGCCATTCGCCGCAGCCTTGGCCGCCGCCAGCCGGCGCCAGCGCCAGCGCCAGCGCCAGCGCCTCGCCTGCGGGGTCTCCGCGCTCCCAGCCGCCGCCTAGCAGGCCAGCGCGTGCGTGAGCGCGGCGCAGAGCACTCCGTTGCGAAAGCGCGAGGCACTCGTGACGCGCATCCAGACTGCACGGACGCTGCGTCCTCCTGTTTGTTTGTACCATGGTGCGTTGCATAGTTTTCTTAACGTTTTAGCTGCGAATCTTTTTAGAATTTCTAGATTCGATTTACTGGAAGAGACCCACAATTCAATACCATAGATCCATGTTGGTTTGACTATAGTTCTGTAAATCTGTACTTTGTTATGCAAGGACAGCTTTGATTGTCTGTTTATTAGCCATGACAATTTGAGGGCTTTAACCTGCGCTTCTTTTCTCTTAGTTTTGATGTGGGTTTTCCAAGTCAGACATCTATCCAAATGCTGTCCAAAGTATTTGATTGCTTCGTGGAGTTCTGTGTTTTTTAGTTTTACTTTTGGGCAGTTTTCTTTTCATAGTGAAAATGTTATGTGTTTTGATTTTGTTTCATTAATTGTGACTCGCCAACGATGACTCCAATCTTCGATTTGGTTTAGATGTTCTTGAAGATGTTGTGATGCACAGGAAGCATCTTTATTTGAAGAGAGAATAGCTGTGTCGTCTGCAAAGGTGGCTATTGTAGTTCTTTTCGTAATTGGTAAGCCTGAAGTTGATATAAGATATAATAAAGGTCCAAGTGGCTTCCTTGTGGCACCCCTGCAGAAATAGGTTGGAATTCTGATAGAGCGTCCTGGTACTTCACTGGAGAAGGTGTTTTATTTCAAACAGAATTCCTTCATACCGTACCTTGTCGAATGCTTGTTGTATGCCTAGGAATGATGCAGAAAAATATAACTTTTTTCTACGCTTTGAGAAATTGTATTTACAATACGATGAAACCGTTCTATGGTTGCCCTTCTCGAAAGCCGTATTGAAAGTCAGGAATTACGTCTTTAATTATAGGATTGAGGGGCTGTAAGAGAAGTTTTTCAAATACTTTTGATAGGAAAGGTAGCAGACTAATCGGTCGGTACGATGTCACTTCCGTGGCAGTCTTTCCTGGTTTCAAGATCGCAATTATTTGAGCGTATTTCCATTGACAAGAATAATGACTACTTCGAAGTATTGTGTTGAATATACTTGTTACGAATGCATATCCTGTTTTTGGCATTTCCTGTAGAATGTTACCAGTAATAAGGTCAGACTTTTCGTAGGATGCGTGTGTTTTTAATTGTTTGTTCGACTTCTCGTGAGTTGAAATGCTTTATGGTCAGTGATAACTATAAAGGTGCGTACAAAAACTCTAGCACTTTATTTTCAATAGTACTTGCATTTCCTGGTGGTTTGAAAACTGATGTATAGTGTTTTGCTAAGCATTCGAACTTTTTTTCTGCGCTTCTTGCCCACGTGCCATCTTCTTTTTGAATTGGTGCGATGTGCTGTTGAGGTCGTTTCAGTTTTCTTGTTGCTTTCCAAAGCGAATAATTAGTTTCATCAGTAGGTGACAGTGCCTGAATGTAATTAGAGAATGATTTGTTTTCGTATTCCTTAATTTGACGTGTTAATTGTGTAGCTGGTGTTTTATATTTTCTTTTGTCATTTGTTTGACGTGTCGTCATGAATATTCGTCGGAGTCGACATTTTTTTCCACTTTTTGTCTTATTTCTGCGGGATACGTTGACAATTTATTTCTTGTTTCTCTTGGTGTTGCGGCCCAGGCAGCATCTTGTAATGTCTCAGTTAGGTGCTGTGTTGTGTCTTTGATGTTTTCTCCTGTTGTTAACAGGGCATTTGAAGATAGTTTATTGTTCACGTACTTGTCTCAGTTTGTCTTATTACTTGTTAGTTTTAGAGGATAATTTATTTGAGATATATTTGAACTGATGGTCATTTCTATTGGGGTGGCCTGAGAAAAGGTCGTAACAAGATTTTACTTCTACTGTACCAAGATGCACACCTTTTGCTAAGTAGAAATGCAGGAGGTCAGGAAGCTTGTTGGCGTCGATGGGCCAGTACATAGGTTCACCAGTTGATATAGTAGAAACGTTTAGTTCGTTGGATACTTTAAGAAGGTTTTTTCCTCGTAATGTTTTGAGTCATGAGCCCCAATGCTGGTTCATCGCCTCCAGCTATGAATCTTGATCCTAATGCATTAATAAAGACTTGAAATTTTTGTTCTGTTATTCTATGTTTGGGCGTTATTTTATTCTATGTTAACGTCAATAAATGCTTGACCTTCTGTCACCAATACTGATGTTTGTATTTCTTCAGTTTTATATTCGTTCAGTTCGTAATGTTTGATTGTGTTTCGAATTATTATAGCAGTTCCTCCATGCGCTGTACCATCAAGGTTCTTGGTATTATAAATATATATATATATATATATATATATATATATATATATATATATATATAATGCTGGATGGAAACCTATTGGATCTCTCATAAGTAGTTGTTGTTGATTTATCTGCATCAATTGTGGATCCCGATTCATTAAATATTGATGTTGCTCTAATTTTTGCTGCTCATTTTGTTGCATTTGTAAGTTAATTTGCACTGTTTTGCCCCGTGGAGCCACTTGTAGCTTGACCATTTATTGGTGTTGAATTAATATCACTGTGATGATTTAGTGATTCCACTGCTCTAGCGATGTGCTTCCCTGTGTCAGGGAAGCCACTTGAAAACATTGTCACCATTACTGTACACTTAACTCGTAGAGTGCTCTGATAACCTTATCTCACCATGACAACCAAGACGATATACAGAGACCTTCGACATCATCCAGCTAGAAGAAATTATCACCACGAAGAGCCAAGCTTACCAGTAGAGATTGTACGAGCATCCAAATTTCCTTTCAACAAACCTGCTAGACAACAGTGTACATGTATATAGACTGAAACGAGAGAATATTTTAGATTTGCCATAGCGATTTCTTAAATGAAATTTTGAATGTCACAAAAATTCACGTCAGAAATGTATTTATTAGACACCCTTTAATTTGGATTGGAAATTATGCAGAAGTAAATAAAAAAACTGAATCTTTGGTAGTGAAACTATTTAAATTGAAGGTTCAAAAATGCGCTGAACCGATAACGTACCTAAAATTTCTGAATAGTTTATTAAAACATGGGCAAGTTTATCACTAGAAGTAATGCTTTCAACTCGGAAAAAAGTAACATCGTGTTCACGAAAAAATGTTAATTTTCAGAATACAGATTAATAAAAACTCAAGGACTACAACTTGATCACTGTTTGTGCGCATGTCTGACGCACATTTTCCCGAAAAAATGTTTTTGTTTAATAATTACATACATAAACTTTGTAAGAAATTGAAACAAAGAAAACAAAATATGTTAGGCCTTTGATTTATTGAGCATTATTTTCCCTGCGTCACGGGATTACTCGCAGTGAGGCACAGAGCTACTACTCAACTTTCAAGTAGATTGAACAGCAGAAAAGGCTCAGTGACATCTGTTTCAGCCATGACTTCTGACCAGGAGATCCTTGGTTTCATGACTCGACGTTCGCAGAGTTTTGACACTAGCGATATGGCTAGGTAGAATTCAGGCCCTGCTGGAGGAGAATTCTAGCGGTCGACTCCTTTGTTAATTGTCTGTGGTTTCTCCAACCAATATCAGATGAATGCCGGAGCAAGACCGTAACAAGCGGGTCACGAACCGCGCGCGATATTTGCTTCCTCTTTCAAATCCTATCCTCACTCCTTGATTACGCACATACTTACATGCAGCACACAACCACCAGGACGCCAAACGAAAGCTTAGAGACTGTCCCAGCTGGGGCTGTTCTGCACTGAAGGGAGATGCCTGGAGGAGGAAAACCCCGCAATCCGACAACAGGGCCGAAAGTCTCGTTCCAGCGAGGGAGGGGAACTGCCCTCTCCCGGAATGTAGCATGCACTACACTTATAGGTCCGATGGCCAAAGAAACTGAAGCGCCCGCATGGAAAGGAGACCCACGCGAGTGGACTTGCGAGAGGGCCTCGCGTCCCACCCAATCAGCCGAGCGTCACTTCCCGCAAGGACGCGATTGAATCTCGCCCTCCGCCCGCTCGGCGGCTCCCTGGCGCAGCTGCGGGGGGCAGGCGCTTGATATACTGTCAGTTCACTCGGATCCTCATTTGTTAGGTGGTCCGTTTATTTTGACAGTGCGTGCAAGTAATTTAGATGTTCGACACCCGGAGATGATTGGACAGCTTTGCGGGCCGATGATTTATCGAACCTGCCCATCGGCGGAACGACTCATAATAACACATAAGCAGCGTGCTGGCCGCGGCGCCAGGGCCACCAGGGTGGGATTTAATCGCGTCGCAGGCTGTCGCTGGCCATTACATCGCGCGCGCCGACGCCTCCTCTATTGACTTCCATTTTGTGTCACTCGTGCACAGTCGGGGGGGGGGGGGCAATGCATTTGCAGGGGGGTGAACGACTGCTGGGTACTTCTGTTTCTTTTCTTACGTCATTTTTATAACTTTATGGTAAAAATAAGCGTTCTATTATATGCATCCATTCAATGGGAATTTATGAATCAAACGGTCGCTTTTGTAAAAATTGGCACACGTTGCGTAAGGCAAATTACCTTCTATCTTCATAACAGTTATTTTACAAGTGACCAACAAATTGATTTATTATTGTACATAATTTAAATATATAGTAATAATGATTTGATATCTTTTTTTATTTAATTGTATGGGAATGAATATGAATGTCAAAAAGTATGTAAAATGGAGATGTACGGTATTGTTTCGTAAGCGTAGACTACCCAAGCGAATTTATATCTTGAAAGACGCCGTCTCGCGCAGCGAGTGTTTTGGCAATGTCAATGCCGTATTCCACTGCGTCGGGGGCTGTTGATGGCAATTAGAGCGCGCTAGCTCGGCTTTCAAGTTCGCGGTCGGGGTTACTGGCAGACCTTCAATTCTCTCATCTGTTTGTAGTCACTGAATTGGCAAAGTGGTGGGAATTCTGGAAAATGAGTTTCCGGCTGCCGTCATCGAGGGGTGAATAGTTTTCTCGTAATCGAGGGGTGGTTCTGTCGATCGGAAGGATAAAGTAATAAAATATATTTTTTGTGTAATAGGAACTTTAACGTCATTATACAAATTTTATAATGCAATACTATATATAAATAATATATCTTATATGAAATATACTAGTTATAATTCAATATGGTAAATTAAAGGCGTTGTCTGGTATCAAAAATATATTTTGCTAATGATCATTTCGTTTCGATCGCGTAGCGAGCATCCTCAGAGCTTGTAGCTTTCGGGCCGAAAACAAAGTTATGCAAATCAATTTTTTATACCAGACAACGCCTTTCATTTACCATATTTAATTAAAAGAAGGTATCTACCTCACTAGCGAGTTCATTAAATGTTATATTTCCTTGTTGTTTGAATTTCATGATTGTCGTATTCGTAAAATCTTTAAATAATCCACTAGTGTCTTAGTTTTGTTATATAGTTATTATATTCGTATTTAGGTAGAATTTACGTATTATTTAAGAAACTTCCACACGTATTATACTCGTAACATGTTCGAGAAACAATTTTATTTGATTTTCACACGCCCTTCTTATACATAGGTATCCCATATACAATCTTATGTGATATACAGGATGTTTATGGAATAACTACATAACTATCAATGATTTTTCATGAAATTTATTATCACTGGTAAACAGTATTTTCGAAGTGATTTAATTTCATTTCTATGATATGTGTATGTACAGCGAGGTGTTTACGGTTGACAGCGCATCTTGCTTCCAAATCTCGTTCCTGTAGTCCTCTGGTAGCCATCGCGTCTTGTACATCTTGGGCTCAGCTGCTAGGTGGTCGACCCCGTTTACTTCTCTCAGGAGGAATCCATTTACATATCAATTTAGGTCGTCTAAACTCCTCCATTCTTTCTAGATGGCCAAACCAGAGGAGGCGTTTGGTTTCAATGTTGTCGGTAATATTTCTTTCAATGCTCACAATATCCCTTATTTTATCATTCCGTACGTGCTTCAGTTTAGAAGTGCTACTGCTCCTTCTGCAAAAATCCATTTCATGCGCAAGAAGTCTGTCTCGTCCTCTTTTATTCAGTTCCCATACTTCTGCACCACAGGTGGAGATACTTTCAACTACTGAGAAGTAAACAATATGCTTTGTTCTTTCTGTTATTTTATCGTTACACAGAATGGGGATTATTTGCCATTTCGCCCGGGCTGCACAGTGAAAGGACGCAGAAGCTGGACGAGGGTGACACCTCCGCAACAACAAACACAGGTGATGGCATCGCAGAGCCTGGCAATGGCTCCAGTCAGGCCCTTCAGGCAATAATAAAAAAATGACTGTTGCTCAAACAATTTTGTGTAATTCATGCAACAATTCTTAGCCATGCATTGGCTAGAATAAATTCTAGTGCCGAACCAATTTATTGTAAGCTCTTGTAAGTTTTGTTTAGAGAGAGACTGAGCTCTGGTACAAAGTCACTTCTTGCCATGCTTGTTTTATTTTGAGTCATTAAACTCTAAATTTTACCTCATTCAATAACCTCTTTCATTCATAAACAACGACGTCCATCCATTTCACTCAATTGCAGGTGATCTTCTGCCATGTGAGGTAGCCGGTAGGGAAGGTAAGACGGCTGTGAAGTTCACAATATTATGCATATGAGATGTATTTATTAGTTAAAGAAACAGTAATAATTCACAAATTACTGGCACGTAATTGGGCTCCGAACCTATAACGAGAAAGAACGTTCCTGCAATAAGGGTCATTAGGGCCTCAGGAACAGGCGTCTTAACGAACGTAACGTTCTGCTCGCGCCCACGACGAGTTCATTAGCGACGTGCAACCAGTGACTGCCTCGAGATGTAGCGCTGGATGTGGCGATCGGGAGACTGAGGAGGTGGAAGAGAAGGTGGTAGAGGAGGACGAAATGGAGGAGAAGACGGAGGAGAAATAAGTGGAAAAGGAGGAGGTAAAAGTGAAGGGAGTTTTGGTGGCAGAGGTGATGAGGGCTGATGGGGTAGTGCGACAGGCAGTGGCAGGGGTGGTGGCGATTTCTTGATTGGTTGACTGATTTTTTCGAGTTTCCAGGCGCGTCGACAGCGATTGTCATTCGTACCGTAAGTGTAGTGCATGTTTTGTTCGTGGGAGGTGGCTGTGTTCTTTGTTAACTGGATGCTGAAATCCGGCGCTCACCTACAGGTCGCCTTGCGCGGTTCTCTCCTTCCAGATATATCCCACCATCAAGGCATCGCTCCATCCCGGTCAAACTGAAAGCTCCCAACTAGGAAAAGGAAGAAAAGATCGCGCACTGAGGCCCGTTTGTTGATAAGCTGCCACGGCATTTGCCTGGAAACGATCGGATAAACCAGGGAAAACTACCGATCAGAGGGCACAGCGTTGGTGGTGGTGGTGGTGGTGGTGGTGGTGGTGGTGGTGGCGTCAGGGCCGAACGCGGCCCAGCCGCCGCCGCCGCGAACGCGCTCTTCGCCGCGCATCAAGGCGGCCTTGACACGCGTCGGATTCTTCGCCACCTGCGCGGAATTCGCAGCGCATCGCATGCGAGCGGAATGCGGCCCGCGAGGGATTCATGCGTGCCGACAGGCAGGGAACGCGGGCGAGACGCGCGGACGTTCCATTCTGCTTGGCGTGGTTATTTTCGGGATTCCTCGCTGTTGAAGTGTTTCTCGAATAACGTTATGTAAAAACACGGTTAAAGGGAAACATAGGAAAAGAGATTTTTATTTGAATATTTCAAAGCGCATTAAAATAATTTTATTGACACGTATTTATTTTTCCCTCACTGATAGTTTACAGGTAACTCCTTGTACACCGTACGGTCATACTTATAATTAATTTGTATCCGGTAAAGCATTAACATAGCTGACGTCTTACTCCATTCTGTGGAAGAAAATCGAAGATTATGTTAAGGCCGATAATTTTAACCAGCGTTAAAATATTCTGAAACGAAAATCCAATTTGTTGGTTTCTCTGTTTTTCGTTGTTTCAATGTAACAGGCATCCTGTATTGAGGAACACGTTTTTCTAAATGTTGAACTCGGCGTATAAAGGATTTGGATGCACAATTACAGTAGCAAAATAGAAAGGAAATAGATTCAAACCTCAACATACGCAACCGAAATTAGTAAAGAAATTCCAGTATTTTCAAACCTGCATATACCATTACTAATTACAATAATCTAAATCATGACTTCCCTCAAATTCATATTAAACATTCGTTTGTTTTTGTGAGCAGATTAATGGAATGGAGCAATCGTGGAATAGGAGGGAGGGGAGCGGAGCACTCAGAGAAAACCTGCGACTCGCTATGTCCTTTGCAAATTCCACATGGAATGGGCGGGATAGAGCCCCCTTCTTAGTGGTGGAAAGTGAGCAGCCCCCGCACCACATCGCAGATCTACCACTTAATACGTGCGCACTTTCTCCCACACGCGAGAGCAGCCATACACAAGCGGATGTCAACATTTTCATTGGGCTTCTTTCTTTCTTAAAACTTTCATTTTCATGCGATATATTTAACTAGGAAATAAAATATGTCACGAGAAAACTGAAATTATAACTTGAATGATACGTCAATAAATACAATGTTGATAATGCTGGCAATGACAAACGCGCACGCTTTTGATAGCAGCTGAAATCGCAAAGCAAGTGCATTGGGAGAGCCAGCGCAGTGAATCCGTGAGTCAGGCAGCGTCTGGCGTCCGGCGGGCAGCGGCGGGCAGCGGCGCCGAGGGCAGCGCCCGGCCTTGCTCCCGGCCGCGGCGGAGGGGCGGGCGGCGCGGCGCGGCGCGGCGCCAGTGCGCGGCCAGCGGCCTTCGCCAGCATCCGCGAGAAGCCGCGCCGCACCGCTGCCGCCGACATCGCATGCGCTGGCCTCGCTACACGGCCGGATCCATTGGAGCGATGGGGCAAAAATTACTTCGGAGCTGCTCGGGACCGGAGCTCCATTTGCACGTACTACAAGTATGTGATGGAAGATGAAGTTGCTTTATTTGATTTTTTATCCATAGAACATTCATTGAACTACACATATGTAGTGATGACTTCATAAATACATATTAATCTAACGTACTACTTATACAATGGTTGAGGAAGCCATGATGGCACCTCATAGATTGGTGAATGTATTGGTAGAAATGGTATATACGAGTATTCTGGTTCTTTCAATTCTCATCTCATCACTATCACATTTTCCGTCCACAGTACATTACAGTAATATCCTCATCGCTATGCCGATTTGACATTCGCAATTAGTTACCATAGAAATTTCGAATGATAACATTCTTGCAGAAAATAATCAAAAGGTTATAACGGCGGCCCGTATTATCCGCATGAAAAAAGAAATTTTACTTACTGTTCCCTTTTCTTTCCACGACATCTTTTAGATTATTCTTGACATTATTTTTCTCAACGGTTTCTCATAATCTGTTTACTCTTCCCATTCATTTTTCTATTTCTTTGCTATTCTACTTGGTTTAATCCTTGAGGAATAATAGATCTCATATTACCATTATATTTTTTCTAAGAATTCTTCACATGTGATTGTCATATAGAGTGTTCCATTAACCATGAGCCACCCCATAACTTCTAATCGGTTTACGATATGGAAATCCAATTTTCGCTCAACGATGCGGAATCACGGGGCAAGTAATACGCCGTACAGATATTTTTAATTTTGTTTTAATTTAAGTTAGAGTTTGTCGCCACTGGGACGATGCCTCGCTGGAGGAGATACCTGGAGGAGGCGATCGGCACAGGGTATTTCCAACCATAATCGCTAGCACTTCTAGGGATAAAACTTTCACTAATATAACGGTAGATCGGTACCCCCTCTACAAAGTCCCTGCGCTTTCGCGCCGGAGCTCACGCTGTTATAAAAATCTCTCTCACTTTTAAGAGAATTTATTTTAAAGGGAACAATCACTTTTAAGAAAATTTAGTAGAAATGCAGTTAGATCATTCACGTGCTTGGAATTTTGTCCAAGTTGACGACGAGACTCTCGCCTTCGGCCTTCGCTTTAACATAAAACATCCTTGCGGCTATCCCACGCATATTACCAACGCATTTTATGCGAATACTTATCTTCAAAAATATATAGGTAAAATATATTCCACTCGCGTCTAGACTTGAAACCTATGTAACTATTAATATTGCCTTGGCCTAGGCGGTAGCTGTTCCCCAGATTAGCCAATATAACCACTAATAACAATGGACGAATGACCACAGCAATTGACGGGCCTGGAAACAATCCATCAAAAAATGCTGCCCGTTCACTACAAGATGCTAAGAAGGAAATAAATACTACTCCTTATTTTTGTGACTTAGGCATAATTTTCATAAGCATTACAATTTTAATTAAAAGGTGAGTGTGGTTAGTGGTAAATTAGTCAAACAAATAAGAACATATCAGCCCAGATTACAAGGGCTCTTACCATCAGGTGAAATCCCGCCAGCCGCCATCACTGGCCAATGTGGCATCCCTGTTTGTACCCGCGAGGGTACAAACGGTCGGCCACAGTACAAAAGGTCGCCCCCGCGAGGAAGACGCTCTGCCACCTCTCCTGGCCACAACGCGTCCCTGGGCAGCGCGTGATGGAAAGGCAGAGCACTTCGCCACGGACGGACGCCCCAGCTCCTTCCGGGTGCTCCAAAACGACCCTCTTAAACTGTTTACTCGAGCAATTTGTGCACGGACGTGAATGGGTAATTTGCCCTGCTTCCCGCTGGAGAGTGCCCTTGAGAAGATGTAGCTTCGAAGACATGGAAGATCGTGTTCTAACTTAGAACATCCCGAGGATGAGGAGGAAAAAGCGTTCCCTAAGTTCTAATCTAAAACTTTGCTATTTTTATTCCTACTTCTACTTTGCTATTTTTTTGCAAACACGGTGAACCTTTTGTAAAACACTGTGAAGCACGGCGATGGATTTACAAGTATAATGATCTGGGCTGTATGTAATCAAGAGAAGTCGGAAATATTCATTTCGTAAAAGGTATTATGGGCAATCATGTATATAACGACATCCTAAAATTAAATTTGAAGCAAACTGCTGTAATAATGGGCATAACACCGATTTGCATGTTCCAAAATCACAGTGATAGTAAGCATACCACAGGAATTAATAAGCAATGGTTAATATGGATTGTCCCCAAACAACGCAAATCGCCCGCACAATCTCCACACGTGAACTCCATCAAACAATTACGGACAATTTTGTAGACGAAAGCTTGAAATCGAATATATTCTGCAAAGAAGACCTGGAAAAGATAGTCGTCGAAGAATGGATGCCTCAGCATGCCGCAGCCACGCAGTCGTGTCGTTAGATATATGCAAAGCAAATGCCATGCTGTTTTAAAATCAAGAGGATACCCCACGAAATATTAGAAACTCTTCTTTTGTTACAGAATTTCCAGGATACATTATTGTTTTAGGTGTGCGAATAGTAATGAATCACTATTTTTCTCCTTGTTTGATTCCTTGCTCCGAATTTTCACATGTTTCATTGTCACATTTAGTTAACACAAGACCACTTTTTATATTTTGATCCTATGTTATCTAAAATTCTATAGAAAATAAAATAAATTTCATTTCTAAAAATATCGACTATTTTGTATCTTATTGTGTCCTCATCATGCTTGTACATATACAAGTGGCATGTACTCTAGGAACGTAAGTGCCATGTGGTACAGGTCTTCTAGCAGACTACAAATCGGAATAAATTATTCCGTTTGTTCTTGGCACATAGCAAAATTCAACCCTTTTACTTAGCACAATACAAAAATACAAAAAATAGCAACCGTCTAGATGGTTCTTTGGCTCGCACGATACCTTAAAAACACCCGAACTCAATGCTTTCCCATTTCTTTTTGACCTCTTTCCTTACTCTGCAACACAAATCCTGAAGACTTTATGAAGGGACTACGGTTTACTCTGATCCCCCAGTTTCATACCAAAATATGCGTGATAAACATTCTAACAAATGAGGTTTTGTTCTGTCTCTGTTTTGCAACCACAAAATGTCCACAAATGTAACAAAATATATTTGGTTCATCCAAACACTTTCTTCTTTGCATGGTTAAAGCACAAAAAATATTCAAAACAAAATAACTATTTCTTGGAAACAATCCTCTAGATATGCATCTGAGTATCATGATCTGATCGTGTGATGTAACAAAATAATGCAAAATAAACGTATATGTACATTGTGATTGTTTACCTTCAAATAAATATTTGCGTTTCTATTTCATTGTAGAAACTGTATATTTTTAATATCTTTATGATCACAATAATTGAATTTGTTAAACATTTGTAAGTGATTGAACAAACGTAACATCTGTTGACCAAATTACATATAAAATATGTGTCAAAATCAACAGAGGAAAATCCATGTGTACCTGTGTTACCTATAGTTTATAGGAACCGAAAAGTAAAATTTTGATGTTCGTTAAGTGTGGTACGTTCTGAAAAGTATTTAGCTATTAAAGACCAATATTTATAATTCACTCATGAAATGTTACGAAACATATTCAATTACTCAAATCGTTTCCACAATTTCACCATTGATTGTCACTTCTGCACAACAAATATCACAATTTAAATCCATGTAATTTTCTTCTTCATTTTCCATTTTTTAAACTCGTTATCAGTAATATTATTATTACCTCACTTCTTATGAATCTGGGAATGAGATCACACATTCCTTTTACTTGACCCTGTGAGGACTCGTGGAGATGTAGCGGTCAGCATTGCCATTACATTAACCTCGAAACCCCCATACAGTCAATTTGATAGCACTTGGAGCATACCTGGGATCAGTCCTAATATTAAATTGATGATAATGCTTCTCATTCTTCCTCGTTTTAAGTGCTACGTAGCGTGGCAAGGACTCCATCGAGCCATCCGACAATCTCGAACCCAATGAAGCCTCTCTCCACACACGTGTTGAAATCGCTTGCGCAAGCGCAGGGAAGTGGAGCTTCCATCCACGAACGCGCCTTCTCTCCTCGCATACGCGCGTCCTTGCTCCGCGGCTGATTGAAAGGCGCAGCCTCCACAAGAGCACACAGCCAGCACGACGCGCGGCTTCGCGCAAGCCATCTCCCTTCCATACCTCCACGCACCACCCCCCGCGCTCCACGAGCGCCCATCCTGCCAATAATCAATGCAGTGGTTGGTTAATGATTCCCGGCGCGTCTACGGCTGTCATTAGTACCGTAAGTATAGTGCAGGTCCTCCCTGAAAGGTGGCGGTGATCTCCCGCCGAATGGTGGAAACCAGCGCTGACTTACCGTCGGCTACCGGTGTTTTCCCCAAACAGGTATCTTCACTAGTGGGGCACCACCCTAGCCGAGACAAGATCTAAGCTCCCGACCGGTCTCCCGGCGTGGAAGGTGGTGTCGTGCATGTAAGTGTGAGAGAGTAAGTAAACGGTGGGATAAGACAAGGAAGGGGAAGAAAAATCACGTGCGATCCCTTTGTTGGGGTACTGCTCTGGCATTCGCCTGATGATGATTGGAGAAACCACAGAAAACTATCGATTAAAGCAGCCGGTAGCTAGAATTCTTCACCAAATAGCGACTCAACTTGACTTAGCTATCAAGCTAGTGTCGAAAATCTTGCCAACGTCGGGACTCGAACCTAGGATCTCCCGGTTACATGCACTGCAGTGACATACAATCAGTTCGCGCACGTGTAAATCAGCTAGTTTAAACATGGTGTTAGCGTATAGCAATCGACACCTTAATCGAGAGCAGCGGGTGAAGTTGAGAAAAAGATTTTGCAAACTTTAGGTCGAAATTGAAAAAGTTCCGAATTGTGACGGCAGAGTGCACAAAATTTTCATGTCACATCTTCTTGATTTGCATTTGTTCGTCTAGAGCTGTCCAGCAACCACTGATCCGAATTTAATTATTATATTATTAAACTAGCAGTATACCCGGCGTTGCTTTGTTTAGTGAGACGAAACGGATCAATTTCAGGTAAACAACATAGTTTTAATTGATATTATTTTATTAAAGAACTGGTTCACTTTTTAATAAAATATGTACTATCATTCTCGTACACTTAATTATTCAATACACTGCTATCAAAGTCTCTCCAGCTTCTTAAAATATTTCCTGAAACCCATATTTGTAAGTTTCCATACCTTTGGATCATTTGAAAATTAAATCGCAATATAAGATTTAACAATGCCTAGTATTTTTTATAAAATTCAATACATGAATTTACGTAAATTTTATTCATACTAATGATATAGGTATTATTACCAATACCTTTAAAATTCTATACGAAAGAAAACTACATTATTCACGGAAAATTTAGGCAAAACCATTGGTTTACATGTTTTTCATGTGTTAATTTAATGAATATGGATATGAATTTGAATATGGATTGAATATGGAATGAATTTGAATATGGATTGAAACAATGTTTAGTATGAAATTCTTTTGCCATCATTATTTAATTTTTATTTGAATAGGTCGGAGAAAAAAACACAATGTGGTGTATTAACAAAAAAGTATGAAATGACACTACTGTCAAGGCACTATATCAATAATTCGAATTCCCAGTAAAATTGTTCGTAAATACAAAATATATTTCATAATATAAAGCAGAATTGGATAATAACGTTCAAATTGCATTTTAAAACACTTTCTAAACCTTTCGTATTTTAAAACTTGAAGATAATCTTTTTCTATTAATTTTTGGTCAAGAAATATAGATACCAAGAATGTTGACATGAATGAATTCCCATTAGAAGTACTGAATTTAAAGAAAAAATATAAACTGTTGTTGGAAATGCAAACGTGAGTAATGTTAGTCATGTAGTAGTCAAAACATAAAAAGAAGTTTCTTTATTATAATTAAAATTAAAATTCTTATTCCCTATGTTGTAACGTTATTGACGATATGTAATCATAAAGGTAAATGAAAATATCAATGCTGAAACGTAATTGCCGGTTTTTATAATTATTTTAAATTCGGCAGAAACATACATTTAAAGTCCTGCTTCACTTCACCTCGCATCACCTCGGACTGTCAACTCGCACAGGCACCACATCTCCGCGTGTTGCATAATACCTCTGCCCAGGGCATCACCTCCTTTCGCATCTCGTTACCCTACCTCCACCTCACCTGACCATGAATGTGATGGCATGTTTTTACGCCCCACATATCTCCTCATATGTGCCGCATCCCATCACGCTCTCGCACCATCTCACGACGTGTCAACCAACATTCGGCACCGTCTGGTCCGGCTCTCAGCAGCCACGTCTGAAGATCTGGCCCGAGAGGCCGTTGATGGAGAGCGGCGTCGATAGGAGATCACTGAAGGAGAACGCACACGAAGGTCGCCGCGAGGCAGCCAGCTGTCCATCGCTTCTTCCCACTTCAACTTTCCACTCGCAGCGGAGTCGTGCGCTCCATTGTGAGGAGCGGGGCGAGGTTCGAGATTGTTGTCCTCCTTATTGTTTTATGACATGCAGAGGTGCACTGAGATGCCCTTGGTGTCGGATGGGAGATAAAATTGGAAGTAAAACTTTACTTCATACGTCGTAATTCTCTTCGAGCGAAGTGGATTTCTATGTAATGACTTTTATATTCTCTTATGATTGCATATCAAATTAAAGTCGCCTTAAAAAAGAAACCTTTAAAAAAGGACCTTTAAATTCAAATGGTTATTTGAAATAACCTTTATAGGGCTTACTCATTTGCGGTACAGACGAAGAAAAAATAAGTCAGAAGAAGAAAAAAGAACGAAATCTCGAAATTCATATGTTTACAAGATCTTTACGTTTGGAGAAATTTCTTCTTTTTTCACCATCCCTTTCATCACAGAATTAGAAATAATACAAATTAATTAACCACGAAATGTTGAAAGAAAAATGTATATAATTTAAAAGTAAAGGAAAAGAGTCTTAATATTTGTGTGTGTGTGTGATTCATTCAAGTGGGCTGCCGATATCTTTAGGAAACACACTTCATATGTCTCGCTGACAGTGCATCCTTTTTTCAACATTGATTAACTGAGCTTAATGCGCTTCTTTCTGCAAAGTATGTGCACTAAGAACATAACAATCAGTATCCTTGTGGTTACAATGAAACGGAGGCTCCAGACGTTCTAGGGCGATTCATAAATCCGTATTATTTTACATTAAAAATGTGAACAAAGCATGAAAGTCCCTTTGTGAATGAAGAGAAGGGCAGTTGTAGCAGCACCACTACTGTCTGCAACGGAATTTCATTGTTAAAGAATCTTAGGAGTAATAATTAAGATGAGTGTATCCAAGCTTGCGGACTCTTGAGACTCCCGAGTATGAAAGAGTCCATCTCCGTGGAGGCACTCAAAATGCTGAAGGTCGTGTTAGATGTGCCGCCACTGTACCGCAACAGGTGGCACGTTAACGTGTCACAAAGAATGATCGGCACATTCCAGTCGAAGAGTCTGATTTAAACAGGTTTTTCGAAAACCACCTTTCTGAGTAGTAAACTGAAAACGTTTACCAAAGTAACAATTTCACCAAACACGGAAGATTCATAAAGAACTCACTATCACATAACCCATACGTATCATTCATTTACAAAATATCCTTAGAACGGCATCCATTACCGAAAATCGAGGAGATATACTGCCGGCATTTATCGACACCTGTTTCGGGCTTGGAGTAGTTGCGAAGTGTTTTACATTCCGTTTCCAAACAGCGCATAACTCTACCCTGGACTCGTAAACGTATTTTCTCTTCGCTTGAAGATTGCGGCGTCTTTGAGGAAAAAACAAGCACAGGGAGCACAGCTACACAGTAATTCTGATGTCACGAAAGACTGACAAAAGTTAAGACCTGATCTAATAACTTACATTCTCAAAACCCGAAAAGTTATGTAATATTCCGGAACAAAAATACTCTTATTACGTATATATTTGAAAACTAAAAGATGCTGAAGTTTTAAATTCGTCTATACAAAATGAAAAATAAATTGTTATTAAATACATTCTTAAATATACATATTAAACAGGCAAATATTTCTGGCTATGTTCTGCCCATCTTTTAATTGAAATCACAATTGGACCAGTTTCTTTTTTCATATGCAATATTTGTAAATCCTCATATTTACATATGTTTAATTATTTCATTAAATACATTTTTATTTTTATGGAAATTCATTCAAGTATACAGGTATGATCGAGTTATCTTACATTTATTGAATTATAAAGTTTGTTTTATGCTGATAATTATTTTTAAGAACATTTCGAAACTCAACAAAAGTGTTTGAAGACAAAAAAGTCACTAGAAATAATTTTGCCTGTCAATTTAAAAAGTGCCAACACCCAAAACATTTCACTCCTTTTAAAGATAATTTTTTGGTATAACGTTTAATTTATTTTTATTAAGATATCTAATTATATTTTACATTTCTAGTTGTTTACAAATTAGTAATATGGGTATACTTGTTTGAGTAAGGTAGAGAGAGATATAGATAGATAGGTAGAGAGAGAGGGGGGATGTATACATTGTTGCTATCCCTTATTTTGCGCCTAACCTGTTTTCTCCGGTAAAGCACTGTGCGCCGGCGGAGTGTGAGTCCGAAAGCGCGAGGGCAGCGCCCCGCGTGGCCTCCGATGGTATCTGCGGCGCGGAAACAACACTCGCGCTCCGTTTACGAGCGGCTGCTACGTGCCGGCATGCGTGCCTCCGCCCGCCCCGCCCACACCGCCCGCGCCAAGCAGCACTACGCCGTCCCGCCCCGCCGGCTTCCTCCGCCCTGCCCAGCCCCACCCACACCGCCCGCGCCGCTCCGCGCAGCACCGCCCCTTCCCGCCCCGCCCTGCCCCGCCCACACTGCCCCACCCCGCCCTCACCGCACGCGCCGCCGGCCACCACGCGCCCGCACGCACGCCCTCGGCCGGAGCCACGCCCCCCGCGAAGGAAACGCTCGTATATCACCTGGAAGGTTTACCTGGGTGTGCGCCAGTAAAGGCATCAAAACTTTTTAGACTGGGGTTGTCGGGTTTACGCGTGGTCAATCGGTTGAGTCCATGACGCAGATCTGGAGATAGGTGAAATAGTTGATTCTGTTGGTGGCTGGTTCGATGATTTGCTATTTGTCTGAAATAGGGCGAGAACTCTCACTCCACTTACATTTCACAGAAACTCTCACCATATTGACGCTCACTCTCGCCTCCCTGAAACTCACTCTCACATCACTGAAACTTAGACATTATTGAAACCCAGTCACTTCTCACAGAAACTCACTAGCACCTCATTGAAACTGACCCACGCCTCCTTGAATCTCACTCATGTCTCATTGAAATTCACTCACGTCTCTCTAAAACTCACCCATGAATCAGGGTAATTTACTCTTCATTCCTCCACTTCATTGACCTAATCATTTGTTCACTCAATCAAGCAGTGATTTATACACTCATTGGTTCAATTATTCACTCACAAATTCGTTCTTTCTCTCTCCCACTCCTTCACCTACACACACATGCTTTAAACCTGGTTCAAGACGGAGCCCAAGGAGACTTTGAATCATGCCTTCGCAAAGTTGTATTTTTATCTAAAAATTATGCTTGATATTTCCAAGAAACAAGTATTGGTAAGAGAAAAACCAATTGGTTCAAGGAAATAAATCTCTCCCTGTGCAATGAGCAACCACAATGTCTTTGTATGACTTCAAATCACTCCTAAAAAATCGTAATGAACATGAATCAGAAAGTTTTGAACACTAGACGTTCTTATTTCAATACCTTACATTATTATTGTATGTATTTTCCAACACAGACCAGCATAGACCAGCGATTATCAAAATGTGATACACTTAGAACCTCCAAGGGTACACGGCAGCCTTGTCTGGTGTACGTAAACTAGGGTAAAAACAATAGTAGGCGTGACAATTAAAAACTGGTGGTGCTACTTATTTGGCACAGAATTTGTCGACTTCGCTAATAGTGAATTTCTGGGAACTAACATTTTTGACTCACTGGTTCGCTGTATCCGATAATGTAAAAATGAAATAGAATTTCTTCACAATGTTAGATTTTATTAATATAGAGACACAGCAAAACTGATTAACAGCACGAACTGAAAATTACAATGTATTTATTTGATCTTAAAAATCAATTATTTTCAATTGTTTTCTTTGTACATTTTTCGTTAGTAATTTCCCTAGATCATTCTCTACAGTTTCTGCTCTCTCTGTACTTGATTTTGCATTGTTCACTGTCTCTCGGTATCGTAACGCAGCCTTGACGTCTTTAAAGTCTCTTGTACTGTTGGCACATCGTCTCGCACTCCGAATGCATTTTTAGTCGTCTAATAACATACTCGTACGAGATCCTTTCGTTGGGGCATGGCACAAACGGCTAATGAAACTGTTAATTGCCTAATAACATACGATATCCTTTCGGTAGTGTATGGCTAATAAAAGTTTCATTGAAACTGATCACTTTTCCGCGCTGCAAGGCAATTGTCGCCAGCCTTCCTATTGGCGCGCTTCCTGTCACTTACGTAGAACACCACACGCTTTCTCCCACTGAAACTCAAGTAACATCAAGCTCGAAACTGAAGCAAGCAGTCGCGCGCCACCACTTAAGACGCAGCCTTTGTTTCTGCCTTGAAACTGAAGTCGCCAGTGAGGTCCCATTTGCGGGTGCGTTACCTCCAGCTCAGGGAAGACGTGATCGACCTGTCGGTCACGTTGACTTTGTCATGTCATGACAATGTCATGTTTTCCCAAACTGCCATGTGTTGGAATTTGTGGCACTCAGACGATATATTGTTTTCCTGGACGGAATTAATTTCCAGATCGCTGTATTTCCTAAGTTGAACATTAAAGCGTAAGTTCAAACTTCACTATAACCGAATCTTCTTCTGCTTATTTGTAATGTATGCAAAACGGGCAAGGATGGCAAAAAAATCGATGTTTTCCACCAAAAGCATCCATAAACTAACTTCGATGTTTTGTGTTTGATGTTTTCTTCACATCGATATATTTTTCCAGAAACATTGATGTTATAAAAAATAATTCTCACGGTTCCAGTAACTACGTTTTTGTGAATTGCTCAAAACCAACAGCCACTGACAGGTTTCACTGATGTCGATGCCCAGTCAGCATGAAATTTTTACTATTCGCAAACGTTCTCTAGTGTTCCTAGGTTACGAAATTTAATTTGTTATTTATTCCCATCATCAACGATAAACATTATTGAATTTAAATAAACAAGTGCTTCAAATGATATTTTATAAACTTTCTCATACACTGATGTCAGATAAAGTTTCGCAGTATTTCAACTCAACTTTCTATGAAAATGAGCTCAAAATTCCGCTTTTTCAGAAACGCTGAAAAGCCATTTTCCTAAAAACGGCTACAGATTTTTTTGTAAAATTTTTGTGTAGATAGTGCTAAATGCACTGTTTAAAATGACACAAAATTAGTTTTGCTCCATTCTTCAAAAATTAAGCAAATGTAATTTTTCGAAATATTTTTCACTCTGGTAAGATGCACATTTCCAACGGTAAACATTATTGTATTTGTAAGTGGAAATGCTTCAATTGACTTCCAATGAAGTTTCTTGAAAACTCAAAAGTGATGTGAAAAAGAGTTTCAATTTTCGTATTTATAGAAACGCTTAAATGACATTTTTTAATAACCGCTGTATATTTTTCAACGACAATTTCCAAATAGGACGAGATTTTACTCTTCTATAATATTAATGTAAAATTTCGTAAAAGTAATGGTTATATCATTAGGAAACCAAAACGTGAGAAAATTTCAAAAAATATACTTCGGGTGGCGATAGATGGCAGCTGGCATGAGGATTGAGCGAGACCGAAAAGCTAGTCCAGATCAAAAAATTAGGAAACAAACTAGTACTAGAAAGTCTGTGTCATTCCGTAGCGCCACTAGTTCAAACTTTGTGTAGGAATGGGTATATGAACGGACCCTATCGTCGGATGATTTGCAGTTTGTGCAACGTTGAGGGTGCTATCCGCGTGTTACTTTAATGACACCCTTTTCCGCTACATATTTCTGGGAGATCAGTTTTTCATTGGCGGCATGACTTTAGGTACTCTGAAAAATGCTCAATACGGAGGCAGAGGAATCAATTTCGATCCACCTGAAACATTCTACCAATGTACGAGATATCAGAAAGTTTTAAGTCATGCAAATACACTTATCTAATTGAAAATTTTGAAGATTTTTAATCCTGAACTCTTGTGTTAAAATATTCAATCACACTAACACTTTGCTTACTTTGTCGTAATTATTTATGATGTTTCTTCCAGATTGTTGTATGAATTGAAAATAATTTTGTGGCACTGAATTGGCTTTCTTGCACGTTCTTGTAAGAATTTGTTATATAAAAGACCTTTTTTTAATAAATTTGAAATATCAATAATTTTGCCAGATATGTGCTAATATTCCAAACTCATTATTCAAGGAAACTCTGTTGTTGGGATTCTACATTACATTTTTCATGTTTTGAGAGGTAGAATTTTTTACAATCCAAAACTTGAAAAACTTCTGGTCTAGAGAGATGCCCTAAATACTAATGTATTTGCGATATTAATCATATCAAATATTAGCAGGCCCGTCCAGAGTCACAGATCTCGTTCAGCATCCGTTCGATTTCTGTTTGGAGTTCATTGTATCACTTAATTTATGTAAATTTCCTTGAAGTTTCTCTGCTTTACTGCCTTCGGTCTTTTCCTTCGGAAAAAATATCTACTTCCTTCTTGGGAGTGTGCGAAGCACCTGTATTCTCTGCAACTCAACTGCACCCTCCGGCGCCTGTTCTGATCTCAATATTTCATCTCTTGCGGTGCTGTGGCAACTGGTCTGATTTATATTCACTTCCTGCCATATGCTGGCGAACATTCGTAACGCATTCATGAAACTGTGAACTGTTCTTGGCTAAAAAGTATTCTTACTCAAAGTTGAACGCATAAATCAACCTTTCATGTCGATGTTTTTTGACATCTACAGGAAATGACTGAAATTCATTTGTTAGTTATTCACAATTTCAAACTGTACGTTATGAATGGTAAACTTACATGAACACAACTAAATCATTGGCTAAGAAACTATTTCATTATCTTTACATTACTCGTTTATTTGAAAAACACTGAAAATAAATCATTCGAGATGACACAACAAACTATATAAACATAGTTTAAAAATAACCCTATAAGCAATTAAATTTACAATGAGCTTGAAGGGAAAGTTGATATTTGGATCGTTTATTTAGTTATTTTGTATACTCGTAATTTCGCTGTGTAAGTTTTGTCAATCAATAATAATGTTGCAACAAAGAAATATTTAACTATTTTTGGGATCTTCATAATAAGTCGCAACATTTGCTGTTAAAAAAAATTCAACTCACCATTCGTATTAAAGTCTTCATTTTAGTCATGGATAAACAATTGAAGTGTACTCAGTCAGGAACTCACCTGCAACAAAGAGACATCAAAACATTCATATTATAAAAAGCAATATAACATGGCTTCATGTAAAATACCCTCTAAGAGAGAGAGAGAGGGGAGGAGAGAGAGAGACAGGGGGAGAGAGAGGAGAGAGAGGGAGAGAGAGGAGAGAGGGGGGAAGAGAGAGGAGAGAGAGGGGAGAGAGGAGAGAGACGGGGGAGAGAGGAGAGAGAGAGAGAGAGAGGGGCGTTTATCGGGTTCCGCTAGCATAAATCAGACCATGAAATAGGGAGGGGAAATAAAGAGGAAGAAGAGATTTTGATTTATCATTTTGCTAATGAACAATGTACGAGACATTTGTCCGCTACTCTACAAATGTGAAGTAAGAATGTAAGTATTGCTAAACGCAAGAGCAAAGACGTAACAAATTCATGCTACGTTTGGTTTCTTCTCTATGAATGACGCTTGTTTTTACTACACATTTCATTATGACTACCTAAACCCGTTAAGGTAACTAAGTTTAAAAATGCTGTCGTTGGAGCAACCTGAAACTGGTTATGAGGATCAGTTTGTTTAGGCGCCAGCACGACTTTTTTCTTCTTTCGAGCTGACCAGAGAGAACCATATGTTGTCCTTCAGTGAGTGTAAATATTACACGAGTCTCTCATGATCCCTTTTCTGACGTGTCTTTGTAGGCTTTCAACTGTTTGTGAGAATTCATAGAGAATGTTTATGAACAAATACAACAGCAATCCTTCATTTTATGTTTTGCTTACAAACAGCATACTATAGCGTACGAATGGAAAAAAAAATACATGTAAGGTGGTCGTGAAAAATTCGTTTAAATGAACCAAGTCATTATTATTTGTTTGGCTTAAAACCGGTTTGGGATAAACAAACTCTTACACATATTTCCACATGTTTACATTCGACATTCATTAAATATGTGTAAACTGAAAGCCGATTTTTAATTATCGCAAACATAAACGACTAGGAACTATCCCGAGGAAGATATTAACGCGGGCAAATGCTCAAGCAAGATGATTCTTCATGACTTACAACATTTGAGACGATTAGCAAACAGAGGTTAGTTCACCAGCCTGGAGTTGCAGGCGCGTTGCTCTGCACAGCCCGACGCGCACGGCGGTGGCAGCGCTAGCCGCTGCGGTATGAATGGGGTGCCGTTGGTCGAGACTGTTGTGGAGAATGTGAAGACAGGTGGAGAAGTCGGAAAATAAATGCAATTATGGCGTATGGGTGATATACGATGGACACTGTAGGAGTTACGCCGATTCCGGAGACAGATGAGATTAGAAACAAGGTGAGACTGGATGGAGGACACACTGAAGATTCCCTATCGGGATCGTGGGCAGTGAACAGTAAGATGTCGGAGACAGTGGCGGAGTTACCAAGGGACTGTGGGGACAGGTGGGGGTGCGCACGGGTCGGGTGGGGGGTGAGATCATGAGTGTGGAGGGGACGGCATCGGCAGCGGCGTAGGGGGGAATGAGAGCGAGAGTTGCAGGCAGACGTAGAGAACACCAGCGAAGTGGTAAGGAGGAGAAGGTGATACGATTGAGGACATGCATTTGAAATGATGCTGAAGAGTGCGCAAAATTGGTAAGAAGAGCAATTTTTTTCAAAAGTATTTCGTTATTGGTAACATTGCTATAGTTATACGTAGCCTAAAACAAAAGTGGCAAGGGGACTACATTTCTGGACCACTCTGAGTCCCCTTAAACTTTGTACTTGTGGTTGAGGTATTTGAGTAGGAAATGAGGCGCGTGGGTGCGAGCGGCGGGGCGGGCGCGAGGCCGCGGTGAGGCAACAGGAGCGGTGGCGCCCGCGCGCGTTGCCCCACGTGCGTTGGGAAAGACGCCCCTCCGCCCGCGCACTCGGCGCCAGCGCTCGGCCTCGCGGTCGAGGGCCACTGAGCGAGCGCCTTCGCCAACGCGGGCGCGGGCGAGGACGCGGCGCTCTGGTGCGCTCGCCGAGACGACCTATAACTGGCGATAGTTTCTAAATACAGTGAAAAGTGACTTAAGTGGTCACACATGGATCAGCCAACAATTGGCCATTAATAGAGGCGGATTGGTCATGAAGTTATTGGGAAAGTAAAAAAATATAATTGTTCTAATTGCAATGAAATGAAATTTGCTCTTTGACGTTTTTAATTACTGTAAATGACGAAATACAATTTAAACGAAGTATTTAGGATTATTTGCCTCCTTTTTGCGAATATCAAAAAGTGACTTAGATTTGTCGCTCATTCTTTCAATCTGAGACTCATTTTATGAGATCGCCGAATCAAACAAGCAAACTAGACTTGAAGATGCAATTCACACCCGATAGAAACTGAATTTTACATCAAAGCCTTCTGACGATGGAGTTAGCCTTTAAATCGGATTCGCGCACCCACCATGCGCTATAATTCCTCAATAGATTCACATAGAACAGCACTGTTATCACCATTGTTAAATGGGTTGACGGTACCCTTTCTATGGATTCTCCCACTTCTCTTGCGTCTCATTCCAACATTTTCCCAATATACGATTAAATTCAAATTTTATCATTATTATCACTTCCCATCTCTCAACTCCGTTTTTCAAGGTAGAGCGGGCTCTGATTAGAATGTGACAGAATAATAATGAAGGAAATCATTTGCTATTGGTACTTCTCTCATTACATGAATTTGTGTACAGACCAGCAGAAAATTAACCTTAATACGTTTTAGAGATGTTCTTGTTTGTTTTTGAAAATTAACCCAATATATTTTAAAGGCGCTCCAAGGTGTTTCACTTGTGCAGTAAAATTTAGATTTCACTAGTGTTTCTAACATTCAAGTCGCAAACGATGACAATTCGGTGTATTTAGTTATTTACGATATGCTCAATGACAAATATATTTTTCAACAAAAATATTGTACAACAACATACTCTATAGTATTTTAAAACTATCGATCGATTCGAGAATCTAAACTACGAAACTTGCCCTCCCCCCTGAATCCCGCCTCTGATTACATGCCATAACAGGCTACAGCGATTGTGCATTTGTTACGTCAAGTAAATGACTTACTTTGATCTGCATATCATTATCAATGTTAGTTTGAGTTTCGGCTACGAATAACTGAAAGGAATGAATATGTAGAATGCGAATATGTGGGATCACGACTAGGCACCAGAAGTCACATGCTGTGAATATACAAAAGGGGAAATTAATGATTGATACCAAATGCTTATCCACACATTTGAATTTCTTATGAATTTATTATCTTCTTTTAAAATTCATTAGATTGAAAATAAAACATTAACATGAAAAAATGCATCAAAAGAACAGAATAGAGTAACGTAAACTATTTCAGAAAGCTATTATCAGCACTTTTTCTGAAAAAAGCTAAACAATAAAATTTTCTGTTGGTGTGATAAAAAGGAAAATGTTCTATCAAAGTATTAGAACGAAAACGTTCTAGTGACATATACTGAAAGAAGACTTCTTAAAATTCACTTGTTCTTGTATAATGTTCTTCTTTATATTAACATATGTAATTTATGGTTGAAATGGAAATCTATACATCTATCGAATAGATGTATAAGATGTATTAGATGTAGAGATATATTAGGTGCATATTGTTCTTTTCGGCCTTAGGAATTAATTTGACAGTTAGCATCCTGGTTCTTGCAAAATATTGATCGAAAATGTTTATTTTACAATGGAAATAAAAAGTTCAAAATATTATTGCTTGTTTGACCAAAGGGAAAAATGATACTGTACGAGAAGAAAGTTAATTCCTGAGAAAGAAACTAATGCATTTAACTGACATTCAGTTTGATTTACCATATCAGTTGAAATATATTCATTACGTCAACAATATGTCCCTTCCACAGGAAAATTTGAAATGTCGATTACAATAATTTATATCATATAGCAAGACAATAATAAAATCATCTATGTATTTATGAATTTTAGACTCCCTTGTTGCATATTTTAAGTTATTTTTTCAAAGATTCAGAGCTTTTCAAAAATTTTAAATTAAATACCGCATGAATTTGATAAATGAATTCCAATGAACTTGAAAAATACATTCTACTTAGCTCAGAATTGTTAGATGAATTGCTTCGAGTTCTCACCAAACTTGTTCTCTAATTTTTCTTCATTGAGCGTTGATTAATTTTGTAATCGGTTTAACAGCATCTTATTCATCATTACCGTTCTTGGGCATGTGTGTGGAAACAATTAAGTAGAAACATTCTCGTATTTATGTTTCTTTTAATTTTAAAGATTCTTGAAGAAATGGGAGACACTGTACTTTAAATACAGAATGAAGGTTTTTGAACGTACACAATTAATGTTTTTCGCCGCATTCTTTACCGATACAGCAAAATGTTTGCAGTTCCTTACGATTACATGGAACGATATTGGGTGATTTAGTGACGCACGTGGGCGAGCTGGAAGTAAATAACGGCGCTGATTCATCAATGCCATTGCCACCTTTAACATCAAAGGAATTATCACAGCAATCTTGATCAACATCGCCATAACGCGCAAAGAGATCTGTTTGGATTAGGGACGTAAAATAACACCAGCATGTTTCTTCGAGAAGACGCGTTGAAGAACGCGGTAAGCGGCGAGATATTTATTCACGAGCCGGAGGCCGTTCGTAGTTATCCGGCGCGATGCGTATCTGCGCTTGCGCAACCGCGCCGCGAGACCGCTTCACTTTCCGGTGGGGCGATCATCGGATCCCGTTTGCAAATTGCCGCGAAAGCGCGTGGCCATCGCACAATGCGCACTTATCTCGATTTCTCTCCGCAGCCTTCCCTCCTCTCTCTCTCCTTTTCCTCTTCCTCGGAGAAATTGCAGCGCAGCGTCGCCCTTTCGCCGCGACGCGCTCCTGGCGGTGGCTCGGGAATGCGCGCAGGGGATTTCCCGTTCCTGGCTACGGAGGGGCACGAGACTGTGGACCGCTGGAAACATTGGGTCGCTAGTGCAAAGACTTGCAAATCGTACCACGCGAAAGTAAATGATTCACACAAAGTAAATGATTCAGTTATGAACGTGAAATGTGTATTTATTGAATTACTCTCCCTGAGTTTTTGGAAGTGCTCAATAAAATAATTCTCCAAAGAGGAATACAAGATTTTATTAAAACAGTTAAATCGTCGTATATAATTATTAGTGTGAGTCCTCACGCTGAAGTTGGCGGCCTGAGACAGTTGGTTGCCTGCGGATGATTTGAAGGTCACGACAGACTGCGCCCACCGGACAGGGGGAGTTGCCGGAAGACGTGCGGGCGGGCGGTTGCTGTCGAGTGGCACCGACCCGTCGTAAAATATCTGTATTCTGTACACGATGTGAAAAGGCTTCACTAGCGAAAAATAGATTTGTGTGTGGCAGGAGTTTGTGGGAGGAAAAAGGAGATGTACTTATATTGTAGGAATCTAGTAATTAAATGTTATTGTTGAAACGCGTGTGTGTTCCATTAAACGAATTTTCCTTCCAAGACACCCTACTGCTTCAGTATATCCTTGATATTCCAGCCTAATGATTTTTGAAGATTAATGATAAATATTTATTATTTTTTTATTTAATAGGTAATTATTACAAACAAATTAGCTTACTTGATTCTATGTGGCTAGGCCGCAGGCATTAAGCCATTTCAATACCTACATCCTTTCGCGTTCTAATCTTTCGAATTCTGGTATTCACCCCAAATGGTCTCTCCATCGCATCAATGGCGCGGAAAAGAGACCATAAGGTACGGCTCAGGAAAAAACCCCTGAAGGGGGAAAAACCTGCCGTCGGTTAATGATAAATATTTGTATGTAAATACATATTTTATGTAAAAACATATTATTTGTTTTTCTATATTCAGTGCTCAAAAATCCGAATATGATATCTAACATTTCTGCTATATATTTTGAAATATTTTGTACTGTTTACATATTTTGCTTATATTTGACGTATTGCAAAAAACTCTAATTATTCTCCATTTTTTAAAAATTTATTTCAAAATTAAATGTATTTGAAAGAATGTTTTATTTCAAAAATGTGTTTTTCTTTAATTTAGAACTGCTTTGTGAAGACGCGAGTTGCGTTGCCATGTGAAAACGCAGACAGGTGTACGCTGCGTTTGGGTCAACCTCCGTCAGCACGCAATGTTGTGACAAATGCGCCTTGAGAATATTATCGTTAGATGTGAAAGATGGCAATGTTTCTTATGTTTAATTGTAATTCCTGCGAAATATTGATTGTTGCAGACGATTAATACTATTTATTGCCTTTCATTTAGTTTCCGCGTTAACACTGTGACTGTATTGCTCTTAAAAATAAAAGTCTTCTCTTTAAAATGTAAATCCTGTAGGTCAAGTAATATTTTTTAATATATAATGTAATATTTTATTCATGTTATTTCAAATTTTGTCAAGTTGTTTTGTTTCCTTGAAAATGTTCTATAAATTTGATATGACATATTATATCATTTTCTACATATTTGTTACATATTATTATCATTTTCATTACACATTTACCTATATATTTTGTCGTTTCATACTACATATTTTTCCGGACTTAAATGGTAAATGCTTATATTTCCTCGACATTTGACATGAAATGGAAACAACAGTGGAAAGTAAATTTAAAATAAAATAACTTTATTTTCTACATTTACCTTTCTGAGACCAATTATACTGCAATCAGTATTTTAAAAAAAACTGGCAGGCGGAGCGCAATTATGGCTTCAGATCCTGATTCAGCGTGTCGTCATACATAGAGAAACATGTGTCAAGTGTTTGGGTCTTTGGGTTCTTGTGTGTGTGTGTGTGTGTGTGTGTGTGTGTGTGTGTGTGTGTGGTGTAGTGTGCCAGAAATACTGCTCAATATTAGATGGCAAGAAGTAATTCGCAGAAATAATAATAATAATAATAATAAACAAAAACCATAAACAATATGAAATATATTTCTTTCACATAATTCCACCAATGAAAAAATCTGATTTGTAAAGAATCATGTAATTTTAAGTCTATTCCTCAAGTTATGTTTTATTGAAACTGCTCTCGTGCATTTTATTTCTTAACACATCATCAATCGACAAAATCTAGCTAAATAGTGAATGAAAATGTTCGGATTTTCTGAACTTTCTACTTTTATAGAATGATTTCTGTTTTTGTCTATGGCCTGTCATGACTGTCTGCATGCTCTTTATTTTTCTTAGTCACCCGGGCTACGTCTTCCGAAAGGGGCGCTGTATCGACGTGCTCTGACGTTCGTTCTTACAGTCACTGATCTAGAGATTGGTTGTTGCACAGCTTTCTAATTTCAGAGAACTTTACTTTTTCTTTCAAACGTGTTCTAATAGTTTTTTGGAGAACGCCCTTTTTATTTTTATTTTAATTTTATTTATTTACTTCAACAACCGTTAAAAACCGTGGGGAGAAGTTAATTTGAAGTTACACTAATGTCCAGAAGCAAAACAAGGGGCCATCTCAGCATTTTGTCAAGGATCAAGGAAACTGGACGAAAACCTGATCAAGATGGGGGTCATTGACCCAGAAACTGAAGCACAATACTAGTTACAGGTTCTTAAGAATTACACAATCCACATGATAATTAAAACACTCAATATCGTTGTTAAAATTAATATTACTTTCATTTTGGATACTCGATATAGTCTCTTGTATTACTCTAATGTATTCATTTTCAATATTTGTTTGTTTTTTAGTTCTGATAGCTGCTCTAGTCTCTACTGTGAATGTAAAAAATACTGTACTGTGGATAACTGATTATTCTGTTTATACCATATAACTTTAGGGTTTCATTTACAAACGTATTTATCCAAAAAATGTCATTTAGATTTCCGATTTTTTGAAGTTTTATCGGCGGTTGTTGTACTTGAAATTACTCTACCTGACATACAGGGTAACTTCTGAACCTAGATAGGCAACTTATTAAAACAAACTCTTCGTATTTTCAGCAAATTAAGTATTGACCTCTCTCAACTCGTGGCGAGACAAGCTCTGCATTATCAGCGGGACTGCGCCACACTACTGCAAGCGGTGCAGCGCGCAAGAGTGGCAAGAATGCAGACGTTTATTTAATATCGGATTTATTTTACATTTAAAAAAAATCAGAAACGAAAATCGTACACTCTACTATTAACAAATATAAAAACTTTTTCGTGTTAAATTATGGGCGGAAGAAATAAACAGTTCACTAATTTTTATAATACAACTTTCGGAGATTTCATCAATTTCGGATAATATAATATTACTTTTATAATACTTTTTATAATACTACTTTTATAATTACGTTTATTACTCGTGTAAAGTTTGTACAATCTAAATAAACTACATGTAACTAATGCAAAACATTTGAACGAGCGAGTGGCAAACAAGGGCGCAAATTACGTTGGGGTGACGCTCAAGCGATGCACACGTGTGTCGTTCATTGAACCGAGTGAGAAAGGCCACGAAGGAAAACCTAGCTGCGATTGCTCGCTCTCAAGGGTCGACCACAGAGGCCTTTCTGCGCCTGGGGCCCCCGCCCCCACCACGCCCCCGCCCCGCCCCCGCCTGCGATGGGGTCCTCGTCCCTTGATAGGGAAATTGCATGACTCGTCGCTATTGTAGACGAGACGGGTTTGCTCTTCACACCTGCCGACTCGACGAGCCCGGTGACAGGGTCTTATTTAATGTTTTCGTCACCTCCGCCCCTACTTTCTCGTAGATGCGTTTAAGACAAGAGATACGTGAATGGCGTTGAAAGTTATGTTCTTCAATCACAATTAGTGTTGGACTTTCAGTGACTGATTTGAGAAAACTACATATGTTATCAAAGATAACATATGTACGAGTAGTTATCAAAGGAACCTGATTGGTTTGAATCTTTGCTTTTAATACCGAACTCTTTAATTGCTATTCCTTCGCTCTGTGTTCAAATACAATTTTTCCTGTACTTCTCTCAATGAACCGTCCGTACCTCTCGAATAGGCTGATAAAATAACAATTAGTAAGTAGGATGGAAACATGCTGTATTCGAAAACCAGTTAATAATAAACTCATAAAATAAAAATGAATTTGTGTCATATTCTTTGACATCAATTGTTTTTTATGAATTTTCAATCTTTTAGCGCTACGATAGTCTACTGACTCACCGATGATAATGCACAATGTACAAACTGCCTCTAAAAATTCTAAAAACTGGACTCTAAATAATGCATCTATTCCCGACGACTGGAAAAGCGGAATTGTGGTTCCTATATTTAAAGGAGAAAGTCGCTCAAAAGTAGAAAATTACCGGCCAATTGGCTTAACATCGGTTGTATGCAAACAAATTGAGAATCGCATTGCAGAATACTTAAAATGCGAATGGCTCAAGACAGGTTGGATTTTCGAAGGGCAAGGTTCTAAACCCATGTGGGTTTAAAACAGGCTACTCGTGCGAAAGTCAAACAGTCTTTGTATGTCAAGATATTGCTGATTCTCTTGATGCGGGTGGGAGAGTTGAGGCAGTCGTCATAGTCTTCACAAAAGTTTTCGATCTTGTTCCGCACGACCGATTAATAGCAACACTTGCTAGCGCAGGAATCGAAAGTAGAGTAGTATCTTGGATCCAAGAATGGCTCATTGGGAGAACTCAAAGAGTAAGAATAGGTGTTAAACTTTCGCAAAGTGTCGAAGTTACGTCGGGGGTCCCTCAGGGAAGTGATCTAGGTCCGTTGCTGTTCATTGCTTGTGTGAACGACATCGGTCGCGACATTAAGTCCGAAATTCGACTCTTTGCAGACGATTGTATACTCTACAGAGGAATTAAAGATACCCAGGACATTCAAGTATTACAAACAGATCTAAACTAAATAGAAAGCTGGACCACAGAGAATGAAATGGAAATTAATACAAATAAATGCAAATCTATCTGTTTCTCTAATAAGAAAAATACAGAAAATATCTCATATACTCGGAGAGTCGATTCGATACCCAGGGTAAGCAATATTAAATATTAAGGAATTAATATTAACGAACACATGGGATGGGCCGAGCAAGTGAACTATGTGGCCAGAAATGTATGGAAAGCTCTGCATTTCGAGATGAGAATTCTTAGACGAGGGAGTGCCGAATCGCGGAAACTTGCGTACACGTCGTTAGTTCGACCTATTCTTGAATACGGTTCAGTTTGTTGGGATCTTTACCGTGTAGGACAAGTTCATACTTTAAATAAAGTTCAAAAAGTTGCGGAAAAATTTGTATTACGAGGTAAAATAAATTCAAATAGTTCCATGTGAAAATCCTTACAGAAACGTCGGGAAACAGCTAGACTCTGTGCTCTCTTCAGAGCACACAATGGCGAATCAGCTTGGAAGGATATTCAGAAGCGACTATTAAAATCATCTTACAATAGTCGTCAGGTCCACAATTGCAAAATTATGGGGAGAAGGCAAACAACAGACATTGGAAAATTTTCTTTCGTTAAACGGACAATAAAAAACTTGAAAGAATTACCTGCAGTACTGCTTGATACTTTACCTCAGAGTGTGGGAAAATTCAAAAAGAAATTAAAAAAACATGTTAAAAATACTAATAATTGTACATATGTGAGACTAGAGCATTCAAAATTTGTATTCATTTAATATTAGTCATAATATGTAAAAAAAATGTGTTTTTAATGTACTTAATTTAGCGTATAACTTGCATGAAATTTAAATGTATTTCTTGACTGATGACATTGATGTACGTATGGAGAGCTGCCACCGGGATCTTTCCCAAAGCAGTTAATATATTATTATTAAATAATAGATGTAATGAAGAGGAAAGCAAATAAATAAACTCTTGATATATTTTTAGAGTAAATCATAAACCTACACAACAAATAAATAAATATTGAATCCCGATTTAATCTTGAAAATAAATATATATTGCTTTTAATTCTGTCTCGGTAGCTCTGCAGCTTGCACCACAGTTCATGTAAACAATGTAAAAGGTTTGCATGGATTTCAGAATCCCTTAAGGTACGGGATATTACACTATAGAAGGGGCGTGATTGACTTCTGAAAACGCCACGAATTCCATTCACCTTCGTCGTTCACCACTCATTTGATTCAATGAAACGTAGAAGCAAACGACAACTGTTGTTATCTGCGCAGAAAAATGGAGGATTTAAGGCATAAGCCAGAAATAAAAATGTCAGTTACTACGCACAATACTTTTAAGACTGCAAAATGGTATGGGGCTTATAATTCGGAACAACGATCGAAGGGGTTAGTCGAGGTCGTTAAGGCGGAACCGTTGTAAATACCTGTTTTGAAGGGTCGTCAGATCCAATCCTGTTTCTGTCAAGTGTGTTTGTGAGTATTCAGATATATTATAGGTATATGTGCTGCTGAGATTGTAGGAAGTATTGAATTAAAATTGTTAAGAAGGTACGAAGCATGGTGATGGCATAAAAAGCCTGCATCTTTATCGAGGGCGTGCTAGAAAAGCTACTCGTGAAAAAATGTAATTTTGCAAACTAAATAAATCTGAACAAAGCCGATTATTTTCTTGTCAAAAAAGGTTTATTTTATACTGCAGCTGTTTTGTATCTTTTTAAAGAAAAAATACTATATTATGAACACTTCAAAACATGCTTCTACAATTTACTAAAAAGTGACGAATTTTGAAATGTCACTCATCATACTCTATATTAAGAATTACACTATTATTATTATTATTATTATTATTATTATTATTATTATTATTATTATTATTATTATTATTATTATTATTATCATTATTATATTTATTATTATTTATTAATTTCACATATTTAATTTTTTTTCAAAATTGCTTCAATATTTTTCTTTAACTTGTTTCCACGGAAACAAATTAAAAGGACGGCGCCGGTTTCATTTTCGTTGAACGTTCTAAATTTTCGAAAATAGCAAATTTAGAAGTAATTCGAGAAAGTATGAGCTGTTGGAGCACCAGTAGTTTATATTCTTATTCTTCATTATTATTCGTCATCGTATTGGTGGTTAATGTGACGTGTTTTGACGCGTAATGTTATAATAGTCTGCCTAACATTGTTCCTAATTGTGGATAAAATAACGGGCACCTTTGCGCGATTTTGATAGGACGTTTACACAATTAGGAAATCATACTAATAAATTTCGTTTCGTAAATGGGATTATTCTCGCTGAAAATGTGCGAATGAACGAAATCATTCTCTGCTCAAGAAGAGCTCCCACTCGCGAGGACGCTTTAGCCAGGAAGCGACTGCGTTGTTTCCGTTTGAGAGAGCGAGTGAGTGTGAGAGTGCTGCTGCCTGCGGCCAAGTCCGCTCTCCGCGCTTCAGCGCCGTCGCGACGGCGTCTCTGCCTTTCAGGTGCTCAGACGAAGTCGCTTTCTTTCCTTGCGTTCGGTATGCTGTTGGCATCCACGTTGGGCCGTTTTCTACGTCATAAAATATGATCAGCAAGTTGTGTTTGCTGCCGACGACGCAATTAGAAATCATAAGCCTTCGTCTGTAAATGGAGGGTGTTGTATGAGGCATGCTTTATTGTTTTTTCACCTCAGAATTAAAGTGTTTGTAATGGTAGAATTGTCCTCTCGTTATCACTAACACAGTATTCACTCTTGTACCTATTGGAAGAACTGAATATGAACTACCTGTACCAAATTTTGAACAGTAATTCAGCATCTACTATATGTTTTCTGAATAGATTTGAAATTTATTTAAATGTAAAAATAACTTATGTTTATAATAATTTAAGTATTAATTTTGTATCTGCTAGCTGCTAGAATTTTTCCCTTCCTGGGGCTTTTTCCAGAAATACAGGGATGCCTATTTCGGCTATCGGCGCCGAGTACTTACTATATCCCTCACGGGAGCATGTTAACCTTTACACGAGACACACATGGGTGGGCCCTGATCTATGGTCACTAAACTAACAAGGCCTTCCGCGATACATGAAAGATATGGGAGAAACAACCATGACTTCTGCGGGACTCGAACCCGCTGAGTCGGATCATGCTGTAATCACCTCGACCATCCTGGTCAGATAGCCGCTAGTACTTACATACCACAATTAGTAGACCTTCAGTAATCATTATTGAATTAGAGTTATCTATGAACTTTCGATTTCATAGGCTCGTGTGTACTACGTAGTAGGTATTTCAAGATAATTCAGGAAATGGATAATGACAGTGATATGAGTGTTTTAGGTAACTACATATCTCATTATCTAAAAGTCAATAAGTTTGCAAAAAAGATATATTTAGTATTTGAAATAAACAAAATCCTATACTAATTTCCACATTATCACTCCGGTTATAACCGGATAATCTTGTAATATATTTGTAATATATTATTACAAACTTCTATGAGCATGCTTGATATGAGATAAGAACAAGTAAAAAAATTAAATAGTCATATTCATTCATAATATGCAGGGATTAAAATGGTTTGTTGGAATTCTCCACTACATTGGTAGAGCGAATGACAATGATTTGTGTTTTCCCTTCAATCACAACCTAAGGTTCGTTGTACAGGAGACACAACTCTGGTGAACAACCCATAGTTTGTCCTGTTCATAAAGATGAGAGCCAAGGTATAAAGAATACGCAAATTTTGTAATTTAATATATTTTTCCTTTGAAATTTGGGTGTAAATCTTTCACAAACGTAACATAAGTTAACGGATTTTATTCGCACACTTTCGATGTGAAATGACGATTTGCATTTTATCGAACCAACTCAATTCTACAGATCCTGTGACAAATTTTACTTTATAAAATACTCAGAACAAAAATTTATTAATGTATTTGAGGCACACGCAAACCAGACACGAACATTACTTTCACTGTGGGTACAGTTCCGCATGACACCGACTGACTCAGAATCTGCAACCTCAACAGTTGTATACTTGTATACAAGCGATAAGGTAGGGGCTAAAATGGTTCCTTTCGATGACTGATGATCAGTAGGAAATATCAGAGTACACGTGACTTGTTTTTAAAATATCCACTAAAACCACTTTGACCTACTAGTAATTGATCGCTACTACCAGACGAGTACAGAAGGTAAAAACAATGTAAACGCTCAATTTTATTAATATCTCATGAAAGTGGCATAGATGAACTGAACAAATATTTTATTTTTAAACAGATTTTTGTGTATTGATTCTACATGTCTTTCAGATGCAATTTAAAGGTATTTGCATTAATGGCATACTATGACATGATACGGTATAAAGATACCCTATATTTAAAAACTGTGGCGCGATATGACGTTTATATTGTGATTTTCGTAATTTATGTACAAAATTGAGTAGTTGCGCACTCTACCTTCCTGGAGGAAAAAACTTGTTCCCTAGTGTTATTAGTAATTATTCGTACTTTCATATTTTTTCTCAGACGAAACAGACGAGAAATACTCTGAAATGTTTTCAGTTGTAATGTCCATGACCTCCATTACTCGCGTACAATAATGATCACCTTCAATTCATTATTTGATTAAAGTAGTGTTCTACTAAGTTGGAACATTGCGTACAAATCTACTGTTACGCTTCATCTTGCGCACTCTTTTGTTCGCTTTAATCGTTTCTCTCCCGGCGATTGCTCGGTACTTAAAAAGAGACGGGGTTCCCATCGCGATTTCGTGAGCGCACTCACACGCGTCCGCTTCTCTGCATCGCGCGACGCGCTCTATCTGGCATCCCAGGCACCGCACTCGGCCGACTTATTACGGTGTTTAGGGCTTCCAGGCGACCTCGCACGCGCCGCTTGCGTCATTGTGTTCGGGGCTGTAAACGACGCTATAACAATTGTGTGACGACGGCGTTTGCAACGTTAGTGACGTGGGACGGACTCAAAGATAGCAGCCATTTGGGGTGAGATGGAGATGTGAGGACGATTGCGATTGTAATGGAGACCACGGGAACAACAGTACAGCCCACACGACGAGATAATCCAGTCGGCGCGGCGGTGAATTCATCGCGCATTCAAGTCTCCAGCCTTAATGTGACGGTTGAATGCCTCGGAGCAGAGACAGAGAGACTGCTGTCTCTCAGTCCCACGAGGACGTTAAGAGTACATAACGGCGAGCCAGATGGGCATGTGGGTGTGGGAGAATAGCTTTTTCTGAACTAATTTTTCGTGAAACAACAATGTTAAGCTTGAATTAATTTATTTTCAGTTGTGATGTAATAGGATTGAGGAAATAGACGACTTCTTGAGGAAGGAAAATAGTCCTTAGAGGATAAAAATTAAATGTTGATTATGTTAATGTGTATCTAAAAAAATTTTGAATATTTGAGTTTTGTAATTTCAGCCGGTAAATTATATTCAAAGAATATGCATCGGTATGACGTTTACTTTAATTGAAATTCATTGATTAGAATTTCCTCAATCAACCTGCAAGGCATAAAAATGTTTCGTGTTAAACTAGTAACTACACAACTTTAAATAAACTATTTATATATAGTTTAAATTTTTATGTAGTGTAATAGCTACACAAAAATATTATCTTGAATTTTCTTTAACTTGGTTTCCTTCTGTCAATTGGTTTTTCTTACCTACACACAAAAATAGTTTGCGATTTTTTATTATATTAGTTATTATTAAAAAAAGTACGTATATTTTAAGTTATTTTCATAAAATCTCAACATGAAGTGTAACTAAAACATCTTGTGGCAAATGTTTGTTATTGTTTCAATTCTTGATGCTTTGAGAACTGCGAAGTCTAAATAGTCGTAGATTATGTTTTGAGTTCAACTACAGCTTGAAGATTCAAAGAACAATTTTTTCGTAAAATCAAGCGCTAATTGCTTCAGACTTTTGTTCAGTTTCACGCCATATTACGAAATCACGAATGTACTAATGCAGGAAAACAAGTAACGGCATTTGTGTGATTTGGGAATTTGTTTTTGATCCGCTAACTTGTCACTCTGAAAAGCATTACTACATGAGCCCACCATGCGTAAAATGCCACCGCCGTGCGCTTGCAAACGATCTCGTCGAGCCTTATAGGCCGAGGCGATTGCACTGGCCAGTGCGCGCCTTTCCTCCGCGAGTGTTGTTGCCCCGAGTAGGGCGGTGCCCCGCTGCCGAGAGACACCTGGTTGGGGAACGTCGCTAAGGGGCAGGTCGGCGCCGTATCTTACCATCCAGCGGGGAAAGATGTCCGTCGGATCTTGAAGAAAAACATGTACTACATTTCCGAGACTATTGACCTTATCCGTCGGTGGGTGCGTGTGGCGCAAAGGAAGGTCGCAGGCGCCACCTGCGCACGAAGCGGGTGACTGGGTTGGCCTCTTGCTGCTGCCTGTGGAAGCGACTGACGAGGGAGAATTATCCTAAATTATTTTCGGATTTCGGATATTATTTTTAATTGTTCGCTTACGCTTATTGGCGTTTTTAGCATTTTAATGTCGAAATAATCCGACTTTGGCCCTTTGGTCCCCAAGCGTGGGTCATGCTCTTCTCATCCACGCCTGGGAGCGAGGGAGGCACGTGGCGAGTATGACGTATTTCCATCTCCGTGCTTAGCACACTCGTCATTCCTGAGCTCTGCTTTCGTCACGCAGCGATAGAAATCGAGACGATTCTGTTAGAAAGCTACAGTTCTATTTTTGCGCTGAACAAGAATCCTACCCGGAATCACACCATGGAAAGCTAGCACTCTGTCCATCAGCTACTCGAGAGACTATGTTTATACAATAATAGAAAAAATAATTAGAAATTCGTAGAGGTTTATTTTTCCAAATAAAATGTTTTGATAAGTTAGATAAACAAATTGCTCATCATGTTAACAGGCACTATGCAATTCCCTCTAGATATAGTATTATTTTTCTTATATTGTCAATTGTTCTTTTATATAATTATCCTTTCTTGTTGTTGGGCAAAAAGGTTGTGTTTATAAAAAAAAGTCTCCAATTTGATCAGACGGACAATGTGTTCTGGAGTTAATGGGTGTATATTCACATTATTTCCAAACTACTGTAATGAATTTGTTGTGTATATTTAATGAATAGTGATATATTCATTTTGATCAAAATAAAAATGTTTTCGAAAGTTAATGGATCGTACCATATTCTACTTAAATTGTTCCCAATCTGCAATGTTATGTATATTGAATTATTCAAATTATGAACATCTAAGATTATACATCAAGCTATTGAGCGATTCAAGAATGAAGAAATTGAGCGTAATATATTGATGAAAATTTAATTATTTATAATTAAAAGATAATTTATATTTTATATAAACTTTATAGATACATTTACTTATTCTGGTTCAATTTTAATAATTGTAATATTTTTAAATTGAATAATACGAGTTTGTCTATCGGACTGGATAGCCGAAATAACTGAAGAGTCCTGAAGGCTAAAGAGTTCTGCCTCGTGCCTGAAGTATCGCGGGTTCGAATCCCACCCGGGCCATGGATGGTGTTGTGTCAACACCAATGTTACTTACAGTGGTCGCTATATGACAAGTGGAAAAGTGACCTTAAATAAGTAAGTAAAAAAGGAGTATATCTGCCAGAATCCATATGTTATTAAATTACAATTAAATTCGCTTACTAGATTGTAGGTGGTCCCCAAAGTCGTGCACTATCTATATAATGAATTTACGTGGATAAAAATAATTCTAACGGTATGATAATTACTCAAATCTGCACAGCAAGTCAGAGGATTGCACTGCAAGACAGAGGAATGTATTTATGGTGTTGTTCAATAAGTTATTTTCTCTTAATACATATTTGCAGTCCCGTAGAAAGAACTTGACAGTGTTTGACTGAAAATATTTTGGGATTAAACTTGGTGCTTTCAAAATATTTTTTTGAGATGCCTTCACATTAAAATTTCAATGTAAATGTTGTACGTTATAAATGAGGATTTGACTAAAATATTTTATTAACTATTCAATGTTGTATTAACAAATTTTTAATAATGTATTTTCTACTAAATAATGTATAATAAGATTATGTAGATAAATGTGACAATATCCTCGCAATATGAATTAGGGTTAAGCAGTTCGTATTGTGCGGACTGTGTGGGAGTTAATGGAACTTTAGTCTTTTGCGATCTATTCATTACTCTGAAAATGGCTAACATATCGCGTAAAAATGTAACAGTTCAATAGAAATGAGTTCAGGCTTTAAAGTCTCCTCTCTGAAAGTGCGCTCTTGTAGGTGTTACTTTTGCCCACGCACACCTTCAAAAACTGTCAGCGTCTTTAATAATTGCCTATCAATAGAATTGCATTCACGTCTGTGGCTTCTTTGCCTCTGATATCTGAAAGGAGCATTGAATGAAAACGGAGGATGGAACTCAGCAATCTGTTCTTATTGGTTTCGAAGCTGCATCATTTCCTGAAGGGGTTTCTTCCTCTAGTATTCGTTCCATCGTTGCCCCCTGCAACCGAGGGATGGCCAGCCGCGCTGCGTTGCGCCAATGAGCATCCGCCGCGCCCGTTCCCACGGCAGTGGGCGCACGGCCTCCGCTAAGTGACGGGGAATGCGGCGAATTTCGCACGTTGTCACGTACAGACAGGTCGGCACGTAATGCTACTGAGCGCGACAAACGTAACGAGTTTTCATGTCAGCACGACAGGTTGTGATGAGATTTTGCTATTCTGCACAAATGGTGTATGAATAATATTCTAATTTCCTTCAAATTGGTTCCTGTCAATAATCGAGAGCATACCATTGCAAAACGGCAGAGTAAGAAAGTAATCTTGAGACTAAAGAATATGTGGTAAAAATGGCTACCTCCAAATATATAAATTCAAACAAGCGTTTGTAAAATTTCATTCATGTTGACGTTATTTTATTCGCTCATTTCGTACGAAAGTATCATCACGCTTCTGAAGAAACGAAATTCTGAAAATTCTTATTAAAATTGTATGTGAATTTTAAAAGTTTATTTTATATCAATTTTGGAAGAGTATCTATAGATAAAAAAGACATCGTTACAACGCCAAAAAAATATTATATTGGAAAGAATATGAAAGTTTCAGGAACTATAATTTTCTCTTTCTGAAGTCGTGGTATAATAAAGCATTGTGACATTTGTTATTGTATTACATAATAACAGAGAAACAGTGAAATTCACTAGCCATAGTTCGAGCATGTTCTTCAGAAATACCGATTTGCAACTGACGTCACATCAATAACATAGATTCCATAATCTGCACTTAACGCAATCTCATTTAATTGCCGTGAAATTGTTGGTTCTAAGGAAAACGTAAAAGCGCTTACCAAGGAAAACGTAAAAGCGCATACCACGTCGCTTCAAATAATATTTCAAAGAACTCCTTGTCTAGGCGGGAAACTATTCGTGCGTCATATAGCCTCTCCTTGAAACAGCAATTTGTAACAGGAGATGGCAGAGAGAAGAAACTATTTGATAGATAAATCATTACGTCATTTCATGCAACAGCATAAAAGTAGTAACCACTGAGAAGGGTCCTCTTCTACTCGTAGTACATTTGAAAAATAAGAATTGGAGGTTTCCCACGTGATTCAATTTTGCAGAATATAGAGCTTGGGCTTTCTATTGGTCAGGATTTGAACGAAGATAATTTATTTTCTTTCTTTTATTTCGCATTTAAAGAATAAGTGGAATAATTTTGTACTTGTAATACTGTAAAATTAACCGGCACTTGTTTGCCGTTCTGACGTTTTTGTTCTGAAACATGTTCAGGTGGTAAAATACTGATTCGCAACTTCAGAGTCGAGTACCTGACCACTACCACATTTTATTTAGTTTTAATTGGCCACTACGAGTGAACACACTAGGGGTTTGGAAATAAATTAATACAAAAAAAGTTGGAGTTTTTACTCTAATTATAATATACATTTACCGGCAACGGTGGCTCAGGGCATCAACTGATGTCATTGCAGTGCCTCTGATCAGGAGGTTGTCTGGAGGAGAATTTTAGTGGCCGGCTGCTTTAATCGATATATTTTCGTGGTTTCTCCAGACGAATGATGGAGCAGGACCCTAACAAGCGTGACACGGACCGCGCGCAATCTTTCCTTCCTCTTCCTTCTCCTATCCTCAGCCCTTACTTATACACACTTGCTCAACACAAGCACCACACATATCGGGAGACCAGTCGGGAGCTAGGACCTTGTCCCGCCCGGGGCGGTGCCTCGGCGGTGGGAGATAATGGTTGGGGAAAACCCCCGCTAGCCGACGTATGTCAATGTCGGATCTCGCCATCCTGCGGGGGACATCACCGCTATCTCTCGCCATAAAACATGCACTACACCGACGGGACTAATTACCTTAGGATTCGGCGCGCCCGCAATCACTAACCAATCAATCAATTAATGTAATTAATACCAATCAATCAATTAATTTATAAAACTGAACTCTATTGTTACTTTCGTACAATAATTAATGATAGTATTATGACTATATTATTTTGAGAATTTTTCTGCAATGATGGTGATACATATTAGATTTTGAGTGTTAGCAAGTTGAAAGAGTACGGCGTACTATGAAACTTTTTCGCTCCAAGTCTTTCCCCGTAGGCAGGCCGCCTCTCCCGCCAGGCAGGGGGCGCTGCGCGTGGCGCGGCGGCGCAGCGGCCGCTCCCTGAGCCAACAAAAACACGCGCGCGCCGCGCAGGCATGGCATTACGCGGTGGCCGCGCGGTCTCGCCAATGCGTTAACACTCACTGCGCGCGCCTAAAATCGGCAATTTGCGCGTATTTTCGCGAGGATGCTGATTGCCACTTAATTCGCCGCCCCTCGCCCGGGGCCTTGGACGTTCACATTCCCCGGACAGTCGCCGACGGCGCACCACAGATGGTCGCAACCACAGATGGACCGGACCAACGACCGGAACCTCCATATTGGGATTCGTTCTGTGAAGGTGACAATTAGGCTTTGTACAATGAATATGAAATACGCTTTACTGTAAAACTATGTGAGCCTTGATTCTTTAAGAGTATTTTGAAGTTGTGGGTGTTTGGTTGAAGTTGGTTACTGGGTTGGAGGTGAAGGCGTTGATAATGGTGATGTAGTGAAGGTTTCTTCTCTTCTTGGATCGCAAGAAGACAAGGTATTGCGTGTAGCATGGATATTTTGGGGTTCTCCCAACTGAAAATTCGTTGTTCTTGATGATGCCTGAACTAGATGACGATGGTGATAGGCGAAATATAAATAAAGCTCTCACAGGCAAATCTATTTAAGAAATAATAATCACGAGAGTGCTTTTCATTCTGGATAATTAATGGTCTCACTGAAGAAAACGTTTCTCGGACAGAGTTGTAATGCCCAAAAGAATGTGTATTTCATATCAAAATAGATATGACAAGACAAAACAAAACTATTCAAAACATTCTTGCAGAGAAAGATGCAGTTGTTCGAAAGCAGAACTTGTTCTTTGCGGACGATAAATCCTCTGCATGTTCTGTTGACAGGAAGTTACTCTCCGTGAGATGTTGTATCTACCGTCTATTGTGTCTTGTTTATGATCTCCAGCTCAGTATTGAGCGAGAGAAGTGTCCATAACTCCCAATTCGCTGCCCGCCAATCAGACCTGCTCAATACGATCTTGTTTTCGAGCCCGCTGTAATTGTTCCTCTTCTCAATCACTCGTTTACTTTCGAAAACGATCTCGAGATACTATCAGCGAGTGGGCGAATTTACGAAGTGCGAATAACCGCGTTCCGCGTCCCACCGGCGCGTTACTCAGCGGAGCGGCCGGCGTCTGCCTTATCGCGAATCGCGGGCTTCCTCCGGCGGACGCCGCAGCCGCGTCCGCGCATCTTCCGGGTTCACCAGCGGCGCTGCAGCAGCGAAAGTCGCGCTGCGCTCCCGGGAGGATGCAGCCACTTGCGACTGCACACCCCGCTCGCTTCGACGGAAGCTGAAGCGCGAGCACTGAGTGTACGCTCTGTGAGCATGAGTCTAGGATCCATTGGTAACTTCTCTCCGGCAACTAGAACCTAATAAATCTGACTCTAGTTTCGATGGTTCAGTTCTTAGTGGTTGGGACTAACAGCTGTTCGCTGTACTCCGAAAGGTTAAATTTTGCTCTTTAGATTGCTGAAGCGCTTACAGTTGTGTGGAAGTGCTGCGAATATGACGCTGAATGATTAGGATCTACTGGTGGCAGATATCTGAAAACTAAGTCTACTAATGCGTCTTTGTTTCGTCGTTTCTGTTCCTAGTGGTTGCTACGACGATCCCTGTTCACTTTTCACTTTCACGAGTACAAAAGCTTGTCTCCCTCGCTATGTTGTATTAGTTTCTGGCGTACTGTTGTGCTCTAAAGTGAGGGTGTACAACTAATGATCGACAATCAGGCCCAATGAAAGCGTATCTCCAGTCACATACGTTGCTAGTTGTTACCGTAGTGGTATCTGAAAAATAGGCCGTAATAAATGCGCCATCTTTCCGTTCCCATCCTATTTTATTCCATTAACTGGTCATTCATTCAAAGTAAAAATTCTAATTTTAGTTTTAAAAATGTCTATAAGGTTCTATTTTGACAGAAGTCTGTGTACATGACTAGCTACGTTCTTACAGAAATTATATAACAAGCACACACTTAACAGGTAATACACTTGAATTAATCTCTAAACTACTTTACACATTAACACAACACCTACATTTTTATGATGTGCTTCAATAAGATAGTTGTGGCAAATGTGCCACAAATATACAACAATATGCCACGAATAGGTTACTCTCGCTTGAATTGACCTTTTTAACATTTATATTTCCTCCTCGTTCGTCATATACCGTTTCTTGCCTCCATTCTCACTGAAGGCTAGGCTATTTCAACAAACAATGCCTGTGAATCGAATGCATTGCGAATATTGTTCCTCCTAACACATCACTTCAAAAGCAAAATTCAATTGGAATGGCATACAATAACGCACTCCCGTCCATCGACTTAAAAATTGTTTCGTAATATTTGAAAGAACAGTTTGTATTCATTGCTTATTGCAACGAATTGTAACGTATATACAATTGTCTTTTACAATCTTGTGAGCTTCCAAAACATTGAAATTAACGTGTACGGTGCACACAGTAAATTAGAAATTATGATTTGTGCGAATGATTATTATTTTCATTAATATTAAAGAACCATTATAGTTGATGTACATGCGTCATTTATAATGTCATTTCTAGTTTTATTAATAAAGCAATTGCTGTTTGTAATGCCACGAGACTGCGTTTGTATTATTTTCCACGTTTTGGTTTTCCCAATACAATCTGGGATGTGTCTATCTGTGTCTTCAAGTTACTATTCAGTGTTTTCATACCTGTCTATTGTATATTTTATTTTCAGACATTTACGGAATCAATCCGTTATTTCACTGCAGTCTTCTCACAACAGGTTTTCATCGCACTTATCTAACATGCAAAATAATTTGTTTCATAATTTGTTACTCTTTTTATTTGGGATAGTATGAATGCACGTTACCCATATCATTGTTATGTAACAAACATTATTTAGATATTTTCCTGAGTTGTAAAGGTTAAATGCTTCAGTGTAATGCTCTGACGTAATTGCCAGTAAAAGGTCATTCTGCCAATAACTGTGACTATTAGACCATTTGATTATTTTGCGATATTTAAATCATTTTTTATTCTCAGCAGATTTAGTTATTGATTTTATTTTACGTAAACATATTACATTTAATCAAAATAAATCTAACCTTAATTTCGTATTTTCTTCACCTTCCCAAACCTGGGGGCATTTTCATTAGCTTCCAAATGTAACTAAAATCCAAATGTTCTAAATCTAACTGCCTCGCTGGTAAGAACTGTTCTCTGCAACTGACATCCCCCAAATGATGAACAACGATCTCCATTATTATTTCGTACACTTTATGTTTTATTCATCACATTACAATGAAAAGGAGAGACATCTTACATAGGATTCGAAGAAACAACAGTAGTGCTGGGCGTTTGGCAGGAATATTTAGGTACGTGATCGTTAAATTCATATATATTTCTACATAACTAACAGTTAGCAATAAATAATTAATACATGAAAACCCATATTTTATCTTTCTTATCCCTCCTATCGTCACTTTCAACTCGTGAATAAACTCGTTCCCTTATGAGTGCATCGGTGCCTCGCACATGTGAGAAAGCGAGATCGAGCAACAGGGCGCCCCCACCCCTCGCGGGGCGCCTCCCACTCCACAAGGCATGCAAGGAGATAATCAGCCTCTACGAGACGGTGAAGACGAATCTCTCAAAAGAAAAATAATTTTCTAGGACACATATCTGCTCTTTGGGGAAGAGATTGTCGAAGTTATGACCTTTGCCTCTTGCATTGTGACGCTGGAAGCCTCAAGGCGAATGCACGGACGCGAACATTTCTTGGTACGATGTAAGAATATTTATCGCACATAGCAGTAGTATGAGACTCCTGGATTTATTTAACAATACATATGTTGATTCTGGAAAACATTGTTGTGAATTTAAAGCAAGTAAATTATTGTTCCTTTGGAATTTATGAAACATATTACAGGATTTCTATTAATTATTGTCTTTTTAAATTACAATGTCTGAGTCTTTGAAAAGTCTGAGGTGAATATCAGCATAGCCATTAATTATAAATTTATGAAAAAATTATAGTATTTACTTCTTCTGACTTATGTTTGGTCAATTTAAGTTAGAATTTACATATAATAAGAGGTAACACATCATACAATACGTATCTGTAACTAAAATTAATTTCTCCCAAAATACGTTACTCGATTTAAGAAAAATGCTTATAAAGATCAAAATCGATGTTATTAATCGATTATCGATTATTAATTTCTATTCATTTTTATTTTTAGGAAAAAATAGATATCATAAAGAACAGGTTTTTGTTTTTTTACAAAATAATTTCTAAACGTTCTTAGAAGCTTGGATATCATGCTACGACAAAAGCTATCAAGTTATGTTTTTGAAAATTAGTTTCATGGATCAAAATATAGTATCCCTTATTACAAACGTAATTTACTTTTCATAGGTGAATACAAACGTTACATAAATTTAAATCAAGGCTACTTAGAAAAACGAAACATAATATTTTGTTTGGTTAAAAGACCACACAAAATATTTTCTAAAGCAAACTCTTGTAAATTCAAATTTGCTGGCAGCTTTTGTGCCTTAACGTTTATATTTATGCGTACTTTAAATTTCATTTATATTAATTATTATTATAATAAATATGGGCATATTTTGGAAATAATATGTAATTGTAAGAGCGTTTGTCTAGCCTGACAATCAAATATTTTAGTAGTCGGAAATAACGAGGAGTTCTACTCTTCTACAAACGTCACATTTTTTTTCATAAACCGATATTATGTGATCCTCTTTTATAAGATCTAATTTATTGCCTTGTTAACAAATATAAGATAATTATTTGGTGAATCTAGCGCATCGTCTTTCTCTCACTAGACCAGCTATTGTTCATGGGATGTATTTCTCTCCGAACAGCTCGCACAAATCAATCTAAAGAAAAAAAAAGCTTGTACTCGGTATGTTTTATTTGAAACCGTAGCTAACAAGGGAGAATTAATAATCGCGGGTGATAATGGACCCCGGAAGCCCATCTATTAGCCAAATCTCGTTAATGGTTAATCGAGAGGCGGATGCATAATTTCTGTGCGGGCGGCGCGGCGGTCTGCGCTCCGGGGCGCCTCGGGGCGCGCGCGTCCGGGGCACGGCGACTCGGCGGCGGCACTCTGCAACCCGGTACCTGGCCGACACCTCCGAAGGGCTTCTCTCTGGGTTAAACCGGATGAGAATAATTTAATTCATACCGTGTTTATATCTTGCGTAAGAAATATATGTTACATTTGCGCAAAATAAGGCAGAAAGGTCAAATAGAATAGAGAGAGTGTGTTGAACATTAAAGAATAGATTAGAATTTCAAAAATTGTAATGGAAATCATTACATAATATAATTTACATTGTTGCCATTATATTCCGCTCAGTTACCTTGTGAAACGATTCATTAGTACAGTTTGCAATTCTTCAGTCACTTCTTTTTCCTTTTTGCATTGTGCATTTTCAAGATTCTTATGCCACAGACTATTGTTCCCTTAAGAAACTAAAATAGTGTAAGCAATACAAACTATCTTGGACACGAAATTAATTTAAAGAAGATATAAGTAGATTGATTGTTTGAATTATTCCGTGCACGTCAAGTACCATAGCCATTATTCCCGCAAGTGTAGTCCATGTTTTTGCTTGGGATGTGGCGGTGATCGCTGTATGACGCGATCTGGAGACAACCTGCCGTCGGCTAGCAGGGTTTTCCCCAACCAGGTATCTCCTACCATCGGGGCACCGGCCCCGCCGGGACAAACTCTAAGTTTCCGACTGGTCTCCCGGTATGTGTGCTTGTGTAGTGCGTGTTCAAGTGTGTGTTTTAAGGCGAGAGGATAGGACAAGGAAGAGGAAGGAAAGATCGCACGCAGTCCGTGGCCCATTTGGTAGGTTTCTGCTCTGACTTTTGCGTGGTGCTGATCGGAGAAACCACGGAAAAATACCGATCAGAGCAGCCAACCGCTAGAATTCTCCTCAGACAGAAACTGAATTTGACCAGCTAACAAGCTAGTGTCGAAAATTCTGCCACCGTCGGGGCTCGAACTTAGGACCTCCCGGTCAGAGGGACTGCAATGATACCAGTTGATGCCCTAAGCCATTTCTCCCGGTAGAAGATAATATTAATATACAATTTTTTTTCTTTAGAAAAAAGAAACAAGTTTGTGTTCAAATACATACGAAATGATATTTTATATTCAAGATTGTTAATGGGCATAAAATGATAAAATATATTATTAACGACTTGCTAAATAATAATTGCTTAAAAAATAATTGCCCAATTTGTCGGAACAGTGTTTTTTTTTTTTGAGACGTCCACGGCAAATATAATATATTGATTAAAGTCGTCAGGTGTTGTGCACACTTCACGCTTAGCGATTCGTATTTGTTTACAAACAATGCGAAATAAATAGCGTTCACCATTTCCTCCCGTTCGTGTCGTTCTGTTTCTGTCAACGAGGGCTTTCCATTCGTAAGTTGCTGCGCCACTGAGCGGCCAGCGGTTCGGTTCCGGCTCCGGGGAGGGGGGAGGGGCGGCGCGCGGCCGGATGGGCAGGAAGTGGCCGGCGCCACGCCCGCCAGCCCGCGCGCCTTCCACCCGTAATTGATAGCTCTGGTTCCGCAGCAACGGCGCTCGCAGGTGCGAAGGCGGCCCTCCCCTCCCCCCCCTCCCCTCGCCAGGCCTCGCCTCGTCCCTAGCCCTGCCACAGCGCCCCCTCCTGCCCACACGCAGCGTTTCTCGCGGCTTCGACTCGTCAGGCTTTTCATCCATGCCCTCTCCATCGCAATCCAACCTTACACCGATCCGATCCGATCTACCCGACCTGACCCGCGCTGGATAATGAGAGCCAGCGACGACCTAGACGGCGGCTTTCGGGGGTACCCCTCCAGGTATCACCTCCGGCGAGGTGCCACCTCAGTCGGGAAAGCCCCAGGCTCCCGACTGGTCTCATTACATGTGTGGTAGTGTAAAATAAAGAATGTAAGGGGAGAGGATAGAGCAAGAAAGAGGAAGACGACTCGCGCGCAGTCCAAAGCCCGTTAATTACGATACTGTTCTGGCATTCGACTGCTGTTGAGCTGTTAAACCACGAATACAATCGATCAGAGCAACCGGCCGCTAAAATTCTCCTACCAACCAACCAATGTAAAGTAAAAAAATTGCTACCGTCGGTTTTCGAACCTAGAACCTGCCGGTCAGAGTCGCTGGAGAGGCAGCGGCAGAGCAGGCTCTGAGATAAACTCATCCGATGTGGACACAGTTTGATCTGCCTCCTTCAGTCATTCCTGCCCCGATCCATCGTGTCACGTCTCGAATTATATCTTCTTGCGATTCGTTTCATCATTTCTTATCATCTCCGGTCGTTTCTGATCGCTCCGAATCATCCTATTCCAAATCTCATCCATTTCATCACGTCCGGTCCGTTGCTTTCGCGGCGTGTTCATGAACCCTCCACCGACTGCCCCGGCTTCGTCCCTAGATCCTCCCACACGCCCCGCAACTGTTTTCTCTTTGCGCTCGAGCTCCTCCCCGCGTTTCACTCGGGGCCCGGGCAGGTTCTGGACAAATCGCACCACGTTCAGCGGTCACTTACAGAACGACATACACGTCACGTGACCACTTCTTCTCATCCGGACGAGTGCTAGTTATGTTGTTTCATTTCTGCAAAACGCAGAATAACATCAAAAATCGTAATAATGTATGACACTCAGAAAATGTGCTCTGAAGTGATTTTTATATCTTTATGATTGAAATATTATTGTAGTGAGTTTCAATACTTCTGCCTTCATTTTACACTTACATTCAATTCTACTTTTATCCCTCTTGTAAATATAAAAATATATGAGGAGATAGGGTATAATAGATGCATATGGGCCTGTTTAGGCTTGTTCAAAGAGGCGTATGTTAACTTTTATTTTTATCTCATGTTTCTGATTAGCTCTTGCTTATTCCTTTTGTTATTATTTATCCCAAATGTTAAATTATCTTAAGAAAATACTGTTGTTCAACAATTTAAATTCTTACGTAATTTTATTACTGCGAAAATTTATTGTAAACATATTCATAACAAATATATTTATCCTTGAAGCATTTATCTGGGACATACACTTATTGTTTATGACTTTTAGATAGACTTACCCCTATTAAATTACAGTACATATTTCTTACTTTCTCAAAAATCCATTGTTAATTTCAAAAGCATTCGAAAGATAAGTCACTTCTTGATTCACTCACCGCCCGTTTTTTAGATACACATGAAAATGAAGGGAAAAAAATTTATAAAGCTTATGAATAATTTTCATGTCACTCAGCATTATTTGTGGCATTTACGATTTTAATGGCACCTATCAAAATTATTTTCGTAGCTAATTATTTTTGGAGAACAATGAATATATAACGTTCATTCATTCTTGGTAGATTAGGTTCCGTTGTAGCAAAACCACAAACGCATGGTGATTCTAATTTATTGTTATTAATCATGATAACTAATTGCATGAAACTTTCTCTGAAATTCCGTTGCCGGATTGCCATAATCCCACTTTATATATACTCTTCCAAACAGTGCAGGGAAGAACTTCAATGATAACATAGCATTACAACTTCAGTTCTCATAATCCATATTTATGATTATCTTATTTTTATGAAGCTTCTTCAGAAGGTACAAGCAGTTGTAGATGTCGAAACATCGAAAATACTACTCTGGCTGTTCGTCGTGTCAGAATTACGTAAATTTAAAAAAAATCTTTTCTGAAGCATGTTAAAATCAAAATTGCTAAAGATAGTTAAGTACATTTTCAGCGTCTGATAGGGAAGATCGCTAAATTCAACTAAGGTGTACCTTATTGATTACAAAATACTTTCAAGGAATATTTGCTGTGCTCAGTAAATTCTACTTCTTCAATTTTCTGCCTAGATTGCTAATCTGAGGTTATTTCTAGATATTTTAAAAATTAACCTCCAAATTTTATCTTTTGTGTAGCCAACTTTTAATATTCTCACTGATGTTAAAATTACTGTTAATGAAGACCGAGAACGAGAAAATATTTTTTGTACTCCTATATTCTTATCTTAGCAAAATAAACATATTTTAGAAATAACCTACAAGTATCACGATCAGGAGTAGGAAATAAAATCATTATATTCGACACCAATGCAATCATTTCTGTTTTAATTTGGGCTACCTCCATCTGTGATTAATATAACACAGTATTTTGAAGTCGATGATCTGAAGCAGAAAGGGGATTTTCGGCAGTAAAAACAACAATAATACTAAGGTGCACAAGGGGTGTGAGGTGCGAGACGAAATCTTCTCGTAAACAATTCCACTCTCAAACTTTGTTGAGTCGGAAACCCACTTCAAGATTTAGGTAACCAGACTCTTCGGCGGAGTGGCCCGGCGAACTGATGAGAGAAGGAGGCCTTGATAGGTCTAAAAGAGACTAACTCTAGGAAAGGTCTATCAGCATGGTGCAGGTCACCCAACTGTACCTCTACCTGGAGAGGCGGTCGAACGGACACTAAAATGTTCAATAGCGTCCCTCTTATACTGAATGAATAAGGTTACAGTTGGCCTGCAGGAGAGGATTTTACCCCACGTGCGTAGCTGACACGAGGGCTCAAACCATAAATACAAGAGGTTCTTCGACTCTTGTTTGTTACCGGGAAACCGGCGAAGGTTTTTATGAGCAGGTTATTAATATATTGAGTCGCTGGCGATCGGTCCTCGCAAGACCGCCCAGAAGGTTCTGGAACCGGGCCAACTGTGTCAAAAGAGCTTCCTGTGCTGGGGGATAATGGTGAACCTAAATGGTCAACAGTCTCGGCGCGGCGCCGTACCACTCATGGCTCCCGCTGAGACAGCAGCTTCTTCTGCTGAAGGTCGGAGTGGCTTGATCTACCCATCTACAGGATCCTCCGCCATACCAAGGCAAAGTAGCCAACGCATGAGAGGGCCGAGGGAGATGAACATCTCCATAATGCATGCGTACTATATTAGAACGAAAGTAGAAACGGAGTATGAAAGCTTTTGAGTAAGGATGCATGCAGAATGGAAAAGAATGTATGCAGTCTGCACACAGAACGAGCAACGGGTTTGAAGTCACTTAAATTCTATTCAAAGACACTGAATTGAACAGACTTAAACTACATATAGCTACCTAACTGCAAAGTAACACATCACCAGAGACTCCATTTAATGGCGAGTAACAATTACAAGAGGAAGAACTACTTGAAAGGGAACTTGTAGCTGATAATCAAGCGAGTCCAAATTATAATGAAATCATCAATGAATTACAGGAAGGCTACTACAAATATTGTATTACGTACATTAACCCATGTATTATGTATCCCAGTATTATTTACAGTGTTCCAATGCAAAAACGAACTTGTATATCTAAGATCATTGGGGGTGTGAAATATCTCGCTACTTATAAAGAAATGAAATCCAAAGTTGAAAATACATTATCGTAAATAATTTCGTTGAAAGAACTGTCTGAACGAATACATGGTCATCTATTGAAGTGATATCTGGGTTAAACGAATGCAACACGATGACGGAGTCTACTGGTTGCAGTTGGAAAGAGACACTTGTCGCAACTTCGACGAGATGCCTGCATTTGAAATTTCCCTTGCTGACATCAAAATGGCAGTTCGAAGAGGACACAATTGGAAGTCGCCAGCCTGGATGGTATCCAAAGTGTATGGTATACGTAGAAGTATTTCACTGCCACGCATCCATCCCTAACCCGACTGTTCATTTAAGCTTTGCGAGAGACAACTACTTTCCCAAAGACTTGTTGACAGGCAGAATCTATATGGAGCCCAAAGCCGGTCCCAGATAAGAAATTGTCGGCCGATCCCTTGCTTGTCAACACTATATAAAATGTTGGCTTCAATAACGTATTCACGAATATATAGTCATTTAGTCGGTCATAACATTTAGGCTATGAACAGGGAAATATAAGATGCAAAGAAATATTAGTAGTTGATAGTGTAATTACGCATCATATAGGCTAGAAATATTACAAAAAAGGCTTTGATTCGATACCTCAGTCACGGGTTCTAAGTGTCCTTGACGTGAATAAAATCGATCGAAGGCTGGTAGATTTCTTGAGGAAGTGTATGTCAGAAAGGAAAGCAATTTGCCGATTAAGATGGTAACCTGCTGTTATGTGACGGAGGATATTGCAATTCGACGTGGAATCTTTCAAGAGGACAGCCTCAGCCCGCTATGATTTGTATAGCACTCATTCTATTGAGCAGAATGCTCAATCAGGATATGCGTACTTGCTGAAGAAGAACCCTCATGTTCGTTTCTCGCACCATCCATACATGGATGATCTCAATCTATATGATTCTAATACATATCACTTACAAAACGAGTTTGAACTCAAGAGTTTCAGCGATGCAGATTGTATGGAGTTTGAAATTGACAAATGCGCTACTCTTAGTGTGCAAGTCCAAAACGGAGTACGAAATATTTAAATATCTGGGGACATGATTATTAAAAATCTCGACACTGACGACTCCTATAAATATCTGGGAATGCTACAGTTTTGTAAATTGTCGAACAAAATTGTACCTACCTTGGTATCTAGAGTAAATAAAGTCTGCAAAACATGTATCAATTCAAGAAGCTAAATATTTACTACTAATACATGGGCTATTCCTAAATGTAACTTACACATTTGGTGAAACAAAATAGACAGAATTATCCTAGCAGATTTCTGACAGGAAAATAAGAACTACGCTTGCAAGGCATCAATTTCACCATCGTTAAATGCACAGGCTGTAGTTACCTCGAAGAAGTGCAGGAAAAGGACACCTTAACTTTTTTTTTTAACATCTGCTTTATTTGCAATTTGTTCTACACGAACATTCGGCAAATACAATTGTACATATATTATCGACATGTAAAGAAACCATACAATTCTGGTTCTTTCAAAAAATGGTTTTAAACTAATTGTCCAGTTCAGAGAGAGAAAAAAAGACAAACAAACAAAAGCAACAATAAACAATATCACATTGAAATAACAAAAAACACAATAACAAACAAACATACAATAGTGCAAGCATTGTGACAAACAAAATATATCTACAGTAACAATTATTTTAAAAGAAAAATATTATTTATATCTGTGGTCCAGATCAAGGGGATGTACTCTTTTCAATCTTCTTGTCGTTGTGCTGTTATCTAAGATGTTTATGGCCAGATGATTAATATGATTTTCGAGTCTGTGTTGGTATTTGTGAGATTTGAGAGTGATTTCCTCTTTAACAGTGGTGATATTGAGATCTTTATGTAGAGTGGCGTTTGATACAAACCAGGGAGCATTGCTTAATAGTCTGAGACATTTGGATTGAAATCTTTGAATTATTTCTATATTTGAATGTGATGCTGTTCCTCAGAGTTCAATTCCATAAGACCAGATAGGTTTGAGTATTGTTTTGTAGAGTAAAATTTTGTTTCCTAGACTTAAACTAGATTTTCTTCCTATTAACCATATCATTTGTCTACTTTTCAGTTCTGCTTCCTTTCTTTTGATCGAAATATGTTTCTTCCAGGTTAGCTTTTTGTCTAGATGTAGTCCGAGATATTTGACGGTGTCTACGTTTTCAATTAGTTTTCCGTTTATTTCTATTCTTGTATTTCTTGTTCGTCTGAGGGTAAATGTTATACATTTGGACTTTGTTTCATTCATTCTTATTCTTCAGAGTTTACACCATTTGTTTATAAGCTCGAGGTGCTCTTTCAATGTTCTTGCTGCCGTTTCTTGGTTTTCGTGCGAAGCTAGCAGGGCTGTGTCATCTGCATATGTTGCAGTGGTGACGTCTGGGGACTGAGGTAAGTCAGCGGTGTACAGCGTGTACAGCACTGGTCCAAGGATGCTCCCCTGTGGCACTCCTGATAATACTGGATGAAACGGTGTTATTTCATCTCCGAATTTTATTTGAAAAAATCGATCTGAAATAAAGGATCGAAGTATATTGTAATATGGATGCGGCAGACATTTCTTGATTTTATATAGCAAGCCTTGATGCCACACTTTGTCGAACGCTTGCGCGATATCTAGAAACAAGGCGGAACAATACTTTTTATTTTCTAGAGCTCCGTTGATGGTGTCGACTACTCTATGAATTTGTTCTATTGTAGAATGACGATTTCTAAAACCGAACTGATGGTCTGGAATTGTGTCATTTTCTTTAAGTAATGGATATATGCGAAATAGTAATATTTTTTCGAATACCTTAGACAAAGAAGGTAATAAACTTATTGGTCTGTACGAGGAAACATCTTGTAGCTGTTTTCCTGGTTTTGCGATTACAATTAATTGTGCCAGTTTCCACTGCGAAGGATAGTGTCCGATGCGTATTATTCCATTGAAAATGGATGTTACAAGGGCGATGAGTTTCTTAGGCAGTTTTTTAAGCATTTCCCCTGTAATACGATCATGTCCAGGAGCCTTATGATTTGGTAGTAGTTTCAGCCCTGCTGTGACTTCTTTTGTTGAGAAGAATTTAATTGGTGGCGACATTTGATGGGGACATTCCAAGAATTCTATGATTTCTTTTTCTTCTGTGAGTAGTGCTGAGGGGTGTGGTTGAAATGTTTTTGCAAAATATTTTGCAAATTCTTCTGCCTTATCGTTTTCCGTTCTAGCCCAGCTTCCATCGGTTTTACGAAGAGGGGGGACATGTTTTGTAGGTCTTTTTAATTTTTTAGTAATTTTCCATAAGGAGTAATCTGTAGCTTTTGAGGGTGACAACTTTTCTATTCTTTCCTTCATTTCCTCCGAATGAATTTCTTGTAATTTTCTTGATAAGAGGCGGGAAGTTCTGTTGAGTATTCGTTTGTCGTCCGGGTGATGAGTGCGTTGCCAGTTCATCTTCATCTGTCTTTTCTCTTTAATCATTTTTAGTATTTCTGATGGGTATTTATTTTTCTCAAACACTCTCATTTCTGGAGTTGCATATACGGCTGCCTGTTGAATGTGTTGTATTAAGTATTCAACAGCATCGTCGATATCTTCTGGACATTTTAGACGGACCTTGGCAGTGGTGTTATGGTAAAGCCAGTTGCTGTATTCTTCCCAGTTCGTTTTTCTGTTTGTAAGGTATATGCTTTCTTTCTTTTTGATTTCAGAAGAACTGATTGTCAGTATTTCTGGAGAATGGTCAGATGAAAGATCAAAAGACGGTTCTATTGTGTGATAGGTCTGTGCCATTCCCTTTGTGACGAAGAAATCCAAGACATCAGGTACCTTGTTACCATCCGTTGGCCAGTATATGGGATTTCCTGATGAAAGTGTTTGGAGTTTTAGTGTAGCGATGGCTCCTTCTAAAGCGCGACCTCTTGTAGTTACCAGTCTTGATCCCCATAGTTGATTTTTAGCATTGTAGTCTCCTCCAGCAATGAACCTTGTGCCGAGCGTTCTAAAAAACTTGATATACTGATCGGTGGTTATCTTGTGTTTTGGAGGGGAATATATAGCTGAAATAACGAGCGGACCGAACTTATCGTATACTTGTATAGCGGTTGCTTGCAGATAGTCTTTAGCATTATCTTTGTACATATTGTGTCTGATTCTTGTTTTAATTATTACTGCTGTGCCTCCATGAGCTGTCCCATCTGGATGATTTGTGCAATATACTTCGTAGTCAGATATACGTAGATAGCTTTTTTCGGTAAAATGTGTTTCAGACACTAGAAGTATGTCAATATTTTCTTGATGTAGAAACACTTCTAACTCTCTTCGATGTTGAAGTATTCCGTTGGCATTCCAGGAGACAATTCGCAGTGAATTACTCATAGTTTCTTCATTATTGCAGTCATGATATTAATTAGGCTGGAGATTTGTTCAGCTTGCTTTGCTAAGATGGACTCGAATTTTTTAAATGATTCTTGCATTATGGAAATCAGATTATTTTCATTCGACACATTTTGATTATTGATTTGCGAATGTTGGGCCATTTGTGCATATGTAAACTGTCTACCTGTTCCTATGGTTTGATTGCTTGTTAGTGAGCTTGAATTGTTGCCTTCAGTTATGTTTTCGTAGCATTTCTACGGTGTTGACTTTGACTAGGATACTTGCTGTTACGAATTTTTTGATATACTTCGCAGCCTTTATAATTTGCTGGATGGTCACGGCTACATAGAGCAAATGTAGCTGGTGTGTCTCTCGTTTTAGTACAGGTTCGACTATCGTGATTCTTTCCACATTTGACGCAGCTATACGGAAGCGTACAATACCGAAAACTGTGCTCGTATGACTGACATCGCTTGCATTGTACTATTTCTCGTTTTTTACGCGGTGGTTCAAAACTAATTTTTGCATGTAGTAAGTATTCGACGTCATATATTTTTTGTTGTTACTTTGAGGTTCTAAGTCCACAAAAAACAATGGTAGAGGTGCTTTTGTTAAACGATGCTTGATATTATGAATTTGTCTTACTTTGTGGCCTTGTACTTCTATAGCTTCTTTAAGTTCCGTTACGTCTGCTGTTGGGTGCATATTTTTTAATACTACCCGAAAGGCTCTTTCTTGTTTTAACTGAAAAGTATAATGAGCAATATTTTTTTGATTCAGATGTTTAACAAGCGTTCGATAAACCTCCGGTGTTTGAGGTACGATTTTCACATTGTTCATAGTAATTTTGGCGTCATCTTGGTAGGTTTTGACAAGTTTATATGAGAAGTCTTCATCTTTAATGACTTCTTTAATAGATCTGATCATATCAGATATTACTCTGACGCCTGGAATGAAAATAGGCGGTGTACGATATTTGTCTTGTTCTTGCATGCTGCCCTTGGTTGATGTATCGTTGATTTTCTCAGAATTCGAGGTTTCTTCCAAATTTTCATCACAAGAGAGATGTTCATACCTGTTTTTTGATGATACGGGGTCATGTTCACTGTTAGTCTTCTTAGAGGGTCGTATAGAGTTGTCATCATTGCGTCTTTTTTGTCGACGCAGCGGGATTGTTTGCCATGAGCTGCACAAGGTTGAGGCCGTTTCCTGCGTTGTAGATGCTTGGCCGTTAGTTGCTGTAGCTTCTAGGACGGTGGCTGGGGTTTCTTTTTCACGCACATATTGCTGTATTTGAAATTGTAACTGTTGGTTCTGTTGCACTAATTGTTGTAAGTGTTGTTTTAGCTGTTGATGTTCATGCAAAAAAAATTGGTGCTGTTGCTGAAGGTTCAGTGTTATTTCACTGTGTTCTAAAGTCAATCCGTTCGTACTATTGTTGACGAAAGCTTCACTGTTTTCTTGGTTATTTAGTATTTCTGTTGTTTGTGTGATTAGTCCCCCGAAGGGGACGTGGTCAGTTAACATAATTCACTTCACTATATATGTGCGGTATTGATTTTCAATAGTTCTTGACGCACCACTGTTCACACGAGAATGAAGTCACCTTTGTACACAAATACGAGCGGTCACCACTGTATCACTAGTAAATTTGAACGGTAAGTTGAAAACGTTCCTAATTCACCACTGTTCACAAATAAATGCACTTCTTTCTGACCCCGGACCGGCACTAGTAGCGGCCGGGGCAGTCGGACTTGCGATAAGCGCTAGCCTTCGGCTAACTGGCGGAGCTGCGGAGCACGTCTGCTCGTGACCGCTGCTGAGCGAGAACTCCACCTTAACTTGGAGCCACTATGCCGACAGCAAGAAGATTTACTTGAGCTACTTTCTGTCCATAATTATTCTTTCCACAAAGCTATATGTGATCAAAAAAAAAAAAAGATGAACGCACCATGTCTGGCACAACTAAGCAAAGGTTTTGATTACTTGAAGTTTTGCAAACTTAACTTCGGAGAACATTGATAAAAAAAAAAAAAAAAAAAAAAAAAAAACTCAGTAAAATGGCTTCTATCTGGGGTGAGACTGACGGACGCCTTTTCTTCATTCAATACCACGTTGTTAGAATCAGAACTTGTGTAATACTCATTAAGAGTCAGCATTGATAGCCGATGTCACCTATGTAAATCTACCGAGTTAATCCAGCATATTTGCTGAGGATGCCCGCATTAGCTCAAACAATATCTTAAGAAACACAACTGCGTCGCCAAAGTTATTTACAAAGCTCTTGCCTAGCGATACGACCTTGTAGGGAGTGAGCAACCTTATTATAAGTGCAAACTAGAGCAAGTAATCATTAATGATCGAGCTCAAATCCTATGAAGTAGTATAATCATCACTGATCGAATAGTGGAAGAAAATACACCAGATATTGTTCTCTTTGGTAGAATATCTAAAGCATTATATATCATTGATGTTGCGGTCTCTACAGATGACAGTCTTGTACCAAATGTTGATGAGAAAAAGAGGAAATACCAATCCCTGACTGTTGAAATGAACGACATGTATAGATTGCGTGCAATGGAAGTGCTTCCAGTGGTGATGTCAGCGAATGGATTGGTCACCAAGGGACGGCAAGAGACTGCGAAGAAATCAAAACTCACTGAGAAGCATTTGTAGATCATTCAGAAAGTTGCATTTTGGGGAACAGCAATCAGCAAAGGTCCATGACGTCTTAAGCCTGAATTGACGGATACAACAAAAAAAAGAAAAACGACATGCTCTGGTTCCCTTTTACCTAGGCAAACCATTGTTGCCTTGGGTGATTTTGATAACCTCGGTTCCAATGTAGATCCACACCAAATGGAAAATAATAATAATAATAATAATAATAATAATAATAATAATAATAATAATAATAATAATAATAACAATGACAATAATAACAATAATGTGGAAACTGACCGATACGGATTACAGGGCTATCTTGCAAGAACGAGGGCAAGGATCCTCAGAGTACCCCGGCAATGAGGTGTATTACAAGAAATGTGGGTGGGCTGCAGAATGTTTGTCCCAGTAACTTTCGGAGACAGGAGGAAGCCAGATCAGGAGGTCGGCTAATGAGCGGAAGTTTACAGCGATCAACTAGAGAACAACAAAAATTATAAAACTATCCAAACGCCGCCATGCAAATTGTTTAAATTGAGGTGTCCCCACCCCTCCTCCTTCCCATCCCGACATGAAGCTGGCGCGAAGCGCAGCGGGGAGCGGCGCGCCGCTCGGCTGCCGGAACGCCGCGCCGTGCGGGGAGATGGCGCATCTCCTTGAATTATGGAGGGCCGGCGCGGCGCAGGCTGCTGCATTTGCATGGAGAGCGCGGACTCTCCCAAAAGCGCCCGATTGGCTCCGCGCCCGGACGCGGCGCCGCCGAGTGTTGCAACTCCCCGTGCAACCAGGAGCGCAGACATTTCTCAGGCTCCTGTCCTCGCAAGAGCGCGCTCTGTTTCCTTTTCGTTCGGACTGTAGAGCAGATCAAAGGAAGTTTAGTTTTCTCTAGTTTCGCCTACCAATACCATGTGATATGACCAACACCCTAAGGAACGGATCACGCGCAATCATTTCTTCTATTCCTTGTCCTATCGCCTCCTTTTATTCACACACGCTCTACACGCACTGCTCTTCCACAAGTCAGGGCACCAATCGGGAGGGCCTAGAGCTTGCCTCGGCAGGGGCCCGTTGGTTGAAATGTCTGAGTGGGTAAAACTCGGCAAACCATCGCTAATGTGTAGGTCGGCACCGGATGTCACATACGAGAAGGGAAGGAACACCCTCACCTCCCACAAAAAAAAATCAATATGCTAAACGGACTAATGACCATAGCAGTTGAAGCGCCTGGAATCGAGAAACAATCAATAGTCAATCATTGAAGCAGTTAATCTAATAGGGCATTCGTATTTCTGTGACTCCTGATAAGAGTAAAAAATATGCGCAATTATTACGTTAACGGTTTATTTATCCAACGCAGAAGGATTTCCGGTACAACGCACATGGCGCTGTGCACAAAATAGGAGAAATTAACGAACTGTCAGCATTCACGTCAAATATTATGATCAGATTGAAAACTACATTAACGATAATTAATCTCAGTAATCATACAACAACAGTGCTAAATTTGACAGCCATTTGGAGCTTTTTCTGAGAAGAGGTTTATTTTATAAATTGCATTGAATTCAAGCACAAATTCTGTGAAAATTTCTTCAAAAAAGTGTATAAGATATTTTTTAAAGAGCTGATTTTTTTTACAACAGACTATGTTTGAGTTAAACATATCTACCTTCAGTTTTCTGGTTTTGAAATGTTAACTTTACAATAGCCGAAAATTAGACTAGCACCACATTTTTGACCGCCTTTGAAGACATACTAGGAGAAATTTTAAAGAAAAAATTCAAGCAATTCTTGAGAAAAAAAATCGGAAAAAAAGTGTACAAAATTGTCTACATTTCGCGCAAAATTACACGGAAACTGCTCATTCTGAAAAAAGTGACTTTATTTCAAGATGTGTCTTTAAAGAACATATTACATTAAGGCAAAATGTATTTCAATATTAAAGTTTTTAGATCACGCCTTAAGTAAATTGCACTTTTGCTATTTTCGAAAATTCGGGGATATCAACGAACGTGAGATCTGAACCATTCTTTCGAGCGTACTATATTCCATTCGAGGACAAAGTTTAATAGAAATATTTGGAGTTGTTTTTAATCCTTTTCAGCCCAAATGGGGCCAGTTGGACACGTTACTACTTTCTTATTTTACTCCACATTCGCGATCACCCAGAGTTTCAACTTGGGAATATGACTTTGCAGTGTGTGTAGTCAGTAAATGGCAACGTGGACTTGATTGTTGAAACACGTGACACTCTACAGCGTTGTACAAAAGTGAGCTGCCATTGCATGTCACCATTGAATCAGCTGTGATTCATGTGAAAATAAGAATTTCGAGGAAAGATGTTGTTTATTGGTCTTACAAAAATATATAATAAATGTACATGTAATAAGGATAATAATATAAATTTAGCAATTATGTAATGTTGTTGAAATGTATTATGCTGTGACGTTGTTAGTTTTGTATTCCATATGGACCCAGTGTAATTATGTTACAAAATGAAGTTATGTGCGGGAAACCACAACTTGAAAATGTATTATTTTATATGTGTTTGAGATGTTCAGCTTATCAAGTGAAGCTATCTTGGAACTTTTGATTAGTGGTGATGTCTTCGATTGTGTGAAATTGCGTGAATTTGCTTAAAATAGTATAAATTTGAATATGAATTTGCTTGAAATAATATAATTCCTATATATAATTATGTTCTACCTTATCTTCCCACTGGGTCCATATGAACCCACTAAAAATTTACAATTAATACAGATAAACCGTGCTTGTGGTTCACCGCGTACTCCGTTCGACGTGGTCGGTTGCGGCGCGGCTTCTTTTGTAGCGCTCTGTCGTGGAGCCGCGCGCCCCCGCGCCCGCCGTGAAGGAGCTCGCTGAAAGGGGCGATTACCCACCCACCTGCCACACGGACCGTTTAGGGGCAACGGTTGCTGATCCCTTCCGCTTCCTGTGAACAATGCGCCATCCACGGGTCTAGCGCGCCGCTCGCGCAAATCCCGGGCTGGGCGTCCTCCTCTCCTGCTTTCTCACGAAAGAGGCCCTTCGTTATTAATAGACGTGTTTCAGATTGGTTTGCCATTAAGGTTTCCACTGCCGGAGAAGGGTTCTTGAAGCAAACATTGGCAGGAGGGGCTGCAAGGGAACCGAGGAGTGGACATTCATTGGAGTTGGGAAACGTGGCTGGTTGGGGAGAAGTGGAGGCGCGGACCTTTAGCCTTACACGCTACGGAAGCCCAGGGGAGATGGCAGAAGCTGTGGCGACCTGCGAGGTTCATATCAGAGGGGAGAAAGTGGAATATCCGAAGGCAAACTACACAACTTTACGAAATACTTTACCAATATTACTCATCAAATAACTTGGTAATATTCTTATATGTACTTCCAAATTTTACGTTCTGAGTTAATAATGCGTCCTATCTGCTCTTTGTGGGATATAAAAAAGTTCAAGCGTTTAGAGTTGAGCAATACACGATAGCTAGCACTTTCGGAAACTAGAAAGCAAGTTGTAATATTTTGCAAATTCTATAATACAAGCTCGATGTTTTGGGAATTCACGAAGTTTTCGAAATGGAAGATAGAATATTAAACGGATAGCACCGTAAATTAGCGCCTTTTTTATTTTTTGCTTTCCCATATACATACGTATATACGGAGTAATATTCGTAGGAAAATTATGTAATGCTGCGGAAAATCGATTTCTTAAAAGCGGCACTAATTTTTCAATGAAAATTGACAATTATGACGAGGGTTTACTGTTTTTTAATATTCTTAAAGTAATATTTTGGTTCTTCTAATAGGAAACCGATAAAATGAGACAATTTCAAAAAAATTACTTTGGGCATCGATAGCTGGCAGCTACCAAGGGTATGTAGCAAGGCAGAATAGCTAGCCCAGACCAAAGGAATTACAAAACTAATACGGGAAAGTCTGCGCCATTCTGTAGCACCACTAGTTCTAGTAGGTACTAATAAGGCAAGTCATATGCCATCTTTTGTGTTACATTTTACTAGCATATTAACCAGGAAGGTATGCAGATAAACAGTCATTTTTCGAGAATGTTCCCTCATTATTGACTCTTGGACAATTTTACTAGAGATGCTGTACACGAATATTGTTATTTTATCTCTTTCCATGTATATTCCCGACCTTCCAAGTATTGTCCTTCAAGACAGGTAATTGTTTTGACCCGAGTCACCTCACGTACTTCCTTCATTAGTCACCATAAGTATACGTAACCGATTATAGATCCCAAGTACGTTCCTGAAACAAGAAATTGTCGGAAATCCGCGTAGAGATACCTGAGTCAGGTGTCATGTCACCTCGGTAACTAACAGTGATGACAGTTGTGCCCGGAGAGGAGGTGAACGCTCTAGTTATTACCGGGCGCCCCGGATGTGAGAAGGCCGCATAAAAACACGCCATTTTCCAGAGGCTGCGAAGCGGCGTGGACAGCGCCCAGTGGGTGGCGGGTCTACTGCGGTGAGAGCGTGAGACTTTCTCCTAGAACGCGGGGTTGGGGGTTGCGGTGCAGCCGTCTCTGGCTTTGCCGTCACCATTTTCGCTGCCACCACTGCCCCAATATATTCCGTCTCTCTTGCCGATTCTTCGACCACTGATGCTTTTAGTTCCTGCACAACCACATTTGCTTCTGCCTTCGATTCTGGCTCCGTTTCCGCCATTTCTGCCTTCACGTCAATCTTGAGTTCCACCGTATTATCTTCCTTCGTTTCCTCTTCTCCCACTCGTCTTCGCCTCCTCTCACGTTATGCCACGTCTTTATCTTCACCAATACTTCCATATTCTCCTCCGTTTCTTCCATGCCTTCATCTCTGCTTTCTGGTTCACTAACTTCTTCTTATCTTTCTTCATGTTAATCTCCGTCTTCGCTCCCGCCATCTCTCCACCGCCACATCCGCCTTACCCCATCGCCATGAATGCCTTCGCTTCCTCCCCAGCCTTCTCTGTATGGTTGTAGTAACTTCGCCTCCGCGTCTGTCACTGGCTGAACCGCGGCTGCCCAGCTCCATCTCTGCCGCAGGTGATGATGTACTCGCGGCTGATAACCGCCCGCTTTCTCGCCTTGACGTACGATACGTCCCGGCCTTGTCGGACGGCTCCCTCTTTGTTGCGGATAAGCCCTGGCACTTTCGCCGTGCGACTCGCATAGGCCCAAGCGCACGAGGCTCCATTTCAAGCCGGGTAGAGCGTGACTAATATCCCTGCTGACGGAGGGCCTACCTTCTCGTTTCAGCGCGCGCTGCACTGTATCCTACCGCCCGAGATGGTAAGGGGTCTGTTCTAAAATGACCCTGCTATGTGAGCTTCTTACAGTTGCTCGAAAGTTGTGGTGACTTGCGGAATTGTAACAGGTAAAGCAGCCCTCCCGTAGAAACGTACTTGTAAACAATGTTTCCAACACCTTGTTTCGATGAGATGTGAAACATAATACCAACCAGGAACTTCTTCTGCGGAACATTGAGATCAATGAACAACGCTCACGGCTCTTAACATTTGTAAACACTCAGATAATTTAATGATGTCTTTAGAGCATGCCGTTAAACTATAACCCTATCACTCTACAGTTGAAATATTCTCACATAATGTACTCGGCTCCGATATTTTTTATTTGACTGAAGGGGCAGACCCTTGAATTCGTGTATTTCTGCTACAGCATCTATAATATAATTTTCTGCAACAAGGTGACAATCGTAAAGTTTGAGAAACTGGAGCAAAATAGTATTTAAAAAAAATATCATTACGTTTTAAGGATATGCTTCCAAAAACAATCCTTTGGGATATCACCCCATACAAGTAATAAAATATGAAAATAAGACCGGTTCGCTATTAAATATTTGAATGAAATATGGCAGTACAATTCGGTAGTTTTTGCAGCGCAATTTGGTTCCGCAGTTGGAATGAGCGGTTATAGTAGATGGGTTTATTAAACATGGAAATTGGATTTACACTATGTTTCAACACTGAGAAGGCTTCCTGAATTGTTTTCATTTGGCGGTTCTTTTAATTTTGTGTGGCGGATCGGAACAATAAATTACAATAAGTCTTGAACTGTCTTGAACATTTTTTAGGTTGCTTTGCGACCCTTGCCATTAATCTACAATTAGTATGTAGTTTACCTTTAGTAAAATATTTTTGTAAAATAAATAGGAATAGATATAATAAATCATAAAAATGCAAAACTTAGATTACAAATAATCATCTCCGATATTACTTCAGTTTTGTAGATGAGTTTTCGGACTCTCACATGCAACAAATCTTTATGAACGAGGTCTCTAAAGAAGTATAATATCACGTAGACGGAACGAATAGCACTTTGACTTTGAAAATATGGATTTGTTGAAAAAACAGATCTGCATATCCATGTCTATTTCAAACCTGCAACACTCGAGCAGCGTTGTTAAAATCTAAATAGTTAAATAAATTCTATACAAAGCGTTCTACGTCCTTTAAACCTGAAATTTTGAAGCCAAAGGCTTCAAAGAAACGTTCCTGACATCGTAATCTACAGGATGAATCTTCTCGAACATTCTATTACATTTCCGCTGTTCCGGCGCTTCTCGATACTGCCCCACCTGTTAAGAGACGTGCAGAATTTGCATCTGTATGCGAAATTAAACTAATTACTTGATATTCTATGTGACTCTACGTGAAAAAAGAGATGTCGGCCACCGAAGATTAAGATGGCATGTTGAAGACGAAACAGGAGCCTATAAAAACTCCTGAAGAGATGATGACAATGAATATTTAAGGTTATTTTCGTCCTGCCATTTTTTATGGGTTATCCTTAGTTTAGTTATAATGATTAATTGATTATAATGTAATGATAATAATGTTTTAAACAATTCTTGTAAAACACACGTTTCATGTAGCACTGTAATAGATTCTTGAGCTTCAGCTTAAAACTGTTTAACACGGATCGAATAGTCGATCAAGATGAAATTTGTTTCTGAAGCACTAAATTTGAGTTGAATACACGAAATGACTTTTTCGGGTCCATAGTCGTAACATACATAATATGTTCAGCGTTTATTACAACGGAATTAATTTAAATGAGATTTTTAAAAACTAGAGATTTACAGTTGAACAACCATTCCACTCATCGTTCAATAATTTCAGATTCAATCATACAAGTTAAATGTTTCATGAAGAAAATGTATTTATTGTTTATATATTCAAATATATCTACACGTGAGTCCTCTTGACATATAAGATGCTATTTACACATCAAAAGTAGGAGGGATATCTGTTCAAATCAAGACTGCATGTATTTTATTAAATAAATTTCCGTCGAAACGCACTCTCGGCCTGGAAGAAAACAATAGCATGACACTCGTGTCGGGTACTTGATATTTCTTGTGCCATATTCGTAACGCGGCCAAGTATTGAAAATTGATACTTGGTTGGCTATTCTCGACCATCAAGAGTGATGAAATTTAGATAAGCAAAACGTCTTGGGTTTACTAAGTCATGCACCCCAATTCGCGAGCCTTGTGGGAATTCAAAGCTCCTGAAGAGCGTTTGCGACTGTGCCCCTCGCGGCGGAGAGCCACATCGAAGCGAAGACCCGGTTTCGAGTTGGCCTTATCGCTGGCTCAGGTCGACGCGCTCTTTCCACCAGGGCTCGAAGCGCCCACTGAAACGGATGACGACAGGGGCGCGGAAAGCCCAGCCTCGTGTGCAGCAGTCGTTTGGACGTTCGCGATAATGGTATAATTGGATGCGTTCTTAATTTACGTCTTTGCTTGATACACACGTCACTGCCAGGCAAACACATTCAAATTACAGACATATATCGTTTTTAGATAACCACGAAACAGGTATGCTAATCCGCAGCATTTGAAATAACTATAATTACTTACGGTTTAGAGAAATTTATTGCGCCGAATGAATTATACAAAGCTGAGAACGTCTCAGGTAGTGATTTGTTGGCAGAAGAACTGGATCTCCCTTAACGCACTCGAAGATTTCGGGCTTTTCCCGTAGCTCTGGGTCCAGTGCCGGACAGTCAGCAGAGAGATAAATTTCGAATCGCAGATCGTATCTCATTATTGTATCACTGACCCTGTATTAGCAAAACGATATCATTACGAAGCGCTCCACTCACAACCCTGTTCGGATGAACAATAATTTACTTAATGCGCAGTAAGCGTTACACTGTCCATTATCTGGACACGTTCGGTCCGTGGCCGGTGGTAGCTTGCAGGTCCTACAATTACGCACTGATTGGTGCTAAATCAAAGTGGTGCGAGGCGGAATGCACGAGGCGCCACGGGGAGGGCGCGGGGCAAGGCGCGGGTGGTGATGGTGATGGCAGTGGGTATGGTGACCACCTGCGCCTCCTCCCGCGCCCTCCCGTGGCGCCTCGTGCCTTCCGCTTCGCGCCACATTTTTTTATTTGATGATGGTGGTGGCAGTGCGAATGGCGGTCACCATACCCACTAAAGGAATTGACCGCTTAAGACTTTAGAATTCACACGGGAGAAATTATTGAGTGGGAAATTAGCCAAATATAAATGCTTTCTGAGAGTGTATACGGACCTGCCAATTTTGAATTGTACAAAGGACAGTCAGAAATAATTGCCTTCCAATTTATTACGTATTTATTCTTTAAAGAAAAAAGTGAAATTAATATGAATTTATTACTCAAACTTTCTTTATAAATGATTTATCATTCAAAATATTCTCCTTTTAATTGTAATTTGTCCATCGTTGAAAACGAGAGCGTGCACTCCCTGGCGGTAAATATTCTTGTCCTGTTTCCGCAGCCATTGGCGCACGGCTTCTTTAACTTACATTGTCTTGAAAATGATGCCCGCACAAACTTCCTTTTAGAGGTGCGAAAAGATTAAAGTCAGAAGGAGCAAGGTCTGGACTGTATGGTGGGTGGGGAAGGACCTCCCACTGAAATTTTGCAATTGTTGCAGTTGTGAGCAGAGAAGTGTGTGGCATTGCATTATCGTGGAGAAGAAGAATGTCAGACTGTCTCTTCGTAGCACGAATTCTCCGGAGGTGACCTTTAAGCTTCTTTAATGTATCCACTATCGATTGGAGTTAATTGTTGTTCACTGCTCCAAAACGTCCACCAGAATCACTCCCTCTTCATCTCCGAACATAGTAGCCATGACCTTCCTTGCAGAGGGTGAATTTTTGGGTTTCTTTTTTCGGAGTGACGTGGAGTGGCGCCATTCCATGGACTGTCTCTTGGTCTCTGGTTCAAAAAAAATAATCTATGTTTCGTCACCTGTGACAATTTTGATAAGAACTGTTGGCCTTCAATCTCACAACGATGCAAGACATCAGCGGCTATTGTTTTCTTGCACCTTTTTGGATTGTGTCAGTGTTTTGGATACCCAAGGAGCACAAACTTTTGAATAACTCAAATATTCAATGATAGCCATTACACTACCTTTTCCTATTGATATTAAAGAACACAATTCACTCATAGTTATCCGGCGATTTTCTAGAATACTGTCATCGACGTGCTGGATATTCCTCGCAGTCACCGATGTGTGTGTGTATGCGTGTGTGTGTGGACGAACGCTCCGCGGTGCATTTGCCACGTCAAGGTGTTCTTCGTCACCGAGTCTCCGTCTCAAGTTGTTCTTCTCTGTAGCGTCAAAACCACCGCCGAACAGTTCTAACATTCACTGTAGCATCTCCGTAAATCTTCTTTAAACGTTTGTGAATGCAAATAGGCGACTGTCTTTCTGAATTTAAGAATTGAATTACAGCACGCTGCTTTTACCGTACATCGATAGTAGCCATTTTGCAAGAATGTACAGTGGTACCAACGTTTGAATGGTAACACTGTTACTGCCAAGGAAGGTGCAAGAAGCTTTGAAGAAGCGCGCACAATTTGAATTATCCCAATTTTCCCAACAGTTTCCGCAAAAATTAAGAGACATTAGTTTCAGACTGCCCCTTGTAATACAATGAATTAAAGGCATAAAGTAGTAAAACGTTGCGCTGTCTTGCTCAAGATTGCTCACATAAATTCTATAAGCAAAGGTGTGTTAACTTAGGAGAACACACACCTAAATTTTTGCGGTTAATTTTTCTTCTATTACTTTGTGCAGTTCCGAAACATTTCCGGTTGTCTCGAAGAGAAAATTCTCTGGATCCTCTCCTGCTGCCTTCATCGCGTTAGCAAGACGTTCTTGTAATATTGCTTTCGTTCCGGTGGTGTCCTGATCCCTCTCTTCTAACTCCTTCTTCAATTCGGTTACTTTCAGATCCCATTAGGTTTTTGTGAAACTCTTCATTAAGGTTTTAATGCACCACACGTTATACTGATTTTACCCTCTCACCTGTCTCCAATTGTAACGTGTATATATATATGTATGTATATATATATATATATATATATATATATATATATATATATATATATATATATATATATATATATAGAGAGAGAGAGAGAGAGAGAGAGAGAGAGAGATAATGCTGCAGAAAATCGTGATTTTACCGGAAAAACACATTTTGGGGTTCCCTGATACTGAAAAGTATTATTTTAAATATCTCTGTCCGTCTGTCCGTCCATCTCTCTGTCCGTTCGTCTCTCTGTCCGTCCGTCTGTCTGTTCGTCTGTCCGTCTGTGATTTTTCCAAAATGCATATTCCCCAGTCGATCTGACTCGACTCGAAGCGCTGCGATTTTGAAAATCATTTTATAATTTGGAAACTTACATGAAGTCCCTGTGACATTTTCAAAATTTTCTTATTTATGGCTCAAAAATATAATATGGCTTAAAAACGTTTTCTTTAAATTTCTTGTAAGAAAAGAATGAAATGCAATGATACATGTGGGATACGTTCGTTTTCCACTTGTTTACCAAAAGAAGTAAATTGCAACACTTTCGCGGGTCCAAAAAATCTTGATTTAAAAAGATGTTATGGTAATTATGTAAAAATCGCATTCACTTCCTGGTGTTTATCGTCGACACAGAAGGTTCCAACACGAGCAGAGTGTTTGCTTCGCCACGACCTCTCCTTATTGAAGACAGCGGCAAATCGTCTCCGGATATATCCCGCAGAGAGCAGGGAAAGTACCCGAGTGTAAGAAGTTTAGAGCAGCGCCAGGCGAGGGTCGCACGGGGGACGTGAGCAGGGCAAAGGGCGCGGGTGGTCGTGTTTCACGGCTTCCACCTTCACCTCGCACTCGCTCCGCTCGCGGCAAACACAGAAACTACGCCTGCGCTGTTTCCGAGTAAATTGTTCGCAATCGGTTTCTGAAAACGGTTTTCGCGTAATTCGTTCTTTACACTGTCCTTGCACGTTGACGTAAATTAACACCATGATGGTGAGGTAGTTGTAATAGAAGCAGCTTTCATATTTGCGTTTTATATTGTAATCAGAGTTGTTTGACAGAACATGATTAATGGTGTGATATTTATAGAGTATATGAGGAAGAATTTTTTTGATACGAAAGCGCAGTACATGGATTAGTATGTATACATTGGCTGATGTAACGGATAATAAATTCTTTGATATATTGAGCAAGCAGACCCATCTTTCTGGGCTGCACGTCAGTAGTTACGGATAATATCGTTTAATATAATAGTGTTTTTTCTATTTTTTAAGGTCGCCACAACATATATTTCATTAGCGACCAGTTCTGCATTTAACGGTATGGTAACTGTTATGATGTGATGATAAGAGATGAAAGAACGTACACAAATAGAGCCATGCCCTAGGTAGGACCCGAACCAGCGATCCGTCGGTACGAGATTGCAACAGCACTAATGCCTTAGTGATCTCGACCAGCCGGATTGGCTGTAACTGCATTGATCTTCCGATATGTGCAGTTTTACCAGTTTGAGTACCAATTAGTGTATCAAATTATGATGCTTGAATTCTATGATGCATTTAAATGCTGATGAAGTGAAAGAAAAAAGGTTTTAAAACGTCGGTGATAAAGTTCAAATCCAATAATCAATTAACTATTGCGTGTGAATCCGTTTTCGGGAACTTTCTTTCGAAATTGGCAGATTTACATTTCCATTCACTTTATATATTTTAGTTATGTTTAACTGATATTGTTAAAGAATATGATGAAAACGATACAAACCTTTATTAGATCTTGTGAGAGTGATAGAAGGTTTGAACATTTTGGGTATTATTTCTGGTGTCATATTAATATTATGATATTGCTACCTGAGACCGAAATTTGTTCCTTACACCATGTTCACGATCAAATCGTTTTTCTTATTTTGTGAGAACAACTCTCTCTTTCAGATAGTTGGGGATTTTTCACAAGTAGTTAGTGTTCACTTGTCCTGATCAGAATTTTGACATTGATATAACTTCATTTCTTTCGGTATTGATGTTTTTCTTTATGTCCGTACTTATACAACCACTCACTCTTATTTATGCTGAATTGAACTGTTTTTTACTCTTTATATATTTTTATTAAAAATTATCAATTCTTTATTTTAATCTTACAATTTAAAAAATATTGTAATTCAGAATAAAAATTACTTTGTAAATGACTTGTTCTGTTTTCAATTAAAAACGCAACATAAAATACTTTCTGTGAATTGACTTTCTGATTAGAGTGTCTGTAAAAATTCAATACACGTGAAAAAAAAATTAAGGCCGAATTCTTTGAAAGCTCATTAGTCTCTTAGACGACTGGGATATACAAAGCAGTCTTCAAACTGCAGATTACAAACTCTTAAAATCTCGTAAGTACCATTTTCACATTTTACATTCCGTGTTTCTTGTTTCTGTGACATAGACTATCCGGGATGAATTACGAATTGTTGAAGCGTGAGAGTAGTGAAATGGGGGAACCCTGACAAACGTCATAGCACACACGCACCGATGGAAACTCCGCTACGAAGGCAAAGGACCAAGCCGCTGCGGCCAAACGTGTCCAGCATCAGCGGCAGCTCACGCAGTCCCGCTGCCACCCACCCCCGGCCAAATTTATCGTCAGAGTGCAAAGTACGCGAAGTACAATATACTCGCGGACTGCGCTTGGGGCGGTGGCTTCGACGGGGATGGCGAGAGTTGTCGCGGTGCAGGCGCGCGAGTAAATCACACGACATGCGCCATTAACGCGTCCCCCCCCCCCCGTCCGCGGCCTCTCGCCCGCGAGCGCAACGCGGGGAGCCATCCAAGCGTTACGTAAGGAAATGATTTCTCAGCGGCCGCCGCGGACAATGAATTCGCCAGCGGGCTTTGCGGCGGACGCCACGCGACGCGAGCGACGCCCAGCGCCGGCTCCGCGCGACCAATCGCCGGAGAAGCGGCGAAATGATAGGTCCTGGTATTTCCATAGTCCGAAATGTGTCAATTGCCGAATTCTGCATCGAGGCATGCGTTTTCGGTCCAGAGAACGAAAGGGGATTTCCTAGCTAATGCAATACTACATGGTGATACCGGTGATGCTCGACATGTTTGGCCACTATCTATATTTTTTATTTTATTTGTCTCATTTCTGGCTGATTAGTTTTTAAATATTTCTATTTATTCTTATTTTTCAATTCCATGTAGCTTGGTATTTATGACTTCTTTTCTTCAACTAGTCTCGAATTTAATTTCTCTGTAGTTGACAAGTACCATTTTAACAAATATTTTTCTTTAGACCTTGAGTAGTGACACAAAATCAGTCATCTTTAGTTGCGTTCCAAGACTCAATCGATTGCGTCCAACAGATAACATTAAGACACGGGGGAAACTGAAGCATTTATTATCTATTTTACTGATATATTTCTGAATTACTGAAAGAAAATATAGTTTATTTCCTACAATATATAACTTATAATGTATTATAAAACGTATTAATACAGATGTTTCTACTAGTGAAATTGTTGAATTTTTTACAAACATTCGTAAAGTAGATGTTTCTCGATGAAATATTAAACCATGTTGATTGTCTGGTGATAAACATGTGTGGAAATTCATCATAAATATGGCAATTTTGATGAATGACATGCTCTCATAACTGGGTGTCTAATGTTTCTATCTTGAGAAAAAGAAATTGAAATTCTTCTGCAATGAAAAAAATTCCGTTTTCTTAATTTCATATGCTGGTTTTTCCAAAAATGAATTAGTTTTGAAGGCAAAATGAACACTATTTAATAAAAATTTTAACCATTTATTTATGGATAGAAATGGTGAATATTCTGTTCAGAAAATTACTACGTTCTTAAAAACCAAGAATCAATATCTGTAAATTATGACTTATCGTGAGATAAAACTTAAAGCGGATACTGCGTGAACACTGTTGTAAATGTATTTCCTGTATCAGATATTTGAAAAGCTGGTTTGTTATCTTTATAAATGTCTTCATGAAATGCAAATAAAGAAAACTACAGATATCATATGCCTGTTTCTGTCCTGCTAGTAGAATCAACTGTTCGCAACCAACACGTTGAAAGAAAATTTAATATTTCTAACTCAAAACATTAAAATTCAAATTTTCGGGGTACTCCCCATTCACGGAAAAAATATGCCTTGTTTATTCGAATACATATTCTAAAAAAACGCTAGTAAGATATCCTTGAGTGCGAACAGATATGCGTTTATTGTAAATAGGAAGAACGTCATCTTGAAAATTATGTGAAGGCTTTCGAAACCCGGTAATATTGTTTTTGATACAGCATAGTCAATGATCAAAACCTATGGTACGTTTATTTTCTGCAAATGATGAAACTATCTCCAATATTATTTGAGAATTTTATTTTAGGAAGAAATACGAATTTTATTCCTGAAGTATTTTAAACGTCTTAAATACATAAAGCAAGAACGGACAGTCAGTCACATTTTTAAATCAACACATTTCATTTTATCCTTGGAACAGAAAATGATCAAAATAGACAAATAGAAATAATTTATTATATTCTGAGGTTTGACAATTGACTTGTTAAATAATTTTACCCAATAATGATTTCTGGATTTTGTGAGAAAGTTGAATAAGTGTTCCAAATGCAGAAAAGCAGAAACTATAAACAGGCGTTTTTAATGTTATTTAACATTCCAGAAAATTTCTTCAATAGAACCGAAATATTACTTCAAGAATATTAAAGAAGAATAAAATCTCGTCATTTATGGAAATTGTGTTGCAAAATTTAGACTTTTTTTTAAGAAAATGACTAAATTCTAAATAATATAAATGTGAAATTTTTTCACAGAAACTTTTTGAGTTTTCGGGGAACGTGTTTGGAAATAATTCGATGCATTTCCACCTACAAATGAAATATTGTATACAAATTGCTGAAAACGTACATATCAACGGCATGAGAGATTTAAAAAAATACATTTGTCTAATTTTTGAAAAACAAAAGAATAAAGCAGAATGGTTTTTATGGAAAATAGGAGGGACAATGGCAAAAGGGAGTTCACAATTGCATATCGTAGAGATTAAAGCAAAATCGTAGTCATCATACCGGGTGACCAGGTGCAACCATGTTTAGAAAGAAATGATCATACCTTCTTACACGCAAGTGCTAATGTAAACTTTCGAGTTACAATAAAAATGCGAAGCATCAGCTCTAATTATGATAGTTATCCGGTGAGGCGGGCAGCTGATTTAATTCTTCTTGCAGAGTCGAAGCGCAGCACAGCCGCGCCCCAGCGCCGGAATGCGGAGGCGCCCGGCGCGTGACGCGTGTGCTCGCTGCTGCCACTGGCGCGACGACGGCCCATTTTTTCTCGTCGCCGCACCAATACGTAGCATCTGCAACGCATCGGAGGCGTGGGCCGAGCGGAAACGTTGCCAGCAGCCAGATATCCGGATCGCATCACTAACGGTTTAGGACGAGCGGGGCACTTCAGAAATTGCCAAGAAAGCTTTCACTTCGAAAGTTTTATTACATTTAGTTACATACATTCTGACGAAAGGTAGGACACAGTTAACTGGTAATCTTTAATCGAAATGTTGATATATGAAGGATTTTTTAAATTCGTTTTTCTGTCACGAACTGAAAGTAATCATCTTTTGAAAACAATTCGTTTTCAGATAACTTTACTCTGGATTTATGAACGTGTCCAGCGGCATCGAGAAAACGAAACTTGTAGAAATGTGGACAACGGCAGATTGCTAACTGCAAATCAAGGTTTTTACGTTTACACGAACAAATCTCCGCCAATACAGAAATTAAATACAATGGCATAAGAATGTCGCAGGTGACAAAATTTGAAACCTGCCTGACCAGAGAGTGATAGAGAGCGAGAGAGTGAATGCAAGAGAACGGGAGAGCGTGGGAGAGAGAGGGTATGCGTGGGAGAGGGTGTGTGAAAGTGTAAGAGTGAAAGAGAGTGTGAGTGTGAGATAGAGTGTGAGAATCTGAGATAGAGTGAGAGTGTGAGAAAGTGTGTGAGAGAGAGAAAAGAAGTGAGAGAGCGAGTGTGTGTGAGAGGTGTGTGTGTGAAAGAGTGTGAGTGTGTGTGTGAGAGAGTGTAAGTGTGTGAGAAAGAGTCTGAGTGTGTGTGAGTGACAGAGAGTCAGTGTGTGTGTGAAAGAGTTAGAGCGTGTGAGGGTAAAATGAAGTGAGAGTGAAAGTGTGTATGAGAGTGAGTGAGTGTGGGCGAGTGTATGCGTGAGAGAGTGTGTATTTGAGAGAGCATGTGAGTGCGTGTGAGAGACAAAGTGTGTGAGAGTCTGTGAGTGTGTCAGTCAGAGTGTGAGAGAGAGTGATAGAGAGTGTATGTAAGATAGGCAGAATGTGTGTGGGTGAGCGTGGGTGTGTAAAAGAGTGTGTGTGTGTGTGTGTCAGAGAGAGAGAGAGAGAGAGAGAGAGAGAGAGAGAGAGGGAGGGCTATTTTATAGGTGGGTGGGTCAGAAGAAGCTTACAAAAACTTAAGCCACGTTTGCAGACGAAGGGAGGCGAAAGACTTTCGCTGTCAAAAGGCTTGGCGTTTGTGAGACAACGATGAGTTGTAGTGCAGCGGTTCCTCGCGAAGCGGACGTGGCATTGGCGTCTTCTCGAATGGCGGTGACGACAGTGGCGACAGTGGCGGTCGCGGTGGCGGATGCGTTGGCGAACGCGACAGTGGGCATGGCCACTGAGGGATTGGCGGAGGTTCTTTGTATGGGAGGTGATTACGGTAGTGACGGCGAGGCTTGTGATAGCCAGGGTTGCCAGAATACTATCACGCCTTGTCGCCATTTACAATGCCACATGTCGCCAAAAGTCGCCAAGCATTCGACAGATGTCGCCATTAAACCGCCAAAGTTCAAAACGGTATAAGCTGTTAATAAAAAACACATCTCATTAAAACTTTCGGCATCTTTGAATGGGAATCAGCCAAGTTAAGTTAATCAAATCAAACTCAAACTCATAGCACGATTACCATCCTCTACTGATGAAATAGCTCAATAATACACTATGAGTGTTATTAAACCCATTCAGTGTTTAATACCAATAGTGGCAGTGTCCAACATAACAGTATTCAAGAACAGTAGTACCAACATAACTAGAATAGAATTACTACATCATTGGTTACATTCAAAAGCTTTGCTTTTTATTATCGCAGGCATATAAATATGAATTGTTTAATTAAAAAAATGAAGTAGCCAAAAAATCGCCAAGTCGCCAAATGTAAATTTTTGTCGCCAATAATTGAGAATAGTCGCCAGTTTGGCGAGAAATCGCCAAATCTGGCAACCCTGGTGATAGCGATGGTGATTGCGATGGAGACTCGTGATTGTTGGCGGGGTGACAGCGATGGCTCGCATTGTCGCGCCGGTGATATCGGTGGAGACGGCAGTGTTGGTTGTCTAGAGCAGTGGTTGTTGTGGTGACAACAATGGCTTCAGTGGTGACGACAATGATTGTAGTGCTGACAAAACAATTTACTGTGGTAACAATAGTGGTAAGTATGAGATCAACCGTGGTTAGTATGTTCGACAACAAAGGATATTATAGTGATAACTGTCGCTACTATGTCATCAACAGTGGTTCATGTGGTGCTAAGTTTGATGCCAAAAGCCGTTACTAATTTGATAATAGTGATAATAGAGGTGATACTGTCAAGAGTAGGCAATATGCTTTGAAGCGCGGTGACACCAGTGGTCGTCGTGGTGCCGTCGCTTGCCTGGTGGCGGTGGCGGAGGCGGCGCGGCGAAAGTGCGACAAGGCGGGCAGAGGGCGCTGGCAGAAGCGACAGTGACGCAACCGGCGCGGCGCGGCGCGGAGGAGCGCTGCTGCTACTGCACGGAAAGAATGCGCTGAAAAGAGGGAGAGCGCGCGGGGCCGCGCGCAGCCGCCTCTTGATATTCACGAGCGCTCCTTTCGCCTTGCCACATCTGCGATGCACTGCTGGCGGAAAGTCATGCCTCCGTGTGTTTATGAGGGTGTTTCCTCGCGGTGGTGCGAGGGCTACTTTAATAACTAAAGCTCTGCCATTCTAGGATCTGTATTTAATTGAACTACTTTCAAAACCTTGTTGTAAAATTTATAAAATACTTTATGTGGTTTACATAATGTATGAGTGATAGATTCCGAGCATTGCAGCTGCTACGGCCATTACTCCTGTAAGTGTAGTAAATGTATTTATCATACGAGGTGATTGTTTCCTCACCCGCTGGGTAGTGAGGCCTGGTGTCGACTACACAGCGGATTGCGAGGACTTCCTTCTGCAAATATCTCCCCCAGCGGGGCACCGCACCAGCCGGAACGAGCTCTAAGCTCTCGACTAGTTTCCTCACACATATGGTAATGCAATGCATGTAAGTTGGTGTAGTGAGGGGTGAGGACCGAACAAAGTCCATGACCCGTTTCTAAGGATTCTGCATTCGTCTAGTATAGTGTTGATCACAGACACTTTCGAAAACTACCCATCAGAGCGTTAAAATTCTTCTCCAGGCACTGCCTGAATTCGACCTAGCTAGATAGTGCTTGTTCAAAATCTACCACTTCAGACCCCCAAACAATATAAACTCCGTCTCAAAATTGCTAAAGAGACAACGAAATTGCTGGCTCTGAGCTTCAAATATTAATAAATATATATTATGAATAAATATTATAATATAAATAGGGGACTAACATCATTTTTTCTTCTCTCTCTCTCTCACTCTCTCTCTCTCTCTCTCTGAATATATATATATATATATATATATATATATATATATATATATATATATATATATAATACATAATGATATTTATGATCAGCAACAAGTATAAAAATATAACTATTTTTAAACACAAAAATGTATATTAAATTGCTACTTCATCAAGAACGTATAACGAATTTGATAACTGATCATTTTTTTATAAAATGTTTTTGATCGAAATTTTGATTGGATTATTTACCAAATTTGAACGTTTTTTTAGTTATTTTGGATGAGGAATTTTAATTTCATAATTGCCTGAATTGCACACACTGAATAAACATGTAAAACACGTGATGGGATAATCACAAATAAGAATGCAATGTGCATCGTGACATAAAAACTCATTTTCGCCCCTCATTTCCTTTCGTTTGGCTTCACAGAATAAATTAATACCGCGGAAACCCAAACTCTAAGTTGAGCCGAATCAAAATGAATTCCATTAATACATCAGCAGGCGGAGTAATGATACACGCACTAGAGGCAAATAAATCGCTGGCGTTTTGTCTGGCTGGCAAGCAGTTAATTGCCGTTTCACGTTCGAAGCGATTTATCGAGGCGGCGGTCGCCTTGGCCGACGACACGGCCCCTGTCACCGCGGTGGGCGGCGGCGGCGGCCAAGGCCCTGCGGCGCGCGCCCAGCGGAGCACGCGCGGCTCGGCTCGGCACGGCTCAGCGCACGGCAGCGCAGCGCGGCGAGGCAATTGCAGCGGCCGTGCAGCGCGACGCGAAGCGAAGCGACGCTGGCGGCCGAGTGGAGCGGGCTTTGCGATTCGATGCGCCACGACGCCATGCGGCGCGACGGAATGCCAAGCAAGCGATGGTCTTGACGCGGCGCAACGCGCGCTGGAGGGGAGCGAGGGGGGGGGGGGCTACGATCCGGTGCGGTTCGAAGTGATGCGACCCCCCCCCCAACGCAATGTCATGTGGTGCGAAGTGATGCGACATAGCGTTGTGTTGCTGCAGTAAGGTGCGATTTTTTGCGACACGGCGTCACCAGATGCCATATGATGCCATGCGACGATGTGACGCGATGCAATGCAACGCGGCGCGAAGCGATGGAATGCACTTGGATGGGGAGTCGAGCAAAGTGGACTGGTTTGAAATGATTAAATTTCGACTCTTCCCACACATTCCTGCCATAGCCCAGGTTAATTAGATTAATTAGATTAATTTCGAAGGACCACCCAGATTCCTGTAAAGAAAGAACAGGTTGTAACCACTCTTGCAGATCTGGGACTGCAAGGATGGGGAGATGACAGGAGAGGGTGCTTGTTACCATGAAACAATAGAATACAAAACATATAAGCGTATATTGTAAATTAAAGATACATATTTGACCTATGATGAAGATGAAACTTAACCTATGAATGAAGTCACATAAATAACATGAAATAAATGCATGATGAGACCAAATTGCACACGTGGCGTTGTGAATTAGTTTGTCAGTAGTAACTAATTACACGTAGCATGAAGTAACACATATAAAGGTAATTAGCGCACGTGGCAGCAGCACAGTTTATATGATAGTTGATTCTGATTGCCACACAAGTATGAAACAGAATGTGATTGAATGCGGCAAGTAATTCAGTTTGCAAATCAGTTAATTATACAGCTCATGAACATGAACACATGGCAGGCAGTACAGTTTCATAAATTCCAGAACAGTTAATTGTACACGCGGCGTTGTGAATTAGTTTGTCAGTAGTAACTAATTACACGTAGCATGAAGTTACACATATGAAAGTAATTAGCGCACGTGGCATTAAATAACACATAATGAGATTGATTAGCACACGTGGCGTTGTGCATTAGTTTGTTAAGTAGTAACTAATTACACGTAGCATGGAATTAACACATATGAAAGTAATTAGCGCACGTGGCATTAAATAACACATAAAGGTAATTAGCGCACGTGGCATAAAAATATACATATGAACATGAGGGTTACAAAGCACTGTTTGCCCGCATGGCGTGAGCGTTAGTAAGTTACACTAATGTTACCAGCACAGGGACTGAACGTGTGTGGCATAAGCCGGTTCCACACGTAAACAGCTGGGCACCACTGAACGTGTGTGGCGTAAGCCGGTTCCACACGCATAAACAGCTAGGCACCATTGTACGTGTGTGGCGTAAGCCGGTTCCACACGTATGAGCAGCTGAGCACCATTGCACCTCGGAGAGCGTACATAGCCATGAGTGCCGTAATGCGCGTCGCGGAGCAACGCACAACGTGTCCGTTTAACTTGGACATTACACAAAGAAAAGAGTTACAAGCACGTCCACCCGGCATGGGCATGGGACGAGCACTGAATTACACGCCGTGCGGAGCGCAGCGCGGAGCGCGTCTGTTCAGCAAGGAGACGAGACGAAGACTGAAGTTTTTCCCCGTTGCAGCGCCGCGCGGCGAGCGCGGTTGCGCCGCCGGCGTGTCGTGTGCAACGAAATTTTCCAGGAAGTCAAGCGCGCAGCTGGGCGCTTGCTGGCGTGAGGTGGTGGGGGGCCTTTTGGCCGCGTGGCGACCGAAGTTTCTGGAAGCCTGATGCAAGAGAGCGGGCGCGGGCTGCAGCTTGCAGGCACCGAGGAGGGGGGGGGGGGGCACCCTCCGGCGACACGTAGCGGGGCGGGGGGCGCTGGCGGCGGCGAGAGCGCGCGAGCAGCGCACCCGTGCGGTGGCGGCGGACAGCCAGCCACGAGAGCGGGCAGGCACATGCTGCAAGCTGGCGTACTCTGGTGGCAGGAGGAGAAATTAATACGAAGGCGCGGCGCTCAGGCCGGCTGGTTCGTGGCATGTTGCGAGCGTGGAGCTCTGAATTGCGTCATTGATGCAATCGGAGTTCTGGGAAGGTGGCAACACACACACACACGCGCGAGCGTCGACGGCGAGACAACGGTTGCCACACGTGCCGTGCGCATCGAGGCTCGTTATTGCGAATGGAAGTTTCTAGGAACTTTGCGTGCAGCTGCTTGGCGTCGGTTGCGAGGTGGTGTGAGGGCAATTCCGAGTAGGCTCCGCCACACGTGCTATTCTGAAACTTAGTTGGTGATACAGATTCCTGAGAACTGAGCCGCTGCTGTGTAGAAACTTCAGAGATATGCGTCTTGAATAAAATATAAGAATATGATTATGAAATAAAGAAATTGCTTGCACTGACATACACCCCCACAGAACGACTAGGTCGTTCGACAAAAGAGATGTTAGGGCAAGCTAGGTAGTTAGGTATAGATGGGAGTGGTAGGGTGTATGGAGATATGGCAGGGATATTGAATGTAGCCGTTGGTAAGGAAGGTATAATAAACCTTAAACAAGTGAGCACCTCGAAGAGGTGGCAAGTGCGATGGCACACGATGTGACAAAGTACAATGACATAGTAAAATAATGTCGACTGAGATAGAGCACCTCGGAGGGGTAGCAAGTGATGCAACAGAATTCTTGACATAGCAAGACTAATGAGATGTCTCAAGTGAGACGGTGCACCTCGGAGAGGTGGTGGGTGCAACAATGCACAAATCCTAACATAATGCAGAATCCTAACTACTAACCTTAACATAATCCTAATTACTAACATATTTGCAATATAGTACAGTGAACCTTGCAAACGAATAGTTCTAAATAACTAGCACTAAACAGGAATGTTGCCATAGCAAAGGCTAATGAGGCATATCTCAGGTGAGATGTCAGAGGTTGCACCTCGGAGAGGTGGCAAGTGCAAAAAATGCAGAATGTTGCCATAGCAAAGCTAGTAGGGCATATCTCGGATGAGATGTCAGAGGTTGCACCTCGGAGAGGTGGCAAATGCAAAAATGCAAATGCAGTAATGCAAGAATCTTAATGACTAACACATCTACAATATAATGAATTAATCTTACAGCTAACAAAATAATAAACAAAATGACTCTAAATAACTAACACTAAATAACTATGAATTACCTAAATTTAAATTTGAATTGACATCTGATAGTCCACCCCCACAATGCCAGAGGTGATTAACACACAAAAGGTGTTACCTTTACACTTCACATTAGAGGGCAATACTTTAGATTTGGTGGAAAGCAGTGTTACGGTGTAAGTACCGTGTTCATTTGGAGAGCGTACATAGCTTGCTGCTCCGTAGGGTATCAGGCTGCTGTCAGAAGAGCCATGAAATTCGATTAATGAGTGTGCAGATGGCAGAATGCATCGTGGCACATTGAATGTAGGTATGTCAATTAGTGACGTGAACACTACTTGCCATTTAAGGGCAATGTCAGGTGGGCGCGGTTGGTCCCAATTGAGGAAATAGTCCCACAGTTCTTGAAATGGCAGTTTACATGTAATTATGCAAGGGGCCGATAGGCGGAGTGGATCAATTAAAGAACATATTACAGATAACATATAGTCCACCCCCACAGTGCCAAAGGTGTTTACGGTGTAAGTACCGTGTTCATTTGGAGAGCGTATATAGCTTGCCGCTCCGTGGGTTTTAGATTCAAAAATTTTGTGGCCTGACTTGGCCAGCAGGTGATCTGAAAGATCTGACAAAACAGATTTGTCATTTGAAACCCATTCGCGTAGGATGAAACCACCCTTTAACAATGGACCAATTAATTCAGAAGTGAATTGTTTGGCAGCATGCAGGTTAGGAGATGAATATAGAAAATCATCATCACAAAATTTAGACATTGGCACATGTGAACCTATAAGGAGGCCAGTGCATTCGTCTGTAGTTTGCTGATGCAAGGTGCGAACAGCAAGAAAGGTGGCTGGTTTTAAACCATATGTCACCGTAGGTAATGCAAAGCCTTGCATGGGTTCAGGAGAATTTCTCCATAAGACACGTTGTAGGTTCCAGTCAGGTGGGTCTACATTAATTTGACGAAACGTTTTAAGAACAGCGGAAATGCTAATTTTGTTAAATTTAAAATTGAGTAAAAGATCAGAGAGATCGTTTTGAATTTTGCTACCATTTAACGGTGCATCATTAGGAGCAATACCAGTAGTGGTTTTGGCTGAGGCGTCAAGCACAATTTTAGTTTTGGTAGTTGAGCTGGTCACAACAGCTGATACAGCCTGTTGATTAGTAGGAGGTTCATCACCAAGATACAAAGGTTTATGGTGATTTTCACTACAGATGGTACATTTTGTAAGACAAGAATGACCATGGGCCTCCGGGTGAAGGCATCTAGAACTTGCACTTTGTTTAAGAGTAAAGTCATTGCGTGCTTTAGGTGATGATTCTAAAAATGAAGGAGAGTCCTTACTTAAGTGCTCCGAATTGCATTTTGGATAAATTGGTAGTATATTCCTTCCCGTGCTGTTGACGTTGCCTGCCCTGGCGGTGTGAGGCTTGTCATTAACGTGAGAATTGGAATTCCTAGAAGTATGGTTGGGGGAGATTGTTCTGTTGGAAACAGAATCATTGTCAGCGGGAGCTGATTTGTAATTAGATACTGCCACATTGGCTGCAGCGAGAACCTCAAAATATACATCAAAGAGATTGTTTATTTGAGAACGAATCTGATCAGTTAGATCAATGTCATCAGTTAAATTATCAAACTTATTGAAAGCTTTAATCAGCGTTTCCTTTGTGAGGATTAATTGATGGTACGCAAGTAAAGTGAGTTTCTCATTTTCTGCAAGAAAATTTGAAGTTAAGGTGCAATAACGTTTCAATTTTGCCATTACGTTAACAACCTTCTTAGGAAGTGTTCGTGATGCCATCTTGGGGTGCGCAATTGGCAATTGATGGACACAGAATAGAACAGGAATGTTGAGGGATCAGAAGGGAGCCCTAACCTAGTAACAATTAACACTGGACTTTCCCCCAAAATACATAAACACTAAATAAAGCACACTGTATGTACATGTGACATAAAAGAAGCAAGTAATAACACTGATGTGTATACATGAGACATTTGAAAATTGCAGTAAAGGCACAAATGTGTATGTATGTGACACAATAAACACATGAAATTAAGAAAGCACATAAAAATGTGAAAACACAGAATATGAGTACACAAATGTATACACATGAAGTTAAGGTAGCAATCAGTGATTGTAATCTTTACAAGCAAGCAAGCAAGTTAATCCCCTGAATAGACGCACATCTATGAAGTTATTACACTTACAAATTTGTTGAAAACAGCTGAGTGGTGCAGCAGGCAGCGTTAGTCAGTAGAGCAGCATAGAGGCTCGTTACATGATACAGGAGCAAACAGCCACGTTACACGATACAGGAACACAGCCTCGTTACACGATACAGGACAGTAAGTACATGTAACATTTTAAATCAGGCATCAGTGTGTTGCATAAAAAACAAGCACATTGACAAAGCAAATACAGTTAACACAAGTATGTTACACAAAAACAAGTACATTGATATGCAATTAGCACAAATTTGTATATATAGTAACAAGCACGCTCAAAGACAAAATTTGATGGCTCAAAAAGGGCACATACAAAGTGAATGCTGATGTATCAGCTTTAATGCCTGGTAGACATTGAGAATGGAAGTACAAAGGGAATGTGCTGATGTGAATATCAGCTTGGTACCTGGAAGGCATTGAAAATAGAAATTGGGCATATATATGTGGGCATATATAAATTTACTGGTTATATCCGAGCTCGATCAGGACCAAAATGGATGGGGAGTCGAGCAAAGTGGACTGGTTTGAAATGATTAAATTTCGACTCTTCCCACACATTCCTGCCATAGCCCAGGTTAATTAGATTAATTAGATTAATTTCGAAGGACCACCCAGATTCCTGTAAAGAAAGAACAGGTTGTAACCACTCTTGCAGATCTGGGACTGCAAGGATGGGGAGATGACAGGAGAGGGTGCTTGTTACCATGAAACAATAGAATACAAAACATATAAGCGTATATTGTAAATTAAAGATACATATTTGACCTATGATGAAGATGAAACTTAACCTATGAATGAAGTCACATAAATAACATGAAATAAATGCATGATGAGACCAAATTGCACACGTGGCGTTGTGAATTAGTTTGTCAGTAGTAACTAATTACACGTAGCATGAAGTAACACATATAAAGGTAATTAGCGCACGTGGCAGCAGCACAGTTTATATGATAGTTGATTCTGATTGCCACACAAGTATGAAACAGAATGTGATTGAATGCGGCAAGTAATTCAGTTTGCAAATCAGTTAATTATACAGCTCATGAACATGAACACATGGCAGGCAGTACAGTTTCATAAATTCCAGAACAGTTAATTGTACACGCGGCGTTGTGAATTAGTTTGTCAGTAGTAACTAATTACACGTAGCATGAAGTTACACATATGAAAGTAATTAGCGCACGTGGCATTAAATAACACATAATGAGATTGATTAGCACACGTGGCGTTGTGCATTAGTTTGTTAAGTAGTAACTAATTACACGTAGCATGGAATTAACACATATGAAAGTAATTAGCGCACGTGGCATTAAATAACACATAAAGGTAATTAGCGCACGTGGCATAAAAATATACATATGAACATGAGGGTTACAAAGCACTGTTTGCCCGCATGGCGTGAGCGTTAGTAAGTTACACTAATGTTACCAGCACAGGGACTGAACGTGTGTGGCATAAGCCGGTTCCACACGTAAACAGCTGGGCACCACTGAACGTGTGTGGCGTAAGCCGGTTCCACACGCATAAACAGCTAGGCACCATTGTACGTGTGTGGCGTAAGCCGGTTCCACACGTATGAGCAGCTGAGCACCATTGCACCTCGGAGAGCGTACATAGCCATGAGTGCCGTAATGCGCGTCGCGGAGCAACGCACAACGTGTCCGTTTAACTTGGACATTACACAAAGAAAAGAGTTACAAGCACGTCCACCCGGCATGGGCATGGGACGAGCACTGAATTACACGCCGTGCGGAGCGCAGCGCGGAGCGCGTCTGTTCAGCAAGGAGACGAGACGAAGACTGAAGTTTTTCCCCGTTGCAGCGCCGCGCGGCGAGCGCGGTTGCGCCGCCGGCGTGTCGTGTGCAACGAAATTTTCCAGGAAGTCAAGCGCGCAGCTGGGCGCTTGCTGGCGTGAGGTGGTGGGGGGCCTTTTGGCCGCGTGGCGACCGAAGTTTCTGGAAGCCTGATGCAAGAGAGCGGGCGCGGGCTGCAGCTTGCAGGCACCGAGGAGGGGGGGGGGGGGCACCCTCCGGCGACACGTAGCGGGGCGGGGGGCGCTGGCGGCGGCGAGAGCGCGCGAGCAGCGCACCCGTGCGGTGGCGGCGGACAGCCAGCCACGAGAGCGGGCAGGCACATGCTGCAAGCTGGCGTACTCTGGTGGCAGGAGGAGAAATTAATACGAAGGCGCGGCGCTCAGGCCGGCTGGTTCGTGGCATGTTGCGAGCGTGGAGCTCTGAATTGCGTCATTGATGCAATCGGAGTTCTGGGAAGGTGGCAACACACACACACACGCGCGAGCGTCGACGGCGAGACAACGGTTGCCACACGTGCCGTGCGCATCGAGGCTCGTTATTGCGAATGGAAGTTTCTAGGAACTTTGCGTGCAGCTGCTTGGCGTCGGTTGCGAGGTGGTGTGAGGGCAATTCCGAGTAGGCTCCGCCACACGTGCTATTCTGAAACTTAGTTGGTGATACAGATTCCTGAGAACTGAGCCGCTGCTGTGTAGAAACTTCAGAGATATGCGTCTTGAATAAAATATAAGAATATGATTATGAAATAAAGAAATTGCTTGCACTGACAGCACTGATGCGATGCGATGCTGTGTATTGTGAATTGATGTCATGCTACGAAATGTAATGCAATGATGGGGCGCGATGCAATGAGATCTGATCGGTTCCGGCGCGAACGTGGCATTGAGGCGTGGCGGTGTGATAGCATGACGCGACGTTATACGAAATTCGTTACAGCTCATTAAGAGTGTTTTGTGATTGAGTTATGCTAGCGTATTTCAAGAGTTTGATACCATATTTCAATGTAAACCCAATTGTCAATAATTCAAAGTCAGACTTTTTCTCAGTGTTTCCTGAACATCTTAATATCCTGAAGAATAATTAGCATTTTTTTACTCAAATGGTGTTGAAGATATCCAAGTTTTTATGTTTATTTAAGATAGAACATTTTAACATCAATTAGATCTGGTGTTCCAGAAGATCTTTGTCTGCATTCCTACTGAAAGTCACGAGATTTTGCTAGGCCGTGATATACAAATATGTTTTCTATGAAAAAGTTTGAGACTATAGGAAAGGGGAAAGGGATATGTTTTTACTCTGAAGACATATTTATCTCGTTCTTGTTCTCATATTTTGCGATGCCTTGAAGGATACATGTTTAAAAAAACACAGTTTATACTCTTCAATTATGAAGACAGTTGTGAAGACCTGTTCTGCGCCAAACGTACAAAATTTTTCCTCCAAGAACTTGATCAGAACATTAAAACTATTAATTTCCTTGTTATTGATCAGACGTACTTCCGGGTGAAGTTAATTAGATGCATTTGTAATTAAAAATGTAATGCGCTTCAATAAATGATATTCGGCTTCCTGGATCTTTCACACTCAAAACTGTAATTCTTTTGCGTCTCGTTTTGCATCAGGTTCGAGTTATGAAATTGTACTGTATGTTGTTTGATATAAAATATGCTTTTAACCATATAAAACATGATGTAACATTATTACCCATTTATTTCAACGGATCATAGCTCTTATATGTTCATTGCCGAATTCCACTTAAAATTCATTGGTCAATGAATTGTAGTTCTGCCATTGGCATATATCATAACTCAACCGTGCCAGTTCAATAATACTGGAGTCAATAACAATGCAGATTTTCGGCATAGTGGTAAAAACGTTTGTCCTTTCTGTTTATTTCAACACACACGAGATAGTCACGGACATCAACATCTCCAGTGCTAATTGTAAGCCTCATGCAGTACAGAATGGCACAGACTTTCCCATCTTAGTTTTCTATTTCCTTTGGTCTCGGCTAGCTATTCGAACTCGCCACATACTCTTGCCTGCTGCCATGTACCGCCGCACAAAGTACATTTTTTTTTAAAAAAAATTCTTAATTTTTCGGTTTGAAAATAATAAAATGAAAATATTATTTTAAGATCATTAAAGAACAGTAATTCCTCGTCCTAAATGGCAATTTTATTAAAAAAATTGGAGCCGTTTTTAAGGAAATGGCGTATGAGCGTTTCTTAAACTGCGCAATTTTGAGCTAGTTTTGACAAAAAACGGTTGAGTTTTATAGAAACTTGACTTTTTGACATTATTTAAAGCACATGTAAATATAATAATGCGAACACATTACCGCTAATATAAATATTAACGACGTGAGAGATGAGTAAAAAAATACTTCTTTGTCATTCCTTAAAAAAGCAAAAAAATAGAGCAATATGGCGTTTATGTCATCTAATAGAGTGCATTTAGTACTATCCCTACCAAAAGTAAACTCTTGAATTTCTTTAAACTTTTGGTAGGGACACTCTATGAAGTGATATTACCGCCATATTGCGCTTTCGAGATTTTCTATTCGTGATTTCTATGAATTTCGCACAAAACCCCGCGAATCCCCTCTCACAAGAAACAATAATTCATTTGGGGTGGATCTCTTTGAAACAAACCTTTAACTGTTTTCAAAAGTGACCGGTAGATCGCACCACCTGCTGGCCTTCTGGCGAAGAAGCTTTGCACATTGTAGTAATTACCCGGAATGCGATTTTTTCCACATAAGACGGGACGGTATTGTTTGAGAATATGGAGCCACGAGTAATTTCGTGGCTCCATATTCTCAAACAATCGATCGTGAAGCGAAGCTAAGTAATACACGTATTGAGCGTACTGACAGTTGGTTTTGTACGTTGGCAAACGTTCCTAGCACAGTATGCAGTCTCCGAAAATCAGCGCATTGAGACGCGGCAAAAACAGCAGAAAGCATGGATAGCGAATAGAATCTGTACGAGATCGTTTATTTTCGTCCAGACAAAGGTAAACATGACAATTTCTTCAATAATTAATGGATCTTACGCATAGTGTCAATTGTGTTCATTGCGTGTCGTCTTTTCAGACTCCTCTTCTGACAAGAACACAGAAAGGCGACGGGCATGACTTCTTGGTCCAGTTTCTGCAAATGCTCTCCCAATCATCTAAGCAATATTTCGCAGCTTCAACAGTAAACAACGAAATACAATGCCATTAACTACACTAAAATAATCTTCCAATGAATACCAATTTATATCATTTTAACCAACTAACAAGTAATGATACAACTCTTTTATTATTTTTTAAATTTTATTTAATATTAATGACATTTCTTCTTCTCCGGTAGTAATTGACAATGACCTCTGAAGAATTCACTATGCACTTTACAGACTTTCACTAATACTTTGCCTATTTCTTGTGAAGCCTTTACTACGAATTCAATAAATTACAACGGAGTATTTCGGACATCTGAAAACTGTGAGGCTACCAGTTACACTCATATATCACTAATTAAACTTCAATCGAATCAGTTGACAAACACAAAAAGACGTGCGTTGTAGCACCATGGAAATAGGGTTTGCAGCACAGTCTGTCGCCATACTCGAGAGAAAAAATTCCATATAAAATGGTCATTACCATGTGATGTAAGTCGTCCGCTAAATCCGGCGAAATGGCGGGACCTGGCGGGGCCCGCTAACACTTCGAGTTCGAGTTGGCGCATGCGCAGCGGCTCACAAATGCTGTGATTGCAGCCCGCTAAGGTATGCACAGACTCCGTATTATAAGGTGTCTCGACCTTCGTTAAATAGCTATAATAGGGAGTTTGTGCACGTCGTAGCGTTAACAGCACTATTGACCTTCAGCGCATGCGCAGATGCACTAAAGTGATGCGAAACTTTATCTCTGCATGCGCAGAAGATCGGTAGTGCTTTACCGTTCGTGGGTGCACAAACTCCCTAATAGCTGTACCACTCGCAAAAAGAAAAAAACAAGGCCGACCACCGTTCGTGAACACTCGGAGGCTTTTGGCACCCTGCAGCAGTTGCGATTTCCTGTCTCTGCGGTAAAGAGGCGACAAGGAAAGGAGTCTACGAGATCGTAGCGATCGCACTCGTCATCATTGCCCTCAACGTCAGAAGAGGTTCTCCCACTGCCAGGATTGTCCAAAGAAATGATATCATCAGTGTGTTGGTCCAACACATCTTATTACTGTAACTCTCAAAACACAGCTTTTTTCCTGTCGATTGTTTGGGCAACCCCATTTGTAGAAACACGTACGCTGCTTTTCGTCTGATCTTTCTCATTTTATCAGTTTGTTATCGCCAAACACGCAGTGATGAATGCTCGCGCGTCTCTCGAAAGAAAGAGGAGAAGAGTAATAGAGGAGGGGAGAACAGGAGAGAGAGAGGAGAGAGAGAGCGAGAGAGAGAGAGAGAGAGAGAGAGAGAGAGAGAGAGAGAGAGAAGTTGTGATAAGGAGCGCAGGTAAGCGAAGAAATATTGTGTAGCTTTGGAGGAGAGAAACCAAGTTCAGGCATGCGCATTGGAATATTTGTGGTTCTAGTAGAGCTATAGTTCGAATTCATACACTGTCTGGAGGAGAATTATTGCAGTCTGCTGCTCAGATCGCGCGCATTCTTTTCGTCCTATTCCTTGTCCTATCCCGATTCCTTACGTAAATACACTTACACTTACATGGCAGGTGAGTCGGGATCTTGTCTTGGCTGAGTAACCTGATTGGAGAAAACCCCAAGCTATATAGGTCGAAGCTGGATTTCGACATTCAGGGAGGAAGATCAGCGCAACCTCCCGCAATAGAACATGATTACACTTACGAGATAAGTGACAGCAGTTGACGCTCCCAAAATCACCAATCAATCATTCAATAACGTGATTTGCATTGATGAATTTGTTCGAGGACCGCCGCTTGAGAGAGGGAGGAAGCGACACCTCACGCCTTATCCGCGCTTGCTCGTGCAGCCGTTGGGACTACAATGGCCTTTCGTTCCGCACCGCCCTTCTCTCCCGCAGGAGCAGGGCCTTTCAATGCAGGTGTCTCCATATCTGCGCGCATGCCGTGCGTTCACGGTTGCCGGCGCCTCTCGCCACGGAGCGCCGTCACACGCCCTGCGCACGCCGTCGTCCCTCCCTCCGACCCTCGGGGGCGTTGAAGAGTAGCGCCCGAAGCACTGTACCATAAATTCACAGTGAGCCGAAGCTGACGATGAGAGACTTGTTCTGAAGGTGAACTCAATAGATGTGACTCCTGCCGGCACGTATGGTATGTGTTTTATTCTGTATTTCGCACATTCAACTGTCCTGCGGTGACACCCCCTCCAATTGCTACCATCACCACTGGCTCTTTTCTAACGGCCATCTGAGAAAACGTCACTGTCACCACCATCGCTACGGTCTCAGTCATCGTTACAGTCATTCACTCTCTCCGATCCGGAAAACAAATATCACCCTTAGCGTTAACAACTGTCACTGTCCCCGGCAAGTAGTGTTACCATTCGCCATTCAGCGTTTCTGAGCGACATTCGCCGTCATCCAGTGCCTTTCAGCGTCAATCAGTGTTGCCCTGCGTCATTCATCGTGATTCAGCGTCACCCACCGTCACTGACCGTCTCTGTACTAATCGAAATCTTAATGGCGTAAATCATCGTCACTTTCACATCGCTGGCGCTAGTTTCCGTCGCTGTCACCGCCACCGCACACCTGCGCCCCCTGGCTGCTGCCGCGAGGCGCCGTTCCGCAAGGCGACGGCGCGTGCCGGGAGGCGCTCCCTGGCGCGTCCACGCGTGTCCAGATCCCTCGCACCAGATGGCTCAGCGGGAAGAAAGAACGTTGCGCCGATGCCATAAGCTCAACATCATGAATGAAGATGAAAAAAGAACGGCACTAATGTGTTGTTTTGATTTTCTTTAGAAAGAACCGTCAACTGTGGATTTAGTGTATTTTCAATTACAGTGAAGTCACGACACTGGTCGACATACACATCTAATACTCACTTAAAAGATTCGGTGGCAGTGGACATACAGTAGTTAATATTTCCCGGAAACGAAGTCTTATTATCTCAGAACCACGAATTCACACAAAGAGTTTGGAGCTAGAGGTTCCTGCGAATTATTTTGTAACATTGATGATAAAGGAATAAGGAAGGAGGACTAAGGGAATCAAACCACTAAGGGAACCAACTTACCAGTAGCTGTTCTCTCCAGGATCAACATGAAGACTTCATGGACGCGGAGCAAGACGTTGAAAACTAATGAAATTGGATCTAGCTACAACATAGTGAAAGTAAATAATGCGGTGAAATGGTCTTTCTAATCAGAAGAAAACAAGTATGATTACGTATAGGATACAAAAATGAAGAAAGTGTACCAACAGCGTCACATGCATTTCAGGCTGTTAAGGCTGCATTAAGATACGTAATTTGTGTTGACAACGATAGAATAAAGTGTGAAGAAAGCACCAAAGTATTGAGATTCGATTTCACAGAGTTTTTATTTTCCTTCTTAAATAATAAACCCAATCATAGTTACAGAATTGAATTACATTTCGCAATTATCGGGTTTTGCGAACCTTTGATAACGAGAACCAAAACTGGTAGTACAAAATTTATATATATATATATATATATATATATATATATATATATATATATATATATATGATCGCATTTTTAAAAATATTGATAATAATAAGTAAAATTTGTTGAGTAAAGTGAAGAGTCTGATCATGTACAGATAACTTTCGAGTTGTTACTTATGGCTTAGAGATATCACTTCAAATGGAAGTAATGGTTTTTTTGTTTCTCACAGAAATATACTACACTTCCATTGCATTTGAAGTTTTTAGTAAAATCAATAATTAATATTTATAATACAAGAAGTATATTTAAATTTAGTTCTAAACATTAGCGTGGATGGATAAGTAATGGAGATGCAGAATATAACCACAATAAGTTTGGTACTACTTCGAATGCATTTTGTAGAAAAGGGCAGTGCGAAGCGAAATTTCCTAAAAAAGTGAAATCGTGTTTATATTCCAGCTACGTCATATTTATGTGGTTACATCTATATTTCGTGAATATTTAAGTAATATATATATATATATATATATATATATATATATATATATATATATATAAAAGCCTCGCAGACCAACTGCTGCCCAAGGGTCACACGAAGAGGAACAGCAGTGGAAGGAGTCGGGGAGACGAGCAAGGACACCGCGCACCCGGATGGTCCGCGCCCCCCCCCCCTTCTATCAGAGGCGCCATCGCGTGAGGCACCAAGCACTCGCATACAAACCGGCCCAAATGGGCGCACCTCATCATCAACTTCTTAAGTAATAGAACCTTTTATGTAAAAGTCAATAGCCACCTCTCTTACCCCAGATGTATCAAAGCAGTATTATCTAAAGGATCATTCCTATCACCACCTCTGTTTAATCTTTAGGTAGCTGACATCCCCACAGTAAAAAATAAACATTTAGTACAATTCGCGGACGACACAGCACTTTACATCTCATGTAACTCACTAGCAGATCTATGAACAAAAACTCAGTTATACAGCACACACCTGATAGCTGGGCTGCGAAGTACAAAATACAGTTAAACCCACCAAAACCGCAAAAAAAAAAAATTCACTTAGACTATATTCTCCCCTCACTCCGCTAACAATTAACATATCTATAAAATGGTACCCTCCCAACAAACAGTTAAATACTTAAGATTATATCGCGATACAAAATTAAATTGGCGCGATCACATTGAATCAAATATAATACAAAACAAGGCAAAACTCTAACAATTAAGACCGATAATAAACTGACACAGTTCACTACAAAACAAAACTGCCATATCAATATACAGTACAATAACATAATAACCACAATTTCTTACCCCTGTCCCATGTTGCTAACTGACGCCAATATTCGCAAACTCCAAATCATCCAAAATCAATTCCTGAGATTCTGATAATCAGCTTCACAAGGAATTCAATATACAATCATTAAATCACCACTTACCTTGCCAAAAAGTTTTATTATAAGATGCATCAAATCCCAGCATCCTCCGAAATCAGATTCACAAAAAATCCAATACATACATCCAGAAACCAAAATAAATATCCATTCGATGTATCCCGAGTCAAATTCGCAAGCATAGAACCTGATTAGAGGACCCATAGTAAGACACTCCCCATTGTATACATGTAAGTTTAAAATAAGTGAGTGGGTAAGTAAAAAAAATTACATATGTAAAATTACACTAACTATCCATGTATTTACGTTCAGAAAAAATATGTCGTGAGGTAAATACGTTTGTAACACAAGCACCATCACGTAACAGTTTTACACATCCTGTCTTTTAACTCCTTGCCTAGCCTCATAGAATCACGTATCATGCTCAGCGTTTGTAATAAATGCCTATTGTTTACGTAAAGATGATTGTCCGTTAAGCTCAGTGGCTGATTAGATTTGACTCTCCAGGGACTCTGACCGGAAGGTCATAGGGTTCGAGCCCTGTCGGTGACTAGAGACGGTCTAAATAGCTAGGTCGAATTCACTCAATGTCTCCCTGAGAAGTCCAGCTGCCAGAACTCTGATCGGTAATTTTCCGTAGTTTCTTCGATCAATACCAGGAGAATATCGCAATAGTAACCTAAAAATCGATAAATGGACCTCACGCGATCTGTCCTTCATCTTTGTTCTCGCTTTCCTTTGCATACACATATTCAGTTACATTTACATGCAATACACTACACATATCAGAAGAGTAGTCAGAAGCATAGCATGTTGTTCTCAACTGGGGCGATACCCTGGTAAGGAAAATATCTGGAGGGACACACAAGTAAACGTATGTCGGCAAGTAGACCGCCGCCAGATGTCGTGTTCCACTTGGGTAAGAACACTATCACCTCCAGGGATATACGCGTAACAGAGCAGCTTTACGCTCCCGAAAACATAATTCACTCAATCAGTCAAAAGCATCACAGTCACGATTATTTAACTTCATAAACAATATCCCCTCATTAAGAATGTCTCCAAATAGATCTGTTTTAATTAAAAGATTGTTAAAGAAATGTACCACGAATAGGATGGCAAGAGTCGAAGCGGGAGACTCGAGAAAAATCTGCAGGTAACCCGCATTGTCCATCATAAACTCCGCATGTATCAACTGGGGATCTTTTTGTTTAATTCCCACACCATGAGGTGGAAGGTTTGCTTTCTGACCACTGCAAGAGAGACCTAATTAATAAACGAATTAATAAAAGATAACCTAATTAATAAACCAAAACCAACGTTTCGTCTTAGCCAAGAAGCAAACTCTAGTACCTCTGCGTGACTGGGTAATGAGGGCGTGGAGGCAAAGCTGCAGGGTCAAGACGAAAGGGCGCACGCGGAGGTGGGGGGGGGGGTCGCTGCCGGCGCGGGGCCAAGGGTTAGAGGAGGTCACGCCTCAGTCCCCTCGTGCCCCTCACCTCCAGCTTCAGACCTTGCTCGCCCCGTCGACATCCGCACCGCTTCGCCCCGGCGATAGGACCGGAGAACATTGCAGGAGCGAAGTGAAGAATTATGCGTGGAATGAAGAGGACCTCCCACTATCGCCGCCGCGGAGTCCGAGGGAAAAGTGCCCGCCGCCGCCGCCGCAGTCGCCGCCGCCGCCGCCCGCACTCGTGAATTACGCTTTCTCCTCGAGGGCGGCCGTCCACGTGCGCGCTGCGCTCCAGTGCTTCCAACGCCTTCCCCCACAACTGCCTGCATTTATACCGATAAGCATTGGCATACGCGGGGGGGGGGGGGGAGAGGAAGCCGTGACCCTTCTTAAAATTTCCAAAGAGGCCCCGAAGTCCTACGTAATAAAGTGTTTTGTTTCCATTTCCTGAGTTTCCCCTTTTTTAAGCTGACATTTGGGAATTGGTTCACAACATTTGGGGAAGAACCCCTCCAAACGCTGTGTCAGCCCTGTAAGTGATTCAACATAAAATCAATTACATTCATACTATTATTAAAATGAAAAATTTCGCTCTTCTTGAAGTTATTTATATCTTAGAAAAATATTTTATATGTAAAAATTGGAAAAGGGGGTCTTGAGAGGCTCAGAATTGCGTCTGCCCCCCCTCACGCCTACACCAATAAGGGCGTTGTCGCTACTTGATGTCTGGAGAAAACGTGGGTGTTGAATGTAATGGGTTGGTTCAGTGAAGCGCAGGTATTAAACCACGACATCACAATGATACTACTATATTGTTGGTTATTCTGTACTTTAACAGTCATATTTTTCCTGATTGCTCTATTTTAATGTACGCATTTTTAACCGTATTCCTCGTAGCGTATATTTAAATTTTTATTAAATTAAAGTAAGTTTTCCATTTGCATGAAAAATGGAAACCGATGTATAATAGCTTGTTTAATTTGTAGGTAACTTTAGTCGTTCCTCTTAATTTCTCACTTCCGCTTACACAATAGAGAGAAAGTTGTATAATGTTATGTGAAAAAACGGCGAATGTTCGGAAGAAAAACTCTTATTATGTAGCCCTGGTAACGAAAAAGTGGATAAATCCAGTTGCTGAATTTAGGGGGGAAAATCCTCTAACACATGGTGAAACCTTTCGGCCAATTGTCACCAAAATTCATATTTCTAAATCGATCTGATGTCACGGCCCCTTGAATTCGAAAACGATACTTTAAGTTTAGGAGGTACTTTACATGAAGCCCACGAATCATTTTCAAAATTGTCAAAGAAAAAGATCCATCATGTTTCGTTAAATTTTGTTGTTGGGTCGCGTGAAGGACATTTAAGAGAATGGTGCAGGTCTCATGTTCGTTATAAACTTTGATATTTCCGAAATGGCAAAAATTCAAAATGTTTTCGGTCCCTTCCTACAAATCATGAGGATAGATATTTTCTCTCAATGAAATCTGTTTCTTAAAGATTGATTTTTAAATAAGGTCATGTACAATTCTTCGACAATTTGAGAACTTGTTGCGGCGTAATTTTGCGTGAAAGTATGAGCGAGAAAGTACGAGCTGCTTTAGCACTGCTAGTTTTGACGTCCGATTATGTGGTGGATTATTATTATTATTATTATTATTATTATTATTATTATTATTATTATTATTATTATTATTATTATATTGGTGGAAAAGGTTAATAAAGTGTATTCTAAATAGAATTTCAGGCAGTTATAATTGTTACATTCGAAATTGATATTTGAACTTTAAAAGAACAGATATTCTTATTCACTTTCCATATATGTGTACTAATATTATGAGTGTCAAATCTAGAACGTTGAAATTATTGGTAAGTATAGAGTTAATCATTTTCGGAGAGAAAATATATACGAGGTGGGAATCTGTGTAGAACAGTAATTTAATTGCGAGAAGCATAAATACAATATCTTGTAGAAACTTCTGGTGGGTTTCTTGTGATTAAGATTAATAGTCAGTAAACAAAAATCCAAATATTTGGAATTTTTGTATCAGAACAATTGTGAAGAAAAGTGATGTTTTTATTGGAAATTATTTTCTCTTTAATCACGAACGCAATTTATAAACACCTCACTCAAGTGTTAAGTTTAAATATATTATTATATTATAAGAATAATAAAGTTGGCTGTTCGGGTTTCAAATGTGAAGTACATACCACAGATAATTAAAGTAATATTTTTTTCCTTTGTTAATTTTTTTTTCGAATTTGTGTTTTTCACTTTTACAGAACACAAAAACAAAGACTGTAGGGGCTAGGGGGCTTTGCCCATGTAAGAAAAGCCTAAGACTGCGAGTTCGAGTTTCGAGTAAGTCTTAGGTGTTTTCACCATTTGAATGTGGTGTGGCGGGCTTTTCATACAAACGTGTATCACATTTGAAGCCTCGTCCCATGCATAATCATTCGTCATTTACCCCTCATGAGCGCCTCACCATGCAGAGCAAAGGAAAGTCAAACCGACTTCAGCGATCTTCGCACTCGAATGGGGGGAGGGCATGAGAGGAAGTCTCCCCAATCCTACCCTTGGGAACCGAGTGCGACAGTCATTATTACTATAATAGATAATAACTGGATCAGCGTGGTGCGGGCAACGTGGAGTAGAGAAGGCGCCACTGTTCAACAGATCTTCATTCGTATTTTTATTTATTTACTATATGAACATTGAACACGACATTCCCTGGTGGTAGAAGATATCTTGTGGTTATCCATAGTGTGAGTAAGAAAATAATCGTCGACAATCAAAGTTATAATAATTTTGTTAATTATAATATTTATTGCATTTTATTTGTTCATTCTTTCACATTATTTTACTCTATTTCTTTTTCCTCCCTTCATGTTAATTTTTCAATTTTCCATCTCCTTGCTAGAGACCCACTGAAGATGGGAAATGTGTTTTCCGGAAAGTTGACTTTCGGAATGTTTTAATTAATAAAATTATTATAACTATAATTGTGGACGATTATTTCCTTTCTCACATTATTTAACATGATGTAAAAATGTCACTAGTAATATAGGAATATTCGTACTAACATAGGCAGTTTGAAAATAAGAGGTATTAGAATGCTTGCTTGTGGTCCTGGAGGTTGAAAGGCTTGGATAACTTTACATTAGATTATGACAATATCAACCTTTGAAGTATTTGTACGTAACATCTCCCTTCAACATCCATGACATTCGTGTTCTTCTTTTTCTGACATTCCTTCTTACGTTGTGAAAAACGGGTTTCGAATGCCGTTAATTAACGTAGGTGTCGAAATTTTATGAATAAGCACCGAATGCATCTTTGTTCCATGTGAAGCAGTCCTGCGATTGGTACGCCTGCTGCGGGCTGACGAAGGGAGGGCGGCGAGGAGCGTTGGGCAAGAGCGGCGGGGGCGGCGACGCACGTGTGGCGCAGAGGTCACGCGCGGCGACACGAGGCTGTTCCCCTCTCCCCACAACCCCCGCTGCCCACTCCCAGCGCTAATCAGTCGAAGCCGAACAATGTAAGCCTAATGAGGGGCTGAGAGCCTCCACTGCCCCGCCTGTCCTCCGCGCCGTCCTCGCTCTCGTCCTCGCCTGCTCCCATCATCGCATTTTCCTCCGCTCAGCCTGCCCTCCTCTACACTCACGTGTAGAATGTCGTGTAGTCACACTCACATGGTGAACATCGCCTTCGCCGATGCCTCGCTCTGCATACAACTCTACTTCGGCCCAACCTCGCCCTCGCCTTGTCCCTCCAGACCGCCCCCCCCCCCTGGCCCAGCACTGTTCCCACTCTGTCTCCGCCGTTTCCCCGCCTCGATTCCGCAGCCTTCTCGCCTTTCCCTCCCTCCTCACCCCTCCGCCACAGCATTCCCCCTTCACCGTCCCCGCCCCGTCTCCGCTCCCCATCCCCACCCAGGCCCCTGCCCACATCGTCCCCGCCCCGTGTGCACCGCTTGCCCGCTCTTTTACAGCCTCGCCCCGTCCTTTTCCCTTAGCTCTGACTCTGTTTGCACTCGCGGCCCTCGTATCCTCAAAGCGCCCTGTTTTATTTGTTTTGCTGAAACTCGTAAAATGCTTCGGCAGCTACAAAATGATTTAATTTTAATTCTTTATTTTATTCCGTCTTCCAACTTTTATTATCTTTGTAGAAATTGCCTTGATATCTGTGAGTGGGATTACAAAAATAAAAGGAATGTCATCACACAATGAGGATTCTTTTAAGATACCTAGATGAAGTATTCCCGATACGTACCATTTAAGAACATTTTTTTACTAATATCTTAAAAATATCTCGCAAAAGATATATATCCATAAATGGTTCACATAAAAGGATTTATCCATAAATGGTACCCATAAATCATATTGTGTAGGATTTTGTAATTGTCTTCAGCAGCATATCTAAAGAAATAAAATGCTGAATTATTTGAACATCACGATTTCTTCTTTTACCTAGAATTAATCAGTGCTTTCAAAATCAAAACAACACTTTGTATTACAATTCAATACAACAAATCAATACTTTGAATTCTGAATTTTTGTAATTAATTACTTGTGTCTGGAAATTTTATGTTCAGATAATATAATTTAATATTTTGATCGAATACGAAGTCAACTGAATGAATATTTAATTAATTATTTTTGTTATTATCTTGAAATACTGTTATTATTATTATTATTATTATTATTATTATTATTTACTGATTAACATTATCTTCATTAGAGTAACTGTTTGCACCTAGGTTCCGAAAGAATCAACAAATCCAAAGTTTCGTTCAATTTCGCCATAACTGACCTATTGGCAACACGATTGTCGCCCTCACTCCGTGGGAACTAGAATATCTGCAATGCAGCTGATTTCCCGCAACAGTGTATGCAATCGGAGCAGCCAGGGGATTGCGTGGGTAGAAGGGATCGGGAACATGTCCGGCGGATGCCTTGCCTTCCTGCGGTCGCCCCTTCGAACCCAGTGATTCAACGCAGTGCTTTCAAATCGCAACCTACTTGCGCCACCGAACCGCGCAGCGCTCCTTATCCTCTTAAGAGCCGTGAGAACGTTCCCTCAAGTATTTCGCTAATTTATACCTGTACGGGTAATGTAGCGTAATATGAAAGTATTTCTTTTAACTCCAGACGCCGTGAATTACGATTGCTTATTTGAAAGCAGTGTACATTACGTGCCTTCGTTCAGGAGTTCCTCCGAATTTGTGGATAAAATTCTACTGTATTATGAGCATATTGTGGACAATTTTTTAAATGAAGTCTACAGAATTATGGTGGCCTTGTATGTACCAAATAGCAAACTATTAGAGGAGTTGAATACATTTTCATTATTGTAGTTAACAGTACATATAGAAAAATAATTATTGCAATATTGACATCTTCTAAGATTTTATCTTCTCTTGTCCCGCATATCTGTTAGTTCATTTAAAAATTCGCTTTATTGACCACGCACTCAATGCAATATGTCTGTCAATATCCGAGAATCTATCTTTAGATGACTAATATAAATATTGTCGTTTTTGGAGATGGTAAATTATAACTTATCTCACAACTCTTAGAACCTTCAAGTCAGGATCGTCTTCAAAGTAAAGGTTATCTATAGGAAGCAGACAATTACAACTTTTCCGTATTTTATGTGTTGACGAAAGAAGTTTCTCACAAGAATTAGGTTTAAAATTCCGCGGCCTAGTTGCATGGGAAATTTTAACGAGAGGCGTTAAAATTGCAAACCAGTCATTTTATTAGTAAATACTGTTCTTACTTTTACTCTAATGAAATGGGAATTACATGCAATTCGTGTACATGCTGTTTCAAATATAAATTACAATTTATTTTCCAACAAAACGTACGTTTCCGGGTATTTCTTGAACGAATTTTTATGTTGATTTTTTCACAGACACAAAAAATATTTTGCTATCAAAAGAATATTCCGATCATTACTTCCAAAGTTTAATTGAACAAAATATTACGTTACCGCAGTGTCGCATTGTTTCCAGGCAACTTGTTGTTAACTGAACTCACCTGTAAAATAAAAGAAACACATAATTATTTCAAAAATTCCTTGAAATAGTACGGTGTATTAATTTAATCAGCATTATTTTTGTTTGTTATTTTATTTTACGTAACTAGTGTCAATAAGACGATTTCAAAAATATTATCTTTTAACATTCGCATGCAGATGTGCATCATTAATTTATGTACTTATTTTGGGTTCATAATTTTATTAATAAGTAAAAGTGTTTGTAATTCTCTGCAAAAACAGTGATTTTTCGTCTGAAAAACTCTTATTGCCAGGACGTGATAACTGAAAAAAAAGATTAATCTTGCCCCTATATGTATTAAATTATTTCTTCCAACACGTTGTTTAGTCAGAATCCACATTTGGTGAGTCCTTAATACTGAAAAATTGTATTACGGCAAAACGTCTGTCCGTCAGTGAACCACACTGGAAGCCAATCGCAAGCAGGATTTTAATCGAAATTTATATCCCCCAATCCATCTGATTGATACCACGGCCCTTCGATTTCGAAGTGGATATTTTGGTTTGGGAGATACTTTATATGACGGCCCAATAACATATTGAAACTCAAAAATTGTTCCAAATTTTAAGAAAAAAATTCTTCTAATAAAGCCAAAAAATATGATGAATGAAATGGCGAAGGATATATTTTTATTTGAAGAGCCATATGAAGTTTCGTTGAAATAAATTTCGAAAATTTACAAAAGTCCAAATTTTTTTCGGCGTCTTCCTGCAACGATTATTAAAGACATACGTTTCCTAACTGAAATCAGTTCATCAAAAACCGATTTTGAAAGGTCATGCTCAATTTTTCGAAAATATGAGTTGGTTTTCATGAAACATTGTCAACTTTTAAACAATTGTTTTTTCAAGACGGTATGAATATGAATAAAAAATTATATTATCTTTAATATTATTTAATTAATATTATCTTAATAATTGTAGTTGTAGGAAGGCGCCGAATTTTTTTTGAATTTTCCCAATTTTTTGTAAAAACAGTAATTTCAACGAAAACGAGACAGCACCATTCTTAAAAGTCCTTTAAGCTATTCGACAACGAAATATAGTAAAGAAATGTAAACCTATTGTTTTGAAATGTTCAAAATGTTCGGGTTTCTAGTAAAGTAATTACTATTCAAAATTAAAATATCAGTTTCAAATTCAAGTGGCCGCGATATCAGCCATTTTGATTGGGAATATCAATTTTTGACAAAATCGATTGAACAGATTAGCCGCTGACGTTGTTCACAGACGTTTTGATATTTCATATTTCGATATCAAAGACAATCGATATTTCCGTATCAAAGACTCACGAAACCTGGATTCTGGATACATCTGTTAGAAGTTTTCTCTCTCTAAATTTAGCAACTGGATTTATCCAATTTGTCGTTATCAAAGCTCAGCAATAAGACTTTCTGTGTCAAAAATTCGCCGTATTTTCCGGCAGCATTACCTAACTTTCTCTATACTGCATAAACAGTAGCGATAAAGTAAAAAGCGTGGTTAAAACTATTTGAAAAAACTTTATAAAACATAATCAATCACAGAATTCAGAATCAAGAATCAGGATTGTCGCTTTGACGATTTTATCTATAACGGCGCCCAGGTTCTCTTTTAACGAGTTGGTACTCTCTATGGGGAATATGCTAAGGTTTTATTTTAACATTTTTAAAGGGGGTCTCGAGGAGTGATCACCATATATGACATTTGAATCCATTGACATACGCGCTCTAACGAAATGTTTCAAATCACGTATAATGAAACCCAGAATAAGGCCCCTCAAAACATTTTTGCGACCTCATCATAAAATAGATAATTAAAAATTTACACTAGGCGATTTATAGTAATAAACAGCTTTCAGAAGGAGCTTTTAAATTATATTCAGTCACACAAAAAGAAAAGTTTGCTTTTGGGGGTCCCTTGCGTCCGGGGGCCCCAGGTAACTGCATCTGCTGGGCCGGCGGTAATTACGCCACTCTATTCGAAGTAAGTAGTTAAGTAGTAAGTAACTACTTCTGTAATACTGTTCCAGTTGAGAGGTTCTAAATTTTAATTATGTAATGTACTGTAAAACATTCTAAATGAAAGTTAAATTGACATTCAAAGTAGCAAATTAAAACATTTTTTAAACTGTATATATCATTTGATTTAAAATTCCGAACAAGTTTCTACCTAACTTCGATAAGCATAAATGGTTGGAAAAATACATGCAAACCTTAAATATTTTTGCTATTGCGTGTGTGAAAATTGAATTTAATGCTTCCGTAGTAATTGAACTCCTGGTAAGGTAATGCTGTCATTTCAGTACAAATGGAAATGCAGATTGTAGACTTAAAAAGTTGGTAAATATGGCACCTTCCTTATATAATTGCTTTCAAACAAAGTATTTTCTCTACGTTGAGTCAAGGGAAGACGTAGAAAATACGTTTAAAGTAATGAAGTCATGCAAGAAATGAATGTTTCAGAGTTAAAATAACTTTTAAATATTAGTTAACTTTCCTGCTTTAATTGGCTGGGGAGTGTGAGAGAGTTCGCACTGCTAGAACTGTAGCTAGTGCGTTCTTCTCTGGTTTCTACGAATATTACGACTGAAAGAACGAATAAAACGTTCACGTATTCTTAACTGAAAGATAGCATGATGATATGGGTTCATTACACTGTAATTTACATGTAAAGTAATCTTTATTATAAATGCTTGTGTAGCTTGCTTGGAATTACATTATCCGCTTTTATGAATGTGAATATTTTTTCCGCCTTAAAAAGCTCTTAACTATGAGTTCACACGGGAAACGCGAGTTTTCATTTTCATTATGCAATGAGTATTATCACTTTTAGTACGCAGTGCAATTGGACATTGCATGTTTGAACTCCTGGTGAGATAATATTGTCATTTCTGTACAAATGGAAATGCAAATCGCGTTGCAACTAATGATATAATATGAAATTACATAAATCTAAAATGTTCATTTTAATTTCATATATTAAGCAATATTCCAATCTTTGGAAAATTGATAATAAAATGTATTGAAAAATTTGGCGTACATTTCTTGTACGTACAGACGGAATAATATACGTAGTAAAGGGAAAGTCATGTAATGTTGCGGAAAATCGATTTCGAGATTTCAGCGGAAATATACGTTTTAGGTACCGAAAATACCGCTTTACTTACCGAAAAAGTGTTCTTTTGTTGTTGTTTTTTTCAAAACGTCCGTCTGCCCGTCCTCTTGTGTGTCTTAAATTTACATTAAAGTCTCTTCTTGAATTTGCAAATAGAGGTTTCTGGAGAAAATTTGTGAATGTAACATGAGTAAAGGACGTGCTTAGTCTCGGCTACTTATTTCCATCTTTTTTGGTTTAATGTTCAGAGTACTTTCAATATCTTTTTACGCTGCAGGATGTAAAGAACCTATTTGGACTCCAGCAATGGCTGCAAGTCAATGGGTTCCAAAATCGTTGTACTTTCAGCCAGGCAGATCCACCGGATTCCTGTACGTGAGCACGACCCCCTCGAAGCGAGTCGTGGAGGGTACTAATAATCAATCAACCGTCCTCATGTACGGTCGACATATTGTACAAATTTCAGAAAGAGAAATTATCTGAAAAGGAGTGGTTAAAATTCCACGTAACATGATGGAATTGACCGATGGATTAATTTTTTAATGAATATTAATGGAACTAATCGTTAAATTTATGCGAAGTTGATCTCCCTGAGAATTTCATTGTAAATAAGATTACATTTTTAATATAGAATTTTCAGAGAACTGAAGTTAGTTGTTGAAAATTTAAGAAAGTTTAAAACAGTACATAAAAGAAATGTTGAATTGAATTGAGGTCGGCTAACAAGGCCAGACAAGCTAACAGTGATTTTCGTGTTGTCACTCCTTATACAGTATTTGAGTAAAACTCAGTGTGCGTATGTGCGTAACTGCAATTGTACGGATGTGTGAGGTTCCGTCACTCGCGGCTAGACCACTTCCCGTGCACCAATTGAGACGTATTGAATTGAATTGAATTGACGTATGAGGTGTCACTTGACACGCTTCGGTCACCTGATTGGGAATTGATCATTTGTTTTCGGATACGGCCAGTAGATTCAAAGAAATTTCCAAAACCCTTTTTTTTTTCTGCTTTCGCGCTGCGATCTTAGTGATAATGCCGGGAATTAAACAAATGCTTCCCATATCGATTTATGAAGGTGGCAATAATTATACACCAGTATTTAAACTTATTTTCCACAAAATATGCTATAATTATTTTTCACGACGTTGCCAACATCGATGTTGACATCTTTAAGTGAACAGTTGAATTACCATGTAAATTGCGCTACGGATTGATTTCAATTTAGATTCGAATTATCGAATTTTAAAAAATAAATTTGCGGAACCCTACATACAGTATTGCCTCGAAACTTATTAAACTTGAAGTATTTCAAGTGAATATGGAGAAAACAAAATCGTGAGTAATGCCAGAGAATGAATGAACGTTCTTAATTTTGACTTCGCAATTTTACGTTCTTACGTATGCAAATACCAAATTTCAAATGAATGTGACCCAGAACTTATTCTTATTAAACTTTACACAACTTATTAACCTTATTCACATAACCACACACAACTGTCGCCATTTAATGATAGATTCGTAAGCAGCGCTAGATTAGCAAACAAAGCGATTCATAGAGTAATTGCAGAAATAGAAATGAGCACAAATTAGACTGAGTTAGTAAAGTTGTAATTTCTTCAAAAATTAGAGGAGAGAAATATGAAAGTGTTGTAAAAGATGTTGCGACAGAAGTTTAAAAACTACTTGGGAATGACCTGAATTTTTGCATTTAGCATTTGTGCTAATGCAAATGTGCTATGTGACTTTTTGTGCATTAGCAAAAAAGCGTTAACATGAAGCTGAACTAAAATGTAACTATTAGCATCACAATTTGCACGTATTTGTTATGGAAATTACAATTTAGAAGTTGCAAAAGACCAGTTCATATCCCGTATAGCGGTAATATAAGGCCATTGGGGGTGGGGAAGGTTTGAACGGGAGTATAACATTATCACTACTACGATTCATTTGCTCCAATGCCAGACACTGACAGAACATATTTGATCAATTATGGGCATGAAAGAAATGAAGTATGAAAGAAATTGTTAACCCACGAAACTATTTTTAACACAGTTGACAGGGTCGTGACGTCATTTTTTCTAGTATAAAAGGATCAGTGTAAGCTTGAACGTATTTCAAGGAATTCCTGTATATATGGACATTTGTATTTAGAAATTAAACGTAGAGTAAGTCATGTTAAAGAGAGAATTTTTTGAGTGGAAAAGTGCACCCTAGAAATGGAGATATAAATTTGAATTTCTGTCTTACAAGTTGTAGAAACACTGAATGGTTATTACAGAGTGTTCTGTTATTATTTTTCTGTGGTTATTTTCATCGTTCGAAAATAATTGTGCGCCAGTGCCAATTTTTGGCTCAAAAACTCTTATTGACCTTAAATCCGAAAGAGTGGATAAATCCAGTTTCTAATCTAGAAAAAAAAGTCCTCTAACACGTAGTACTGCCAGAATCCATTTGATGCTGAAAAATCGATTGACGGCAAAACGCGTTTGTCCGTCCCTGTGTTTATATACAACGCTAGTGTTCAGCTGATTGATCATAAACTGTTCAGCTGATTTTCTCCGAAATTGATATTCACCAATCGTGTGATGAATTTCACTGGAATTTGAAACCTACATTTTAATTTTGGGGGGACTTTACGTGATGTCCCTCGAAAATTTTCATAATTTTCAAAACATGGCGCCAAATTTTTTGATTGAACTTTGTTTTCGGATAGAGTAATGGACGCTTAAGAGAATGGTGCAGGTCACATTTATGTTAAAATCTCTGTTGTTTCAAAAATTACAAAAAATCAGAATTTTTTTCGGAATCTTCTAATAATTTTTATCTAAATGAAATCTATTCCTTAAAGAGAGGTCTTGAAATGAGGTCATGTTCAACTTTCCGAAAATATGAATATTTTTGTTGTAATTTTGTGAAAAAATATAGTCAATTTAAACAAAAGTCTCAAAACCTACTCCAACTTTTTCCTTTAATTTTTTTCCACATATATAATGTCTTTTTCTCATCGTTTCATACTGTGATTTAAATTATTTCGGCATGATTTCCAGGGAACAATATTTGGTATATTGTAGTATACTGTATTCGTATTCTGTAGTGATATTCTGAAGTACGTAGGACTATTTTTTCGAGCAACATACAACAAAAGAATAACTTTGATGTTTAGCATTGTTTATGAGAAGCGACTGGACGGTGTAGCAATCAAATGGGCTTGCAGCTTTTTCTTTTAGTCCTCTCTTTGCCGTGTGTTGCAATGATTTCGAACCTTTATTGCCTGACCACACAGTAAGACTTCCTACATTCGACTTTTATCATGTTGGAATTTTATAGCTCCTGTTAAGATGAAACACGTGTTAGGATGTTGCGGGAGAGAACATCACTGCGCTGTAATAAAGTGCGAAGGAAGATTATGATATTCCACCCAAGTACATTTGTGTTCGTGAAACATTCTTTCTGAATCTCTGTACATATTCCCCACATGGCATTGTAAAACAATCTTTCGTAAGCCATAAATTTGCTTGATGGCATTACTCTGATACCTTTTGACGCTACGCCTGCCTTTGTGTGCCTGGGAAGTACGAGTCAGAATGGGCCATGGCCAGTGTCGTGGCCAGCTGGTTGCTTTTCCATCGTAACGCCAGTTAATGGAGAAAGGGGTGAATGGGTTTGAGTCGACGATGTGGCAATGACCTGAGGCTAGTGGCCTGCTCAAGCTAAATAATTCAGTTGTAGAATCTGAACCCAAACTAATGAAAGGAATGCTGTTTCACGTGTGAAACATAGAATGGTCAAAATATTTGTACCAGAGATAACGATATCGCGTAAACCTAAACAACTGAGACGACTATATTCACCTGATAATTGAGAGATGGAAAGAAAAGGCAAACTACCTCATATTCAATAAATAATCAGAGTAGTAAGATACTGATTGGCAATTTATCTATATTTTCAAGGACGAGGGGTGTTAAACACTCTGCAGGGGTGATTCGACGAATTTGACGAGTTGAACGAAAATTATCCACTCTTATTTAATTCAGCGCCAATAAATCTTAAAAATGGGCTTAGGAAGTAGCTTTTCTTTTTCAATTCTTTATTTTGGATTCTTTTATTTGAACCTTTCAAACATAAAATTCATAAATAAGCTAGTGGTGGACAGTGTCCACGTCAGCGACATATTAATTTTGTTCCCGGAGACGCCTGCTGCTGGCAACGTTCTTACACCGGGCCCCTGGCCGAAGAAAAGTAAGGCCGGCGAGGAGCCGAGCCGAGCTCACCCTCCTGGTAGACTGGAAGGTTTTTGCTATTGTTTTTATAAGCTTAGATAGGCCAGGGTGTGGAGAACGTCGAGATTCTTTCGCGCCGTTAAAAACTTAACGATGGGCTTCAGAGAAGAATAGATGACTCTAAAGTTCTACGATAAAGCAAATTATGATATGTAGTATAGTGTAATATTTAGTGTATTTGATGCAAAATCTGATAGTTAGTGTTTTGTGACCCTTGTTAATTGTTCGAATTTTAAATCCCATTCAAGTAAGATAGTAAGGATTTTGTGCAATACAATTATACTTGTAAGGAAACGAAGCTGATTATTTTGATTACGTTGAATATTTAACGAATGAATTTATTCTTTGTTGTGTTTTCCCGAAGTTTCGATCGTGGGCCCCGAACCGATATATATATATATATATATATATATATATATATATATATATATATATATATATATATATATATATATATCGGTTGCTGGGCGAAACGCTAACTCAACATCCCTGACACACGGGGACTATTGCTGCATTTATCTTAACTTAAAGAAGACGCTGAGTGCGGTGTCCTTCGGCACCTACTAAAATCGCAGTAATTCCTCGAGACTTACTTCAAAAGTAAATCAGAATATGTTCCGTAGTTGCCAGAAATTCTTCCGTTTTCGGCATCTTCTTTCGGGTAAGATAAGTGCAGCGATAGTTGTATGTCATGTATTCGCGGCCCGAATCTTCGGCGAAAGATAAAGTAAACACGCGGTATATATAACCATGTATACATACACACACTCACGCATTTCGAAGTAGTTCAATTTTTGAAGTATGTATGTACCTGGCGCGACAGCCCGTGAACGGGATCAGGCCTACCGGTGACGTCCCTGTATAATTTTTGAAGTACTAGTACAAAATTGCAAACACCGACAGAAACTAAATCAAGGTTGCAAATGTGTTGGAGCTCTGGTTAAAGGAGAACGCTGGAATTTATTTCGTAAACGGTTCAGAATTATCGTCAAACATGAGCCAGTGGCATCACATGATATCACTGACTCATTTTTGATCGGGGGGTTCAATGATTTGAGTCCCGATTGTGGCAGGAATTTCGAAACGAGCTAAACAGCTAAATCGAGTGTAAGCGCTGTCTGAAGGCGAATTCCAGCGGCTGGCTGCTCTCATCGGTAGATTTCCATGACTTCTCTGAACATCGCCTGTAAATTGCCGGAGCATTACCGTAACAAACACGCCATGAACTACGCGCCTCCCTCCTCCTATCCTCACCCATTACGTACATTCAAATGCCGTGTCTGCCACACTTGTCGAGAGACCAGTTGGAAGCTCAGAGCTTGTCTCGGCAGGGGCGGTGTCACGCTGGTGGGAGATATCTGGCTGGGGAAAATTCCCGTTAGCCGACGTAGATCGGCGTCGGGTCTCTCCATCCAGCAAGGGAAGATCACCGGCACCTTTCGCGATAAAAAAAGGGGGCCCTGCATTTACAGGACTAATGATCTTAACAGTTGATGCACGAGAAATCACAAATCAATTAATAAGAACGGTTTCACATGACTTTGTCTCAACGCTAAGACTGCCTCAACAAGAGTGTTAACGCAGAAGATGACGTATTTGAGTTCACTGGGAATAGGAAATGTATCATTGGCCTGTTCGCTTGCACGATAGGAATAATTCGGGGGTAGTTTGTACAGAACCTAACCAAGTGAAAGGAATGCGTCTGCATGATTTAATCTGAAAATATTCCACATTTAGTACTTTTAAGATATGGTGGCGGTGTTAATATCGTACGGGATTGCGGCGGTAATTGCTTTTAGCTAAGCTAGAGTCAGGGAAATGTGTGAATGAAAGCTTTCCTCTTATGATTGTCGTGCATATGGCAAACACAAACCACAACATATCCCAGTGCCGCACTGTCCGTAGCAATTAGTTGTTTTACTGATGTAGTTCCAAATAATGAAAAAGGTTTATATGAATTTGAACGACGTGGAAGAAATGATCCTCGACCACCGACTGACGGTGCACAAGCAAAAGAATTTATAGGAGAACATAAATCTAAAGAAATGAATGGAATGCTGCTGCACGACCACAACCTGCAATAGTCATCCTTTGTGACTTCGGAGATGCCAAATTTTTACCAATCCCATAGTGATCTTGAATCGAATAGATTTTTCTTCAGAAAAAAACAACAACTTTTGAGATTGGAAATTTAAAACTTTATTTCACTACTTACATAACATCGGTTATACTAGAGTCGTTTTAGTGATACTGATCTAAAAACGCATACTGGCGTGTATAAACGACGTCACGACTCACTATCTCCAGGCATCAGTGTCAAAGCTCCGGGACATGCATCGTCGTGAGGGGCAGAAGCTGCCGTCTACTGCAACACGACTAGTGAAAACACAAAAGCTGGAGGCAACGCGACCACAAAGAGGTTAAGGGCTCCGAGTTCGCAGAAGTGTGGGAGAGCCATTAAGGGCCTGACAAGGCTTTAGTGATGCGCGCAGACATTTAGAGCGTATCCAGACGAGCATTCTGAAGGTAAGAGGAGACGATCCATCTGCAATGTGCAGAGATTTATGGCCAGAAAAAGCTGGAACGACGTCCACCAGACTGTCGTAAGGATGCTGGCAAAGCCTCAGGGAGTAACTGACTATGCCAAGTTGATGCGAGGTAAAACGATTAAGAAATGTCATATTCATCCTAAAAGAATGTAGTTCAAGGTTATACTTTCAATTGACGTACCGTGTACTAAAAATATCTATGAGAATAGTTTATGGGTGTTGGTTACTTCATTAAAATTCTAGTTTGCCTAAGTTTCGGAACTTAATACTTCCCTCATCATGGCAATAGAACACATAATTTGGTCAATCACTTAAGACGTACGTCGGGATGGTCCCTTGTCTTGCACTCCCAGACACAAACGTACAGGTTGTCCCTCCTCTGTCTTTCTTCCTTCTTTCTCTTTAGGATTATCTTCTTCATTTTCATTTATGTTTCCCTTCTCACATCTCCCTTCTCTTCTACTTTTCTCAGTGAATTGATAATGTTCGATCCTAAGCCACCATCCTCATTGAGATTTTCTGGCTTTACTCAATCGCTTGAGGCGTATGCCGGGATGGCCGTAAGTTTTGTATTCCCAGACGTAAATGTACAGCTTGTCCTCCCTCTCTTAAAATGTTACTATGTCTGTAGGTAAATTCAGAGGTTAGGCGAAAGAGCAGGCCTTATGGTCTGAGCCTTGCCATTAACTATTATTATTACTATTATTATTATTACTATTATTATTATTATTCCTATTATTATTATGATCATAATCATTGCACTATTACTACACAGGAATTTTACAGAAATAATAAGATTGAGTACATATGTATGTAAAATTACTTGCATATTTTGTTTCCCACTCTATGTCGTGTCCTTACTAATCTGAATGTGTGTGTGTGTAAGAGAGTGTGAGTAAGGCGAGAGAGTGGAGAGGAGGGGATATTTGACGAAAGATCGCTACTAGGTAGCAGAGGTTCTTGATCTGTTTGTTCAGACGTTCTCCTGGAATTGGTGAGAGATACCACAGGAAACTATCGAACCGAGCCACTAGAATTATCTTCATCCAGACGATCGTTGATTTTGACCCAGCTGTGTAGCTAGGTCGAAAGTTAGCCTTGGCCGCGACTCGGAAGTGCCTCGGGCCGTGCGTCCCCCTGGGCGCCGTGGACGGCGCAGTTGGAGCGTGCGTGGGTAGGTGTCGACGCACGCTTCGTCGACGCACGCTCTGCGCGATGAGCACACAGCAGGGCTATTGAGGCGCCTCGCCACCCGCCCGCCCGCCCGCCCGCGTGCTCTGCTCTGCTTCGCTCCTTTACGCTGCCACGAATCGATTAGCAGCGATTTCTCTTCACCAGTATGTCACAACTTCTACAATATCATTTTCTCTCCCCATTTTTTCTTATTCTTCTTCATTTTCTTTTTGCGAAATTTTAAATTATTATTTATTATTATTATTATTATTATTATTATTATTATTATTATTATTATTATTATTATTATCATAATCATTTTAAAATGTGATGTAGTTTCAGGTAAAATGATATTTTATCGAATTTTGTTATATTGTCGATTTCTTTCATTTGGCCACGTTTCCCCATTTCTCTTTCCATCGTTATCCCATTTTACCTCGGTTCATTTTGTTGTCCTTCCTCGATCGTAACAATTCTCACGTGACACGTTTCTCGACTTGTCTTTTGATGCGAGAGAGTGTTTTCTTTCCAAGCTGGCATTCAGCTTCTCTATTGTAGCTTTATATCTCATTGTGTCGCATCGTACGTGGATTAATATTTTGGGTGAGAAGCTTTCTTTCGTCATGACAAGTAAATATTGTGGACTACGTTTACATACCATTAATTGTAGTAGAAATGAAATAAATGTTACGTTTTCTTGTTTTTTCACTATCTACCAACAGAAAAAATTTGTGTTGGGCACTTTTCACTTCAAGAAGCAGACATCTTTTTGTATTTTTAAAAAATGGGTGGCTTTTATAGAAGGGTGTGATAGCTAAATATCTTCGATCGAGGTACAAGAATAATTCCATTAACGTTCTGTAAATGCTGGCCATTGTTTTTCCCAATTCCTTTAGTAAAATGAAAACAATTTAGCATATCTCAAGTGGTGCAATTTAGTTTAAAGATACTCATGATCGTTATCAGTCCTAAAAAGTGCGAACTCTCAAAGTAATGCTTAATTTTCCAACATTTCCCCCCTTACAAAACGAGTATATGAAACTAGCCATAGACTGAAGTGGTACCATTTATTTTCCCAATATCCTCCCGTATCGGCAGCATCTATTGAACGGCGCCTCACGTATCGACAGGTGCTTTAACACGATTGAGAGCGATCGCTTTTCACACAGCACTGATGGACAGACGACAGCTCTACGTGCTCCACTGGCCTCTATCCTCTCCATACACATGATTTCGGCATCCTACGCCCCCCCGCTCTTGCTTATTCGATTACATTTACAAACCTATTTATTGCTTTCACCTGTCCCACATATACGCCGTTTTGTGCGTCCCCACGTCATCTCCCTCTACGTTCTCACCACCTCCACGAAGTCCTGTCCTCGTTGTCTTAGACTTCTGTCTTCTTCATAACTTCCAAATTCACGACTTCTGCTGTTGCATTCACCGTCACCGACTCCCACATCTGTTCCTGAAGTCGCTCTCCCGACGCCTAAGGAGCGTGCATGAAGGTGGCCCGTGTGGGCGCCATTCCACACGATTCGTTCGACCGCGGCGAAGGAACGGGTCAGAGGGAGGGAGGGAGGGAGGCTAATTTCACAAACGGGCGCAGGCATGGGGAAACGCATTCAGTGGCGCAATGCGAAATAATTCTCATGCGTTGGCGGAGCGGCCCACGAAGCCATGGCAGTGCGTAGGAGTGGAAGGAAACTGGCGTGAGCGCTGCTTCACGGGCGGGAAAGGAATCGCAAAGGAGGGGCGAGCGTCGGAAACGTACTTCGCTCGATGAAATTATTAGTTTCATTCCATTTTAATGGACAAGTGTAAGTTCGCCGGTTTTCTTGAAATACTTGAAATATTTTTCTCAAAAAATATTTTTATTAACAAAAGTTTCGACTTGTTTTTAATATTTCAATGAGTGTGGAGAATTATGAATAATTAACAAGATTCTTCATAAACAATTAAAAAAAACTTCATAAAGAGTAATGAGGAGTCTTTAGAGAAACTAATTTAGCTGGTAGTAATAAAAGCAATGTTTTCAAGAGGAAATCTGGTAAGGACAAGAGGACATCTTACAAGGACGTAGTGTAATAGAAATCATTTTCGAAGCCTCAAAGAAATTGGGATGTAATTAAGTTCTAAAATACGAAAATGTAATAGGTGAATAAAAACATTCAACAGGCGGATAGTTATCAAATTTTAATTTTGTCTTGATGTGCCTAAGAGCAATAACATAATTTAATAAAACATTTTAACGTAATATATTTCGTTGCAAAGTGCTGAAGAAAATTGGACTGTATTAATGTGCCACGAAGAGACCAATAATAGACAAGGAATCAACATAATGTTTCGTAGTAGACAATTTATTTGCTCATTTACCTCAGCGACATCAATCTCTTAAGAAATCTCTTATACTTTCGGCATTTTAATGACTTGTACTGTAAATTTCCACAATTATACGTCGAATAATTTTTATTTGCGAAGTATATTTGGGATCAATGCACAAAATCTGGGCTATGACTTTTGATGACAACTGAAAAGTTTGATTCTTGTCGAAGCAAATATCTAGTGATGAATAAGTGCATCGAGTGTAAATTCAATTTTTTAAGATGGTGGACATTGTCTGGGAGCAGATAAATTAGTAGACAATGTCGGGATTGACTCACGGGGAAGAGACTGATTGGTGAAAAGGTGATCACTTGTAGCATGGCGACTTCGGACGTTTCATGGAAGTGGCGTTTCTTCGTTGCACGATTGTGAAGATGACGAACCGTGAGTTAAGAGTTGATGCAGTAGCACATAGCGACAATGTGACGTTAGTCATTCGTTTATCATGAGCGTAGTTTGAGAGTATCAACTTTTTTGTCAGGATTTACAGGAGATTCATCGCTGAACAGTCGTGGCGACAACATCGCTCGTGCCGATGTAGTCAGTGGAGATACTTAGTGAACATCCAAGGTGTATAACAGTGAAATAGTGAAGTGAAGTACAATGAGTGAATATACAGTGCTCAAAAAACAACTATTGCTTAATTAACGTTGAGCCCCCTTCAGCCAACTGGAACAGATCACAGCGTTGCAGGAGCCATGACAACTCTTTACGATAGTGAGAGGGCCAGCAACCCAGCGATTCAACAACCTCACCAATTCGATGCCCACCAGACCTACCAAAAATTCACAATTCACATCAAATTACCATGAGTTTAACAAGGCGCTGATAATAGCTCGCACCACCTCACCGGGACCGGAAACCTTCTGGTTGGTAACCTCACTATAGTAAATGACGTAGCTAGCTGCCAAGCAGACATTTCCAACAGGAACAGTAGGCATTTCAAAATAATAACAGTATTAACAGATCCCATAACTCAAGAGATTTATAATTTTCAGTAAATAATAAACAGCCACCACAAAATGAAGTCAATATTAAGTACCATTGTATTGCAGCAGATTTGCTGAGTTAGGGAAAATATCTGATCAAGACAAAGAATTCGAGTTTGTTAGTTTATTCCTGGAGGACGAAAACCGCAGAATTCCTCCATATTTTTAAAATACTATTCACAATATCTTCGAATCCAATAAAGAGATAAAAACAATTGCACCTATCGATTTACAACTGATTATAATGATAATGGAATTAAATTAATGTTCAAATTAATAGCAGATTTTAGAAAAGCCATAAATACCTCATAGAAACTAAATGACAGTTCCACTCGTACAAGATCCGGCTAACAAAAACATTTTTATCATATTTAAAAATATTCATCCAACACTTCACACATGAGGAAACAAATGAAGACTTACAACCACAAAACGCATCAATTATCATTGTAACAAGACTTTATAAAAATAACGTACTCCAGAATATAATACCACAGAATTTAATGGAAATCAAAGTCTCGAAAAAGTGATACAAATTAATCACATCTTCACAATTAGTATTAAGACACAATAAAGAAGACGGCAAAAAGTACCAGTACAGTGTTTTCTTGGACTCTGGTGACACGAAGCATAGTTATAACAAGTCAAATGCAAAAATTTGCTGCTCAAAAGAAAACTATGTAGTTCATTGTCCCCAGAGAAACCTACTATCAATTTGTAAAATTTGCAAAGGAACACACAGAGCTGAATTAAAATTTGTAGACTGTCTCTATTACAAAACAACAACAACAAATAGACTCTTTCTCAAATTCAGACAATAATAAAACTAGAGATGGAAACAATCCTTCTCCAAGACTTTCCTAATCTCCTCAATGTTATAAGCATTCCAAGCTTCGTATCTCCTTTAAACTCTCGCCAAAATACAAACCAAAACCATAACCCATCCACACAATCTCCTCTTATAAATAATTCTAATAACTATTTGAATATTAACACAATTACCTCCTTTTTGGTTAATATTACTAATAATATCACCCAAACAAGAGTCAGCAATTTACAAGCATCTCTCTCAGCGTATTTTAACAATATTAATTGAACATTACCATAAGAATAATATAAATATACAACTAGAATTCACATTGTATGTTTTAATGTAGTCTCTTTGACTAGAAGGTGTAGTTAAGATTATGTTACATAAAAAAATGAGCAACCAGAAAGTGAAGTTGAATATTAAATCGAGACATAAGGAAAACAGAAATATTAAATGAATTGTATGTTTATGTGTGTACTATATAAATATTTCTTTGAATAAATTGGTTGCTTCAAAAGTGGCAATCGCTACATAATGTTTGTTTATTCGGTAACATGTGGTGCAGAAATGAAAAGAAATCATCGTTTCTTTCAGAATTTTGTTGTGGGTATATCCTAAAATTACTGGATACTATACTAATGAGATAGCAACGTTTTTGTAGAGAAATCTGTTTCCGGTAGTGTGGGAAATGTTCGCAGAGTCTTCTGAATTCTAACTGGCGTGAGGAGTCGCTTGCTCCTAGGTGCGCGAGGAGGTGACTGTCCGCGCGCCGGCGACTCACAATGCGCCCCGAGGAGCGCGGGCGAGCCCGGTAGCCGGTTGCGCAATTGGCTCTTAATTAAGGCCTTACGTGCGGCGTGGGGGCGCGAGACACCTGGCCTATCACGCCTGCACCGCGACCCCTCTCCGCCTCCCCCCTCCCCCCGCCCTACACGACACCCTCAACCGCCTGGGTAAATAACCATCACTTGAGAGAGGTTTTTTCTTACTACTTTTCCTATTTTTTATGTTTCCGAAGAGAAAACGCGTGAGAATACGCGGCATATCGTAACTTTTCCTCTTCTTAGTATAATTAGTTTTATTCAAATACTACTCATTGTTTTATAAAAAGTTCGTGGCGTCATTTAACAATCTAAAATTGATGAATATATTACTTTGAAAAAGAAATTATTGCTGTAAAATTAGAGGTGTAGCACAGGTTCGAAAATAAATTTGAAATGTTACCATTTTCATAGTTTAGGATTTTAAGGAAAACCGGAGCTCTACAAATTTTATAAACGCTCTTATATTCGAACAAAACAAATTGAAACAAAACTACAGGCATTTTCTAGAAACTTTTAAAAATGTTTTTAAGGCTTCAAGCAAGGTATCACCAAAAAGTAAAACATCATAATGATCTCCAGAACGGTACTACAAAATCTTACCCGACGTAAGCTTGTAATCTGACAAAGTTATGTGTGACTCGCCCATCTATCCACACATCCCGTTTTCGTTTACAAAATTGGTTGTATTGTATCTCCTCGCCACCTAAACCAAGCTTAACCATTTTTGGAACAGAACTGATAGACTTTAATCTTGGTATGAGTCCAGAGTTACTGCCCAAACGAACATTAAACAAATGTTTTGCAACCGAAAACTCGAGATCGTATTGTTGAAGTAATTCCAATACTTTTCCTCTCTATATTAGTGGAAAAGTAAAAATATATTCTGGATTGATTGTTTTCTATTAATTTAAATTTTTCCTTTAGACCGGTGTTGACACATTGCCGGCCAAATTACTTCGAATTTGGCGCCTTGTCTTCTTTAACAGGGCGTTTGATGTTCTTTGAAGGCGTTTCAAAGGAAAAGATCATACATTTTAAACTTGGCGCCTTCGAGATAGTCTTAATTTTCTCCAAAAAACCCGCGCAAATTTCTTCTTCTTTGGTGTTCAAAAATTCATTTCTTCGTGCAAGTTCCTTGAAGTCGAGTTCAACTTGTTCTATTAGTGCGGAGCGCCACCGAAAGATCGCACCAGCTCCTGGGGAAAGATTCTCCACTCCCGCGTAAATTCGGGCTGGATAGAAAGCTGAGAATTTCTATATCAGACGGCTGATCGCCTTGTCACGACAAGGAGTGCGGAAAACTTCGTAAAAAGCGTGTTGGAAAGTCTTCAAGGTTTGACCCAGAGCGTGCCAGGCAATGTATGTAATAGAGAAACGTAGCTAAAGGCACGGAATTCGTAAGGAAGGGCAGTTTTCGTGGGCAGAGGTAACTGTGACAACTTCAATACTCTTTGTTTTCTTTCGCCAAGTAACAATACTTGTAAATTGTGTGTCATTTATTTTCCAGAACATTCTTGTCTGACGAAAAGACTACTGCGATAGAAGAAGCGATGTTCCATTGTCATTTTCATGTTTCATCAACAATACTATGCTCTCCCAGCCTCTTTCAACTATTTCGCTGCCTGAACAACCGGCTACATGCCATTCATATTCATAGCAATTTTTTATTGAACACGATAAAAGGAAACCTGAAAAGTTAAAGGATCTTCATCGAGAATTGGACGAACGCCAGGCGCAAATACCATTTTAATACCACAACAAATAAAAGGACGTTATGGGTGGAGGATACAATTATTCGTATCCGTCGTGAGATTAAATAATAGCAAAATGTATTTAGAGGAATAGACCACATACTAAGTGGAATTGACCACAAATAAATATTATGATTAAGATTATTTCATTTATTCTCCGTCGGTGTAACGATTAATTCTGTCAGTAATATCTATTATCATAAATTAAGTAAATTTAAATGAATCTTTCGAAAGTTACTTACTATGCAAAAAATATTCATAAAAGAATGGATATTATACTAACAGCACAAATTTTTTAAGTACCAACAGAGTTTGCTTTTTAGGCGTATTATGGAACTCGCGCAAACAACTTATTACTACACTAAAACGACTCATGAGGTTGCCAACTATCTCTGGAAAGTCCCATGATACTGAATAATTAAACTCACGATCTCGTGAGTGAGTAATAGTGAGTGAATAATAGTGAGTCCATATATCTTACCCCTGGCAGTGCTATGAGGGGCAGAGTTCGACCTTGTTTCTCCACAGAGCACCGTGTGCCGCTCCCACCCTCGACCTCGCTCCCACCCCACGCCCGCTACCTCACAGTCGCACGTCCACCAATATTTACGAGGCAGCGAAAGCAGACCGCAGTGTGAACAGTTGCAAGGTGATGACGGTGTTGGCGCCGAAGATTATCGTTGTGAAAATTAGATGCATGCGGTGGTTGAGGTTTGTTGGAAACGGAGAGCGATTCGCAGGTGACGGATGAGTGAGGGTAGAGATGGTAAGCGGAATCGAAGCTCGAAGCGGAACCAGTCGGCGATGAAGGTGGTGGCAGAGGAAGAGAGAGAAAGAGATGTAGATGAAAAAGAGGAAAAGAGGAAAAGAGAAAATGAGAGAGAGAGAGAGAGAGAGAGAGAGAGAGAGAGAGAACAATGGAAGTGATGGAGGAGGTAAGGGGAAGCAGAGTTGACTGCAGATGTACCAGCTGAAGACAAGACCAGGGCGTAGACAGACGTGGAGGAAAAGACTGCTCAGTCTTTACATCAACGTGCAGTGTGTGTGAGGTGCTGAGGAGAAGTGGAAATCAAGGCAGAGGTGGAGAACGTGGCGAGGTGACACGGTGTCAGTGCAGGTGGCGGCGTTGGCGTCATGCCTAAGGAGAAGCGAGAAACGTCTGTGCTCACCCATCCTCTGCCTCAGCCTCCGCCGCTCGGAAGCGTTCACCCGCCCCGGTTGCGCGTAAGCCGACGGCCTCCACCCCGCGTTTTCGTCACACTCTCTCGCGCACGAGGCGGGCCGGGGGGGGCGCGTTTGGAAACGGAATTTTGATTATTGCGAACGGCGAAGAGTGGCTCTGTTGGTAAGCGGCATTCCGAGCTTAAATTGCAGGTGGAACACTGGTCTGTCTTATGTTACCTAATGCCAGGACTTGCGTGTTATCTAAACAAGCAAGTGTTGATGCATACCCGTGAACGAAACTTGTTTTGCGTACGAAGAATTAGGAACTAAAACGTTCGTAACACATATTTTACTCGTTATTTTTATGTTTAACGGAGCGTGAAGAATGCATTTGCATTTCTCTGAAAGTGCCGGGTTCGATGTCTGATAGCTGGAGGTGGACGCAGGGAATGTGCTCGCAGTGGTCGTGGAAACTAAAATCAGGCGTTGGAGAATGTTTAGGTCTTCTAAAAACGTAACATTTTTCATTTAAAAGATGTACACTATTTCAGAATTTGTCATCTACAATGATTAATTCTATCTCACTACTAAAGCCTGGATTTGTATGCAAATGCATACTTCTTTGCTAATAGTTACTTGGAAAATGATCACATATCTTTATAGATCTGCTCATGTAGTGCATTCCTGGCAAATTGTATTTTACATATTTTTTATATTTTGCCATATTTGAAGGTTACTGCATATTTCTGCGATATGCGTAGTTTGAAAGAAATAAGTGGAAAATCGTAATAATTTATTACAATGAAACCCCGAAACGTAAACTCTTGATAGACCGTGCTCTTCTTATCTGCCAGGAAACATTTTTCAGAAACGAGAGCGAGGGTATGCGAGGGTATCACCGCATCAAGTGCTCGCTCGTCGGTAGTAGGGCCAACCAAATAAAGATTTCTCTAATGTCAGGTAGCAACATCGTATGCTTCGTCATGCCAATTGAACTAGCAACATGTGAGTAAGAGTGCTTCAGATATACCCAAGGATTCCGGTAGTGTAAGTACAAAATTAAATGAATGGTTCACGCTAATCAACAAAAAACATACCTATTTCTCAACAAGGAAAAGTCGACCAACATTTTCTTCCTTGTAAATGTTATACTGCATATGTATTGCATATTTTAAATATTGGTCGTGCATATTATATGGCATATTTTATGCGTTTTACTGCACAGAAATTCGGTCTCTACTCATTACTGTCGGGCAACCATGCTTAATTATACAAGTATTCCATTATTGTCTCATATTACAAGTAAATGTCTTTAACAACATCGAGACAAATTTAGCCACACCGGAGATGATTTTCATGAATGGCGAACTAGTGCCAGCTATACAGAACTAATGTTAGAGTATATAAGTCACGAATTACATCTACATAAAGGCCATTAAAATGGATTTATCATTCTTGCCGCGTGGTCTACTGTTTACTAGAGGTTCAATCAGTAATACACTTCCAATTGAAGCATGAAGATCAATTAAAAGCACACCAGGCTCAGGAATTCGCCTCCTAGCAGGGGGTCACATTTTCTCTCCCCTGCCCTCATCTCGCGACACCCGTTCTCAGCCCTCACCCCACTTGCCGCTCTCCTCTCGCCCCGTCCCCACGCAGCCCACGCTTGGGCGCGCGCGTGACTGAGATCGAAATGTCTCACGACGCGTGTGTACACAATGGTCTTCCTCGAAACTGATGGCGCTCTCTCCCTCAATATTTTTGAGCCAGTTCAAGCTCAAAAATGTCAAGTTACATCTATGGTTTAGATCGAAGAATCATTCATCCTGCTTGAAGATAAGGTCTAGATGATGAATACTGTAGGTTCTGAAGGTAGTATAAATATTTGGCCAACAAATAACTTGAAACGAGTTAATGTATTAATACATTAGATTGTTTGCATTTCATAAGACCTATTATAGTGAACTTCTGAAGACTAACATTTTTGGTTCATTCTATCAGACGTTCACGTTATCCGATGGTGTCAACATTAACATCATGAACTAAACATTTCAATATCCTTTTTTTCTTAAAAATCAATTATTTTCAATTGTTTGCTTCGTATATTTTTCATAAGTAATTTCTGTAGATCCCTCTTTAGAGTTCGTGCTCTCTCCGTACTTGATTCTGCATTGTCCACTGTCTCTAAGTATTGCAATGCAGTATTAACACTCTTCAATGCCTCTTCCACTGTGGGAACACCGTCTCCCTCTCCGAAGGCCCTTTTATTACTCGCCTAATAACATTTGAAATCCTTTCGGTAGCAGGATAACGTGAGAGGCTAATGGAACTGATTGCTTTTCCGCGCGGCGCGGCGGGTGGAGGTGGCGCTGGCGCCTATGTCCTGCGAAACCTCAAGTAACAGCAAATATGAAATGAGTGGAGCAGGGTCATCAGGAAGGTCCTCATTCCGGGTCCGCTACCTCCACCTCTTGGGAGGCTTCTTCGATTATGACCTTTGGCCGACGGTATTTTTTCCAAACTACTAAGAATTTGTGGCACTGAGGCGGGATATTATTTTCCAGGAGGTAATGAATTTCCAAGACGTATATTCTAGTTTTAATATAGAAGAAGTTCAAGTTCTCTATAACCGAATCTTCTTTTTGCGTATTTGTAATGTAAGTGAAAAGGGACCAGTGACTTAAGTTCACTATAAACGAGGGTTTACTGTATCCGAGTTCACTATAGCCGGAGTCAACTGTACTTTTCTCAATTTTAAAAAAATTGCTTTCGTTTTATTCATAGGAGTATTTAAAAAATAACGCATTTTTCCTATCTTCATCCTAGTAATTAGCACTAAACATATTTTTCAGAAACGTAAATGTTTTCTGGTTTGTAAATGATTTAGTAATACTTCCAATGGTGCGATCGAGTGTACTTAGTTTCAAGTTTGTAGGTTCATTCGTGCATTTGAAAAAAGAAAATCATCGTGCATGCAAGCTCAGTAGTAATATCTCACGTGCAGAATTCAGTGCATCGCCTGGAAAGTGTTTCTCGAATCAGGATATTGCGAAAAAAGCCCCTGCACGATTCTGCTACTCGCGCAGTGGTATACCAGAACGAATCGCCGATCAGCTAAAAACCGACGCAAGGCGGGCAGGCTAACTGCGCGTAATTAGAACTGCGGTAGTTAAGCAAGCGGCCGTTTGGAACGCTCCGCGCGCGGAAAGGAGCTTCTGCAGCGACTGGCTCAATGACTGTCGAGGCATCAATACATACTCTTCCTTTTTAACCCGTAATGTTTCATATTATTTTGCCATTCATTTTAAGCGGGTTCACTCGACTTAGCATCTCTCGATCTACTTAATATGTGTATTGGTCATATAGAAATTGCGTTAAAAGAAGTCTATGGAGTCGCATTGCTTTGAATCGGATTGAATGTTGAATGCTTTACGAAATGGATACATCATTTTAAACTCTCATGCGTCATGTATTTCTCCAATACCGTGAATCGGTCTCTTACTGTGTCGTTGTTCAAGTAACTCTTCCAGCATCTGCACTGGATTAATTGTCTGTAACAATATGTACAATTTCTTTAGTCTGAACTCGCGAGTGACTGTTGGTATGTAGTAATAAAATTGTAAGAATGTATTGGAATATATATATATATATATATATATATATATATATATATATATATATATATAAGCCGTATCTCTTTTACTTTGACGAAATCTAATTATAACTCTTTGTCTTAGTTTGAATACACCAAACGTGATACGATTGAAACTCGAACCTAATGACTATGTACATTAAATTTAAGCATTGCTTGATATTGAACTTCATGCATCACTAACAATTATAATACACTCATAATTGTATTTACATTATTTCAACCATGGTCCTAAAACAGGCAGTCTTTATTCGCATAGCAGAAGGTCGTTTGTCTTTACAGCTCGATGATCACATTATGTGAGTGACAACTGGGAATCGCATAGTGATTAGAGCACAAAATAGTTCAGAGAAATTATTATAATTACAGTTGCGATAGTTTGCTAGACGCTGCAATAACTTCAGTTTCCTAGAAGATGATTTACGTGCCAAAACTTACTACCAACTACTCACGCGTTCTCCGCTAACTATCACGCAAGTGAATGCTTGAATGAAATTTCATCATCTCGCAAATATTTTATTCAGGAGCGTCATTTAATGAAATGAAGAAAACGTGTCAGTCCATGATACATTTCAAATGACAATACATGTGTTTTTGAACAATAGTTTACGGTATATCTGTCCAGATTCATTACGTGATCTCACTTGTATATATTTCTATCTGTGGTATCGAATATAGGAACTGCTAATTTGCTCTCTGATGGTAGATTGCAGATCGAACGAAGTCGCTCCATGTGAAGCAAAGGAAGCTGGAGTTAAAATGTAACATTTTAGTAGTACTTATTCACGTTATAAGCGAAAATGATAATTATGTGAGTAAATTCTTGTGGGATAATCGACACCACCTGCTGCTAATAAAGTTACAAATGATGTTTGTAAAGCCGAATATATTTAGGATTAATAAATCTTCCTCAAATAAACCTCAACAATCTCGCCAGAGGGAATGAGACTTGAGCCAAAAGTAGAATGTTGCAAAATTTAAAAACCGAGATGAGAATATTGATAAGATGAAGTATCGGCCAAAAGAGCTGAAGCGTCAATAGAGGTTTTGCCTGTACAAACGATACTCGGATCAAGAAATAAATCCGAACCTCGACGGTTAAGACACATGGCGCTTTTCTTCTTTGTACCCAGCAAAGGCGTCAGGGCGTCAAGGCGCCGGGAAGAATGGTGTTGATGAGCGGCAGACTCGGTCTCAGAGCGTAGGTGATGGAGGATGCCCTCCCCTTCTGAGCGGTTGATCACAATGCCTTCTGCATAGGTGATAGATGTACACGTTATTATGGGAAATCAAAGACGTGAATGGGTAGACGATTAATATGTTATGCGAACAACTGGCGTCATTGTCGGATCTCTGACAGAGATTTCCTTGGGTTCAAGCCCAAGTGCTAGTGGCTAGATTCCCGGAGGAAGATCCCGGCCGGCTGCTCTGATAGGTAATTTTCCGTACGTTCTACTGCCAGTACAAAGTGAAAGACAGTGCAATGTGTTAACACACGGGTCATTGATTGGATGCGATAATACCTTCAATATTGTTCCCTTCTCTCATCCTTACACACAGTTACATGCAATTCCTGCCCCACATATCGATACATCACTCAGGAGAGCAGTACTTTTCCCGGGTAGGGCGTTGCCCTGATGGGAGCGATATTAGTAGGGGAAAATTCCCGCTCCCCAACGCGTTATTCGGCATCACGCCTCATGCTCCTTTTGTTGGAGGAACGCCGGTACCTCCTGGGATATAATAACATTTACATGTCTAATGACCATATCAGTTGACGCGTCCGGAAACCCAAAATAATCAATCAATCCGCACTTTTGATTGGTGATGGTATGAGAAGCCAACCACACCACAATCATATGGCGCAAACACCCACGGCTTACGTGCGACGTGCACCCATAGCCGTCGGCTCCAAATACTCGCACACTCCTCCGAGACCCCGCGCCACGCAGGCAGGCAGGCGGGCAGGCACCGTGCAGAGTAACGGGACGTAATTAGAGCGGCGCCGGTGAAGGCGTTGGGTAAGCGCGGGTCGAGCAGGTCAAGCTCCCGCAAGCGGTGGATGAGGCGGCGATCGCCGCTGAAGACCTGCTCAGGCCTGCGGAGGCGCTAAGATCTCGCAGAACACTCGCAGAGATTCTGAATTACACGTTCCTAGTTTTCTCAAGCGTTTCTCATGAGGGTTCGAGGTTGGTTAAATTTAGCAACGAGGATAAAACAGTGAACGTTTTTATAGAAATTTAGTGGTGCAGTAGTTGTTAAAATCTACATCAGCACATTCTTTCTCGCAGCTAAATAATATTGAAATATTGCAATTTCTGCACTACTAACATCTCAGCGAATAGGTCCAATTCAATTAATTCAAAGTGCCTGTAATACTTATCTGCATTCATTTCGATAGTCAGGAGCAGCAATAATTTCTTACTTTTCCAAATGAAACAAACAGGTCTAAATTTGATTGTTGAGACAGCAAATTGTATTCACAGCAAATGATAGTCATAGCAAATTATACAGAAGCGACCAACCCACTGTTGCCGGCAAGCGTTGTCAAAAATAAGTGCATTTCGTTTGGAATAAAGGCTTGGCGAATATTTTCTTATAAAGTATGTGCAAAAACACTTATTTCCATCTGTATTTAAATTTCAACTTGTTTATAGATTAGAGTAGTATATGAACCAGGGCTTCTGAACCAGATATTTGAGATCCATAATTTTCAGAATTTTAAATATTTCAATTTTTCATTAAAATCCTATTATAATTTTAAATTTATTCATATTTTTATCCCCAAAATATCAAAAATTTAACAATTTAACGTGTTGACGTCTATTTTAGAACCATAGATCATATACATTTCATATATCATTTCACGCAATCAACAGTTCAATCATGTAAGAAGTTTAATTCAATAATATCCTCTGTCATAAATCCTTTATGCACTAATCTCAAATTCTTACTATTTAAACGGTATTATATAGTTTTCTTTTAAACAATTAGCATATCGATTAGTTAAAATTATACTAAACATTTGACCTTGTTAATCAGTTCTTAGATATAAGTATATAAGTTTCTTGTATTTGCAAAAGGATATTCACGATCTTCCATTAATTCATTTATTTTTTATGAATTTTAACTTGACATGTAGTTTTGTTCAGTTTCTTTAAAAACGTCCATTTGGAAGGAAATTATTATTAATTATCAATTTAGAAATAAACGTATCAAAACTGAACCAAGCTACATTTCATGTTAAAATTCAGAAAAAAATAACTGGTTTAGGGGAAGATAATAAATATCTTATTGCTGATATAAAAACATTAGATTATTGAATTAAAATATTGAATGAAAATATGGTCTATGGCTTATTATAAAATTAAAATATTGAATTGAAATATTATAAATGTGATTTAACCTGTTATCGTTTGCATCGTGTATTGTCCATATGATAGTAGCTACTAGTGAATTAGCGATTCAAACATTAGCAAACTATGGATATAATTCTGAAATGGTGATGGTAGCGATTCCATTCTTAAATTTCCAGAGTATTATCAATTACCATTAGATGAAGAGTTAAAAAGTGATACATTATATTTATTACATCAACCACAATGTGGTGTTCATGCTACTCATTTTATAACGGTTTCACAAAAATGGAATAAGAGTACAAAATGGTATAGTAATGGCAATCATGCCATTACTAGATTTAACTGATTTAACTGAATTGGAATTTGAAATATGGTCATCTCGTACAAATTTAAATTTTGAGAGTGATATTTTACATCCTGATACAATTATATCGAATAAACGTGGTGAACATACGTATCGTGATCAACATGTGTGTATCAATAAAGTGGAAAGGTGGTATATTAGCACCTGCAAAATATCATAATGCAAATTATTCTCCATCAGTCGTTCGCAGGTAGTCGCCGCGTGCGGACGTCTTTCGAGGAGCTCCGCGAAGTGAAAGGTAATGGGCGTGGATCTTGCTGTGTACCGAGCGCGCGTTGGGGCATGGGCTGCGCGTGCCCGTCCCGGTCGGGTGGCTTCGGCGCAAGGGGCGTTCTCGGGCTTGCGGGAAAGAGGCGGCGTGGCTCTACTTTGTGCAGCTGTTTTGGCCACTCTCCTTGTGATAGGAGGAGTGGAGCAAAATCCTGGTCCCGGTGTACAGGAGGCAGAGGCGACGTGCTCCAAATTTGATAGGAACGAACGAAGAATTAGAAGACTGGAAGCGGATTTGGCACAGGCCCACAGTCATATTGGAGAACTGACGTTAAGAATCAGGGACTTAGAAGACGTCAGCAAAGGAAAGGAGGAGCAAAATGTTCGCGTCTCACAAGAAAAAGAGAAGAGGAACGAGCAGCCAAATAGGAGCGTGTCTCTTCAGCCACGTGCGCCATGTAGTAAGGTGAAGGTGCTAGGAGACTCGATGCTGCGGCACAGCGGCGGCGTATTGAAAAAAAAGGTGCCGATGTGTCTTTCTTTCCCGGAGTAGATATTGCGCAAATGACTTCGGTTGTAAAGAAATCTAAACCAAATGAACAGGCAGAAGTGGTTCTAGTTCATGTAGGAACCAATACGCGGAAACGGCAACCTGTTTACGACATAATTAAACAATATGTCGAACTAGGGCATGCCATCCGAGCTAAATTTAAAAATGCAAGGGTCATTGTTTCCGGAGTTATGCGCCGTAATGATGTCCACATTAGTAGAACGCGGGACGTGAATTGTGGATTATTATGGGCTTGTGAGAAATTTGATGGCCTGCTCGTTGATCCCAATCACTGGCTCGGGCACGAAGACCTAGGACGGGACGGCCTTCATCTCAACTTCCGAGGTGCATGGAAGCTGGGATGTCTTCACGACCAAGTAATACGGTCGTATTTACTTGGAAAGTGACGACTGGAGGAAGAGGAAATGATGTCGCCAAGGGCAGTGATGGTTGCTAAAAATGGAGCGATGCGTTTGGTGACTGCTGCGGGGGAGGTGACGGTGGCGACGCATCTGACTGCTGCGGGGGAGGCGACGCATCTGACTGCTGCGGGGGAGATGACGGAGACAACGCGTGTGACTGCAGCGGGGGAGGAGATGGCCGTGACCGCGGCACAGGAATCTAGGATGGATGCACGGGCCCCGAACACTGACATTCAGGTGAGGAGAGGCATCGCTAGATTGTTGCAGGTGAACTGTCGTAGTATCATGAATAAGGAATCCGAATTTTGGAATTTAATTGAAGCATGTGATCCTGATGTCATAATAGGAACAGAGTCTTGGCTTTCGGACGCGGTAGCAAACCCGAAAATGTTTCGTTCAGACTACATTACGTTTAGGAGAGACCGCGAAACTAGAGGCAGTGGTGTATTTATATGCGTGAGAAACACATTTAATATCAGATCAAATTGGGTTGATAAAGAATTTGAAATGACGGGTGTAGAAATTTTCTGTTCAGGAAGTATCTTAGAAATTATCGCTTGCTATCGTCTTCCGGGCAACTGCTATGAAATTTTAGGCGCTCTCTACGAGAGAACAAAAAATATAAATAACCGTCATGTAGTTATTGCTGGAGACTTAAATCTCCCAGACGCTAATTGGAAGGGCATTGTTTGCGAAGGGAAAGTCCAACAACTAGTCAACCGACTTGTCTGGGACAGCGGATTAGAGCAGGTAGTAGACAGGCCGACACGGCAGGATGCGATTCTGGATATCTGCCTAATTAGACCGAAAGATTTATTCTTGTCGTGCGACGTTTTAGAAGGCATAAGTGACCATAAAGCCGTTTTAGTCGATTTACAGTTAAATATTCCAAAGAAAAGTATTGCCACCGGTATTCTAGTGAAGGAATACAAGAAAGCGAATGTACAAGGGTTTCAAAATTACTTAAGAGAACGATATGGCGATTTTCTTAGAATAGGGGGAGGAATCGATGAAATATGGGGAGAGTTTAAAAATATTTTAGTAAATGCTGAGCAGGCTTTTGGACCCAGTAAATTGTTAAAAAGTAACAGCGATCCGGAATATTATAATGCAAAGATTAGGCGATTGAAAAAAAAACCAGAGAAGCATTTAACAACTGACACCGTAGTGAAAATCATATGACCTTATATCGAAATTATACAAAAGTATTAGGGAAGGAAAAGAAAATGGCAGAGGAACGTCATTTAAAACATATTCTTGATGCGGAGGGCAGTAATAATTGGTCGGTATTTTTTAAATATATTCGTAGAAGGAAAGGAAGTAAAGACGAGATTCCAGTTGTTAGTGTTAATAATTCGCCAATAACGGACCACAGGGAAAAAGCACAGGCTTTTAACGCATATTTCAGCTCGGTTTTCAAGCAGAAATCTAACAGTATTCAGATACCAACGCTGGTAGATAGATGTAGTTTTCATATTGATGTAAATACTTTGCGGCAAAGAATAAAATTAATGAAGAGAGGAAAATCACGAGGTCCTGATGGTATTTCCACGGACATCATTAAATTAGGCGGAGAGGCAATTCTACCTTATTTAATTAGGTTATTTAATGTATCAATAAATAACGCTTGCGTACCGAAAGATTGGAAGCTGGCTCTCGTAGTACCTATTTTTAAAAGTGGCGACAAGACAATAATTAGTAACTATAGGCCGGTAAGCCTTACATCAGTCGTATGCAAACTTATGGAACATCTAATTTCAAGCTATATCAGGAAGGAATGTGAGGGCAGGGAGTGGCTTTATCAGGGTCAGCACGGTTTCAGAAATGGTTTCTAGCGAAAGTCAGCTAGTCTCACTTCTACAGGACCTAGCCGACGTAGTTGATGAAGGGAAAAGCGTCGACGCGATAGTAATAGATTTTTCCAAAGCTTTTGATGTTGTTCCATACGATTGTCTTATAAAGAAATTAATAGATTCGGGTATAGACACTAGAGTAGTAGCGTGGATAAACGAACTAATCCGAAACAGGAAGCAGAACGTTCGAATCGGTAGTTACTTATCAACCTCGAGAAGCGTCACGGCAGGAATTCCACAAGGAAGTGTAATCGGACCACTCATGTTTCTGGCCTTCGTGAATGAATTGCCGACTAATTTAGCTTCAAATGTACGACTCTTTGCAGATGACTGCGTAATCTATAGGATTATCAACTCGGAGAAAGACGAGGATTTTTTTGCAGCGAGACTTAGACAAATTACATATCTGGGCAGAAACAAACGGCATGGAAATAAACAGTTCAAAGAGCAAGTCCATCACGTTTGGTAGGGGTCGAAGTTATAATGAATTTGTGTACAAACTGAACAATAATGTTATACCTCGAGTCACGTCTTGCAAATACTTAGGAATACAGCTAGAAAGTAAATTGAGCTGGGAAAATCAAGTCAATTTCGTTGTAGGGATAGCCTGGAAATCTTTACATTTTGTTATGCGGATACTGAAAAAGAGTACAGTGAGAGCCAAAGAACTAGTATATATGTCATTAGTGCGACCTATATTAGAATATGGCGCGGTATGTTGGGACCCATACAGAATTTTGCAACAAAGAAATCTAGAAAAAGTCCAGCGTAGAGCATCAAAATTTACTTTCAGGGGTATCAAGAATAAAGGGGTATGGGAGTCACTCGAAAGGAGAAGATTAAAGTCACGTCTCTATGCAATGTATAAAGCGTACACAGGCCTTCGAGCGTGGAAAGAAATTCAAAGTCGATTAGAGAAACCTACATATTTCGGCAGAGCGGATCACATGCACAAAATTCAGACAAGAATTCAGAAAACGGACGTTGGGAAATATTCATTCGCGAATCGCACTATTAGGGACTGGAACAGTTTGCCTGTGACAATCTTCGATCCCTTTCCTCAAAACCTGAGCAAATTTAAAAATAAATTAGTTTCTTGAATGTGGATATGTTATAAATATATTTAATAAAATTCAGTGCAATTACCTATGTCTTCTTTGTAATTAAGTATTATTATTATTGTTATTATTATTGTTGTTATTATCATTATTAGCATTATTATTATTGTTCTTATTATTAGCATCATTATTATTATTAGCATCATTATTATTATTTTTACTATTATTATGTGCAGTGCAGTGGCGTGAAGTGCAGTGACGTTGTGCAACTGAGAGAAACGAGTGAGTAAGAAAGACATTACAGCTCGCTGTATCGCAGTGCGGTGAAGTGTGGTGAAGTGAAGTTTAGTGAAGTGAAGTTTGGTGAAGTGGAGTTCTATGAAAGATTGCACGGTGAAATGTTCATGACATTTGTAGAGTTTGTATAGTTGTTAGGTTCTGTAATGTTAAGTTAGTGTATTCTGCCACCAAGTTCTCACACTTAATTGCAGAATTATTAATAAATCTAATCTAATTAGAAATCCACATTGATGTAGATGAAGATTAGAATTGTAATTGAGATTCAAATACACTACAAGGCCAAAATAATTTATTTCTTGCCTTACTTCATGAAAATGAACATGCAATAGGTGTAGAGCTTACAGACTATATTTTAGCTATTCAAAGTTTTTATTGACATAAATCTTCTGTATTACCGTCATCAGCACCAAATACACAAAATATTCCTGTATTATAGATACTATGAATATTCTACATTTTTTATTATATACGACATTGTATGTGTTATATGAAGAATGGATTAGGATCATAAATTTAAAAACGAATCAAATTAATCATCCACAACTTATTCGAAATTGGTTATCGTTTTTATCAGCAGATTTTGGAGGAATTACTGCTATTTTTAACGACCATCTGGAGAAATTTTATTTTTTATTGATAATACGTATTACATAATTGTTTATTCTAGTTTAATATTGTATATAAATATTCAAAACATATTCAAGAAATAGGTTTACCACAAAGACAAGAAAATATATATAATATTGAATTTTAATTCAGATCAAACATACTTATTTTATAATAATATCTATTATTATGAAATTAATGAATGGGCTCTACAAAAGATAAATTTTGGCATGATATAAAGAGATTTATCTAATATACCATTGTCAATGGATGCAGCAATCTGCTTGTTGTCTCAATGCTGTATTTTTATCAACATGCTTTTAACCACGATATTGATCATATATAACTGAATGAATTTTAATTGGCAATAATATCTTGTTGTATAACATATTTAAACAGGGCCCGGTAATACTCCTTTTTGTGATGAAATATCGCCGTTTTCTGGCGCACGATTACTATACTTTTTCTTCTTACGTTAGTAAGGGCGAGAAAGTAAAAAGCAAGTTATATTTTCAAGAGCGAGGAAGAATTGTACATCACATTGCACTTCACGCACGAGAAAGAAAACATATTCTCAACGTGTTTATCCATTCGCCTGCGCTGAGTATTTAGTCCAATTTACTGTTTTATTTAATTTTAGGAAATTAGTAATTTTTAATTACTTAATTAATTTCTCTCATCAGTAGTCTGCAAACGTATAGAGCATTTAGTTGCGAGTTACATTAAGCAAGAATTGGAAATCAAAAAATGGCTCTATGTTAGCCAACACGGGTTCAGGAGTGGTTATTCGTGCATAAGTCAGGTAGCCACTCTATGTCAGGATCTAGCAGATGAAATTGACGCAGGTTGGAGAGGAGACGCAATAGCTATAGAATTTGCCAAAGCATTTGATGTCATTCCCCACGATCGGCTTGTACAGAAATTAATGAATTCAGGCATCGATTTATGGGTGGTGCCGTGCATTAGCGAGTTAATGCGAAACGGAAAACAGAAAGTCCGAATTAGCCATGAGTTCTCTACCGGGGCAAGCGTTACGTAAGGAATACCGCAGCGGAGTGTCATTGGACCTCTTCTATTTCTAGCGTTTGTCAATGATCTGCCAGCGTATTTAATCTCAAATGTTCCACTATTTGCAGACGATTGCATAATACATCGTAGTATGGATTCGAAAGAAGAAATGCTGCAACGGGCACTTGATGCGTTATATTACTGGGTGGAAAATAACAGAGTGACCATAAATAGCTCAAACAGCAAATCCATCTCTTTTTGTAGGGAACATAATTATAGAGAAACATATTACCGTTTAAATAAACACATTATTCCGAGAGTTTCCTCATGCAAGTGCCTAGGAATCCAATTCGATGGTAAATGAAGTTGGAGAAGTCACGTAGATTTTGTTGGATGGGAAAGCCTGGAGATCCCTTCACTTTGTACTCGTAATGCGCCCCTTAAAAACAGTACGGCAAACGCGAAGGAAATTGCTTATTTATCGCTTGTTCGCCCGATAATGGAATATAGAACAATTAGTTGGGTTCCGCACAAAATTATGCAGTGAAAAAAATTGGAAAAGATTCAGCGTAGGGCAGTGAAATTTACTTACAGTGACAAGAAAATGGCAATATGGCATTCACTCGGAAACACGCGATCAGTAGCAAGGCTCTACGTTTTGTATAAAGCGTATAGCGGTCATTCAGCATGGAAAGAAATTAATTGGCGGCTAAGTATTCCTACATACATCAGTCGGGGGGATCACAAACACAAAATAAATTTAAGACCGCAGGGGAATTTTCATACACATATCGAACGATAAAAGAATGGAATAGATTGCCTTCAAAATTCTTTGTACCCTTTTCTCTAAGCATGCAACAGTTTAGGAAATTAATTTAGGGTAGTACTAAGTAAATGAGGGACTTAAGTATGAATTATAGGTTATATAGCAAAACATAAGTGATATATGTGAAGTGAGATGTCGTGCAGTGTAAAGTCGAGAAATAACGAAGGAAGTGATTGAAGAGTGAAGTGAAGTGAAGTGCAGTACTAGTTCAGTGCAGTTGTAATTGAACAAACATTCAGTGCGGCGTTAAATTATAGAAGTTACATTTTCTTAAGGTAATTAATGTTGTATGAATCAGTCAGTTTTTATACTATAATAATAATAATAATAATAATAATAATAATAATTATTATTATTATTATTATTATTATTATTATTATTTATATTATTGTTAGTCTTATAGTTGTTGTTATTGTTATTATTATTTTACCATTATTATTAATATTGACATTTCTCTGCTTTAAAACAATATATTAGAAAAACACAAGTTCTTATTTATATAATTTACACATCACGTTCTGCACATGTGCACCCTCATAACGGTTGGAGAATTAACCAATCTTTAATTTTGAACGTAAAGGGGAAACTAATTTTGACTCTTATTATTTCAAGAATACTTACCTGTCCAAACATTGTTTACTGCATGATACTGACATTCTAAAGTAGATACGACCAAACAATAGAATTTGAACAGTACACTCTTTTGTTATATTTTATTAAAACACTCAATGCATATACAGCACAAATTTTCAAATGGATATTCGACATAACAGATTTGTTGTAATTTAAAAAATACACTTTTACAACTTTATAACTATGAATTTCATTATACACAGTGTTCGTTTCGCTTAAAAGACTCCAAGATCGGCACACACGCACTAAAAAGAAACCTTCCCAAACCTTCACCGGCGAAGCACTGGACCAGTGGGCGATAAGAATATACATTAGGAAACGATTTCAGTCTCGCTCAAACTCTTAAAAAACAAATCGAGCCAGGTGCACGTCTGAGGGAAGCTCAGATATTTCCTCAAAAGCATTCAGCGTTCAGATAAGAATCAGGTTCTCTTGGATTCCTGCGCCTAAACGCTCTTGCGCGGGCGCTCTGGGGAGCAAGACAGTCCTGGCCCCATTGCGCAATTTGAGCTGGAGAATAGTCTATACGCTGTTATTTACAAAGATAATTTTCTTAAAACGTTTCTCTTTAATTTATTGGAACTATCATCTCTCTCTCTTCGTAGACATGGGTCATTAAGACATTTATTCGGTGGTCGTACAAAAACTGTCTTATGAAATAAACTGAGGGACGAGTTGTATGTGAATGATTATTCAAATGGTTATAATGGAAACGAGTTGTAATGGAATGATTATCCAAATTATTATAATACAGAAAAGAAGTTATTTGAAACATATAAGCATAAAAATGTTCCGAGAAATTTGGTTTCACACAAAATGGGCAATTGAATAGGAAATTTTACCTTCTTCAGAAATGTACACAATATACTTAGTTATACATTAGTAATATATCTAGTTAAAGACTAACGAGGAGAAAGTCTGTGTCATTCTGTAGCACCACTAGTTAGAATTATCAACACTTTGATATTGCGATCTATGTGTTTTCCAAGCCCATCGAAAGATGACTATCGAATTTTAAAGAATTTTTGCAAGCCTTGTGTATTCCATTATGCATTGTTTTTTATGTGTCTTATTAGTCGCGATTTGTTTTAGACTGCTAGAATTGCTACTAGTGTCCTAGATCTGTGTTCGGTAGGTCCAAACAGGCTTTAAGAATGATTTATAAATAAGTAATTTATTTTATGAAGCAAAATCCGAGTTATTTTTGTGTCCTCATATGATGTTTATCTATGCGTGTCTCGTTCCAAGATGATTCTCAACGAAGCTTTTTGTGACAGATCAGTTCGGTTTATTTGTAAGGGGGCAAATTCTTCTCATCGTGATGAAGTAATATGATTTCATTTCCTATTATTTACTTCTCGTTATTCGCCGTGTATTTACCGTTTGTAGCTCAATAAAATGTCTTTGTCTGTCAAGGAGATACTTTCGCATTCCGTTGACGGGCAAACAATTGGGCTACGTATATTGCTGTGCTTTTAAATTCATTTTACACAAATATTTAATAAAATAGTCTGTCTTTACTGTTTAATATTCTGTCGTTTTTCTTTTGGAAGGGAGTTTCAGGGTGAACTATAGATATTTGCATGAGATAAAGTTTTACATATCTATTTTTTTTCTTACAACGCAAAATCGAACACTTTGCTGCGTGACCGATACAATATATAATAAACAACAATATGGCTTTTAGGCCCTCATAATGGAAGCTTTCATATTTTCACGTATTGTCGTTCAATAGTTTTAGAAACCATTTGTTAAACATTTTTTAAAAATGATCAACGCTGCAGAAGTGCAGAAGGAAGACTAACTTTAAACAAAAATTTATATTATTTCATTAAACTATGCACTGAAGTCTACGGACTAGAAGACTAATCTACATATGAGATGGCCTGCACTCTTTTGAATATTCTCTTTTAAATACAGAACGCATTCGTTTTGCCAAGCTCGGCGATAAATAAACCAGTTTTTGACGAGTTAACTCCCAAACTTTTATTGGTCGACATCGTTTAGCTTGCATTTTATTAACATGCTTGTATAATATTTCAATCTGCATCTTGATGTGCGTAGGAGGACGGTTATTAAGAGCCATGTTGCAGCATCACTCACAATTTTCGTGTCATTACAATAATTGAAGAAGGATAAGTCTTTTTTTACCATCATAAAGTGTATCTTAGCAATCAGTTATTTTTAGCAGGTATAAATTACGCTCAATGGAAAAAAATATAAAATATTTTTTACTAATACTTATCATCTTGCTAGCGCCTCATTTCCTATCAGTTTATGTCTATAGGAGTTTTACTACATTTTCAGCTATACATGTTGTCAACTTACTATATTTTAAATCACGTATTTTAAAATACACTTAATGTCTAATTCTTTGAATTATTTACATATTCCGTTTGTATTGTTTTTCATCAGTAGGAGCGGATTTCTATAATATGTCTATTATATAACGCAAATATTTATATTTTGCATATTTGTGTCTTTTGCTTCAGTGCATACTAAGTGAAATTTCTTGACACGTGGTTAGTATGGGATGCTAAGAAGACTAACATATTAGTGCATATTTGTACCTATTTGGTCGATTTTCCTGTAGGTGCATACTCTTGTAATTATAGGAGCATCCTTTGCATATTTCGCTAAAATAGATACTTATCTCTGAAACGTTTCATCATTTCATAGAATCTGCTATTTATTTGTGAGCATTCATTCATTAGAATGAGCTTGTCACAGTTTGCAATCTTTTTCTTTTTTAGAGATGATAATATATTTGTGAAAATTTAGGGAAAGTTCTTGATATATTTTTTAAACCAGGGCAGAAGAATGCAACCTGTCATACAATGTGAAGATTGTCAATGTCACTAAGGTGAATGTTTTTTTCAAATATTTCTCCCGCAAAGTTAGGTAGATTGTACTATGTTGGCACAAAATATATCTTTTCATTCCAAGCGCGTTTCTCCTGGATCAACAAAAAATTATGCAGAGAATGAAATATTGTTACTTTTTATTGAATATTAAAATGCATATTTCAGAATTTTTAGTTCATAAATGCATATTTTAATAGCGTATTTCAAGATATTTAGGCCCTAGCCTCTCCCTACTCGTCAGTATAGTGGAAGCTTGGACATTAAACACAGAGAGAGGAAAGTGAAAAAAATCTTATTTATTATAATTAATTCAACTGTGATAGAATTGTCGACTTTGAAAATTAGTTAGGGCACGTAGACAATACCTAATATTAAAGAAATCAAGCGATCTAAGATCGAGCTCCGCGGGAGGGCGGAGTGTGTATGTGTGTGTGGGTGGGCGAAGCCAAAGACGGTGAGGGTGGGCAGGGCGCGTGTGGGTGGAACGGGGAGGGATATGAAGGCGGGCAGGAGGGGCCGAGAGGGGAGAAAAAGTGAACACAGAAACAGTGCGAGGACATAAATAAATTTCCTTCTATTTTATTCTACACTGATTATAGTTTCGTTCCTATTTCTGAATAACAAGCGATTGTGATCAATAAATATCCTGGCAAAGCCACAATAATCAAGTTATTTATAAAGAGATTTCATTTCAATTTTGTGCAAAAAGTTCAAATCACCAGTCTTTTGAAGATGTCAATTCGTTTGGAGAAGAAGGTATACGTTTCATTCATAAATATTATTTTTACATTTATAAACATACATTTTTAATAAAGAAGTTCACATTGCGACACAAAGTTTTGTGTCAGGTCCTTTTTAAAACTGGTGTTCCCGAATTTCGTCACAGGTAAATGACTCAGAAAGCGAAGCCGTGCACAAGAAGACTAGGCCAAATAATTTGGCACGGCAACGCGAATATTTCGCAGCGCAGTGTTTAGCAACATAGGCGCTGTATGGAACCAGGGCAACCCACAAAGGAGTGGCCCTTCCTCGACCCGTTTCGTCTCGCCCCGCGGAGCACGAGACGGCCGCGCAGCTTTTCTCCGGCCGCCGGACGGCCTTCCGCGTTTCGGCGTGGGTGCGCCCCTCGCTCCCTCGCCCCCCCCCCCCTCGGCCGCTCACTTGTAGATGCAACAACGCTGGACCAGGGCTCGTCCGGGGAGAGACTCGTTAGCGCCTTTGGTGGAATGGTATTGATTAATTTACCAATTGCAATGTCACTGTGGGCTTTGGATCTCTTTTTTGGTATTTAAGGCCGCATCAACATCTGCGTCATTAACGTCCACTATTGCATTTAATGGTATTGTAACTCTGCAGATAACATGATATGGGGATGATAGGGGGTGAAAGCAGGAACACAAATTCAATTATGTCCGAGGAGGGACTCGATCTCGCGATCCTTCGGTCCGAGATCGCTACGGCTCTACTGCCGTGACGATCTCGGCTTGAATTGAATTGAATTGAATTAATGCCTTATTTTACGTGGCGAGACTCAGGTCATTAGGCCTGCTCTTCCGTCTGACCACGTAAATTTCGCTACGCTCCTTTCACCAACTAGCAGAGAAAGGAGGTATTTCTGGGGCGAGAAACAGGCGATTTGAATTTAGCTCAGAGGCGTCATTTAGGCTTGAGGATCTTTTACATGCAAGTAAATCTACTAACATGGGACAGCCGGCTTTACTTCCCCTCCGAAGGAAGGCGTACGAAGAATTTTTTCGCCCTGAAAAATCCACGGGTTTGGAAAAATCGATCGGGAAAATCGATCGGGTTTGAACCCGCCGACTTGGGTACAACAGTCCGAAACGCTAACCGTTACACCATCGCCGCCAGCGAACCAGCGGCTTGGATTTTCGAATAAGCTGCTATGGACGTCTGTTGTCACATGTTCTCTCTTCATACTCTACCTACCTACCTTAGCCTACAGCCTTGCATTCTTTGTATTGATTTTTGTCAATTGTTGTTATTTTCTCATTTCTTCATTTCTTATTTGGTACTTAATTAGCTATTCAAATAAATGTTAGTACTCATCAGAATATTCCTTGTTATTTCACAATGTTAGGAGAATTGTTTTATATCCTTTTATTAATATCATCATTTGAATTTTTCACTGACGCATTTTCCATGACCCGTTATCAGTGCCACCCACGATACGCTATTACCACCCCCACAGTCTAAATTATTTGTTTCCACTTATTTGGTCCTGCCCTTTTTACTGCATTTGCCTGACTCAATAATTTCTCTTTTCCACCCTCTTACCAGTCAAAGCAAGCCTTCATGTTCTCTCGCCTGCTTCACAATTATTTCCTCTCTCTCTCCCTCCCCTATCTTTTTATTCTGCCATTCTTATCCTTCACCTCCCCAGGATATCTTTATTCTGTGATTCCTTTCTTGATCCCATCATCTCCCATCCTTCTCTTAGTACATCTCAGCAATTCACGTCACACTTTACTCTCCTATTCTACCCTGCTGCTTTTGTTCGCTAACAAACCAACAGCCCAGCGGCAGTCAGCTGCCATCAGACCCACACCCCGTAGGCGGCAGCCTCCATCTTGCTCGCTTGACGGATTAACGTCAACTGCAGGGAGGGGGCGGTGATATACCCTCCCGCTGGATGGCGAAATCCGGCGCCGACCTACATGTTGACTCACGGGTCTTTCCCCGATTAGGTATTTCCCACCAGCGGGGCACAGCCCCAGCCTGAACACACTCGAAACACCTGGCTGGTCTCCCTGTATTTGTGGTAGTGTACTGCATGAAAGTATGTGTAAGTAAGGGGTGGGGGTATGTCAAGGAAAAAATGGGAAAGATCGCGCGCGGTCCGCGGAATATTTGGTAGGGTCCTGCTTCGGAATTTGCCTGGTGCTGTTCGGAGAAACCACGAAAAAATACCGATCAGAGCAACCTAGAATTCCCCTTCAGGCGGCCTAATACGACCTAGCTACGTAGCTAGAGTCAAAAATCCTGCCCCTGTGGGAACACGAACCCTGGAACCTTCCAGCCAGAGGCGGTGCAGCGCCATGAGTAAATGCCCTTAGGCACGTAAGTCGTTTTCTACCCTTGCTGCTCGCCCCGACCACGTGACCACGTGCCCTTCCAGGCGACGACGCCACGCGCCTGCACATGGGCAATCGCGACGTGGCGTGGCCGGAGGCGATGTGCTCCAAAACCTACGGACCGCGAATTGGGCGCATTGCTTAATGGGGTGCACGTGAATAGAGAGCTTTCTCTAATCGACGCGATCGCCCGATAGACCGCCGCCACCGCCCCACCGCCCCACCGCTTACTTTAGAAAAGGAATAGAGTGATGGGATAGCGGCACAAGCACCTGATCCTCGCTCTCTGCTATATTGTGTTCTCGAAAGCACCTTCTTTTAAGTGTAAACCTTCTCTTGTTGATTCTACAACGCGATAAAAATATATCTTCTCTTTGTACTTGCACTCCTTTTGCTTAACGAAACTAGCTGTACAGGTGTATTACCTCCAATGCATTAATATGTAGTAATTATAATATAAAATGTGAAAATCGTTCGTTTTGAGGATGTAGAAAAGTTGGAGCACGTTTGTAATCTTCGGCTAAGTAAATTACTTGCATGAAGGAATAGATATATGTCACTAAATTTATTACTTGTTCGCTAATAAAACATTACCATCAGAGTTTCTTACCGAAATATATGAATTTGGCAATTATACGTATTTTTCTATATAATGTGAATATATAGAAATTTCAAACAATACCTATTACAGAATGTGAATCTTAATACTTGATCATTGTGTTTCTGTAAGTACAGTCCACACGTGACCAATCTTATGGAAAGAGCATTCTTTGGCAGAGTGTGACATAACCCATGGCCCACACGGGAGCAATCTTATGGCAGAGTGTGACATAAATTTATTTCATTACCTAAGTCATCAATAAAATTTTCGTTAAAAGATATAAATTTATTTTCGCTGTAATGTGCTGCAAACTAAATTAACTGCTTCTGGCATAATAACTTCACGTTAAATAAATATAACATGCATTGCTTTTTTGTCGCTTTCAATTTCCAGTAATCCGTGCTTTGTCGCTTTGCTTTAAGAAACCTGTCATTGACTATTACGAAATATTTAATTTCTCTGCGAAATCTCTTCCGTCATGTTACTTCAAGCGGCACAACTAAAACAACAGCGTTCACTTTTCTGATTCGCGCACTTTCGCCCCCCACCCCCCCACCCCGTGCTCACTCTGGAAAATTCGTTCATCGTTCCGGTCAATCAACACGTAGTGTTTAGCGTCTGTGTTGCGGGCCGGTGAAACTGCGTGCGCGCGGGCGAGCGGCCCCCGACAGCGATCTCGTTGAGGGCTGCGCGCCGGAGCGTGACTCTTCAGCGGGCGATTACGCCACGGGTCCAGCACGCCCCGCTCGCTTGCTCGCCCCCGCTCGCCCGCTCGCCCGCACGCCCACCCGCTCGCCCGCACAATGGGCACTTCTCTTGCCGCTTCAAGGGCCACCGCTCGCCTTTCCTTCCGTTCGCTTGCGGACCACCCAACGCCCCTCCAAATGCTTCCCTGGATTCCAATGCAAATTCTGGTCCTCCATTCCGCTCGCACACAAGCTCACCTGCCCGACGAGTGTGTGTCTTCCCTAAAATCAGCGAAATTCGCTGCGATACTGCACGAGTTCGGACTTGACTAGTCCAATCTCAGAGTCTTGTGCCTTCGTTCCAGGCTCACAGCAGTCAACGATTAACCCGAATCCAGCGTGACAACCGCATCGATAACCGCGGCCGCCCGCGCTGCCCCTCCGCGGCGCGCACCGCACCATGACGGATGCCGCAACGCGGCGCTTAAGGAGTGACACAACGAGGGACGTATGTTACGCCGCTGAGGAAATCGCCGCGGCCGTCGGCTCCGGCTCCGGCGCGTTCGGGACGGGGTGGCGCTACTCCAAATGCCCGGTCACGCGGAACCCTGGCGGCGTCCGGTGCGACGCTTATGGGAAACAGCTAGCCCTGCCCGACGCCGCGCTCTCAACCACCACTACCCTCGATGCGGCCCTGCTATGCACGTTTTCATTCGCGCATTTCGACACTCAAAAGATGGAGCTTGTGTACCAACATTTTTTCGGTAACAGGGGACCCCAAATTTTCAGATGAAATCTCAGGAGATTTCCGTTGAAATTTCGAAATCAGCATTGCGTAACTATCTCTATACTACCCAATTTATGTTCCGCAAACGTTATTATTCCGGACATACGTACGTATACGAGAAGTCAAACTAACGTGTGAGAATGCTTCCGGGAATGCAGAAAGCCACCAAATTAACTTATTAAATGTTTAAACATCTCTCTGTCTGCCTTTAGTCTACAATGCCTTAGACTGTTAAGTGTACGATGTTTCAATGTCTGTTAATTTCAAGGCACCAACATTAGCGTTGGGCGGTTCGTGTTTGCTCTGCGTTCCGTCGTGAGCGCGCCAACGGCGGCGCGCGGGCAGCTGTCACGGGTCGCCGCGCGCGGCGGAAGTGTGCGCCCAGTCGCTCGCCGCTGCTGGCCAATTATCTGCCCAGCGGAGAGACGCACTCACTCACAGCTTATGGTTTAATGGAGAACTCTACGTTGATTCTGGACTACATAAACGGTTTTTCATTCTCACTAAAAGAAATGTTCGATTGTAAGCAGAAAGTAATAATGTTTATCTTTAGTACTGAAGGTATGCAATACAAAAGTAGTGAAAATGATTTCAATATATTACCATTGAAAATGTTACATAATCTTTCACTAAATTGCATGGGAGAATACTTTATTTAGTAGTCTAAAATAATGTGATTTTTATTTCCAGCATTTCTTTAATATATTTTCTATTTTGTAGACTATAATTTTGAATATTGCCAAGAACAGTTCTCATCTTTAAAATCTTAAAAATAAACAGACAAATCGCCATAAATATGTGATGAGTCATTCTTGCCGCAAATGCCTCTTTCTTGGATAGAATACGACTGTTTACCATTAATAATATATAAAAGTGGATTTTGTGATTTACAATATATTAAATGCAATTGAAATAACAGTTCATTAGATCTTGCGAAATAAGCAAACAGAACTTCTGATATTCATTTTTAAATCATGTTTCCAAGTAATAACTCCTGAAACTTTTTCTACATAAATTTATTCGTTTTTCTGACAATCAATTGTAACATTGCAATATTTCTGCAGTTACAGCGTCCACAATCATTAACGCTTTTATTGTACAAGAAAATAATGCTTCATTCCTCTAAACTATGTTTCATGAAAGTTTGGAGTTTACTACGCGTCAACATATTGCAGAACTGCACTTCATTCGGCAGACTAACGAGCTAACCAACTAGACAAGTACCGGCAGCGTCAATAAATCACACAACCACAACCTAAAGAATTCGTCCAAGGAGATCAAGTTGAGAGAAATTTCGGAAGACATAACTGGTACTGTATAGCTGCAACAATATACTGTTTCCACACAATAAACCCGTTATTTATTGCCAACATTACAGAGAAATAAATACATCCGTCGTGCTTCAACGAGCTCTTGTGCCGGCGAAATAAAACACGCCGATTCTGCTGCGACGCGTAGCAACAAACTAGTCGTTTCTCCATGCTCTGCGCACCCTGTCCTGCCTCATTGTTGGCCAGCGCCTGGTCAGCGCCTGGCTTTTGGTTGCCCACAGTGGAAGCACGCCCATTTGATTTAATGGTTCAATATTTCTGTCACGTTCTAGGGCCGTGTCCACGCCGACGCGCGTGACACAGCCTCCGCGATCGGACGCCGAGTGGGAAGCTCGCGACGTTGCGCACGGCCCCCGCTCTCAGTGCCTTCACGACGTCCTGGTTTACGTGTTCCAAGTCATGCACAACACAGTTTAACAGTTTCTCTCTTGTACGATTTTTTCTTGGTATGTAATGGGGTCATAAAGAATATCAACAGGCCGTTTAAGTGAGCTGGAATTCTATAAATTACGGCGTTCTGCTAATGGGGATAAGACAAATAGTAATATGCTGATGAGAGGATGTGTTAACCACAAATCGATAAAGTCAACTCTTATGGAAAATATGCCCGGAATATGTAATCAAATATTCTTTTTATTATTAAAATATTCGTTTCATGAACTATTGGTAATTATAACCATTATAAATAAAATCATCATTGTATATTAATGAGTTGGGATTTAAGATCACAAATAAAATTCTCGTTTTAATAATATCGCATTTAACGGAACTTATCATGAAGCGGAACAGAACTGTTTTCTGTTTCACAATTTCTACGCAAACTAGTCATGTTCAGTATTAATAGTTATTTTTATTCATAATTGATTCGTGTGCTAAACAATGAAATTGAAATGCATGGAACAGTGACGAGACAAACCACACAAGCTACATGAAGTCTCCCGGTAATTGTATACGTCAAAATCTCGACTCTGGTCGATGTGTGACTTGTTTTTATACTGCTCCAAGCGCTTTATTATATGAACAAGACACAAATTGTAATAAGATAAAAAATAAATGTAGACCAACGTCGAACTTCTGACATATGAATACCAAATGACTTTCTCTGATTGGGTTACTGCCCCAAGCCCTTCAATATTCTGCGCTTTGAAATTTGTTGCCACACAATAAAGAGAAAAAAATAATATTGATGGAATGTTGAAACATACTTATAATGACCTTTTGTACAGTAAGAAAAATAATTCTAACATTTAGAGATTGTCGCTTTTTAAATACTATGTGCTTAATATATTTATTGTATTAACTCTCGTCTGTCTAGCGTTCCCGTATGAACACACGCTATGAATCTGTAGCTAGTTCAAACTTTCACCTTAAAATGTTGTAGTAACACAATTATAACTTAATGTTGTTTTCCATAACATTCTAAAAGGCGTCAACATGTGCATTTCAAAATTGTGAGGAAGAAAATTAATTTTTTTTTAAATTATAAAATGAAGTAATGAATTTTTTTACAGAATAATTGAGGCAGATAAGGGATAAGATACAAAAAACATTAGTCAGTTGTTGGTAGGGATATATCTTTCGTATAATAAATAAAGAGGCTCGTGTTGCTAGCCATCTGACTTTAAATGAGAGACTTGAACAATACTTGTCTTATATGACAAATGTAGCGTTACTTTTAGTAATACACGTTTTTTAAACATGCGTATTTGTGAATAATTTTAAAAACTCTTATTTCTTATAAAATAACACACAAAGAATATGGTCTGAAGTACACATAAAAAGCTAGAAAGAATTGATTGATTGATTTATGACTATGCCGAACCAAAGAAACCGACAATTTTTTATAGTCATCATATTCATACCGTTCATGTAAACTCCGATAATCGAATGTGCCGAAAGAACGGAAGAAAAATTGCTCCAGACAACAGTGCGCGGCAGGAAAGGGCATGAGAGCGAAATGCAATCGGAGTCATAAGTCACGTGCCTGAGCTCCCACGAGCGCCTTCCACGGGAGTCGTGCGGGCGCGGGCCGCTCCTGCCCCACGCGCTGATCGGGAGCGACGTCTCGCTCCACAGCGCTTGCACCGAGCACCGCTTGGCCCTGGAGCACGAAGCGCCGCCGCTCAGCACGGCCTCTCTCCAGACGACATATTGACGACTCCTATGTATCATCCAAATGTTGCACCCGAACTGGTCAGGATATTCTAATGGTCAAGAGTAGGTTGTGGACCTTTCGTGCTGTGAATATTTGACTCGTACAACGCAGACGCAGATCCACGGCATCGTTTAGACGGCGTATGTAGACACAAGGGCTTTGTTGAAAAAAGCTTAATTTGAGATGATTGCAATACCTGATGCAGTAATATTTCAAATATTTAAATATTTTATTATAAATAATTTTATTATTAAACATTTTTAATAAACCGTCTATTATGACATGCGAAGGAAATTCGATAAAGGAATTAAATTAAAAAAGAATTAATTTATGTAAATTTGTGGAGTTGGAAATGAAATATAACTGATAATCAGGAATGCTTAAGGAACGCTAGTTCAGCTAATGCGAAGGGAACTTGTCTCATGAAAGTGAGTGCACATAGGAAATTGTGAACGGAACGGTAGAAAATGTTTGGCAGGTTGTTGTTTTGAACTTTACAATGCTTAACTTAATGTAATATGACTTTTGAAAATACATAGTGAATATCGATCATCATCATCAACATCATCATCATCATCAGCAACAAGGTTTGGGCCTAGTGGCCCGTTCCGCTCTCAAGAGTCTCTTTCCATCTTGTGTGGGGTCTGCCTCTGGGTCGTTTCCCCTTTGGTTTGTATTTGAGGATAGTCTTGGGTAGCCGTTCTTGTGGCATTCTGGTTAGGTGTTCGAGCCAATTCTTCCTCGTTGAGTCGATCTTCTCCAGTATGCTGGAGATCTGTAGTACACCTCTGATGTATTCATTTCTCTTATGATCTAGTAGTGTATATCCTGCTAATGGTCTCAGGAATCTCATTTCTGCCGCTTCGATCTTTCTTCTGTCTGACCTATTGACTGTCCAGTTTTCGCAACCATAAGTTAGCATTGGGACTGCCATAGTTTTGTAAAATTTTAGTTGGGGGTCTTGTCTGGTCTTTTGTCTTAGTGCTCTGCGTATAGTACCGCACAATTTCTCGAATTTTTGGATCTTTAGTGAATATCGAGTTTTACGTAAAATTTATTTTGAATGTCGATTAACTTTTTGGAGAATATAGGGCTACATCACTCGATGCTGGATAGGCATAAATGTTTGACCTATGACTGACTGACTTATAAATTGAGAGGTGAGAGTCATATTTCAAAGGATCTAATATTTATTAAAGGAGAAGCTTTTTAAAAAAAAATGTGTTTTCTTGTCTGTTGTACTAATATGTTACAGGATAACATTTTGCTAATAAGAAATGCTGTCATGATTACAACCTCTCGGAGCATAAAGTTCTGATAAACTGTGATCCGTCCCACTGAGAGGAAAATGTATTGTAATACATTGTAAACCTATTGAATAAATAAATGTTTAAAATACGCGAGGAGGAATGTAAATATGTGGAACCAACGAAAAATAGTAATAATGATTATTATTAAATGATCAAATACAAATTATTGTATATGATATTTATGTTTCACAGTAAACGCTTATATTTTTTTAAATATAAAATATATATAAATATTTATTAAGCAATATACGTGTTCCGATTCGATGGTAGAGATCGCTAAATCAGTATAGCAGTGGCGGTCTCGGGCTAAAGGGTTTGCGGGTTCGAGTCACGCCTCAGATATGGTTGACCCTGTATGCTTGAGATAGTTCATCCTTCATCATCACCATCATAATTTCATCCCATCCCCAAGACTAACAGCCCTAGTGTATAAAAACGTACTCAGCATTACAATGCTGATTCTCCCCCTACAGAAAAAGTAACATGCACCTACCCCTATAATCAAGTCTGACCCCCGGTGGGATGCACCTATCAGGTAGCCCCATGATGGCCGTTTCGTTAAACAAAAAACAAAAACGTACATACACACTGTATAAAACCTAAATTTATGGCATAACATCTAACATTGTTTCACCAATGTTATCCAGTTCATACATCTGTTCGCTGTTGAATCTTTTTAGCACCAAAGTAGTTGGGTTGAAATCCTCGACAAGATATCAGAAGGTAAGTGTAAAAATCAGATTAAATAAATTCTTTACCTAATCGGTTTCGGCACGAATGAAACCAATTTATTAAGTTTTCTAAAATTTAATTTAAAAAATATTTTCATTTAATTTCTTCAATGTTTTGAATTTTTGTTTCATTTTATTTTGTTTTGGTTTGTATTTATAATAAATTAAAAATTCCTCACAAAAATTCCTCAAACTTTCCTGCCAAAATTGCTAATAAAGGTAAAAAACGTAAATTCCCAACATGGCAACACTGCACGGCAGAGCTCCGGAGGCCTCGACCACCGCACCCAAGCACCCCTGCGCGCCCAAGCGGTGTCGGCCAATAAACGTCGCGTTCGATGGCGTCGACACCGGCGGCTGCTGGGAGAGAAATGATGCAGAGGCGCGCGGGAGCAGTAAAGTGGGTGGCGACGACGTTCCAGGTAGATCAGCCAGAAGGAATAGCGATTGCTCTTTGGAGTTGGCGGATGTTGATGGATGTTGGCGGAGGTGATATTGACCAAAAGAGAGTGAAAATGCGTCTGTGGAGCTAATGGACTTGGACCCACTTCACGCACTAAAAAAGTTAAAAATATGCATGCAACCATGCACTTTAAGTTGCCAATACATGCATATATGCACTGGAACCAAAATTTAGTTAACTAAGTGTTCATTTAATTATTGAAACTTCATTTTACACGAGTACAAACTGCGTGTAATATATTTTCAAACGCTATAATAAACAAAAAATTAAGCGAAAGCATTGTTCCAAGAAGTTGTAACATTCGGTGCACTGCTGTAGATACTATGACAATAAATATCTATCAGCTTCTCAAAATTTCCTACTGAACGTCTGTCATTTTGTCATTTTGAACCAATTTGAACCCAGAGAACCTTCTCTCCTCATCACATAAAGTGAGTGGTGCGTATTGAAGCGTAGATGTATTTTTAACATTTGTTACTACTTCAGATTTTTCAACATGAATATCACGTTTTATCCACCACAAATCCACCTTTTATTATTTCATATCCAGGATTATTGTTTAGAATGCGATCCATTTTCGAGGGCATTCTCTTACCTCTTAGTTCTGGTACTGGAGTTAACGTGTCTTTCACATTCAGCGGAATTTCTTGTGACGAAATTAAGCAGACTAACAATTAAAGAGAACACAAAATATATCAGACTTCTACACACTTCTACACAAAAACGTGAAATATATACACTTAAATGTGCCATATATATATATATATATATATATATATATATATATATATATGGAGAGAGAGAGAGAGAGAGAGAGAGAGAGAGAGAGAGAGAGAGAGAGAGAGAGAGAGAGAGAGAGAGAGATGTTACCTTTCAATATACTCAATATGTTAAAACATGCAATTGCATAAAATTACGCGGTCTAGTGATAGTAAAGGAAATAACGGGGGTGTAGAAAATGAAAATCATTATGAATTCACGGAAATTTTATTACGAAGTTACCGGTATTGACTAGTCATGAATGTTTTCTTTCATTTTAATTATTATTCAACTGTCAATCATCAAATGCAATATTAACTATTACTCACAATAATTTGAAGAGAAGGTGCTTAAAAACTTAAGTTATAAGTTTGTAAGAAATGTTTCATGTTTCGAAAAAATGCCATCCGTATTGATCTTAACTTCGTATACTCAAATTTTCTGAGAATTCAATGCCAATTTAAATTCCTGAAATCAAAAAAAATTGTAATTAATCGCTTTTTGTTTTATTATTATAAATTACAAGAGCATTTTGAAAAATATGGCTTCCTTCTGAGGTTTCAAATAAAATTAATTCTTTCATGTTGTTTTGTAGTAAGGTACGATATTTTTCAGTACAGGAATATTTTTTTATGCCAAAATATCCGTTAATAGTGCAGGTAAATATCAAAACCAAACTAACGGACTGGTAGAGCGTTGATGGAGCACTGATTCTGAAGATGCTTGGGTTAGAGATTCGGTAACATACGAGAAAACAATAATATCGAATTCCAATTTGTCTTGAGATGTACTACTCTATGCAACATGTAAGACATCATTTCAATCTAGCCTTCAATTAATGTATATTTTCAATCAATTTTCATTCACTTTTAATACTTTACTTCGGGAAGGACACAGCCTTCTCGAACAACATGTAATAACAGTATAATAATAATAATAATAATAATAATAATAATAATAATAATAATAATAATAATAATAATAATAATAATAATAATAATAATAATAATTGTTTCAGTAATAATAGAAAATGGAGACGATATCAGAGACTACCCGAGGGCGCGGTCAAGAAGCCATCCGAATCCGCATCCGCGTGACCCGGGCATCGAGAAAGCGTGCGCACGGGAAGCCACGGGCCGCAGGATCAGAGGTGACGCAGCGCCACACGTGGCGAGGATTGCGCGCCTGCGAGGGAGCTGTGAAGGCGGCGCGGCGGCGCGACGCGTCTGTTGGAGCCCCAACTGGGACGAGGCAGGCGCGGCGGGGCCTGCGAGGCGTCAAGACCTCGGGGAACGCCTCCTACGACTCGCGATTGCAAAGCGCCGCGATGCAACACACGCTACTCTGTGTAGGCTTACACACGGACAGCTGTTAAGTATGGGAAGCCTAGACGCGTCTTAGGAGGAACGTGTTACACGCAAAGGAAGGAGCGACGTGGAAATCTTTGTTATTGATACCATCGGCAAAAGTGTGACGGGGGAACTGTCGTGAAGAAAGTCGCGGGATCTGGAATCCACAAGGACGAAGTGATAACATTTCCTTACTTGATCTCCCTGATTTGGATTAACAATGCGAGTCGTGAGAGCGATATTTGTCGGCGTCGACGGAATATAAAGAGTTCTTTCATGTGAAAATGTGAATGGGAATGCTGGGATACTGAAGTTTTTACTATAGTGCTACGTGAGAATGACCTTCAGGAAGAAACGCAAGCTTGGGAGAGTAAAAGTTGTGCTTGTAGGTCATCGATAATCCGTTTTTTCAATGCGTTGCATTTTCTGCACTGCCTTTAGATGAAAGAGAAGATGATAGAGTGAAATTTGATATAATGGGGAAATTTGAGCTTAGTGTTAAAAATAATTTCGTTAAATTTCTCAATTTATTTTTCATTTATTTTCTTCTTGTTCGGCCATGCGTCTTTCAAGGGCTTGAATACAATAGATTATTCATTGTTAGGAATGGGCATCCTGGGCATTTTGAGCTTTGAATCGCTTTGAGATTTTCTACACTTAGAGTAATGATGATTTCCACTGCATTTTACAATCTGAGAGTTAGTCCACAATTCGCCTGTGAATGCCCAAACCTCTGGCATCGTTTGCATTGTATTACATTTGAAGCAATACGTTTTTGAACTAATATTACACTATAAAATAATCTAACTAGGTTGAATATTCTACTGCCTTGATAATTATCCTCCACATCTATTACACAAACCGGGATTGGGTTCTTATCTTTGTTATAGAGTCTAACAAGCTTCAAAACTGGTAATTTAATTCCTTCAGTACTTTAAGAATTTAATTTTCAGAAATCGGCAATTCTTTTATCACTACACGTAAATTGTTCTTTGGCGAGTTTTTAAAGGAATGAAATTGACTATTTTTGTTTTCACAAAGTCTTTCCCTTAACTCTTCTATTGTTGTAAACATCACCTTAACGGAGTCTTTTCCTGGTTTGATTGTGAAGTCTGCTGAAGTGTTCTTTTTGATGCTTTCAATCATTTGCGAATGATTTGTTTCATGAATAAAAGTTGGAGGGATTCTTATGTGCGCCCCAGTTTCGCTTCCTTCCCCGGTGCTTTGGAGGTCGACTAACGAGTCGACGCGTGACGACACTTCGACACAATAGTCAGTAACATCTGATTCACTTGAATATTTCTTGCGTTTAAGATTTTTCTCGCTAGTGTTTATGCTTGTTGGTTTTTCAACAATTTCGTTTCTTTCATTACGTTGAGAATATTGCAGTTGTAATTCCATACGTTGACTTGATTGTTGTTGATCTGGGGAAATTGACACGTTCGGCTTTTGATTTTGATCATGTAGTTGATGGGCAGAAGCAGGTAGATGTTTGGGAGATCGGGAGGAGGCAGGGGGTTGGGAGTATGGATTTTTATGAACTAATTGTTAGTAATTGAATACTTGTTGAAGAAAGTAAATATACTGTTGCGATTCATATGTTAATTGTTTTATTTTCTCCAGTGGTAGTAAAGAAATTTCTTGGTGTTCGATACTGCAGTTTGTGGCATCTTGAAGGTTGAATGGCAGCATACCTGGTTGACTGTAGCCTTTATTAGGGCCGATATTGGCGACCTGTAGATTATTCAGTGCAGTTCGCTCCTAAGTGAGCTCGTTTCACGATCCATTGCTGAGCTAATTTTGTCCGGGAACACTGTCCAGCACTTGACAAGTTGATTTGCGCTTTTTCGCCGCTAAACAAAGAGAAATAAACGTCCGCCGCGTGGGGCGGATGCCCGCGGACCACACCCGTGCTCCGGCTGCAACGAAGTGGCCGCTTTGGATGAATGACAAGTACTGGAGTTTAGGCACTGAACTATACTTGGGCCACGCAGGCCGAGAGCGCACCGCTTGCTGATACGCCTTGAGCTCTCTGGGCAGCGAGCGGTTGGCACAACCGTTCACGTCGGAGACTCAGCGCGAACTGCTGAACTTCTCCAGAGTGTTATTATATCGCAGATTTTTCCACATTCTAGAGTAACCCCTTATCAGATCTCTACAAGATTAACAAGAATGCTAACAACAACGGAATTGTATTTGTCCATCATATTTCATAATTAAATGAAATTTGAATGATATGACAAATTTTAGCTATGAGCTATACAACTATAAAATCATGTTACATCTGTCAATTTATGACATCATTTTTCATCCTTGACCATCACCGTCAAGGCAAAATACTCAGTTTTCAAAGTTATAAAATTTGTTGAAGAATAATGAGACTAGATGTTTTCACCAAAAAATCGAGACCAATATTAAAAATAAATTTTAATGAAGATAGGAGATTGCGTCATTATTTCTGATCTTATCGAAACGTGGCGAGGGCTGCCGCTACATAAACGTTTTAGATATCATAAAATTGTATCCTTGTTACGAGATATTAAACGTTTTAATTTGATTCCCGCATTCGAATACATTGGGTCACTGTGAAGATCGTATTCTCACATACACTTTGTGGATTCCCTTGACGTTGCACTAAGCTTTCGCAAACACAGTAATCCTCGGATGTTCGCCAAGAAAGGTGTCGACGTCATTTGGACACACGCCCATAATCTTCGAATTCGTCTCTTGAAATTTCAAGATGTTTGTCTTCATAAAGATGCAATACCAGGCAAACGCAAATATCACATCCATTCACAACAAAAATCTATAATCGTGATATTGGTGTTAGTGTCTGCCTTGCCGAATGCTGCCAAGAAAAGTTTGTTTCTCAAGCTTGTACTCGAATTATTATACATTTCATTCTGAAAAAAATAGCTTCATAATTGGCTGGCCTGGAACTAAAGTGATCTATTATCCTGCGAAGGCAGTATAGAGGAAGAAAAAGTTCAATGGCAAAGGGGGCAGAAATGTAGCTGCTCCCTCCACTCACTAGACTGCGCAAGCCTATGAAATTATTATTGCGTAATAGCACTTACTCTTAGAACTGAAGATAGACGTCGACCATTCACGGGTTTCATTTACTTTTCAACAAAACCTTTTGGTGAATTTGTTCAATAATCTTCGCACGACAGGATTTGTTTTTAATTATCATAGAAAAGGTTTTAATGAACCTCATTTGTCTCAGAATGTCTGGAACAAATAGTTGCAGTTCATAAACTAAGTTAACTAATTAGCATGTAAATGCATATGAATTCTCTCCCCCTCATAATAATAAAAGTGGAGAAGGCAGGGCAAATTTCACCTAATACAAAAAGGTCTTCAACCAGAGAATTTTAATAACGGAACAACTTCTTCCGTCAAAATTTGATTGTCAATCAGATTGAGTAAAAATAGTGCTTGATGTTAGTAGTTCTCGAGCAGATTTTGTCACTGTCCGTTTCCGAAAAAATTCTTTCCACTTTAGGCAAATGAAATCAGTACCTAATTCACATTTACTACGCAGTAATGCTGATAAATAGGAAATTAAAAACCTTTAACCACTTCATATCATGAAAGAAATTCGGTACGTCATACTTAGCACGTGCTACGCAAAGACCATCTTCAATTTACATGCAAAGGACGTCACATGAGATGCGGCGAATCACAGAGCGTTTTCGATCACGTGACCGAAACCTCAAAATTATTTCATTTAAGTGAATAATTGAGTGTAAATAATGCACAAATTTGAACAAATATTAAAGAAAGTTGGAATGTGAAGCAGTCTTTTTGGAAGGCAAGAAGCCGACGTATATTTATAATGCAGTCAAATAGCCTATTGCTATGAACTCTCTCATAAATGTGTCTTTCTCTCTCGACTTTCAATTTTATTTCTATTCTGAATTCTACAAAATAAAAGGTGAGTGAATGAAACAATAATTTGAAAAAATATGAATTTAATATTGCACTCCAGTACAAGAAGAACGAATTTTGAAAAATGTATCTTTCACAAAATATTTTGCCCGAATGTTATTAACCAATTCAGCCATTAATTTAATTTGTGAAATAGTTTGTAATGCATTTACATTAGTAAATAGTTAGTTAGTACTCGGGTAAAATATTTTTGAAGCGTTATAGATTGGCAATCAATGTAAAAGTAGTTGATTTACTTGAATCAATTAATATTCTTTGCATTGATTGTAGTGCTTCAAATTGTAATATAATGAGCTTTACACATTTTTTCATTTCTCTTTCAATTCAATTCTCTTGATCACTAGAATGGAATACTAAGAAAATGGCATTTCAACTTCAATTTAAAAAAATATATCCAATCAGAAGGCAATGAATTTGAAAACCTTAAACAACTTTGACAGAACACGTTGATTGTGAGTATCCACTACCCAGCTTTACCCTCGCTTATCTCTTGCATCGCCGTCAACACCTCCAAGTGAGAAGCCAACACAAAAAGCGGCGAATTCCTCCTCCTCCTCCCCCCCTCGTTCACACGGCTTGCAACTTCTCCCGGGTTCTCTTTATGACGCGCACGTCGCTTCTCGACTGGCCGCCACCACCACTGCTGCCCCCGCCGCCATCCGCACAATGGTTGGCGCCGGGCGCCGCCTCCGCCACCGACGGCGCAGGCACATTAGCATATCCCAGAAGCGCCAGCGACCATCCGTCATACGACTGCGCATGCGCCGTGCGCGCGAGCGCGAGCGGGCGAGCGGGCGCGCATGCGCACATGCAGGAACTAAAACCCGTCGTTCGGGTCGGGCGTGAACCCATGACCCCGCGCGCGCGCATCGAAGAGACTCCCTCCCCCCCGCCGCGTGGGGGCATTGTGGCGCGTTGTATAACGCGCGTGTGACAGCGGGAAAGGTCGGCCTCGGGCAGTGCCGCCGCTGTCACCGCAGGCGGCGGCCGCCTGCATCGGGGCCGGGTCACGGCTGTGCGCCCGCGCGGGGCTTTAGTCGAGGAAGTTGTGGTGATTCTGACACAACGATGAATGCCGAGTATTAGGATCTTTCCTAGAATTGGCGATAAAACTTGTCTAGATTTACTTGCATCAGTGCTAATTAAATTCCCTTGGGACTACGCTACGTTCCGCGCGTCCCATGTTCTACGTTCTGCCCGCTACGTTCTGAGTTACAGGCGGGGGATATTGTAGACCACAGTGAATGCAGAGAATTGGAATATACCCGATGATAAAAATTGTATGCAGAATTACATATGGATTTATTTATAATTAAATTTTCTTGAATTCTGTTAATAAAGTATGTTATGACCCTTAGGGAAATTAACACTAAAACGCCCTGGAAAAATAATGGTTTAAGGTAAATGCTTGCAGATGGGACTGCAGTGGGTTTCCTGATGGGTGCTAGTAATTTTTTTAGAGTGATGTAAATAAATTAGAAAACTTAAGAAAGCAAGTACCGTTCACTCCTCTTGTAGAATCTGTCGGCTGTCTTTCTCTTTTCCATCTCAACGGACATGAATCATAATTTTTTCGCGAGTTGCTCTGTACAATCAATGACAACCTCCTGACTCTCACACATGATCCCTACTATCGTACTTACACACACAGTTCGTCGTATTCTTTAAGTTCTGATTATGAGTAGCAAGTTTCAGTGTCCTGTTTGAAACGCAACCACCAGAGACACGTGCGAGCGCCAGGCCGGGCGCCCGCCCTCGCGTTGCGCCGCCCTTCACTGCGCTTGATTTTTATTGCTCCTCAATTCTTCCATTGTCATCTTCGACGCAGAAGAACCTTATAACACTTTCTCCCCTTCAGTACAATCTCAGTTATCCTCAGAAGTTGTTCTTTTAGTGCAAGCAGCCTATCCGAAGGTAGAGTTTTGTTCCTTCGGGCGAACAAGAGCTCTTATCTGAAGATATTTGAAAAATTAATTCACAGCAGATTATCTACTTACCTAACAAAAATTAGCGCTATCCCTGACTTTCAGTTCGGATTCAGATCTCAACATAGCACCACCCACCAATTGCTCCGTTTAACTGAATATATTGCAAATTCATTTCACAGCAAAAAATACACAATTGCAGTGTTCCTAGACATTGAGAAAGCCTTTGATAAACTCTGGCATGAAGGTCTTTTATACAAACTGCGCCAACTAGGAACTCCCAAATATCTACTCCATCTAATCAGAAGTTTTCTAAAAGATAGATATTTTTCCGTCCGTATTAACTCAAGTCTCTCAAACAAATATGAAATTAATGCAGGAGTCCCTCAAGGTTCTTGCCTCTCTCCACTTCTCTTTACTGTTTACATGTCGGATTTACCACAGTCAGACTATACAGAAATTGCCCTTTACGCAGATGACACAGCACTTTTTACCTCTCATTCAGACATTAGCTGCGCCTTCGACAATATACAGATTGACCTAAATAACTACATTAAATGGGCTTCAAACTGGAAAATAAAGATTAACGCATCTAAAACTCAAGCAAAAATTTTCACACTCCGCAAACTTCCTCAACCACCCCTCCTCCGCCTCCAAAACACAAATATAGAATGGATGAGTGGAAATACACCAGCAAAATACTTAGGAGTACTACTTGACACCAAACTAAACTGGAAACAACATATCAAATCTATAGCAGATAAAACTTATGCAAAAATATCCAAACTATACCCAATAATAAATAGAAATTCCGGACTTAGCACTGACTGCGGCTTAACCATCTATAAAACAATAATAAGACCAACGCTCACATATGCCTGCCCGATCTGGAATAACGCCGCAAAAACAAACCTAAACAAAATAGAAATAATACAAAATAAATTTCTCAGAAAGATCATTAAAGCTCCTTGGTTCATAAGCAACATACAAATCCAAAATGAACTAAATATATCATCCATTAACGAATATATAAATCTTATGACTCATAAATTCTTCTCATCCATTCCCCAATCGCGCAGTACAACAATATTCAAGCTAGGTAAAACGTATGGTTCATTAAAACGAATAAGATCACGATTCCCTAAAGACTCCCTTCGTCCACCTTAAATCACCTACCCATCTTCCACTTTCCAAAATTCCATCCACTGACACCCTCTCCTCTAAATAAACCCATATAACTCCAAAAACTGTTATCCACAGTTTCTTCTCAAAGAACAACGTTTTATCAGACCCCTGAGAGAGGAGGTAACGCATGCGGATGTCCATCCCTAAAAGTTAATGTGTATAATATTGTACAATGAACACCCCTGAAAGGCAGAAATGCCGAGCAGGTAGAAATAAATTAAAAAAATAAAAAAAAATTAAAAAAAGCTCTTATCTGTAAATGCCTGGCAAGGGGCGCCAGGCGCACCGAGCGTGGTCAGACTTTTCGATGCGCGGCGATACCGTCTGCCTTGTCGTGCCCCGCCCCGCCCCTCCCGCCGGCCTCTCCTCATGACCCCCTCCTCGCTACCTGCGCGCTCAGCGTCGCGACGCCCATCCCTTCTCGCCTGATCATTTGTTCCGCTGGCCGTCGATGCGCGTCGACTCGCCGTGCAGTGGTCTCAACGAGTGGATTTAAAATACGACTTGCATCAGTCAATTTATTACAATGTATGTTCGAGGCAACAAATTCTCATTATGCTATCATATTTATTGCAATAGATTACATGTTTGTTAATTACGTACTAACATTAATGTCATAAGTGTATTTCAATATATTTTTTTAATATTTTTATTGAGCAGTTTTTTAAAAAAATGTTGATGATCTAAAGTTTTATGTGACATACCCACAAAGTTTAATGAAATTTATTCAACTGATCATTGTATTCACAGTTTCATAAGGTAGTTCATATGGTTTGTACTTTTCTCCTCATGCTTTAAATGAACTCGTATTAGCTGTAATTAATTTTAAATGTACTCAAAGTGTGACTTGTTACTGAAAGACTAACACGTGAGACGAGCAATTTGAATGAAGAGTTCTCATACCAATTTTTTATCAATATTCATCATCGTGAATGGTGTGAGAACCCTTTCCTATTTTGCGTGCTTTAGTGCTTGAAGAGACAAGCCCGTAATTATCAGTGTAAGTGAACAGCAGTGAGGATTTTATTTATGCTTGCATGCTATCTAGTGCAAACTGGATTAACATCAAGTCTAACATCTAATAATAAACCTATTTTGTCGTAACATAGCATTTGCTGACGGCTCCCACCACCTTTGTAATCGCACAATTCATTTTTTCCACAGCTCTTCGAAGGCGCTGCCTCAGAATAAAAGCAGAAGAAGTAAAAAGCGGAATGGCCGCAAAAGGAGCCCTGAGGTAAATGTATGGCTAAGGTAGTGAAAACAATTTTTTTCAATAAATTTTGATATTTTTGAATGACTTCATTTGCATTTTAAATTCTAAACGATCACACCTGACATTGTATATTAACATACTTAAATTTGAGTACATTTGTAGTTGACAATATGTAAATGATTCACAATGTTATTCCATTTCATTCTACGCAAATTCTGTAGTTAAAGAATATGTTATAAAAATATTTAAAATTACTATTTTTGTCAATCTATATATAGTTTTAATACACATTATTATTATTATTATTATTATTATTATAAACGTATGCCAATTACGAAATTATGTAATTACTAATGCTCACTAACGCGATGCTTTTCCAGGACTATTTTTTTGAAACTAGTGCTTAATAGAATTTTGAGGTTACATTGCATTCAAGAATAGATGACAGAAATGAAGCCGAGGTAAAAAAATCAAGCAATCTTATCTTCTCACCCTTTACAAACAGTTTAACGACAGGTTTCAGTGCACAATAAATTATAAATGAAATAGTTAATGACTATTTAGGAGACATGTTAAGGGAAAACGATGCCAATTAATTATATCAATTTTTAAAGTTTATTTTCTTCCCGTTCGACTTTCGTCTTTCGGGGATTTTGACGGGTACAATTTTGCATACAACGACTTTACTTGGCCATCCTCAGGCAAATGCAGGTTTCATAATAATCCTTCACTATTTTTAAATAATGATTTATTTCATTTTTGAATAACTTGACTAAGGGAAGTTTGAATTTATTGTTTAGAAGTGGAGGAAGGGTGTTTGTGGGAAAAGGAGGCAAATAATTTCATAAATTAGCGTGGTTGAAAGAGATCTTTGGGGAATCTGTATCTAATGCGTGATGGATACTGTGCGTTTTGCCGGAGATTGATTATTGATGTGTTGGAACATGCTGGAGGAGAGAGTAATATTTTCGAGTGGTTAGTGAGATGAATTCTGAGAGGAGAGGTACTTGAAGCTTTCGGTGTATTTGTGAATTAGAAATGAACCAGTGAGCTTTCAAGGATTGTCTTCGATTTTTGTTTTGAATTGTCTGTAAAATTGGTAGATTGGTTGGTATTATGTTGCGCGTTAGTCATATTGGACAAGCGTGTGTCGTCTTATCATCATTTTATAGTTGAGTAGCCCAGTTTCTATACTGATGGTGGAATGTTGATAAACGTCTGTGATAAACGGACATAACTTTAGAACTTTAGATGTTTCCACGTAAGCTGTTTGTCCAGTAAGATACTTAGGTATTTGGCTGGTGAAGAATGAGAAATCCAGGGGATTTTTGCTATAGAAGGGAGAAGTCTAATCGGTCTGTATTTGCTAGGAGTTTGGGGTTTTTGTCTGGTTTGCAGAATGGAAGTATAACAGCCCGTTTACATGATAACGGATAGTATACTACTCTTAACGATGCATTAAATTTCGCTCTATTGCTTGTCGAAGAAATTATTTTAATGATTTGTTAGCGACGTTTTGCTATCGAGGTGTTTTTCTGATCTTTGAAAGTTTAATGTTATTTGCCACTTCTGAAGGAGGAATTAATTTTATCTTTGTTGGAATAGTAAAAATAAGTAGTTTCATTTACTTTTCTAATTGTGAATTAGAAAGTGAATTTGAAGTGGGATATTCTAAGGGGGTTTGGGATGAAGACACTTTCTAGACATTCTGCAAGAGCCTTCACTGTTTCATCGCGTGACTATACTATCTTACCATTATTCTTTAATGACGGTAGCTCTGTTCGTACTTTTGTTTTGCTTTTGATTGTTTTCCATAGTGGTATGAAGGGTGATGTTGGGTCATTTGGCTTAGAAACGTATGGCTTAGAAACATATGTAATTTTGAAAATCTGAATTCATTACTTTTTGTTTGACAATTTTTGAGGTGTGATTTAGTTCATTGTGGATTGTCATATGCCGGATTTTTCTTTTCTTTTTAATTAGTTCAAGGAGTTTTTTGGGTAGAATTGTTTTTGATTTTCTGTGTGTCTGATAAAAGGTATTATATATATATATATATATATATATATATATATATATATATATATATATATATATGAAATGACGCATATTTCAATGATTGTTGTATGCAGTAAGTGAATTTGTGTAATTCAATATCTATGTCATCAATAGAGATCATGTTACATGGATACTTTAAACTGATAGTTATTAAGTTACGGAAAAGAATGCCAATTAATTTCGCCATTGATTTGTTTCGATATTTTCTCTCCCAATGATATGAGGATGGAAGAATGGTCAGAATTTAAACCTGGTACTACTTTCTCATAGATCGGTGAAGTTATACCTTTTGTAAGGATTACATTTAGAATGTCTGCTCTCTTGTTTGGATTTGTTGGGTAGTGGGTGGGTTCTATAGGGGCATTAATACTAATGTTTGGCACCCTGATGTGTAGTCACAATGCAACCACAAGATCTGTTTTCGCTATTAAAAACTTCCATCAATATAAATCGGAGATATTGAGGAAAGATGTTGCCGTATTCTATTGGAAAGTTTTTGTTAGGTGGTTTATATGCTGCAACGATATCCAATCTATTGTATCTAATGTTAGTTTCTATTGCTTCTAAATCTACTTAGTGGGGAACAGGAGCTTACTATGCTTAATATATTTTCGAACTATAATTGATGCTCCACCCGAAGCATTTGTTGAGATCCGATGATTACGATAAATTTTGGAATCGGGTATTGAGAAACGTTCGCCTGGTGTGAGGTAAGTTTCTGTTAATCATGCTATTATTATTTTATACTCGTTTAAGAAGTGCCGGAAGGAATTTTCTTGTCTGTTTATTCCAAAGTTAAGCAGACTAAGAACATTTAGTTTATTTGGATCCATTATAGAACATTACCACTCGTAGACATTCATTTATAAGAGAACTTGAACTTGGCACTTATCGCCGTCAAAACGCGCTGCCGAAAGCCCCCTGTACATAAGATCTGCGACGCCCGATGTACACAGCACGCCTTCTCGGACTCGACTGTACGTAAATTATGAGTCATTAATAACAATTATGTAATATGTATATATGTATAAAGTTATGAGTTGTCAACAGAATTGAATTGAAAAATTGTTCCTAGACATTCTCTCCATTATTTCGCAATATTTTTCTTAAATGTGAGTAAAAATCTTCGTTAAAAGTGGTAAAAGTTTCAAAAAACACCTTTAAACTATATTGTTAAATTGAAATGTTGAAAATATGTTGGCAAAAATTAATATGATACGTTTTGATATTAGGAGCAAATTAACACATATCAGGAGAAAACAACATTTTATAATTCTAATTTTTGGACATCCACCCAACAGTGTAGAGTGAGTGTAGAGTGAGGGAAAGGGTGCGAAGGTGCCAGGGGTTGAGCAAGGCCAATCAGATCTCCGATGCTCAGGGCCTCTCCGAGGTCCCTCGCGTCGGCGGTTTCACCGGCGGACCATCTGGGCCACAAACCAATTTTGTGTGAGGGGTTTTACTGCGCTGCTTTCTTTGTTTTACGAGCAGCCATAATTACAAAGCATTGAGATGTCTTGGAAGCTGTCGGCGGAGCCTTCGTGCTGTTTTCTAACGAAAAGGCACGAAATCTACTGTCTCGCTGCTATTGACCCAGGGTTGCTGACGCAACGGGGTCATCAGTAGCAAAAATACTTGCTCGCCGGTTACGGAGAACCGAGTTATAAGGGGCACGAAATGCTGAGATTGCAGTGGGCTCTATTAAAAGCAATGGTAGATACGATTGACAAAGAAGACAGATGAAGTAAACAGTAAAATGCAGTGCCTCTGATCGGAAGGTACTAGGTTCGAGTCTCGACGGTGGCAGGAGTTTCGACCTAGCTGGGTGAAATTCAGTCACTGAAGGAGAATTCTACGGGGCGGCTGCTCTGATGGGCAGTTTACAGTGGTTTCCCTGATCAATGCCAGGCGAATGCCGGAACAGTTCCGTAACGAACAGGCCACGAACAGCGTGCGATCTTTCCTTCCCCTTCCTGACCTATCCTTACTTACACACACTTATATTCACTACAACAAATGACGAATGAACAGTCTGCAGCTTGCAAGAGCATTGCACTGGGGTGGTGCCTGGTGGATGATTCATGGTGGGAAAACCCCCATTAGACAACATGATTTCGGCACCTAATCTCATCATCCAGCAGGAAAGATCGGAACTTTCCGATGAGAAAAACATGCACTACACTTACGGAACCAGTGACCTTAGCAGTTGACGCGCCCGAAATCACTTATCAATCAATCGCCCAAAAACGTTGATTGAGAAGTCGCTCGAAAATGTGGCTGAAAACGTTGACCGACGCAGTTGAGTGACGAGGCGGACCGTCGAAGCGGCCTAAGGGACTTAAGCGCCAGAAGCGCCCGCGGCTAAGCGTGCGCGCTCAGGCGAGTCGTGCGCGCGGGCGCGGGCTCACGCAACCAGAGCGGGGGCGGCGCCGGGGGAGCGGCTGCGGAGGAGGTTTTGCGAGCGCGCTCCCCGCCAACCGCCCGCCTTGCCCGCGACAGCCGCCCTTTGCCACGCGGCGGGGAGATCGCCCATCCCCTCGATTGCTTCCTCCGCTTCGTACGCTCAAAGAGATCCGGACTTGTGCCGTTTATATGACGGATTTCTTAATGAAAAGACAACTACAAAAGAACATACACACGTAGAAAACAAAACTGTGATGGTTTTATGTCAGAGGCTACTAAAGAGTTCTATTTGCAAAAATATCCAAGAACCAATTTATGGTGCGTGTTGATTGAGTCATAAATGAATAATATTGGTAAGGAACCATTATCATCTGGAAAACAATTAATGTAAATTGATTGAATTTGCATTTTAGCTATCTCAGTATTAAGAATTAAATTTATTTACGCAATGGAAATTTACTTTAAAAGCAAACAGATGTCGTAAGAGACGATGCTGGAGAAAAATAGTGTCTCATCAAGACTCAATCTCTCTAAATATTTCTCGTATATATTTTCAAAATGTTTGGGCTGAAAAACCGAGTAAATTTATTTTATTCTTGCATCAATGAATGTTGAAACGGAGAAAATTTGCATATTATGTTCCACTACTACGCTACATTACTTTTTGGCATTCTCTGAAGAAGTGAAATCATGAGAACCTCCAGTGAAAGCTTTAGACTGGAGAGCTCGAACCCTAGACCCTATGATCTCTGATGATGCTGTCGTGCAAAGCGTGTAGCATTAGCAGCCATAGTGCTTCTACATGAAAGTTTCCTTCGTTGCTTTTCTGATGCTGCGAAAGAGGAAGCAAACGAGCTTCAGTCACTCTTCGGCTGCTAAGATGAGCTCTGCAGCAAAAACAGGTGTTCATCAGTACCTTTTACATCGTTTCAATTTGAAATTTCCAACTAATTATCCAAAGTCCTCTTTCTATTAACTAATACTCTCATTTCTCTTGATTGAGGTGTAATACGTAACATTAAAAAGCACGGCATATCATTCATACATTAAAAAAGATGTAATTTTGGATAGGAAAGTGAAGTATACTGCTTGTGGTTGGGATAAATAAACTGACTAAAGAAGCAAATCTTTTTCCAACCTAATTACCATTTGTCAAGGTGGGTGAACTTTGTATTAAAATTTTCGAAACAATGTTCCGATATGTGGAAGAGAAAATTTTATAAAAAAATATTGCATAAAATTGTAAACTTTTCATTTGTCCTGCAATGCAACTCTACCCATCCTTCCACTGTCTTCTTCCATGTGCTATTGCATTGACAGAACTGCCCTGCGCCGGCGTTCTTGCCTGGCAGCTGATTGGCTATCTCGGATCCCGAACCCATCAGCCTCATCCCTTGCCGCCTCGATATTCCAATTTCACTGCCTCCGCTAAATGAGGCAACCTTGTTCCCCGCTCATTAGTCTCAGTGATCCTTGTACCAATACCGCCCCCCCCCCCATCGCCGCCGTTCCCTTCACCTCCACCACACCCGCCTTCTCTGCGCCCCCGTTCACCGCCCACCGGTCCCGCCGCCACCACTCCCAGCGCCCCGCTCCCCACCGCTGGCTTTAACTATACCAACACCTCCGCCAGCCCTTCAGACCTCCATCACCGCTACCGCCCCTTCTATCGCCCCAGCGCTTCCCACCGAACTTGCCGCCGACCCTCCCGCCCTCATCACACTCGCTGCCGCCTCAATTCACCGCCGCCTCCCGGATAAGAACTGATGAGGCGGATGAGGGGCAGGGTCGCCTGCGGCAAGCGCCGGCGCCGGCGCCGCCCCGAGGCCCTGCGAACGGCCAGGTGGCTGGCGTCGGCGGATTGGGGGCGGAATAACAGGGCGCTGCGAAAGCAGGAAGCGGAGCCTCCAAGGACTCGTATTTCTTCCAGTCGCCTTAACGCGCTCACGTTTTTTATTTCGAAAATTATCTCTAATGTTCAAATGAATCGGCACGGCTTTGTTCCTCGGCCACAAACGCGCTGCCTACAAAACAATACTTTATTTCTGACTTGTAATAATAACAGCAACGCCACTTTCAAATTCTCTGAAATAATTACTACTTTCGCGCCGTTGTATTTCACGTTACAGCTGTAGTTCTTCGGAAAATCAATTAATTTAAATTCATCCGTTATTACTGCATCTTTTCTATTAACAATACGTGGAAATATAAAAACCCAGCAATGAATATATAGTGCACACGTTTAATTATATTGCACTCTTTGATATTGTACACCCTGTGTTAAGTAAATATATATTATTGAAATATGTCTTTAATCTTAATCCGAATTTGTTTTCGAGGTTTTCATGTTCATAAATCTCCACCTGCAGAACGTCGTGAAGACAATGAATATGTAGGAACTTTGAACCCACACTGAGAAAGGTCGTGAAGAGTTACGTATGTATGTATCGCCTGCTTTTCTAGAAGGTCCATGCAATCACACATGCACAAAATACATCATTGGAGGGAAATGTTAGCTTTAGTTGAAGCTAAACATCTGAGCTCTCAGAAAGTATAGCCTTTTTTCCAGGTCTAAAGATTGTAGTTGGGTCACTTTCCGACACTATCAAAGATTGATTGATTCATGATTCCGGGCGCGTTAACTGCTAAGATCACTAGTCCCGTGAGTGTAGCGCATTTTTTATCGCGAGAGGTGGTGTTGATCTTCCCCCACTGGCGATGTTCGGGGCCCAACCGACTTCGGCTTGCGGGAACTTACCCAGCCAAGTGTCTCCCACCTCCGTGGTTCCGCCGGACCTGGACCAACCTCCAAACTCCAACACCTGTGGCAGTGTACTACATGTAAGCGTGTGTGTACATAAGGGATGATGATGTGACAAGACAGAGGAAGGAAAGATCACGCGCTTTAGGGTCCCTGCATGTGCTACACCTCACACAATTGCCTTGTTCTTCCACGGGACAAAAATCTCCGGGGTGGGCATCTATGGCTCTTCGCCTTTATCCGCACCTCTTGTCGACGCACAAGTACATCGACGGTTTCGTCTGCGGATCCGACCGAAACGCAGTTTGCTCTCACGGCAACCTCCAAATTTAATGCCTGGGTTCTGGCCGCCCTGCCAGCTAAGAGCTCCTGTTCAGGCTAGTATTGTCCAGGCTAGTACCGGAGTCCAAACAATTCGCTACTCGCATGTGCCGGGATCAAGTCCCTCCACTTTGCACAGACTATCGGACCACTAGCAAGACGAAGCCAAGAGCCCATCAGGGGGGCCCAAGGGGGCCATGCGAAATAAGGTCCGGGAGGCTCGAAGCCCTTTTCCCGTCTCCTCACTGCCTCCACCTTCAGGCTATTGACGTGAGTGCCGCGAAGAACGTAGGCAACCTAATCTGGTCCCTGTCGGACTTCTGTACGTGGAATCCAAAGCATTCCGAGGAACGTCCTTCGTCCTATCCTGCCCGAACATCGACGTCAGAAGCCCAACCATTCGTGGGTTACCGAGCAAAGCCCAGCAACACGGAGATTAACATCACCTACTCACTGCCTCCCCCTGAAGCTATCGACGTGAGTGTCGCCGCGAAACTCAGGGTCCGGGTGGTCGTCTACAACTGACCAGAAATCGCGCCCACCAACCCAGACGCGGTTCCCTTCTGCGAAAAAGATCGCGCAGAATTCGTGGCCGTTTGTTAGGACATTGCTCCGGCATTCGCCTGCTGTTGATCAGAGAAACCACCGATCACAGCAGCCGGTCGCTAAAATTCTCCTTCAGACACTGTCTTAACGTGATCTAGCTCTGTAGCTCTCGTTTAAAATCAGCCACCGTCGGAACTCGAACCCTAGGACCTACCAGGCTGGGCACTGCAGTGACATCAATTGATGCCCTGAGCCACCTCTCTCAGCTATTATCACAGAGATATCGCGTACTCCTGCAACACCAATGCGTAATGAGTGGAGTAATAATCCCGGGCAAATCTCACAGTTGTTGCTCTTTTTTAAATTTTCTATCACGTGTAGATGTTCATGCCACATATTCATTGGAAAACAGCGATCTTGTTTAACCCACTTTACTTGTTCTAGAAGTGTGAAACACCTGTTCTGAGATGCGCGTATATTTAGATTATAACTGGAAATTAAGTAGACTATAAATTATGAAAGAGTTGCAAAAAAGTATGCTTGCAATAATTATGGCAATGATATAATAAGATCTAGGAATAATTTCACCGCAAAAAATATATCCGAGCAGAGGAAGTAAATTGATAGAGATTTCTAGTAAAGATAATGACGTGCATATTGGGAATTCTGCATATTCAAACGCAACAATACGAGTGAATTGTCATTTGCTTTAAATCACTGATAATGAACTTTTAAATTCCAAAATAATATTTTGTGGTTATGTTCGATATATTTGGAACTCAGGATTAAACCTCCCTTGTAATTAAATATCGATAATCAGATAATTTTCATGTATATTCCAGTCACGAATTTTTTAACCCGCATATGGAGAAATGCTATTCACAATCGTTCATCTTCTCAGGACGAACTTGTATATCTGCTTGGCTATTCCACGATGTACACACCAATGTCGTTTCATATAACAGATTTTCCCATTTTTTTTTTGAATTCGCTGTGTACTTAGCAATAAACTATTCGCAGCCGTTTACTCGTTGGTAAAAAGACCTCCCGTAGCCACGAAGAGGCCGGCTGGACGGAGCGCTGTCTAGCGCGTCGCCCGAAATGTCGGCGCGCGGGGGCCGGCGTTCAAGCGCCGGGGAGGCGATGGGAGCGCTAGCGGCGGCAGCGGCGGCGGCAGCGCGGTGAAAGGCCCGCCGCCGCCGGCAACCTTGCCGATCGGCCTGCCGCAGTGGGCCGAAGCGGCATCAGCGCGTACAATGCATTTTTTTAGCGTTTTAGACGGGAGAATTTAATCAGAAAAACTATTTTATGTGTCAATAAAAAATTGTGTTAATATTTTCATTTTCCATTTACTAATATTATGAAAATACTATGATCTGTATCATCACTTTTTTCTTGCCATGCACCTAGATGAGGTAGCTCAGTGCGTCAACTGATTATTGCAGTGCTACTGACCGGGAGGTTCTAGGATTCAAGTGCCGACATTGACATAATTTTCGACATTAGCTACAGAGCTGGGACGAATTCAGTCACCGCCTGGAAAAGAATTCTACACTTTCAAAACATACACCCTATTATTGCAGTTGGTGTGCCCAGAAAAAATAAATATCGATCTTGTCAATCATGAATATAATTTAAGGAATTATAGAAGTCTTATTTTGTTTAATTACTTTAATGAATTAATATACTCGTTTTAATGACAGTGCACTACAAACTACAGTTACTTTCGCTCCTTATTTATCTATTTTTATTAAAATATTAATATGGTTTGTATTCAAGACGTTTTGAGTTTTTTGAAGCTTCTACTTTCCTAGAGGAAGGCAGCATCATGGACGAGAGCCACAGCGGTGTTTAAACCATGCCATCCGGTGTACGGGACACGTCTCAAAAGTAGGCAATGTTTATTTGGAAAACGGTTCGATCGAATAACTGGGATAGATCGCTCACGGCATCAACTGATGTCACCGCAATACCTCTGACCGGAAGGTATTAGGTTCGAGTCTCGACGATGGCAGGGTTTTATACTCTAGCTAGATAGTTAGGTCGGGATCAGTCGCTGTTTGGGGGGAGAATTCTAGTGGCAGGCTTCTCTGATCGGTATTTTTCGTTGGTTTCTCCGATCAACACCAGGGGAATGGCGGAACAGTATCCTAAAACACAGACAACGGACTGCGCGCGATCTTTCCTCCCTCTTCTTTGTTCTATCCTGTCTCTTACACTTACGTACATTAAACTACCTTGGTTGTCGGGAGATTAGAGCTTGTCCTAGCCGGGGTGGTACTATGCTGTTGGGAGATACCGCAAGCCGACGGTAGGTCGACGCTGGATCTCATCACCCAGCGGGGGAAGATCACCGCCACCTCCCGAGAAAAAAACATGCACTACACTTATGAGACTAATGACCTTAGTAGGTAACGCGCCCGGAATTACTTTTCTATCAATAAATGAAATCGATCGAATCTACACATTTCTCTAGGCTATTCTACAGGATATATACAGGATTAGCATTACGTCCTGGTGAAGTCTGTAACGAGAGTCAATCCTAATTAGACGATTCAGATCATTCGTTTAAATGACTTCGCTGATCTTCAAGAACATATTCTCCATCCGGAGAGCCAAGGTAACGCAGGTTGACAAAATATATCTTCTAAATTTCCTAGGAATCGTTAGGATACGTAAACATAATCTTTTTTCGATTCCCTTGTTCGTTAGTTCAATTTCGTGAACAAATCTTCTTCACTTCAAGAGAACGTACACACCAAGAACCCTTTCTAAACAAGTAATAGAATTACAAAAAATGGAATAGAAATATTATCCCAAATAATTTAAGTCTGCAAAAATAAAATAAAATAGAATAATCAGTAGACTATACAAATTGTGTTATCGGTAAAACGACTTATTGAGACACTTTTCGTGCCTTTTCTTCAAAATTATCTTCAAATGAGACTCTTGTTTTCGTAATATTCAGAATGTAAATCAATTACTCATCTTTCTACTTCATAAAAATGGCCACACCCTTTCACATATAGCGTGAATGGATTTCTTGAATTGCGTATTTCGGACTAGTGTGCGTTGCTGGCGAGCCCCAATCGCATCGAGTGCCTCCAGCACTCCGCCGCCGCCACACACTCTCGTACGTTCGCTCACTCGCCGGCGCGTCGCGTCGCGTCGCGTCGCGTCGTCCCCGCGTGCGATTCATGAATAAAGCAGCCGGCCTCCGAGGCGGGCTCCATATGCGGCTGTATTAAGTTGTAGAAAGGAATACGAGGCTCGCTAAGCGTCCTCCGCCTGCTCCACCTGTTCCATTTTGCCTTTTCTGGACTTCATGAACGCTGTTTCGCGTTGCTTGGTCAGCGGTAACTGACTCGCTCTCTCGTATCAAACAGTTTAAAGCAGTTACGCAGAGGTTGATGTTGCTATTTTTAAAAAAGTTATAGAAGATCATACGTTCTTGACCTTTCTTTGAAAATATTTAAGAAACGAAAATATTTCTCAGGATAAAAGTTTACGAAATGAAAGAAAATTTAAATTGTATACTTAAGTTGGTTGACGGAAATGTAACAGTATTGTTTTATAAAATCTACACCAGAATTCAGAGTTTCTTTAAAATATGGTTCAGTATACTTCATAATTTTTCTAGAAGTGTTTGCAATATATTTAATACATTGTAAATTTTACATAAATACATTCAAATGTTCTTAGAAAAATATCTTTATATTTGCGAAATAATTTATTTGCGAAATGTACATTGATAGAATCTGTCTGTAGAAGCAACGCTCTTTGTTCATATCAATAGCATGACTGAGGCGCAAATTCTAAAATTCATCGCCGCGTTCTTCATAAAACAGTAAATGCAAATGATCCCTACTCCAACAAGGCGCATGTTCTCCTTGGGTTAACTCAGAAAAATGAATTCTTTCACGCCAAGATATCGAGGTTAATCCACGGTAAATATTATGCAACAGAGTCTCATTGACCGGAGATTTCTCAGAGCGACTGAGAGAGGAACTCGCTTGTTCCACCGATCACCACGCGCTTGGCATTCTAAGAGATGTATTGAAGGAGTATTGGGAGAGGTAAAGAAGAAGGCTCAGAAGAAGTCTTAAAAGAGATCTCTGAAAATTCCTTTTAATGGAGTAAATAGAAAGTATGAACAAGCGCCAAACCGATATGTGTTAATTGAAAAAAATATAGAAGGAAACAGAGGGCATTGGAGCTTCAAAGATAACACCCAGGTAACTTTAGTTTGGAAAGGAGAAAACAATGTACAATAGGCCTGCAACACATTGCCCACTACACAGTTTTCTGACTAGACTAAGATACAATATTGGCACCTATTTTAAAATTACCTGTGAAAAATTAACAAATACAAATGATTACTATTACTCTAACTGTTAGGTTTTATTTCGGTACTGTAAACTTAAACATATTTTTCCTCAATGTTACCTTTTTTCAAATTCTTGAAATTTAAATTTTCTCTTTTATATAATTCTTATAATTTTTCTGTATGATCTAGCTTGATTTTATTTTACTTTGAATATATAAAAAACTCTTTCATAATAGCTTCACCTATAACAAAGAAATATTTTTATCAATCATATAAGCCAATCAGATGCGTATGTAATATACAATTTACGCCCGCTCTTTTAAGGATATTGGTTTTGGCCTAGGAGGGCGTAATTTTCTAAGTACCAGAGCACACTTATGAGGTTTGGTTCTCATGGTTTCATAAAAATGAAACAGAACCGTTATATATTTCCGTAGCTTATATACTGTTGAAAGGGAAGGGGAAATGAGTATGGAGGATTTTTTATCATACAAATTCCGATGGAGAAGAGAATTGAGCACAGTGACGAATATTCAGCATCCTATGGAGCAATAAGAGCTGGTTAATAAAATTGTTACGTAAAAATAATCTCTACCAAGTATGATGTCTAAAAAGAAATAATTCGTTTTTATACACCTTCATGAACATACGAAATAAACTTGTTTCGAAATTTAAAGAGAAATTATAAAGGTTTTTCTTCATAATAAGAATATATCAATACGTGACATATTTAAAATACTCTATACACTAACAGTGCACATGAATAAATTTATTATCGTTTAAATTTGAAGAGAGTAGGATACACCCATCCCCCTCCACCACGCACCGCCTGCTTGTGGCGATGCTCTTCCCTTCCCACATTCCCGTCGGGCTGCCTCAACAAGCAGCGAGCCAGAATGGGGGCGAAAAGAAAGCGCTGAGTCAGGGCTACTGATGCGACATCAACAAGAAAACATGTATGTTTCCAAGCACCGATGTTCAACATTAAAATATGAATGTTAATATTGCATAGACAAAAAACATTTATGTTTTTAAACAATGCTTTGAAGCTGAATTAATAACTTCCAACATTAAATTATTGCGCTACAAAATTTAATTTTACATTTACAGGGCATACTAATAATTTAGTATTAAAATTCAAAATAAAATTATAAAACGTCTCTCCATGTTGCAAAATACGACGAAAGTTCGAAAGACGAAGGAAACATAGAACATGACCTCGATACTCTGCTCGACGCAAGTATCACAACCGTGTTCGCTCGGTTCAAACACATAATCTGGATAAAATTTCTTATTTCATATTTTAATTTTTACAAAACTGTGATTATGGAAATATTTCATCCACGAAAAGAGCTTCGAAAACGTAAATTCATCGCAAACGTAAAAGCATCGCTGGAAACATTGGATTTAATACATCCATGTTTTAAGCATCGATATTTCTATAAAAGCACTGATGGTTTTGAAACATCGATATCGATGCCAAGAGGCTGCCAATAGACTGCGGTTCGCAGAAATCGCACATGCGTGGTGTCGCTTCTGGGTAGAATCCAAGCCAAGCTGCGTATCCATGCGTTCGCCGAAACTGTGAAAACGTTGGTGGAAAGCAGTGTTTCCCAACAGAGTCGCTATCGACACCCGGGGGTCGCTGAAATTCTAAAGGAGTCAGTAAGGTTCAAGGAGTCGATTTGAGGGTTGGTAACCGAATACGCACGGAAAACTGGTCGACATAATCTATATCCTGTTGATATCAAAAAATGAAACAATGATATAAAGATTCAAAAACTCTAATAATACTTTTTAATATTTCTAAAAATTGAGCATTACAATAGTTCAAAAAATAACAAAACATAAAACTAATAAATTATATTTTTTAAACTATTGTTTTCTTTGTGTAATAGTTTCAAGCGTTTTAAGTGTAATTTCTTATGTTATGATTATTGTGTAGCTGTAGGGGTTCCAAGAAGCAAATCATTCTATTAAAAAGTTTGGGAAGGTCTGGTCTAAAGGAAGCGTGTAAGTCGGGCTGCAGCGCCGAGGGGCGACCGGAGCGCCCCGTGGCCGTGAGCGGAGAGCGGCGCCTTACGTAAAGGGGCGGCGCCCACCGAAAACGGGAATCCCTTCAGCGGCGAAGGCGACGCGCCACCGCCCTCGCAGTTTCCGAATGCCGACACAGCGGTCGCGTTGTCCTATACTCGGTTATTGGCTGCCTTAGCTGAGCGGTATCTTCCTTTCATCTACGTTGTTAAGCGAGAGGTTCTAGAGGTCAAGTCCACGAAGTGGTGAGTTTTCAAACTAGCTGACTCGAATTCACTGCAGTCTGGAAGAGAATTCTAGCAGCTGGTTGGTCTGATCGATAGCTTTCCATGGTTCCTGGCGAATGCCGGAGCAGTACCCTAACAAACGGGCGACAAGCCGCGCGAGACCTATAATCTCTCATTCTGATCCTCTCATCTTCTCTTACAAGCCCCCCCCCCCCCCACTTGTACGTAAACCCACTACACTACTAGTACACGTATTTTAGCAGACCAGTAGCTTCGAACTTATCTAGACTGGGCTGGTTACTCATAGTGAAACACACCTGGAAGGGCAAAAACCAGAGAAGACAAGTTGTTGACGCGCTCGAAATCTGTACTCACTCATTCCTATAAAGTGATTCAAATTTGCAGAGGTGCCTTCTCACCTCTGAAAATCACCTGTGTAACGTTATGATAAGCTGCTTGTCATATTTTGTTCTTGCACAATCGTAATAGTATTCCAGCTTGGGGTGAAATTTTACATTCCCTATGGTGACAAAACGTTCCATACACATTGCAAAAGGCCGAACACTCCGCGGTACGAAGTGGAATCCTTTCCTGTGGAAAAAAGAGCGTCCTGGAAATCAGTAGCGGTGGCGCTCTTGGGGAAGGATACGTGACACTCTCTGATTCATAATTCGTTTCTTTTACATGTACTTGCCCTCAAAAGTGTTACTAACTGTGCATTATGCTTACATAATCGTGCTGTAACATTTTAGCAAGTTATGTGCTGCGAACAATGCATTCTATCGTAGGAAAATGTTTTGCTCTGTGGCTCTTCGAATTGTATCAACAGGGATGGAACAAGGTAGACCTCGAGGGTTCTTAGGGAACTTTGAATCATTCTGTGTAATTTCGCATACGGCGAGAAATGCTGGAGACTAAATAAATGACGGTTAAAATAAGTGGAACTGAATAAGTTATAATGAATACAATCGACGATTGTTGCCAACACATTTCAAGATCTAGGCAGGCAGTTGTCGCATGTCGTCAGATGACTGATGTCTCCATGAACGTTTTCCTCCATTTTGGAAGAGTTGCTACAATCGCTAAAGCAATCGAACAAATCCCATCAAAACAGTTTTGGCAAGAATAGCTATTAAAATGAAACGAAGGGTTCGACTTCATTGAAATTAAAATAATCCAACCAACCTACTCGCCATATCGATTATTAGTTGTGAAAATGTTGAGATGAGCCTGCAACAAATTTCGCTATTCTATGAAATCATTTGTCTTTTATTCTCTGGCGATTGTCAGCGGATTGAAGCTTTGTCTTATTCCTCAGAATGGCCTCGATGTAGCATATGGCTGTCTGAAGCCAAACCCTTTCAGTCAAATACTTTCAGTTTTCACAACTTCACATTCAAGTGAAATTACATTATTACATATAATTATTATTTCTGGTAATCAATTCTTACAGACAATTATTGTAATAATAAATGAACAACACATTTCACAAGTCCAAACAATTTAGTTTACAGTTTAAGGTTTTTATTACAAGAATATTCTTGATTTCAATTCGCAAGTTGAAATCAAGAATGTATAGTAAAACAATTAAAATGTAAATGAGCATACTTTTTGACATGTACAGTGTTTATTTACTTATTAACACAATAATTGTCAGTAAAATTGATGGCCAAAAAGTATAATTACATTTAAAAGATTCGTAGACAAATATCATATAAAATTACATTACAATTTGTCGCTTTCTTTAATTGTCATATTGACCTAGCTATAGATAACTGACGAAATTATAGCGGCCAGCGTTTGCGATAGGCAGCTGCAAACGCTCGACTCTGAGCAATTTATTATACATTTTGAATCATTTCTTATTAATACATTTTTCACAATAAATTAATGTGATCAATAAACTGATCTTAAGAAGCAATGTCACTATAGTTCTTTTAATCAATAAATTTTAACTATTTATTTCTTGAATTTGCTTAGCATGTAAAGGTATAAAAACCAACTATAAAGAAGTTTCTATTTATCGCTTGTATTTGGGGTATAGTATTCGCCACATTAAGGATTAAAGACTATTTATCAAATAAAATTGTTTTTATATTTTACGTAATTTCCTATTATTTTTCAACATTCCAGCATGTTTTCAAGCATTCCTATTATTACGTAATTTCCTATTATTTTTCAACATTCCAGCATGTTTTCAAGCATTTTATTGACGTTTTTTAAATTTCTATCAATTTAAATCCTTTATTCTGTAACACGATTATTCGTCAATTAAAAACATTTTTGAAACAAATTGATTCAACAAATGTAAAATATATTGGTTTACCACTTCCTGTTTGACCTGCAATTACTCGTAATTAAACATTTTAAACAGTTTATGTTCATTTGAGGAAAGTCCATTTCTGTAAACATTAATTATTCATGTTAATAAAATCTCACCAGTGTTTATTAATATGAGTTCGTTTAACACTGTGAAATATTTTCTTAGTGTATAACATAGTATGAAAAATGGAAAAAGTTTGCAAACGGACAAGTTTATGATACTTAATAATGTTTTAATATTTACAAGAAAACTTATTTCATATTTTGACCAGTTTTTAGCTTAAATTTGTTAAAGAAAGACGAGAGAACTTCGCAATTTGTATTCCATGCCAGAAATTTACACACAATTGACACGAAAGAGATTACCGTAATTTCGTACATATCCTGTTCATCGCACGATTAAGAGAGTAACTCATTTATTGCTTTATGAATTTTTCTTGTGCCATTTCCTTTCTCGTAACTCCACCGTTGCGTTAGGCAACTCATTGCAGAGGGGGGAACCTGTCCTGTGCGCTGTCCTTCGTAACAGCGGATATCGACGCAAGGTACGTTATTTCCTCTTGGTGCTCGTTAAGAGAAAATTGTTATTAACGTCTCAGCAGCGCAAATGAGATGCCGATAGTGGTGCGCCCCGGATATTCAGAACGGAGGCTGCGTGGGATTAACTGAGTCTCAGACCAGGCTCAGGGTCATTCAGTGATCGCTGCCATTGCTTTCTATCTGAACATGCCTTCTCGCCACCACCTCACTTATACCTGCCATCATTTTATATATAACGCCATAATTACCTCCATGTACCTTGGCCTAAATCATGCCCATTCATTCTCTTCCTTCACTTTCTAGGCAGTTTATATCACCACCATTATCAAGACAACTGTATTCGTTATTACCATTATTGTCTTTTGGTGTTTCTATCGTTATCAACTTCATCAGTTTCATCTTGTCTCCAATATCCCATTTGCGTCTATTTCTTCTATTGTCTTCATTTGTCATGACGTCACTGTTATAATTTCTCTGAATTATCTGATCTTTCAATCTTCCATGTCTCTGTATTTCTTAGAGCTTCCCAATCACCGTGGCCTGCTATTTCCATCATATCCATCATCTTTGCATGGGTTGCTTATTATCTGCATCACAACCTACCGTTCAATCAATTCGATTGTCTCTAACACTTTCTCTGCCTCCATTTGTGCATCTCTTTACTTCCTCAAAGGCAGCCCCCTTTATTTCCATCGACTGTGATAGAAGAGACCACATTTACCACTTCTTAAATTAAGTACTCCAACATTTTCCTTTCTAATCAGATCTAGTCGCTTACCCGGAAGCGCCTCATGTAATGGATAAATACGAGCAAACTGAGATCCTCTGTTGCGAAGTTTACTGACGGCTAATACGGGAAGTAAAATCTATCGCCAAAGCTGAGAGCTTATCGGGTGCCAAATAGAACCCCCCCCCCCATCAATTTCATTCCATGCCGCGGTCAGCTAGAGGATAAAGTCCAAGAGCTCGAGCGTTAGAAACAGTTACCTCTTCGGGTCCGCTTGCCCCCATTTGCGAACCGCCGCTGCCGCGGAGGCCCGGTCTGCACCAGTGTGAGAAACGCAGCAGGAAGGTAAAGATGATTGCCAGCCCATTTAGTGACGCGCGCATCCGCCACGGGAAAACGAAAGCGCGAGCGCCAAAGGACGCTGGCATCCGAATGGCATCCGCTGGCATCCGCTACATTAGCCTCTCACCATTGCCACTGAAGCGGAGGCAGGCGAGTTATATCCGGTGGGGGAACTGTGAGTTCTAATGCACCTATTAGGTTTGCTTGCATATTATTTGTATACTCACGAGTAATGATGCAAAAATCAATTAAACTGACCGAAGTCCTGATTCCTCAAAATTATTGTGAGGTCTAGAAAGATGATAGTTCTCGTTATGAAATATCTGCATCTCTCAAGTAACCTAATTGCTTCGTTTGCAATGAATATCTAATGAATGTTATATAAGCCTCTTTTGCTTATGTGCAGTTATAATCATATTTTAGCTTTAGTAAAATCAGTTCTGTTTTAAATAAATTTCTATGTGCATAATTCCTTCATATTTATTTCGCTACAAGATTGAATTTCGAGGAACGATAAACCTCGTAATAGGAAAAATAGATATTTGTGTATCGAATTTTAATTCTTTCGCGGAAACCTAAGAAACAGGTAGCACTCGGCAATGATTAAAATCATAATATGTAGTTTCAATATATATAAAGATTCAAGTAGAATTTCATTAATTTCATTCGTTTTTTCAAATGTCTAATTATGCAGGAAGGTTGCGCATCATTTCTTAAAATTAACCACTTTCTGACTTCCCTGGATGAATGTGACCGTTCATGAAGGTTACATAATGTAGCCCATCGAAAAAAGACAAAAGATATGTTTTTAATGGGCAGATGGTGCTGACACTATCCAAAAACAGACGATAGTAATTTCAAAGATACATTTTAAGCACATGCTAGATCTTCTGAGAAAATAATTATAATGTTCCCAGAAAATCTTGTATTCGCCATAAGCAAACACAAGTCGTTAGACACAACATTCACAGTGTATTCACTTCTCATCGAAGATAACAAGTGGTAGAGGGGGCAAAATAAAAACAACACAAGAATTTCGAAGGCGTCGGTGTCACTTATGGAGACTGCGCTTTCAGAGAATAAACAAGGCGTGCTTCGTATGCGTTGGACGTGCGCGGATAGCTGCGCTACAGGCAGGGGAGGGGGCAGAAGTGCTGACGGCCTTGCAAGCTACTGCGCTCGCCTATTTTTGTCTGCTCGTTCCATGTGCGAAAAAATGCTTCGATGGTTACGAGGAATGAGGAAGTAATTAGATCCTTTGCGCTTTCGCTTAAGGTATAAAGCACACCTGTTCTCATCCGTTGAGCATTTTTGTCAGTAGTATGAAGAGGATTAAACGTACTACTATTTATACTACCGTACGTTGAATTTATGTGAATAATTTCATTTATAAACGAGAAATAACGAAACATGTCTGTACCGACATTATTATTTAAAGGATTAGCAGCTCTTCGTGGCCGTCATACTGTGATCAATTACGATCTTGCATTTCATAAACTTATTTAATCCTCTACTTTTGCCTCATAAGCTGGATGAACCATGCAGTTATATATGCCATAGATAATTTAAAAAAACAGTAAATATCACATGTTTCATTACTACTTGCATTTCAATGTCAGAAGGCCAATATTTTGATGCGGAATTTCACTTTCGCTCTTCCATGTTTGCAATTTGGAACTGATGAACATTGGAAATGATCCGTTCGATCACTTCAAAAGATGATATATAATTTCCAGGGCAATATTTTCCATGCTTCGTAGATATAAACATTGTTTACCAAACTCTATCAATTACCATATAACTATCATTTTTCAAAACAATATTTAGAATAAATTTCAAAAATATTGAGAGACCTTGAAAAAAGTACGATTCTAATTAATTTTCGAAGATTTATTTACTTATTTTTAATCTTTATTTGTTTATTTTAATTCAATTAGTTGTGTTCAAGTGTTGAAATGTGTTCATGTACTAAAACACAAAATCGTTCTCGTAACCTCGAAGAATTCAAATGCTTCCTTCAAAAGAGTTATTTCTGAGAACGAGTAGCAAGGAAGTGTCAGGTGGAAGATACACTTTGTCATGTTTATTCTTGTCTTAACAACATGTTTAGGTTTGTCGGTACGTACAATCATCATGTCTTCTGGCAGGAAAGGACCCAGGAATGCATAGGATGTTTTGGAGCATCCAGAACAACCGGATGGCAAGGTCAGCCAGTCTGCTTTCGGCTTCCGACCGGACTGCCTCGCCCGCAGTGCAGGCCGCATCCGGGACATGCAATTTCCACCACACGATCGCTCATTAGATTGTAAACGATATTTCCACCACTTGGCGGATATTGATTGCAGCACCCCTTTTCGTTGAGTCTGGTGTGTCTCATATCGTAAGCGTTTCAACTGAACACTTCCTAGCGCGGTAGCGCGGTAAACTCTTGCGAGTTCTTGCCAGTTATTACGTCCTCAATGTCTAGCGGTACGTTTTTCTTAAACGTGAACCGTATATAGCAACGAAAATAACTGTTGCTTTGATTTCCTAAATTAATTATTTCTGTATATTATTGGACCGAGCGACACCCATGTCGAATATACTACTGAATATACTACTGACAAATGAATTCGTGCCCCTTCGAAATTTATAATTTGATACAATAACTGAAGCTGTATCCTCTATAGAACTTAGTTATCACAATTAAAAAACATAAAACAATTCTCTTTAGATAATGGTATTTTATTTTTTGATTTCTGTTCTCTATGTTTTGAATGGTTAATTGCTGTTTACTAGGTTACTAATGCAAAGTCTAGTTAGTATTTGTGAAGCTGTGAGCTTTCATTCTGGTTTGCATTTATCGTCTATGACAAATGAGAATGGGTATGAAAGAATAACAAATATATGTCGTCGTTACAGTGGTGAGCAAACACATTAACTGAATTACAGATGTATGTGTGTCTATGCCTATTCATTCCTTATTTTGAATCAACATTAAGTAAGCCAATTCATTATTCAGATTCGTTGCAAACTGTATTGGTTGTTTCGTCTCGAGGCTCTCATACTTCAATGCTGATTCATTATTGATATAATGCCTGTGTTCATTTTTGTTCATTTTCCACAAATTTGTAACCCCTAAAGTTGAATAACATGTGTATTAAATTGGATGAACTGTGAATCAAACTTATTTTAAAATACGTATTATATTGCTTACATATCGCTGATGATGTATATTAAGTACCACATGAATCAACTGATTTTACTCTTCTATAGTTTCACTTGCTCTGTAAATAAACGTACGGTTTTTCTCAACTTTCGAAAAATAAATGAAATCAGGCCGTATGTTTAATAGATTAGGAGCCTGAAGCAGCGCGTTCTCTGCGCCTGGGATTGAGCCGCAGGGCGGCAGGGCTGATGTCGCCCCCTCGCACGCGAAGCGGCGCTGTGCCGAGCCTCCCAGGAACACGCCCACGCCCTTGGCAGCGCAGTGGGTACTATATGCCTGGGTTCCTTCAGGAATAATTCAAAACTTTCAATTTTATTGGTCCAAGAACCTCCTTACTCTTTATCATTCAACACAAAGCTCACAGCAATGAGTCCAAAAAATTTAGAATAAATTCATGTGCCACGATGACCAGACGTGCATTCACGTAAAGTTTGCTGTAAATGCCTTCGGAGAATGTAAGTTCTATTGTTAGGCAATTCTGCATAAGCACAAACGTGACTATAGTACGAAAGTGTATTTTAAACTGAGCGGTAATTGCAACATGTTAAATTGCGATCAATTTCACTATTGTTTCTTAAGGTGCTTACTCTGCTTTTAGAGTTACAGGCAAAATTTGGCCGATTTTTGTGTGAATGGGACAGTAGGGATCTTAAGACACTTCAAAAAGAAGACTTGGACTCCACGTACATCTTTTACACATGGAATGAATGTTCCCTTAGTAGACGAAAAAAGGTATTTCACCAATCTCTTCATACCAAATTAAGTTTAATGAATTTCGTGAAAACCATGGACAGAAATGGAAGTTTTTTTTAATTTGAAAGAAAAGTTTCCGAAAATTAATGATAAGAACATTAAAGAGGGAATATTCATCGGACCACAAATTCAAGAACTAATGAAAGATGCAATTTTTGAAGAAAGATTAAATAATTTAGAAAAATAAGTATAAATTTCCATCAAGAATGTGATTGAACACTTTTTAGCCAACAAGAAGTCTGACAATTATAGGGAACTAGTAATGCAGTTATTACAATTATATGAAGATTTGGGATGTAATACGCCTCTTAAAATTCACTTTCTTTACTCTCACCTGCATTTCTTCCCCGAAAAAGTGGGGGCTGTAAGGAGAGCGCTTCCATCAGGATATTGCAACGACGGAAAAAAGGTACCAAGGACAGTGGAGTTCAAGTATGTTAACAGATTACTGATGGACTCTCAAAAGAGATGTTCCTGAGGCAAAATGCTCAAGGACATAATCAATTAATGCCTTTTTGGTATGTTGACCGTTTTAAATTTATTTAGTGTACTAAACACAACGAAATATAACACCTAAAACGACTATAAAAAAATTTTTGAACTGTCACAGAAAAATCTTACGTGATAGAGACAAATGGTTTTCATTTTTAAATTCAGAATAAAATGTTCTATAAAGATCAGTCAATAAAGTTATTTTGTCATGAACTCTTAATTTTGTAGACAAGTGTTATCAAAACCGAAGGAACGTCATACTTTCTGAGCCCTAAGAAGTATGCGTATGCAGCTCACTGAATGCATTACTGTCTGTACCCAAGAGCATGTCTACTCCATGACATCAACGCAGTTCTTCAGGTCGGCGACATTGTTCACTTGAATACCAGGAAAAGGGCTATCGCGTGCGGTGGTCTACTTGCAAGTACCGCGCGCCGTTGTTTGCTTTTCATTAGGAAACTGCTCCTCTGCCACCTCGCACGTACATTACTTCCCTTTCAGTTTGTCACGTGCGTCTGTCTCCAGAGAAAGGACTTTTGTGTTGGAGCGAAAGTGGAGAGTCAGCCAAGTGATTTTAAACTTTTCTTCGCAAAAAATAGGTTAATTCCCATTGCAAGGTATGACGCTGGTGGTATTACTTGCATTTCACAGAATGAAATAAAGACGGGCATTTAAAATTATATCCCTAATCAATATTTTCATGTGATAACTGAAAATACAGTTCATGTAAAAAGTGAACGGCCACCTGTTCTCTCCACTCAATCTTTCACTCAATCAACTCTGAATCGAGTTTTAGCGGCAGAAAATTAAGAGAAAAAATTAATGTATTGTAACTTGACCGCTTTCTTCATGTACCAAAAGCGTATTTTTAGATGAGAGCCAATTCTTCGTTTTTGGAACGGATGATCGGCGTCTAGTGCGAAGAAAAAAGAGCGCAGAGTTTGTGCCGGAGAATTTAATTCCGACCGTAAAACACAGACGTGGTTCGGTGTTAGTATGGGGTGTACAAGTGCTAGTGCAGTCGGGAATTTGCACTTCATAGACGTTATAACGAACTAATATGACTAAATTAACATTTTAAGAAATAATTTCAGAGTCAGTGCCGCTTCAATGAATTTAGGAGAAGCCTACATTTTTCAACAAGACAAAGATCCTTAACACAATGCGTTCAATATGAAACTTGGGTTATTGTACAATACGCCAAAACAATTGTACTCTCTTCCTCAGTCCCCGGACCTAAATCTGATAGACCATTGATGAGTTTTCTGGAGAAAAAAATAGAATTAGAAAAAATACAAACAAAACAAGATTGACGACAGAGTTACGAGAAGAATTGAGTAATATTTCTCCTCAAATTTTGCAAAATCTTGTGAATTCCATCTCGCAGAGACTTAGGGCTGTTATTTGTGACAAGAAAAAATCCCAGAAAACATTAACATGCAAATGGTGCTTATTAGAAATACAAGTGTCCAAAGACGTTTTGTGCTCCATTCCGGAGCAGTTTTCTTGTTTTCATTAGTCCCAAGTTATTTGTTTGGCTTTGTGAAAGTATTTTTGTGGAAATATAGGAAGAAATTATTTTTTGTGAAGATTGTTTTATATTATTTATGTTAAAACCCTCTGTAAAGTATCCACAGACCCAAAACAGAAAGATTCGTAAGTGCCCACTCACTTTTTACTCTAACTATATATCAGTTATTTAATGTAATCCCCGATTTATTATTTTTATTTGTCAGTTCATTAAAAGTTTATTAATAATTAAATTAATTCAAAACTTGCAACATTGAACCTTCGATGATGTTTTGGAGATTCTTTTGCAACACGAGATAGAACAAGAAATCCTGTCAGAGTAAATCACTGAGTCAGAATAAAGTAAGAGAGAGTCAGAATAGAGTAATTTTTCCTCAAACATTGAATATTAAATTAAAATGAATATGAACACATATTGATAGGAAGTGGTGAAGAATAAATTATGTTTGAATTATTAAATACATCCAATGTTCTAATGACATAAATTCATCACTCTGTAGGTCTAACAAGTTCGTAAATGAATCACTTCAATGTAAATGTTAAATTGAAGAAACATTCCAACATTCGAGAATCCAAGATATACTCGGCAACGAAGAAAGTGTAGATTAAACGTATGCGAGGAAAGATGTAAATACTCTCTTGAAGAGGTAGAGATTTCAATCAATTTCACTATTTAAGAGTGTTTAATGTTAAGAGTATTTTGGTAAAGAAAAATTACCATGACAAAATCATACGATGTTTAAAACTATAATATCAATGCACAGAAAAAAATGAAAATAAACATACTCACGCCGTGAAAGGTGCATGAATAATATTTCAGTATACGTACAAAATATGTAAATAAAACCTGCATTGTAATGCGAATTCCAAGCACGGACTGGAATCTGAAACAGCTCTCGAACTGGACGACCTTAATCGTGAGACACCGAATCACGCGGGGCAATATTTGCGAGCTTGCTCACGGCAGTCGAGTCCGCCCAGATCCACTCGGCGCGCACCGCGATCCAGGAGCCGCGAGAGGCCGTGACATTCCGGAGCGGAGGGGGCGGCGGCGGCGGCGGCGGCGGTGGCGGCGGCGCGAGGCGAGGTGGGCGCCGACTAAACAGGGCCAAGCGCACGGCCTTCTCTTCACACGCAAACACATTCCTGCGGCTGGGAAGCACCCCGATCCCGACGCAGGGAAGAAGTCCTCAGACGTCAACAAAACTTCCAAAATTTTACATTTTTTTATTAAAAAATCAGTGACAACGTAAATATAAAATGTTTAATATCTTGATATTTTAGAAAGTAGATTAACATGTAAGGACCACAAAGCAGATATTGCAAACACAACATATCCAGAGATTGTCAAATTGAATGTGTGAAAACCAGAACGGTATTAATGACGTATAAATTTTGAGAAATCTGTTTATTTAAGTAACTATCACTGTAAAGTCGTGGTGCTTCATTTCATAATTAAAATCATTTGTTCATTAAAAACACGAAAATACATTGCGACTGGCATAAAGCCTAACATAAACACGTTTTTCTCAAAATTTATAAAATGCCTCTTATACCATTCTGGTTTTCACCCATTCTATGCACCTATTAGTAAATAAAAACTCCGCTTTAAGAATAGAAAGCGGAGACTCTAAAAAATAGTGATGTTTTGTGACATATACATGTCACAAATGACACATATATATTGTTTAGTGATGTTTTGAGTCATATATATATATATATAATGTTCCTAATGTTCTCAATACATGTATTTAATCATGATTAACGGATAAATTAAAACAAATCTAGCGTACTTTAAGTAATTACAAATTGGGACAAATAATTCCGAAGGTGGATAAGAATTAACATTTTTAGTAATTTATATAACTAATGACCTGTAACCGCAAAAATGCTGTTGTCAATTGTGCAAAAACTGGGTTCTTGGAGCACCAAAGTTTCTTGTTCTGAAACGGCGCACATAAACACTCAAGCGTTTATGCATTATTTATGCGTTATTTGCATTTCTCAGACAAAATGTAAACTGCTTCATTGTTTTGAATTTTTTGTTGAGTTATTGGGAACCCATCGAAAAACAATTCACGCTTCCATCCATGCTTCTCATGTAGCCGGAGGATAGATAGTTATCTTTCAATATTTGCTCGTATTGGAATTTAGTTATAAAGCAAATAATTGCAAATAATGCAATGCAATGCTTTGCAAATAGTTGTTCATTGCCCTTGTAGGTAGTGCATTCTATGGTTATTTGCAATCGAAAAAAAAGGAAATTACAAATAGTTTTTCGAACAAATTAGACGTTTACTACTTCCACAAATCTGTTGTGTGGACGTCCAGTGACAGCTTGTGTCCTAGGAATCTTCGTTAACATGACAAACAGACTGCATCACCATGTTTTAGACGAGAAGGTGAAAATGTTCACTGAGTCATCTTCCATTGTTTTCCTCCGAATTTTCCCAGATGCGCCGGAGCGGGTGAAGCAACGTTTGTTTACGACGCGGCGTTGCGAGAGTGACGAAGGTGGCCTGTCTTTCGTCGCCCGCATCATGAGGTGTGTCAAGCTGGAACAGCCATGTCAGAACACCAGCATGAAACATGTCAAATTATTTATTGCTAATTAATTGCCACGATTTCGAATTAATTGTCACGTAGTTTTGTGGTGAAAACGGGAGTGAGCTGGTTTGACGCGACGCCAGCACACACATAAGTTAAATTCGGATTTTAGCTGGTGGGAAAACCCTCAAATGATTTAATGCTATATAACTGTCACAATTTGAAATTAATTACCAATATCTTCGTGGCGAAAATGAGTGTGAGTTCGCTTGACGCGTCAATCCAGCACTCACAAGTTGAATTCGGATAGCAATAAATCATGTGAGGTTTTCTGTCAAGTTACTCTCTGAATTTGACTTATGGGTGTGCTGACGTCGCATCAAGCCAGCTCACACCCCTTTCCGTCACGAGACAATTAATTCTAAATTGCAGCAATTAATTAGCATTTGACGTGTTTCATTCGAGTGTGCTGACATGCTGCTCCGGCTTGACGCACCTCGCGTCGTGGCCTCGGCCTAGCGCTGTCCTCGCTTCCTGCACTGGGCCGGTCCTCTCGGTCGCCGCTGGCGCTCTCCGCCCATCTGCCTCGGCCTCCGCGCACACGGCCCTGCTCATACACTGCGCTGATGGGACCGACTCACTATGGGATGAAAGTGCGCTGTCCTTTGCCAAAAGTCATAGCAATCTTATTATCTGAATTATCTGAAGTGCAAATTGCCTGAAAATTGGTACACATATAGACCTTATGAAGATAATAAATTTGTCATTTTACCTGTTGCATAAGTTCAAGATGGCGGATCCAACTTACGTCCTGTCTTGAGGTGGAGAAAGATAGGAATTGAAACTGTAGTCGTAGGCTTCCGCGGCCAGAGTCATGTGCGTGATCTGGGCTGTCCGGGTGACGCCGCGTTCCTCGGAGCTGGTATGCCAATGTGGCATACCAGCCCTGAGGAAGACCACGACAAGATGGTCGAAACGTCAGCAACACAGCGTTCGACGCGGCGTCACCCGGACAGCCCAAATCACGCACAGGAATTGAAACTGGTATGGAAGCTTTTCTCATGAAATTATTTATCAGTATTTTCATTTTACACGATTTCATATTGTTGTGAAAGAAAGGCATCATTCATATTTCTAATATTTAGTAATGTTCACTCAAATATCTAGAAAAAATCTTTTTCAAAGCATCCTCATCTGATAGTTGAACAAGATCAGATACAGTCGACGGTGGATCGCGGTACTAGCAACATCGTATGCTCCATTCGCATGTACTTTCGAGAGTGATTCTAATACCTTATTTGGTGTACGTGTAAACAAAACTGTTTACAACACAGCTCCTGGTCCAGATAATATTCCAAACTGCCTAATTAAAAATCTCCCAAAGAGTGGTACTGAAATTTTATTAAAAATATATAACCAATTTTGTTTTTAAAAAATGAGTATATAAAAAAACAGAACTTTAAATTATGTGAAGTTGAATTTTCCGTCAGTTTCAAACTTAAAATGTCTTCATTGATGGAGAGGCTCAGGCCATTTAGACTGCTCTTCCGCCTAACCATTAGTCGCCCGCTCGGAATATCCTGCGCTTTGTGAACGTCATTCCATGCAGTTGTACGCTACGTAATTTAGAATTTGTATATTATTTCATATTTATTTACTCGTTTCTTACATTGGATCTTCAGTGACACGTGTACAAATTAATCTTTTAGAAAGGTAGCGCGCGCCCACTTCTACATCATGGCGGGAGGCGGATCGGGAGCTGGTGTTGGAGTTTGTCTCAACTGGGGCGTTGCCCCGCTGGGAGCGATACCAGGGGAGAGGAAATACCTTGCACGCCGACGCGGGGGTGGAACACTGCCACATAAACACGTGTGTATGTTACTTTGTCACAAGTCCTTTACGAGCTAAGGCCTACCAGCAGTATTCCGGCCTTGCAGCCATAGGTTAAGGGTACGTGTGGTTAGCACATGGCCATCCCTACGTTGTATTCTGGTCTTCTCAAAAATAAGTGATTTTTCTCATCGTCACACAGCAACAGACATTGAGACATTGCAACATTTGACATTGAGACATTTTGTTCAATATGCTAACTTTCCGTGATGCGACCCATGGTGCGATTCGCTGTCGGGGCAAAAATAGAGTTATAGCTTTCTAATACATTTGTCTCAGTTTCAATAGCTGTGAGACGAAAGAGAAAGCTCAGGCAGACCAAGTATGCGGTAATAGAAATAGGCTGGATACTCACTACATGACTTCCCTATCCCCAGGCAAGAATGATAAATGAAAATAGGGCCCATGCATGGGAACACCGCCAGGTGGCAAAAGTCGGATTAATACGACTATAAAATGCGAAATACATACTGGTTATTCAAGATTATTTTGTTATTTAATCGCTATGGAAGTGTTCGGAACTTGAGGTTCCTTGATTGCCCAATGAGTTCACGAAGAGCCATTTCTACCCCTCGTTCCGATAGCTGTGGATCCCGGGTTGTCAAAAGTTTTCTATTAGCTAAAATAAATAATATATTTTGTTCTATTTTCAACAACCTTAAAAATGCGTTGACACGTTCAATTCCTCCAAATACTCATTTCCTATTACTCTTTTACTTCAATTTATACTTCTTGGCGAACTTTCATCAATTTAAATAACCATTCATTCACTACACTTTCCCTTCACTACACTAAAATCATTCATCTGTCACAGGTTCAGCAAAACAGTAAATCATTCATAGTATGTTTCACTTAGGCTTGGGTAACTCGCAAATCTCTAATAATCATGTTTAAATTACTACAACTAAAACATTATTTCATACAGAAAACGTGTGCATTCATACCTTTTTACGACAATACCAAGCACATCCCTTACCAAAATGACTTTTTTCCAATAATTTTTCCAATACTGAAATTGTTCACTTAAAACAATCACGTCCTGTCGCAATTAATATATATATATATATATATATATATATATATATATATATATATATGAAAGTTACTTTTATAAATAGAGAAATGAAAAACTGTTAGAATCATTCCTAAATATGAAAATTTCGGATTAAAAAAATTAATGTAAAATAAACAAATAACGCACTCCTATCCTAGCGATAAGCAATTCTGTGAAGTCTGTGTTCAGTACCTTCAGAGATTATCGCGGTGTCTCTTTATACATTACTATAGATAAAGATAATGCTCGTCTATATCGTCGTCGTAGACATAGTTATTATCGTTTGTCATTATTTCATCAGAATTGATATCGGAATATAAATTGGTGAAATTTCTACTAAAATTGAATTGAAGAGATTTGTTGTTGATTAATGAATCAAATATATTTTAACTAGTATAACTGGCTGGATGTCCTCGTCATTATCGACGACATCGACATATCATTGCCAACATTTTGTTACGACTGAGAAGCCATCGGCCGAACGAGCGCGCCGGAGGGCTTGCGAGCGGGGCGGAGCGGGGCGGAGCGGGGTCGGCAGGCCCCGCCGTGTGGCGCGTGCACCGGCGCGGGGCGCAGGCCGCCGAGGCGCCAGCGACCTTCCCCGAGCGCGCGCGCGCGCACGCCGCCAGGCCGGCGCTTGCGCAACGCCGCCACGGAGCGTCTTCGGGCGCGTTGCGACACGGCCGCCCCCGCGTCGCCCCCGCGCCGCCCCCGCAACGCCTCGCCGGCCTGGATTGTCAATATGGCAGATTGCAGGCTCAGGCCAGCACGCCCGCTCTTCCATCTCATCACGCAAATTTCGCTACGCACCTTTCTCCATTGGTCGGAAAAAGAAGATATTACTCGGGCGACGAAACAGGCATTTGAATTTAACTCAGAGGCTTATTTTGGCCTTGATTATATTTTACATGCAGTACATAGGGCAGTTGGCTTTACTTCTCAGAAGGAAGGCATACGAACGATTTTTTCAGCCTTAGAAGTCCACGGCTTCGAATGGGTTTAAACCGACAAAATTGGGGGCAACAGCTCGATCCGCTGTTATACCACTGAAGTCCCATTTGGAAGTGCTTTTCAAAATATAGAATTCTTGTAGAAAAAAAAACGGTGTGAGATTTATGACAATAGTATCATTATAAAAGTCATTACGAGGCATAGTTTGTCAAGTTCGTTTAATCACTGAGTTGCTTTGTTTGTTATCTTTATGCTCTTTTGTCTTTACCGAGCCCCGTAGCCGTCACAGAATCGCAAATGAAGGGAACCGCATTGCAAGTAGGAAAGCTTTATGCTGAAATTAACGTATATGACAAAAGTACTCCTGGCAATTATTTTTATACCGTAGGATTCTGCCGTAATGGATTTGGTGCAGATTGTTGATGTGACGGTGACCACGATCCCTCAAAATTTACTAGATCGATTAACAATATTTATTAAAAGAATTCTTTGCTGACTTGAATGAAACTAAGTGTGTCAAAACTAAATTGTGAGAAATAATCGATGTTTTTGTTCTTCTTCCTATCTACTGAAAGATGTTTAATGTAAGGGAGTAGATATTTTTGGCTTGTGTGTCACGTTGTTAATATTTACAGTAGCGGCAATTCCTTTACATGAATGTATTTATGAGTAAATGTGCTTTAAATAATGTGAGATAAAGTTTCCCGAAATCTCAACAGTTTTCCGTGAAAATGAGCTCAAAATTCCGCATTTTCAGAAACGCTCAAAGATCATTTTCTCAAAAACGGCTCCAAATTTTTTCTTCAAAGTCCTCCAAGAGATAGTGAAAATTGCACAATTTAAGATGACATAGAATTACTTTTGCTTTATTCATTTGTTTTTTCAAAAATTACACAAATATATTTTTTTCAATGATCTCTCATGCCTTTAATACGCACATTTCCAGCGATTTGTAAAAACTATTGCATTTGCAAGCACTGGAAGTGCTTGAAATGTCATCATATGAAGTTTTTCGAAAACTCAATACTTTTCTGTCGAAAGAGGTTCAGATTTCGAATTTACAGTGGCGCTATAATGCCATTTTCTTCATAACGTCTCCAAATTTTTCAATGAAAATTGCCATTTAGTACGAGGTTTTACTGTTCTTTAATATTTTTTCAGTAACAATGCGATTCCACAATTAAGAAATCGAAAAATGAAGAAAATGTTTAAAAAATATACTTTGGGCGGCGATAGGTGGTAGCTGGCAAGAGTAAGTGACAAGTCCGAATAGCTAGCCAAAACCAATGGAATTAGAAAACTAAAACGGGAAACGGGAAAGTCAGTGCCATTCTGTAGCACCACTAGTTTTGAATGAATGTACTCTGCTACTGCCGCCGCGTGGCGCTAAGGCCTGTCATGGCGTCTCATCCTGATCGCTGTGGACTCGGGAGCCCTGGGGCGAGAAGGTCGCAACTCCTTACACCATTTATTTGACAGTCTTTACCTGAGAGTGGCTTTGACAATGTCACAGTGCTATACGAACTGAGACATAGCAGTGAAAAGAACAACTTATTTTTTTGCACATCGAGGAATCAAACGCTGGATGTTTAGTTGTAAAAACAAAAAAATAAAATAGGCGTGGGGTTTTTACTGTAGTCTAAATTAAAAATAACATGCAAAAAAGCAGTGAGTTAGAATGTCATCCGCAATGTGTCACCTGTCACATATTTTTAAAACTGGATTAGTATAATGTTTTGTGTTCAAGCGGCAAAATTTAATTTTTGACGGTGTTCGCGGTTATTCAATTTTAATTAAGATTTAACTGACAAATCACAGGACTATTAGGTATTAATAAGGACTATTAACATAACATTTACTATCTGATTAGAGTAAAATAATAAGATAATCATAATTTGAAAAAAAATTAAACACTATTTATCAACATAATTCGATTTTATTTATTTTCACCCTTGGGGATAGTGATATGAATAATGTTCAATTGATGACTATCTGGAAATTATCATAGGTTTTTATTATGATGGTATCCTTTTCATTAAAATAATATATCAAGCACAAAAAACATCGAACACACAGCATCAATGTTTAAAAAAATCAATGCCAAATACTCCGATGATTTTACAAAACCATCGATGTTATGAAAACATCAACATCGGCATCGCGTCCCAAAGCCAGCACGCAGCGGCGTCTGGCGCCGCCGGCCGATGGTCGGAGATGGAGGCGGAGGCTGCGCGGCGCATCAGTCGCACGCAATCTGCTTCGCTCATTACGAGGCAGTTAATTAGCCTGTTTATACATTTTTATGAAGGGGCAACTCGTGGCGGCGATGGAGATGGAGACGGCGCCGCCGCCGCCGCCGCCTGCAGCGGACGTATTCTGGAGCGTTCCGGGTCTTCTAAGGCCGTGTCTAGCTGCTACGTGCATTTACTGCTGAATATAGTGTTTGCATAACAAATACTTCACCTGTTTATATATATATATATATATATATATATATATATATATATATATATATATATATATATATGCTTCAAAATTCATTTTATGAAGGTGTTACAAATTATAAGATCGATTGCAATTCATACACAGTATCGACAATATTTCGATCCTTTATATAATATTATTATAACACTGAGATATTTAAACTAAACAAAGATTAACTTTGATCATAAAACCGTATAAATCATGGATAAATTTGAAGATCGGTACATTTGAATGTCACGTCAAGTTATAGCTATTTATTGTGCATCTAGGATACAAAGTGTGACATAATACAGTTTGAAGTAAAAAAAAACAAAACAACATTATACAACAAATCGAAGTCTAACCAAATCTATTTGTTACTCAAATTGGCTACATTGGAGGGAAAACTCTACGTAAAGCAAATAGCAGGTGCTGCGTAACGAATTTGACGGGGTATACTTGTACTCAGTTCGTGAGTTTTACTACTTTCTATAAAAAAAAGTGTTGATTTAGCAGACGATTTTGTCGATTTGGAGCGCTCCATATAATTTAAGGACATAATAATTCGGTGATAAAACTGTAAACCGATTCTGCAGGATAGTTCCAACAATGCCCTGGGGCTCGTGGGGGCGAGAAAACAGGTGCGCGCGACTTGCAGCAAAATCAATTCGTGCCTTAATGGGGTAATCAATTTTTATAGAGAGACAGCATCCAGATGAGGCAGCAGTTGCAGCGGCGGCGGTGGCGGCGGGGGCGGCGGGGGCGGTGGCGGCGGTGGCGGTGGTGTTGAAGGGGGCGGCGCTGGTGGAGGCGTTCGCAGTGGCGGTAGGGTGGCGGTGGAGGGGGTGGCAGCGGCGGCGGCGGTTGTGGTGACGGAGGCTGTTGCAACGCCTGCGACGGTTCCGTCCGCGTCAGGCGACCGCTTCTTCCTGCTCCGCGTCATGTCGACGCCTCGGTTCCGGTTATGAGGAGAAAATCGCTTTCAAAATGCTAATTCTGTATTTTTCCGCTCGCGGGTGAAGTGCAGCTCTTTATATATAATATGTTTGGGAAATTACGTATCCGATTTAATTTGCTGATATTGAATTTATGGAGAGCAGCAGATAAACGAAGTGTCATATTAGCTTTGTCGTGACAATCAATGACAGTAATTGCTTTTGTTTATGCTTTGATATCGTAGATCTATGTGCTATATTGCGTGATGTAAATCAGATTGTAGAAATAAACGTACGCGGGGCTACAGAATACTTTCAAGCCTTGGAATCTGCGGTGATTGTCGTGTTCTCATATTAATACTCACACTTTCTTCAACTTACAAGCTCTGAGAATTATATTACAGTTAAAAGTTGATATCTGCTAAATTCTCGTAATTCAAATCAGTAGTTTATAAAAGAAAAGGGAATTGTAGTTTTAAAATTGAGGTATTTTTTAAAATATGTGAGTAGTTTTCAAGGGTTCATTTTTACAACACATAAAAATAATTTTAAAAATATCTTTCATTTGTCAAAAAGATGTACTAGATAGGTTAACGCAACCGCATAGATCTTAACCACCTTCACATTTATCCTCTGTTTACGAAAATGGCAAAAATGAGCTTACAGATATGAAAATGTACCAGTATCCATAAATCAATATTCATTACTATTTTTGTAGGGTCATTGGGTAATTTCTATTTTATTTCTGTTGTTATTCTTTGGAAAATATGTATGTAAATTCTTTTTCAAATATATAATATTGATTTTATAAGTATTCTACATGGGTATAAGTATGTTAATTTTACGCAAACATAATATGGAGGTTGAAATCGCTGTTTAAATGCCAGTGCTTTTCAAAAGTCACATGTCTCCCAAATAACCAATTGGAAACAAAAAATGTTTGTGAATTGAATATTGTAGGATGATTTATGACCATTTTTTGATGTCACTGAAAATTTTGAATCACAAGATTTCGTCAGATCAGTTTTGACCACTTCCCATTATCCGAAACTTTCTGTAAATGAATTAAATTAAAATGGAATACTCCAGCCCATCGAATTAATACAAACTATATTCGTTCGACAATTGCTACTGAAAACGGGTTTATTTGCCATACTTTAACATTCGTTTTGTTTGTTATTTAAGGCCGCATCAACTTCTAGGTCATTAGCGACCACTATTGCTTGTAACGGTATGGTAACTGTGAGGATGACACGATATGATGATGATGATAGGGGGTAAAAGGACAAACACAATACAACCATGCCCGAGGCGGGAACCGCACCCGCGACCCTTGGGTCCGAGATCGCTACGGCACTACTGCCTTAGCGATTTTGGCCACCGGATCAAGATTTGTTCAAAATTGTTTTGGACGTCTATTATGAATTTGTTTACCAGATTTGCAATTATAATTATATATGTAATTAACGAATAATTATTTGTTCGCGTTATTTTCTCATTATTTATACTCCATACGCAATACCTGGAACCTAACATAATTACACTTTCTAGATCATTTATTTTATAATAAAACAGAAAACGCAATATAAGTAATGTACATTACGTTTTCCTGCATTAAAAATAAGTTAATAAAATACTGAAAGCAGAACGTATACTGTCGACACTGTGTATCTGCACTGCAAATTTCAGTTTACATTATTTTTCCCTTTTCTTGATAAATACATAGTTATATATCAGTTATAACTACTTATGTGCTGTTGAGTTAGTAACTCTGTTATGTGTGTGTGTGTGTGTGTGTGTGTGTATGTATACAACTAACTTTGTGAATGAGAAAATAGAGTGGTTACTACACATTTGGATCCATGTTGGATAAAAGTTTTGAAACATGGGAGAATATATTGTTCTTCTTGACTTGTAATTGGGGTTTTGCCTTGGATGAATTCGGCTAGGTTTGGAATTTATTTTAGGTTAGAGTACAAACGGGTTTACATTTTTGTATAAATAGGCTTGTTGGTATAACAAGAGCTGGGTTCTGGGCTCGATGTTGAATTCTTTATGCAGTTTTTTAATTGTAAGTTTACTACGATGCATTTGTTATTTTGTTTAGGAACTGATGTTGATCAATTCGGATTTTATATCCATTAGTTGTGACTGCCTTCATCCACATTGGGCATGCGTACGGAAGGAGAGGTTTAACTGTCATTTTGTACGTCTCTCCCGACAAAGCAAGCCTGTTTCCGGAGTAATTCGAAGGGGCGAGCGGGCGGCTCCGGAAGCAGTAGCTGTCGCGGAGTTTCGCGGGGCGGCGCTTCGCCCGCTGCATCGCCGCAGCTCCCCTCGCCTCTGCCGGCCACTGGTCACATCAACCTCTAAACACCAGTGCTTTCAAATATCGAAGTTCAATATTGAAACATCGGTATTAATAATACTAGAATACTCGTCCAGAAACATTCGATGTTTTAAAGCTGGTTTATTAATCTCTAACATTAAATTCGTGCGCAATAAAATTAGATTTGATAGGAGCGCCGTTTATTAAGTTATAATTAAGATTTAAGACAAAAGAAAGTTGACAACTCCTCTCTATGAGCAAAATACGAGGGAGAGCAAAGGAAATATAAGGGGGTTGGGGTCATTTCGGGCGAGACAGAGTATCTCCTTGATTAAAATAGTACTAACAGCGTTCGTTTGGATCGAACACATAAACTGACAGTGGAATCATCAATTATTATTTCATATTTTAACTCGTACAACATTTTGATTATGGGGATTTTTTTAATTCACAAACCAAGAATGTTTAAAAATATCGGTTTTAATATAATGATGTTTTAAACATCAATGTTTCTACAAAAACTTCGACGTTTTGAAAACATCGACGACATCGATGTCTCACCCCAGCTCGCATGCGCCAAACAGCGTTTCCATTCATTGCGCATGCGCCCTCCCTCATGCATCACGTGGGATGTGGCAAACAGGCCGTCCGAATTCCCGGGCTCGCTGCTTATTTTGAATATTCAACGTTGTGCGGAAAGGTATTTAGTTTGGGAAAAGCAAATATATACTGGCACGAAGCAAATATGGTACGCGAATTTCAAAATTTATTCCATATTCATGTTCAGTTTAGTTCTCATGTTTGTTATGCCGTCAAATTGTAACACCAATCGTATTTTTATGCGAAACAATCATTAAAAAATAAAGGGATTGGGTTTCAATGCAGTTCTGTTTTGGAGTTCATAGATGCATTTCACAATCATCATACATTATTATGAATAATTCAGTTTAGACACACAGCTTACTGCTATTGCACAAATCAGGTTTTAATAAAGGTAAGTTACCTGTACCGTAATAGATGAAGTCATGCAAAGTCAAAGTAGGTATAGTAAGTATAATAACCTCCTGTATATGTAATATAGTAACGTATTGCAGAAATACTTTGTAAGTACATGTGATTCTGTATTGCAAGCTTGTGGTCGCTCAAGTCCTAGATGTTTATGCGACCATTACAAATAAATTAAATTTAAAAAATTCAAAGGAGCTCAGTACTGAAATACTTGGAACGAAGATTTTGACTTTAAATGTTATATAAATCGGCGCCAATTCACATTTAAAAAGCGATGTATGCGTTGTTCAAATACCTGCCAAGTACTTGTGAATCTACCTCAGGATGGCTCTGGTTGTAAGTGAAGAATACAAATTCATACAGTTTACATTGATTTTCCGAAAAAAAAAAGTTTTGCTATTAGAGCCTTTAGTTTTGCATGACATAAAATACATTCGATTCTACGTTTAATCGGTGTATTAATCATTACGAATTTATACAATATATAAGTTAGCGCATTGCACTCTCAATTTTGCAAGCCTCCTCATTTTAATCCAATAGCCGTGCACATATACTGAAAGAAAATGCATTTGGAAATAATAAATAATTTTAAATGTTTTCCTGTAATAATGTAAGATATGTTTTGAAAGAACATTGGAGACATTACAAATTTATGACAATAATTTTGAATACAATTAGCATAAATATTGAATCTTTGCAGGTAGAATACGCAAGATAAATTCCTGGTACACATTGACACATTATTAAAAATACAAACCTGTTGTACTCGTACTCCAGAAAAAAAATCTCTAAAAAGTGCATATAAAGTATCAAATATCTCCCATTATATGGTGTCCCAATTATTATTTTCATCTCAACGAACTAATTAATGATATCTTAACCTCACTTTTAATCATATTGAAATCAGGAATAAACAATAATAATATTTTATGATAAATATTTAATAATATTTAATTTATTAATTATTGATATGCAGTAAGTGAGGTGTGCATTCCATTTCTTGTGTGCTGCAATCTTCAGACATGTTTTGCATTCCCACAGACGCGTTTTCGTACGAAGGAGACATTTGCAATGATTTACTCACGTCGCCGTCGAAGAACAGTCCCATACGTTAATTCGCGCGCATTAATGCCTCTCAGGGAATAGTTTGCGGTTATCACAAATCGCTTTAGATTGTCGAGTGAGATGTTATGGCTTGTTTATGATACTAATATGGCATTTATACGTCATTAAGGTGTGATTAGGGGCTTTTAGTGCTCAGGCAACACTCACAAAAACGAGATTTATAGTCGTTTCCAGTGTTAAGTTTGAAGAAAAGTTGTGAGCTGATAGAAACGTGACGTGTTCTCGAATTTAAAATTTTACAGCATCGATTCTGGTTGTATACGATTTACCTTAACAACTATTTGTCTTGTAAAATATACATTATCATTGTCAAACGTGCCAATTAGACACACCAAAAATTTGTCTGAATAAACACCAAAAAAAAGCAAATTTCGTGCAAAACTGTCAATTGTAACGTCAGATTTATAACCTGTCGAATTTAAGCCACACTTGTAATCCAAGAAGATTCTTCAAAGAGATGTCACTGAACCACACGTTGACAGAGCCAGTGCAAGCAGCAAGCGCACACTCACCAGCAGGGGCAGCGCCGTGAGCATGGTGACCGGTGCGTGCGCGAGCGCGTGCGTCGGCTGGTGGTCTCGTGCTGAGCGGCTCCTGGCGGCCGGCGCCGGCTCGTCTCCGCGGGCTCCGCGAAACAAACTCGCAGCTGGCCGCGGCACGACGCGCGATTGCGGCGGCCGCTCGACGCGAGGCGAGGCGAGGCGAGGCAAGGCGGGTCCTGGCGCCGCGCCACACGCTCTGGAGAGTCGGCGCGCGCGCGCAGAGCGGCGCGGAGCGCAGCGCTCGAGGAGGAGGAGGAGGTGCTGGAGGAGGAGGAGGCTCCGTTGCGCTTCGCGGGCGCCTCTCACTCGCTGCCCGGACGACGACGTTTCGCGCGCGCTGCACTGCACTGCACTGCACTGGCTGTGCGCGCCGGCGGGGCGCTGAGGGCGGGCGGGTGGGTATCGGGGCACACCTCTCCCGGGGAGCCGAATGAATGATGAAGATCCCGCGGGACCCGCGCGAATGTCAGCGCGCACCGCGGGGGGGGGGGGGGCGCTCCGGAGGCGGAGAGGGGGTGCGTCGCCCCCACTGCCCCGCCGTCGTCGGCGCCGACGCTCGAGCGACGCCGCCCGCGCGCCCAGTTGAGCTGCGCGCGCCGCCGCGAGATGTGCACCGGCGGGCCCGGCTTGCGCCGCGCGGCTATTACGAACACTTTTATCTTTATTTTCGTGTTTCCAGCAGGCCATTTTTAAACGATACGATATAATGGTTGCAATTGTCGGGTATAGTGACCACACAGGTACAGTGTCCACTCGACTTGGTATTTTCTTTAAAAAATATTCTGAATTTAAAATGAATTTTCATTTTGGGGCTTCAAGTTAATTTTTATAGAGGTAAGAGTTGATATAGTGAATGACTTACGTTACTATAGAAAACTATTAAAGCAATATTTTGAAAACGTATCTTTAAATTCTAGGCAGAGGGCTGAAGCCCCGTTAGGGTCCCCCCGCCCTGGAGAGGCCACTGGAAATAATAATGCGAATAAATTTGTACCCCCGTAATTTGTTACCCCCGTAATTTGTACCCGTCAGATAATACAAAATAAAGTTGCTTGATCCTAGTTTTTTTTATTATGTGTTAAGCAATTAAGGTGATAATGTGGAGAAATTTAAATATTAGAGTTAAAGATTTCAAGGACATAGTTACTATTTTCCCGTTCACGTCAACACCAGAACAAAGCAAATCATTTGCTAACAAGGCATGATTTTTGAAATAAAGAAAAACTTCTCTGTGACTTTAACGCCCGAGTAAACAAGAAAAGTTTTAGACGGACTATCTGAAAATAACAATGAATAAAAGGAAAAGATGTTTAAAATTATGATTAAATTCGAAGTGTAAAACTCTCAAAACTATGAATAGCGAGAAAATACAGTAATACGAACAGTTATTTGTATTAAAGTATATATTTAAATAAATAATAAGATGTAAAATTATTTTCCCTAAATCTTTATTTTCTTTCCAATTACGATATTTGCATAAGCGTGCGCACAGGGCAGCGTGTCTCGTGAAAGCTGTGAAATATTGCATTTTGTAATACAATATTTATTTCCGTCAATATGTTCAATTCCTAATTTTCCTCTTTCTACTTCGGCAATTTCGGGATTTGTTTTTCAACATTTGGGGAAGAAGTCCATCCAACTCATCAAGCAACTCTCTAAATGATTCAACATAAAATCAACTGTAATTATTTAAAATAGCATTAAATTTATAATTTAATTATCCTTGTATGTTTTATTTATTTACTAGTTTAGTAGGTTACATGAACGCAAAAAGGTGTGAAGGCAAAGGGGGCCCAAAAATGTCCCTCTTGTTTTCCGCTGCGCTCGTCTGTGGATATTTGCCATTATAAACTGCAAAACATGACTGATGTCAATGTATTAGCAAGTCATATACATAACACAGTGTATACGAAGTGTGATGTAATGTATCTAAAGTTTGAAAATTGGAAATTATCTGTTTTAAAACAGTAATGAAAATTTCAGTGTCTCTCCATTTTTTCTCAGTTAGTGGCTCGCAGACAAATGATGTAAGGGTGTAAACATCAAATGATCATCAAGTTATTTAAGGTAGAATGTCATATTTTTCAACATTACGATTGTTTGACTATTTTTGTCATTTTACTTTTGTAACTTCTTTACTTTTTTCTATTACGTCAAAGCCATAATTTTCACTTAATTTAATTATCAAAAGTTTAATACATCTTACTCAAACTGGGACGACCAATATTACTGATTGTTCTCTAGGTGCGCGAAGAATGCCAAGTTCGCGATGATACAACCCGGCGCAACATGGAAAATGAGACCACAACCGGTTTATCCAGAGCTCATGACGTCATTTGTCTCCGGGATACCGCCTCCACAACCGCGCCACGGGGCTCCCCACGGCCACAGCTGATCCACGGTACCGCATCTGAATATCTTGCAACACCGTCACACACGCACCCCGACTTCATCCCCTGACTGGCACTATCCGCTCAGCGTTTCGTTAGATAGTGTCACTAAAACGTGACTCATTCGAACACTTTATAAACGTGGTTAAAGCGATAGTTTTAAATGTTTAATAAAACAAATCTGACAGTTTTCGAAGCCCGCTGGAGGGTCCGAAAGGCGCCGCGTGAAATCTGCGTGACAATAAGTTCTCAATATGACATATTTGGAAACGTTTAAAATTTCATGAACGGAATGCTTTTATACAATAATTAATAATGCGAGCCTGCTGTCTCTCGCTGGACATCACATGTTAAAAATGTCGTGAAATAACTCAATTGAAAACGTGTCATATCAGCTGCAAATTAAAGTTAAATGTTCAAATTTACGTCAAGTCACTTATGAATAAGAATGCACAAACAGAATAATTTCCCGTAAACGATTTTTTTAAATCCCATGTTCTTCATAAATAATTATTATGTTAGTTTTTCAATAAATGTAATAATATTAAATACAAATTTTATGATAACATGATAATAATGAACCATATACCTCTCGGATATCAAAGTACGTATATCCATGCTCTCAATAGTTAAAAGAAGTGTGAAAATGTCAAGTATATTGGACATGGCTCTCCCGAGCATTCCAAAGAGTCGGCCCTGCTACTGACGTCAGAAGAGTGCGCAGCGCCTGGGCCGGGGCCTGGGCCTGTCGTGAGATGCGCAATGCTGGGCAGCGGGCAGCGCCAACACTCCACTCCACACAAATGTAAATTCGAATCGCTTGTTTTATGAGAAATTGATCGAGAATAATGGTTGTCGTGGGGGCGTTCTTAGGGAAGCTACTACAGTGTTGAAAGCATTAAAGCTCTGATGCATTTCCTTTCGTAACATCTGAAAAAGCTTTCTCAATTAAAGACTGATTGTACTTTAGAAAATCATCTTGAAGACAAATATAAAGGTTTCTTGGCATAATCAAAGTGGAATTAACGAGTGATGCATACATGTGTAACTAAAGTAGACACTTTTTTCAGAAATAACATTATCGAATTTTAAAATATGTTTAATATTGTCTAATTCTTTTTTCGGAAATAACTTATTTACCCAATGAACACAAAAAAACTACAGATTTAGATACGTCTCATTGAATGATGAGTTTACACACTACTGAATACGTCAACAAGAAAAGTTTTCTGATGATAACGTGCGAATATTATTCCACCGTATTGCTGCAGTATTCGCCAAGACTGTTTTTTTAAAGCATTAATTAGATAGAAAATGTATCTATGGTAAATGAAAATTCATATTACTTGAAAATAAATATAAGTTGAAAGCAGATGACGTGACAACTGACACTAATATATTTTGTAGCAATTACGTAGTTTGTTGTTAGCAACAATAGCTTACAACATAGCGTTTGTTGTTAGCAAAAAACATAGCTTTTAAGTGGATGTGTCCAATATTTCATCGGTATTGCCTAGTCATTGTATGTAAAAATCAACGATAACAGGACCTTTTTTGGAAGAGCATTACTTTCAATATACCATGAGAAGCGACTTTCCTTGAGGGAATTTCCTTGTCTGTGTTAGAGTGCAATTTAAGAACAAAATGTATACTTAACCTATCTATTAACGGCAGAATTTATGATTAACATGGAGTTAAATGAGAATTCTTTAGCTAATCAAAAACATCGAATGACGTGACCATGAACTCAGACTATCTTCAAAATACTCGTAATAAATACTATTATTGGCAATGACAACGTTTATAATTATTTCATTTCTTCAAAATACTCGTTTAATTACAGCTACGGAAGTCCAAATTCAATTCTCGAAACGATGAGAATAAGATTGTGAATAATTATTAAACCAAGGAATATGAAGAAACAATTAACCGTTTTTTATAAATTTATTACTTTTTCCTATACGGAGTAATATACGTAGTGCAGAAAAAGTTATGTAATGCTGCAGAAAATAGATTTCGAGTTTTAAACGGAAATGCACGTTTTGGGGTTCCCTGGTACCGAAAGTGTTTTTTTTTTTCAAAACGTCCTTCCGTCCGTCCGTTTATCTGTTCGTCTAGTGAGATCGAACATTAGCGCGTAAACCATGCGTAGCTTTTTCCCCAAATTGAAGAAACTCCTGTCGATATGAACGAAAGCGAAGCTCTGAGAGGTTATAATGATCGCAAAGGGCCGAATTTCTCTGTTAAAAGTGAATTTTCGAAAATTGCAAAATGCTTGAATTTTTCAGTGTCTATCTACAACTACAAAATAGAAGATACAGATTTTTCCTTTAAGTAAATATTTTTTCCATAATTTCTTCTTTCATTGAGGTCATGTAAATTTTATTTGGAAATGTTAGTAGTTTTCGCGCTATATTGCATAAAATATATGCAATGTTAAAAATAACAAAAAAAATTATTTCACAAAAACTTTCAATTTTTTCTTTAATCTTTAGTTAGGGATAGTTCTAAATGTACTCTATAAGATAACATAAACGTCTTTCTGTTCTATTATTTTGCTTTTAAAAAAAATACAAATACGTAATTTGTAGACATGTTTCTCACGTCGTTAATATTTACCTTAGCGTCAATTTTTTCACATCATTGCATTTATGAGGACATGTGCTTTAAATGATTTCAGAAAATATTTTTCGAAAACCCAAAAGTTTTCTGTGAAAATATGCTCAAATTTAAAGACTTTCAGACATTATTTCTTTTTTTTTAAGGCTCCGATTTTTCTTTTAAACGTTTAGCACAAATAGAGCTAATTATACTGTTTAAGATAACAAAAGTAATTTTGGTGAATTCTTTTTGTATTTAATTGTTTCAATTACACAAATGTAATTTTTCTAGTTATCTCTCACGCGTTTAGTATGCACATGTCTAGCGATTGTATACATTACTGCATTTGAGAGTGGCGGTGCTTCAAATGACTTTAAATGAATATTTTCGAAAACTAAAAAGGTTTTCGTGAAAAAGAGAATCAAATTTTGCATCTACAGTGATGCTAGAAACGCCATTTTCCTTAAAACGGCTCCAATGATTTCAACAAAAATTTCCCAGTAGAGATTTTACTCTTCTATAACATTCTTAAGGTAATATTTCAGTTCTGCTATCAGAAAACGAAAAAATTGAGAAATTAAAAAAAAATGAAGTTTGGGCGGAGGTAGATGGCAGCTGGCAAGAGTATAAGGCAATTCCCAAAAGCTAGCCAGATCCAAGCAGTGAGAAAACTAACTAGTGCGAGAATGTCGTGCCATTCTGTATGACCACTAGTTTTAAAATATATTAATAAAACATCCAACAGAACGAATGGTGATACAAAAAAGCGTACTATCTTGCATTAGAAACGATTACATAATATAATGAGTATAATACCGGAATGTTCCTCCTTATCAACACATCTGAGCCACGAACTGTGAAAATCACTACCAATCGTAAACAGTTAGTGGGAAAACTACATACTTTTAAAATGAATACATGTAAGTAAATTCGACAATCGAAAACTGCGTTCCATTCAGCCAGAAACAATATCGCCCATTAATGTTTAAGAAGTACAGTAATTCTATGAATTTCACGCTACAGTGTCGCGCCGTTGCCATGCTGATATTGTGACCTTTTATCCTCGAAAGACTCGACAGGAAAAGAAGCGCGAGTAACTGGAATGTGCAATTTCAGAAATTTGCAAAATATCCACCACTTATATTTTCAAAACAATGAACTACTCATATTTCCAAAACCATTGTGTATATAATTGTATTTATTTTTAGAACCTATAATATATTCTTATAATCCTATTTATTTTTGGACTAGATTCCATAAAGAAAGCTATCTCTATCGTAAATACTGTAGTTTTGTAGTGTTTTCTTCTTTCAATTTTCGAAAATGCCAAGAGTTTATCGAAAACAGGACCTGAGTCACTTTTATAACCATACGTAACTTTCTTCGACAAAAAAATTAAATCTAATTTTTTCAAAATTGCCTACACTTAACGAAGTCTACGCGAAAACTATTGTTGTTTTCTAAACATTTATTTGATTATTTAAAGGTTACTTGACAGAACATATTTCAATACCAAGAAACTCATCGTTAACTATGAAAACTTTGCGAATATCTAGATCGCAATCTATTGCAAAAAAATGAGAGAAAGAAAAGGGAGAAAAATGCTTGCATTAAATAAAGGTTTGGAGAAAATAGTAAAATTCGAACAATTGAACATGTAGATATAAAAATTTTAAAAAAGAAAGACTAAGCAACTCGAGACATCTCGAGTTCCTGATGAGTAACTGCTGGGAACCGCAGGGATCTAACGGCACCGAGCACCTGGACAAAGGGATACAGAGCAATGACTGATTACAAAGGAAGGAATTACACTCCACTATCCACGCCAGTGGATATAAACAGGATTGTAACGAATTAAAGAAATATAACTTTAAAAAGATTATCGAAACAATATCTTTCTGCGATTTAGATTTCAGTACTACTTTCACTGTTACCAATGGGACCTATTTGCAGCCAAGCTATAATATCCACAGATAAAGTATAATCTGTACAAGATTCAAGTTCTTTTCTATTCTTGTCCTATATATCGTTTTAAACGTTGATGTATCTTAGTTTAGCCATGTTAGTCGCATTATTTTCATTTGTATCTTTGTTATAGGCTGAAGAAAGCTATTCCAAATCAATATACAGGATATGACAATTAAAATATGACAATCTTAAACTTTTTGCTTGAAACTAAAAAAAATATTAAGCGGAGAGGTTGCGAGCACCGATAAGACAGGTACTTGTTCCACCTGTTTAAAACTGGTAAAGCTAAATTCTTATTGATTTTCAATGCTTCTGGAACATTTGATGACATGATAGTGGCTGAAGCGCAGATAAAAAGGTTTAATTTTGTTGACTTCCGGCGTGAAATATTGTTTTTTAACGTATTTTCTTATATGACAACTTCGGTTTGAAAACTTTACATTAACTGATCTTATCCTAGCAGCTCTAAACCTGTTGATGCATAAATTTTCGAAACACATAAGACATACCTTGGAAACGAAAGGAAAAGAGATATAAAAGAATAAAACCAATTCTCCCTCCCTATAGCTTAATAATTAATAATCATGCAGTTAAATGGCTTTCAAATGACATTCCTGTTAAATATCTGGGACTTCAAATACATACTAAACTAGCGTACCCGTGCCAGAACTCTCGCATGTAAATCCCCTTCCTTTCCCTATCCTTTCCATTAAGAAGGAAAGTTATTAATGAAAAGCCATTATTTGTTTAAAAAATGTATAAATGTAACTTCATCCTTACACAATATCACACTAAAATAAAAACAATGCAATTAATGTTGGAAACAAATTTTCAATACAGATTTATTCAGTATTTTAGAGAGATGTTCTTCGAATAATTCACACTTTCTTCAAAATATTTAAGATCCTTGACAGTTATCTTTTCGCTTTCCTTGATAGTCACAAAAATATTTTTTTTAAATTTTACTATGCAGAAACCTCAGTAATATTTTCCATGCGAAAATACAGGATCAGGCAAGTACAACCCTACCCTTTGCAGTATTCTTTAATTTTCCTGGATTTGTTCTGAAGAATAGAGGGGGTTTTGGAGGGGCAGGTCGCGTGCTTGCTGGGAATCGAACATTGAAACATTATTTGTATATTAAAAAATATTGGATTATTTTCTGCGTTCTTACGTACCTCAAGGAAAGCAATTCCTAGCCAAAACATTATAAAACTAAAATTTTTATCTTTAAGTAATACCATTTGATATCAATAGAAACAATTCTTACGCTGTGTATTGAATATCTTAGCGAACTGACACATTACGTTTAATAAGAAACTGTGTATTATTTACAATATGAGTTTACAGCTGGGCATTGACGTACAGACTTCAAGATACTGCCAGCATTTAAATTGTGCGTCTGGATTTTGATCATTGGCAGTTGTCGAATTACTTGCACTATTCTTTCTAACATTTTTAATTTGGTTTCTTCTTTAAATTAATACACGTAGTGTTTTAGGCTAGCATGTTTTGATTTTTTGTTCATTTATTTCAAGCTATTTTACTTTAGTTAATTTAAAAAGATTCTTTGGTTGTGCCATAGCAAATGTTTTCCTCTACTACCTCCGCGTACCTTCCCGAGAACTGTCGCATGTTAAACCACACACTTTTCCCTATTCTTCTATTTCCATCCGATGAGGATACAAAATATTTGTTTAAAATGTATAAAGGTAACTTCCATTGTACTAACAAAATATCAAATAATAATAAAAAGAACAATGCAATTGTTGTGGAAAAGAAATTTTTAATAAAGATTAATTCAGTATTATCGACAGATTTCTTGGAACTATTCACAACACTCCCTTAAAAAAATTTGAAGTAATTATTCAATATTCTTTGAAAGATAGGTTTTCGTGATAGTCACTAAAATAAATAAAAAAAATACTATTGAGAAAGCTTTGCAACTGAACACGCTGACTTGAAATTTTCACCGAATCACTACTGATGACAAAAATACTGGTGCACACAGCAAACCTAACAAGACACGACTTCACTCTTCACTGTACACCCATATCCTTCCACAATTAGATACCCAGTACTTGTAGACCTCTGCAAAACCTTATATGAATATTCTCACAACACGCGTAAGAAACAATCTTCATCGGTAAGAAGCGGCTATTAACAGTACTACAAGTTGTTGCTGCAAGAGCGAATCTTGAATTATACAAATAAACCTCGTGAGTCTGCGCAAACCATATGTACACAGGAAACATAAAGAGTATAGGAATAGGAAACTGATAAAGGAATCTAAGACTTCTAAGCGCGACGTCCCAAAGATGCCACAATCACCAAGGCTTGAAATCTTGGTGGCATTGTTAGTATTGATAAATGCAGCAAAATATTAATAGAATGTCCAAGAATATCTTATCAGGTTTATTAAGGCGTGGGGAACAATCCTTTGAGGCCTTTGGTGTCAAAATTTTAATTTTTAAGACCCTAGATCGCTTTGTTCAGAAGTTATTTAACGATATAGCTGACTGACTGCTTCGGGTTGCATTTCACATGAATATTTAGATGAGTTTTTATAAAAAAATTCTTAATATTTTTGAAGTCGAAGAGTAATTCTTCAGGTCACCGTGAAATTCTCTTTCTTTATAGACCTCCTGTATAAATATGGGTTGCGTGTGAGAGCCACAAAAGGTATTATTCTACTGAAAATATAGGAGATGATTAAACTAGGAAAAACCACATAGCACCAAAACCACATATAAAAATATTAAAAATGTATCCATTCAGAATTAAACTATCTAAAATATCAATAGACTGAGCATTAATAATGTTTAAATATGTTATACAATCTTCACTGACCTATGCCTATAGAATATGGGGAGGTAGGCTAGAAGCAATCTTCGAAAAGTGGAAATACTGCCAAACAAATCCTTAAGACAAGATTTGAAAGCTCCCTAGTATATCAGAAATGGTGAAATTTTAAAATAATTATCTACAGAACCTCTAAAAGTTGTATTTTAAAACTCTTTTCAAACTCCTCTCTTCCATCCTTCCCAACCATTCGTTTTTACAATCTAGGTAAATCAGTAAATATATTTCCAAGAATGAAATCAAGATATTCTAAAAATCTACTACATGATTTCGATGACGCGAATAGCATACCCCGCCAACTCAAATGGAATAAGAGCTGTCATGCAAATGTCATGTTTACGCAACTACACTTTACTTACCATCAGTCTGCTTCAGGAAGCGGTTGCTAATAAAAATATGTCAATTATTTGTGTAAATTGGTTGGCCTAAATTCGCAAGTTCTTGATCACAATTCACTAGCTGCAACAACTTCGCAAGCGCCGGTGTTTCTTTTCTGCACTTCTGAACTTTTGCTATTTTGATGCAAGGAATGCACTTTCGATCGAACAGCACTCACTACAAAGTCATCGTATGCTTCAATCACAAGTTTTTTTCCGCATTCTTTCTTTGGCGTTTGTAGTTGTCCCTTGTTAGTGAGCTCTTTCCGGAGTTTCAGTACGATGGATACGGATATTCTAATGAAGTCTGCGATTTGCTTCACCGGTAACGACGGATTCCTATGCAACAACGAATTGAAATCTTTGAGAACGACGCGCTTTTCGCTTCTTTGAAGAAATTTTCTATAGTTGCGTTCAATTATTGAGGGGCCAGTCACACTCTGAAACATTCTAAAACGAATTGCATAGCTGAATCTCGCCGGCCGGGCGGCGTCGCGGCGTCGCGGCCCCAGGAGACGCGTCTCACGCGCCAGATCAGCACGGACCTAGGCTGAACTCGCAGAGCTATCGCAAAGCAACACACAGTCAGTTCACATTGGCCTCCTTTCTCGAAACAGTTGCAATTGTTTTGACGCAAGGTTAATTTAACGAACCACGGCAAATAAATTACTTCTTATGCAGAAAACTATTTACTTTCGCGTCAAGATCCCTACAACAGCACAGCTCACACAGCAAACCAATTAGAATCATCGTAACACACGTGCATTTGTTTACATCAGAATTTTTCTTAGAGTGAACTGATAGTAGTATTTTAAATAAAGATCACTCAGTTGGCTCGTGGACACAGTGCTAGCTTTACGATGGGAAATCCAGTGTTCGATTCCCGGTTGAAGCAAAAATAGAGCTATAGTTTTCTATTACAATCGTCTCAGTTTCTATAGCTGAGTGACGAAAGAATATCTCCGGCAAGCCAAGTATGCCAGATACGGTGAAGGGGCTATATCCTGCGCGTCTTAAGTCTCCTTTACTCACAGGCGTAGGTAAGAAGTAAAAAGGTCCAAGGCCACCACTAGCTAGCCAATGGATTGAACCCATTGTAAAGTTCCAAATACATACAATAAAACAGGTAATGACAACTATTCTTGTATTAATTAGGTTTAAAATAGTGGACAGCAACAGCACAAATTGTGCTGGAGAAAATTACTCAAAATGGTTTCCCAAAAACCATCACGAGCATTGCTGAAGAACAACAAATAAAATTCTCTCGAATAACACTACAATAAGTGAAATATTTTAACAAAAGTAGTCTTCACAAATACTGCAATATCATATTTTAGTATGCGTAACGTACAACTTTTCTTTGCGTACCAAGAATACCAAAACGCTCAGGTTGCCTAATCCAACAGATGAATAGCAAATATTTAATGAAAGGCGGACTCATTCTTGCCACCTTGCTATCACGTGTCACCAGCTGGGCCGTGCGCAGTGACGTTCTTTGTACGAGAATACTGTGACTCAGCGAGAGACCCCTTATATACATCAATATAAAATTTACGACTATATTTATTCGATATTATATTAGTATGTTTTGATTTATTCGTACGAATGTAAATATTGTAGTCAGCACGGGCGTGGTGTTATGGTACCGGGCGTAAATAAATTCTGAAAAAATAAATACCTGCAGTACAATAACAAAACCTACTCTTGGGGCAGCGTAACAGGCCGCACTACATCTCCGATATGGTGGCGTTGACGGCTGTCTGCCAGTACAGTCAACTTCTGAACCCAACGGTTTCATCCTAACCCGCGATATTCAAAGGGACGGATATTCGGGATGAACTGCACAGCGGATTTGGTATACAATTGATTTTTTCCACTCCTTTGTTCTTTTGTTAGGTTTGGAGATCAGGGAATAATATATTACCCTTCGTAAGTGATTAATTTACAACAAATTACATGTATTAACTCATAAATAGAATAATTATTTTGTGGTAAAAATAAATTCCTGAAAATCCTGCGCATCGGCCACTATATTCGCAACATTAAAATTCTGAAACTTTGTGTTCTTTCGATTATTAAGTAGGAAATGATAGTTACCACTAGCAACAAGCTACGCATCCTATTCCCAGAATATTACTAAAAACAGTCCGATATCGGTATGGGTCGGCTTTGCGGATTCACCTCAAAATATAAATTTCTGAACCCGCGGGATGAAGGCGAATAAAATATAAAACATTATGGGCCAGTTTCACCAACCAGGATCACATTCGTAGCTGATCCGAGTTTCGTGATCCTGATCCGCGGAGTCAAGGCCGACTTGATCCCTGTGCGATTCACCAACGTTTTGAGTCTTTGAAGTTAATCCGGATCCCATGATTCCCGAGCAGTCGTGAAAATGAGCGATTGGCAACAATTTTGCAATACATTGTGGATATTCTCGCGGTCAGCTGTTGGAAACGAGTTGTTTTCATTTCATTTCTTTCCGTCTTTGTGTGGTGTTCGGTTGCGTATGGTAGTATTATTGTTCGGATGGATTCGACTGAGGTTGGAAAGAATGCATAGACGGCGCCCAATTTCTATACAATTGAAAGAGAACTACTCGAAAGGTCAATGAGCAAATACAAAGAAATGTTTAATGCTCGCTCTGACAATTCAAAATAATCGCTCATTTTGTGAATTACTCGCGGTGTGTCTCCTCACAATAAATCTTCAATGACTTCATCACCGAAAACAAACTCCGTTTTTTACACGACAAAAATTAACCTAACAAGAACAAAAGTTCCAAGTATTACTACACTAAAAAAGTATTCAATAAAACTATCCCACGCCAATTGCAGTACAGATATCACAAAAATCAGATAGAAATGCGGAAAAATAGCACCTCCAATAAACTACAACTAACTAAATGCTATTTTACTAATGATGTTTATAATCTTCACTAATTTGAAGCCAAAATATATTTAAATTTTACTTCTCAATACTGAGAGTTCTAACCTAAAATTGTGTTAGCCCTACTCTTATTTACAATACTATCTTAAAAAACACATTTGCCCAACAAATATTATGCGCAATCCACCTTGTTACCGAATACTTCCATACTGAATGTAAGCCTAACTACAGGTATTTACTTAAAAAATACGGAAAACTGAAATAGCGAGACGACCAAGTCAAGAAATAACTCCTGATCTGGCCGTGATCCGCCGGTCAGCGACGGATCAATTTGCGAGTCAAATTTGATCCGAGTCAGACACTATTCGTTTTAAGTGCGTGGCGGAAAGTACAACGGGATCAACTGAAGTTGACTCGGATCAAATCAGGATCATCTTCTTGACTCGGGCTGGAGAAAACGGCCCTATTAGTATTGTCAGTTTATTGGTCCATAGAAATTTCGTAGCAGTTTTGTTCAGCGCGGTACGAAAGAAGAAGTATTTTTGTTTTATTATAGAATGACGTTTCAGTATCACCCAGCGCGGGGCGTAGAAATGTAAGTATCATTATTGTTATTCATGTATTATCAATAATATTCTTATTACTTATTTCAATTAAACTAACAGAAATTCTTTTCAATACATACATTTCTTATGTATACTCTTGTTAGCTATACTCCACCTAGGGAGTACAAGACCTTGACATTGGTGGTGGAGCTTGGGTGTCCTCGTGAACCTGAGAGCTATGTCGGTGGTAGCGTAGCTACTAGTAGGGCCTCCTTTGCCGGACAGGTCGAAGGGGAGGGGTCAGTTGAAGAAGTACTCCAGAAGTGGACCTCAACGCCGAAAGAGGTCATCAACATCCGAAGAAATCCCCAAGATATCTTCCGCGAAGATCTTAGCGAAGACGGCGTGAGGCGCTTCGAGGGGACCATCTAGGGGAGAGCCCTAGAAAACAAGCAGGGCAAATGCTTCAAGTCGGCAGCTCTGACGTCTGCGTTCTTAGCTGTGGGCTGGTAACTCACACTACGGAATCATAAATACTCACAATATTCTCTGTAAACCGGATAGTTTCATACGACGACCAGTGCATACCAAGGCCAAGAGAAAAGGAATTGTGGAATTAATGAATGTAGCCATATGGAATGTGAGAGGTATGGAAAGGAATGTCGTAGAACTTGATAAGCTTCTAAACGAACGGAAAATACAAATAGCTGTAATAACTGTGACTAAGAAGAAATTGAAATGATCAAAATAATTAGATAACTATATAATGATGTAATAATAATAATAATAATAATAATAATAATAATAATAATAATAATAATAATAATATCTTTATTAATGGCGAGGATCAGGCCATAGGGCCTGCTCTTCCGCCTAACCATATATAGTGTGTGTCAGAGGGTGTAAGACCAAAAGCTGGGGTGGTCATATTGATTCACAAAAAACTGAAATCTAGATTAGAGAATTATGCATATAAGAATGAAAGAATAATGACAGTAAGAATGGAAGTAGATGGAGACGGTAATAGGGGTATATGCCCCTGAAGAGGGAAGGGAGTCAGAAACAGAAATATTATACAACCAGCTACAAAACCAAATCGATTATGTGAACAAGAACGATAGTCTTACAATATGCGGCGATTTTAATGCCAGAATAAGTATTATAGCTATCACAGAAATTTTCGAAAAGCAGGGCGAACAACACTTGAACGAAAATGGAAAAGAGCTAAGAGCATTTGCTTCCACAAACAATTTAAAAATTACAAATACTTTCTTTAGGAAAAGAGTAATAAATATGCGTGGTGCAGCCGAGAATTGAGATCAATAATTGATTACATATTAATTAGCTTTGAATTACACTTAAATCAGCTATGAAGCTGACAACCTAACCATCTCAAAAGACAAAACCTAAATATTAGCGTTTTGGGGATAATATATTATCCGTTCAAAAATAATCTTGACAATGTAAGAATAAAACATGTTCTAAATTTTAATCACCTACGATGTGACATTGAAGGTCAAAAAGACATTGATAAAAAATTAGCACGATTTCAATCCATCTGTGGGACCATATACACAACTCTTAAAAACCAAGAGCCGAAAATATATTAGAATTAAATTTTATAAAACATTATCTCTCCCGATATTGATTTATGGCAGTGAATGCTGGGTTCTAACTTAGAAAAGAGTAAAATTCAGAGCTCAGATATAGGGTTCCTTCGACGAACAAAAGGCTACATCTTAGAAGACCAGATAAGAAATGAAGAAATCAGGCGAGAATTGAATTTAAATAGCATACATAATAAAACAGAAATTAACAGAAAGAAGGGGCTGCAGCACTTAGAAAGAATGGAAGAAACACGACTACCAAGATTAGCATATACTTACAAACCAAGAGGGAAAAGAGACATTGGAAGACCCAAGAAAAGATGGAAAGATACAGTGGAGTCGGAAGAAGCATCCGCCTGGTATTGTTAGGAGAAAACTACCAACCGCAGCCGCCAATAGCTAGAATTCTCCAAGCAAAGGTTGAATTCGGTTCAGCTGTGTAGCGGCTGCCATCGAGATTCTCTAAAACATTCGATGCTCTACAGATTCTCTAAAAACTACAGATGGAACAGCGATGTTACCATTGAGAAATCGTTGCCGGTTACATATTGATTCCTCCATTATTAAATAAAATGAGTGGTAATGTGTATATGAACATATTTGTGTATAAGTATTACATTTTGATTTTCAGATCAAGCCATACATTTTTGACATTGTTGGCCTATTGTAATAATTATGAAGAACAGATATACTTTATAAACTTATTCGTTCCATATGAACTAGTTAAAGTATAAATTGAGTTTCTTCGTGACTGTCAATTCTTGTAAAAAGGCGTGATCGAACAAAACACAGAGCCGAAAGAACAGTGCTCGCGGACGAGAATACATAATTAAGAAACGTGCCTTTTATTATGCAATTCCTGTTAAGAATTTGTGATTTAAATTGGGTTGGAAAATGCATTTCAGGCATTCCCTGAAAAATATTGTCTTTTGTGGTTTTCTAAATGTCGCACAAAGTGTAAACGAATGTCGAATCAAGTAATATGTTCCCTTGTTTTCTGTTTCCTTTTATTGGTTCGGTGAAGATACAGAGGATCTCTTCATGAAATGGAAAAGTTTGTCACAGTATTCCTTTACATGACTGGAAATATTGAAGACAACTATTGTTTCGTTGTAACTATAGTTAAAATTTCTTTCTATTACTATTTAGAATTATATTGTGACACCCATTTTAAAACTTGATCTTAATAATAATTTCTTTGTATTGTGCGAGTATCTGAATTGGAGTACATGTTTCACCTTCTTTGTTTTCACAACAAAACTATTAGTAGAAAAACGATAAATGTAATATTCGTAATATTCATATGTTTTAGACTCCGTATTTTTTTAATGTAATCCTAGCACTATGTTGTAATACAGTGTACGTGATAATAATAATAATAATAATAATAATAATAATAATAATAATAATAATAATAATAATAATAATAATAATAATAATAATAGCTCTTTACGCTAGCGAAACACTCACGCTCAGCAAGAAATATGAACTGGAAGAAATCAAAAAAGAAGAAAGAAAAATCATTAGAAAAATACTCGGTGCGAGACTCACTCCCGATGGATACAGATTACAATCTATTGAAACAACTGAAAAGTACTCGAACATAGAAGTCGACATCAGGAAAAGACGACTGAAATTCTTCGGACACATAGACAGGCTACCAAATACTCGACTAACTAAAAGAATACTAAACTATATATCCTCACTTAAAAGTACAACACCATGGATGAAAGAAACAAAAAAAGACATGCGACACGCCGACATAACTGACACTTCAGACAAAAACACCTTCCGTAACAAAGTGAACAAATGGGAAGTCAAACCAGAACCAAAATCAAAACCCTACAGACCGAAATGGTCTGAAGAAAGAAAACTGGCATTCTCCAACAGAATGAAAGAATATTGGAAAATTAAGAAGAACTCCACAAAAACTAATTAGAACTCCACAAAAACGAGTCAATTTTTGCTTAACGTTTTCCATTATTGGGAAAATACGCTAATAATAATAATAATAATAATAATAATAATAATAATAATAATTTTAACGTTGAAAAATCTCAAGCTTGAATGTGGACATTGAGATGTATACACATCAAAACAGTGTGACGACATTCTTTCATTTCGCAATGTATGCAACTAATCTTTTGAATTCGGCTGTTTTTAAATGTTATTACTTGTGAAAGTCAGCTTTATATAAAGTTCATTTCTTTTTTATATAAACCCTGCTATTTCTCGGCATTTTATCTGCATTTTCGCCTAATTATAACTCTCTGAGATCAGCAACAGTTCAGATTTTGTGAGATGAAGTTGATTCGCCTGCAGAGAATGAGGTCCAGGACACTACACCCCCACAAAACCTTTAACGTTAGTCTTCTCATTGAGTGAAAAATCAGAGACAGGGTTTATAGTGTAGCCAACCACGGAATATGATCAGCATTGTGGACCAGTAGAACAGTGGCTGAAATAATCAAATCAGTGATCAGTGATCGTCAATATCAGTGATACTCCCACAATAAACTGTGTTCATTATACAATCTCTGAAAAGTATTTTCGGAAAGAGAGAACGACAACATATCTAAAATTTCTACAAACAGGAAATTGTTAACTAAAAGAACGGAATTGTAAGAAACATCTTTATTAAAATTGCTACATCTTTATTCAAACGGCATTGAACATGGCATTGGGTTAAGTGTAATTAATTGTATGCTATTTAGGAGCAGTCTCTACATATTATGTCAAATCAAATTATAGCTATTAATTTCGATTAATGCTAATACTACAAAATAATTCTTCTATTTTCAAAATTACATTCTCCCTTTATTAAAATCTTATCTCGCCCAGGCTAGAAAATGAAAAGGAGAGTGGTTTAGAAACATGAAACGTGCTTAATTCAATGACTTTCAGTTACATACTTTAAAGAAAGTTATTTCAAGATATATTTACCTTTTTAGTTTCTTAACGTAAGAATTCATATGTAAATACACAATATAAATAAGTTGGATCTCACGGACCGGATGATACAGTTTTTGTGGCCAAACTTCACGATAGCAGTTAAGGGTTATAAAGCTTTGAGTAAAAAATAATGTTTCTTTATTTCTGAAATGAGAGTTCCTGATATGTAAACTTCCGTATCACTGAAACAACCTTTGCTCTTTGTTCCCAAACACACCTATTTTGTTTATAATTTCGAGAGGGTATCCTTGCAGACATCTACTTGTGACAACTGGGGAGCGAAAGCAGCAATTGCACCACCGTCCTCGCCTTTCGTCAGCTCACGGAAGTTGTCTGAAGACGCAGGAACGGCGAACCGCAACGGCGCGGGGCGGGACGATGGCGTTACCCTGGCAATCGGCTTCATAACTTAAAAGCCACGCTAATCGCCCCTCGCGAGAGAGTGCTGGACCACGCCAAACGGGGTCGCGCAGCACGTCACTTGCCAGGGCGGTGCGTCGTGGCGGCCTACTACGGTTTCTCAGACCGATCCTGTTCCCAAAATGTAATTTTCCAGCTTTCATAATTCAACCCTCTGTTCACCATGTAAAGTAAACACTTCAAAGTTATCTGTTTGGGATTCGTTTTGGTGATTGTTGGCTCCCCTGTCGCGAAGCGCTCTTGAGAATTCGGTAAATGTCCGTTTGGCGTCCGTGCCGAAGTGTGTCGAGCCAACGTGAAATTGTAGCGTGAACTGTATTTGCATTATAATTCTCTTTCCTTTGAGATTGGTAATTTTGATGTCCTTTATTAATGTTTTTTCATGACAAGTAGTTTAAACTGTGAACATTAGTTCTATTGACGATTACTTCGGCATTTGAATTGACTTTTAAACCAGTGATGCTACAAAATCACATATTTTCCCTCAATAATTATATCTGTTCCGCAATATTATACTACTACATAAACCTCCAAAAGTATTTCAACCAGCAAAAAAATATTTCAGCTCTGAGACGATGTTAACTCAGATTCTGAGTTAACTTTCTGGTACGTCACAATAGCACGGTATGGCATGTACCTTTGGGAGAGCGAGAAGTAATAATATGCGGAACCGTTAGGGATGTCACGGTAAAAGAAATACTAAATTAGTCTCATGGGTAGTGTCCATAAAATATTTCAATTTCAAGTTGACAGATTAAGTAGCTTTCAGTTAAATCGGATCATACACATTAATAGACAGAAAATTGATTTGACAAGAGATGTATTTTAGTAATCGAATAAGAGAGTTGAAAAGTATTTAAAAGTTGGAAATTTGAACATCACAAAGAGACACTTCCGGTTAATTTATCTGTATAGATTGTGTTTGTGAGTAGACACGCTTCATATGATTTTCAAATAAAGTTTCTCGAATTTTCAATAGTAGTCTGCAGCAACACATTTATGAGAGACGAGTGACAAATTAAAATTCCCACGACCGGCGAGCTTCTGCACCAAAGCGTTGGATGCGTACACGCAATTTAACCACCTCAACCATCCGGGTTGGACACGGTTCTAAACTTAATAGTATTAAACACAGCATTGTTTCAGTTCTAGCATTAGAGAGCAGAAAAATTGAGAAAATGAGAAAAGTTGAGAAAATTAGAAAAAATCCTTTGGGCGGCAAAAGATGACAGCAGGGAAGAGAATAAGGCATAACCTAATAGATAGTGGAGACTAAGCAGATAAAAAAAACCTTACTAATGCGAGAAAGCCTCTGCCTTCTATTGCACAGACTTTTCCTAGTTTTTTAACGATGCGGTGTTACATACTAGGAGAAACTTTATTGAAAAAATTCGTGAGAGGTTTAGACATTTTTTAATTGCACAAATTTCAAACACTTAAACGAAATCAGCTGGTTTTTTCAAAAAATTGTACATGACCTTCTTTGAAAACCTGATTTTTTAAAATATATTTTGAAGACAAAAATTGCCATCACAAATTATGTAGTTTTGAAATGTTACTTTTTGCAATTTTCGAAAAAATCGGTCGATTGAATCAATAATATCGATAGCACCATACTTTTACCATCCCTTATCACACATGACAAGAAAACGAAAAGAATAAATATACCCGAGTCTCTTGATGTTAAGAAAGTACATGTCTATTTTTACACAAACGTTGTATAGATCTGCCAAATTTCAAAGAGGGACCGCAATAAATTACATTTGAAAAAAACAGTTTGTTGACCGGGTCACGTAGACAGCCTGCCGGACTGGCTGCTCGAACTACGGGGAGCCAACGACACGGCACATTGTGCTTCAGAACAAAAAAAAAAATTAAACATCGAAAAATATTTTTTTCTGGATCCCTATGATAAGCCGCCAATTCAATTCACCATTTTCAGTATAATTACATAACATTTCTCAATGAAGATTGTGAACAGTGCTCAAGTAAGATTATGACTTTCACCTTTACTCTATGTTATGTTCCACTCACGTTCTCTGATTCTCTGTCTCTCTTACACCACTCTCATTTTCATTACAATTGGTTCTGCTGTTCTAATTTCTTCTGCTGACTATACCACATTTTCTCTCAGACTCTCTTTTCTCTACAGTCTTATCACTCGCTCAAAAGAATGTTTATTCTCACTTATTGTGAATTTCGTTCTCATCATCAATCTCTCCCACTCTTATCTTTTCCTGTCACAATTTCTCAGTTGTACTTTTAAAGTAGTTTCAACTCCGAAATTTTTATTTCCCTTTCCCTCTTTGTTGTTCTGGTAACTACCTCCCTCAGTGCAGAAATCCACCCCCCCCCATCACCGCTAACTTTTTGCTCCCACCTCCTCCTCCTCCTCCTCCTGAGCCCGTCTCGCCTCACATTCCCCCATCCTCGTCCCGCCCCGCTCCACTCGCGTCCCTCCCCCGCTCTGGTACCACTACTTCTCCTGCTCCTGATGCCTTTACCATCCCCGACCCCGCTTTTATGCCAATTCTCGACGATGTCCTCGACTCCAGCCCTGATAAACTCTTCGTCCCTGCTTACTTCGTGTCTGTTGTCGACACGGTCCTCATCATCTGAGGCACCATCCCTGTGGCAGCTTCCGCCCGGCCCTCCCAGGCCGTGCTCGTCGCTGAGCGCGCCCGCCAGGGCACTTAGCGCCCGCGATGCTATCGCCCGCCCCACTTGCGCAGTCGCCCGCGGCCCCCCCGAGGCGCCCCGCTGCCCCCAGAGCGACCAAGCGCCCGCCGCGCCGCTCCCGACTTCCGAATGTCTGACGAGCGCCTCCCACGGGGAAAGGCCGCCTGACACGGACACCCCGCGCTTGCGCAGGCTCCTCGCGGTTTCTCTCAGCTGAAGATGCTTCCGAGACGCACACGAAAAGAAACAATGTACAGCACTTGCTGCACAAATCTGGTTAATATTAGGAGGTATGTTGATTTTCACGCATTCTCTTTTACGTTCATATTTGTTTGTGTTTCGCTGCTCTTTTTTCAATGTTGAACTACAAAAGGTTTTAGAAAAATACGAAATTGTCGAAATAAACAAAATTCCTATTTTGATATATTAATGATGTTGAGAGAGTGTTGGTGATTGCGGCACGTCAACTACTAGGTTCATTAGTCCCCGAAGTGTAATGCATGTTTTTGCTTGGGTGGTGGCCCTCCCCATCTCTATGGCGAGATCCGGCGCGACCTACCGTCGGCTAACAGTTAATTCCCTTCAGTGGGGCACCGCCCAGCCGGGATAAGGTCTTAGCTCCCGACCCGTCTCCCGCGATGTGGGGTAGTGTAGTGGATGAGTGTAAAGGGTCATGATAGTACAATGAACAGGATGGAAATATCGCGTTCGAACTGTGGCCCGTTTGTTAGAATAATGGTCCGGGATTCACCTGCTGTTGATCGGCGAAACCACGGAAAACTACCGATCAGAGCAGCCGGCCGCTAGAATTCTCCTCCAGACAGCAACTCAACTCGACCTACCTGACAAAGTAGTGTCGAAAATCCTACCACCGTTAGGGCTCAATCATAGGACTTTCCGGTTAGGGGGACTGCAGTGCCATCAGTTGATGCTTTGAGCCATCTCTCCCTGTTTAATGATGTTAAATGCAAGCGTTTCCATGTAACCACACTCCCTAGTTATTAGGCTTCTCTTTTGAAAAGCGAACAGAAAAGATTAGGTAATAGCTCTTATGACTCGTTTATTCAAAAGAAATCTTCACTTTTCCTTCAGATAATTTGGTGGTCTTTGTGATTCTGCAAAACACTGAAATGAGACATTTAATATGAAGTATAAAAATGCAAATACAAAATTAATTATAAAAGGTGCTCAAACATTTCATTTTCTGTGTTCTTTTAGAAAATTTTCAATGTTTAACATTCCAAAAAGTGGTTGACTTGTACTGTGTAGAGCAGTGGCTTACTTTAAGCTGAATTGAGATATCGCTTATTATCCTCTAATCAAACTAAGAAGTAAAGTTCTCTTAGGGAAGAATCAGAGCATCGATTACGATCAATGACAAACCACATGAATGATTCAGCGAAGTGAAATTTCCTCCATTTCTTATCAGATCTCATAAAATGTCATATTAACTAAGTTCAGGTGCTCCTTCATAAACTGCTGTAAGATCGACAGTCAGACAAGGTCACTCCCCAGCACTTGCATTCACAAAAGTGTTTGCTTCATACGTCGAAATCTCGAAGTACATATTTTTGTGCGTAAGAAATATAATGAATGAGTCGAAGCTGATGTCCGACACAATGCCTGCCACGCAATGCACCGCGCGTGGCGCCCCGCTTGCATCCCGAGATTCCCCACGCAGCAGCGGTGTCGCACGGCACGCGAGGTTGCGACACAATGACCACCTTCGCACGAGACAAGAAACACGCATTAGCGTGCGTGAGTCGTCCACTCTGTTGTCAAATGTCCGCTTCTATGACGTACCAAGGACAAATATTGCCTCATTATATTTCCTCCATGACCTGCACCAACTATTACGCGCACACATTACATATTCATAAGTCGCAATCCCCTACTAAACGATACAATGGTAGTAGATTTGTACTTTCATAATCTTGTTCTCTATTGAATATCTTTAAAGGAATATACGCCATGAAATTATCTCATAAAGATGAATACTAGTGAAATGAAATGAAATATAGTAACATTTAATTTTGTTCAGTGACAATGTTTGTTATATGTGAAAACGACGGAATCCATACTATGCCAACAGCCATCATGTCGTCAAGGAAGTTAGTGAACATTTTTAGTGATGGCCGTAATTTGAAAAGCAGTGCTTGTTGATGAGTATATGGATATTTAAATGTAATGTGAAGTAATTTGGAAGGGGAAAATATCGTAATTGAATTTATTGACGCGTTTCTGTTTTAGTTGTTGCAATGCGAAAGTCACTGAAAATATCAACCTATGTTTTCCTTCATTTACCATTTGGGTTTGAGTGATTACAAGACTAGATAATAGATGAGACTTTCAAAAACCAATTAAAAACGAGTCCAATTCACACGCAAACGAACCTTTCGCAAATTTGACAAGCATTATATTTCATGCAGGAAGACCGTGTGTTTGAACATGGAATCTTGATTACTCAAGTTTTGCGTGGCTGGGAATCTTTTGCTATTGACCTTTTCGATGAACACTGTCAAGGTCTCACTACATTGACTTCAATGGTTATGACGCGCACGATGAAGAAAATCCCCGCCAAACAAATGCCAGTAAGTACAGAGTCTGTAGGAGGTTATTATAGGAAGCCAATCGATTGGAAATCGAGTTGGTTCCATTTCGCTTGTGCCCTTAGATGACTGTGCTGTTTCCCCCTCCGAAATGGTCTATGAGCCAATACTTTCTTTCAAACAGATCGTGCAAAAACATATTGCAGGAACTGAAATGACATAACAGGTGAGTTAAAGAGTTTTAGTGATTACTTCTGCCTGCGATGAAATTGATGGGCGCGATTGGACAGGTAAACAGGTATGCCTAGTTTTGAGCTGAATTCAAGTTACAAAATAATTTGCTTTGTTTCACTTACAATTATTTGGCAATATATGTTAATATTTTTAATTTACTGCACGCATAAGTCTAGAATTCATGTTATTACGGCCTTACGTGATTAATGTGTTAAATAACATAGCCAGAAATGATCATTTAAAAATGACCATTATAAAATGATATAAAATGATTAGTTTATACTGAATTAAAACTTGATGTGATACAAAAAATGTTTGCCAACTCAAATTTATCAATCGAAAACCAAGTTTAAAATCCTGTTCGGCTTCATTTCACAGGCATATATTGCGAAATGCCTGTGTTCAGCAGACCATAGAAATGCATCTAACAAATATATAAAAAAAATATTTTTTGCAGTTAATAAATAAGATTATAAGACAGTTTAAAAATGTGTTATAACATAAACGTTGAAAAAATTGGGTAAATGCAAACAATATTATGTCTTATGCTTCCTCAATGTCTACTGCTGACCTTCGTCTGATTGTTACGAAAATATTGAAAAACATATTGACTATTATTGCTGAAAAATAAAGCAATTTAGATGTTACCCATTAATTTTTATGAATTTGAAACTGAGCTATATTTATCCTTGAATATGGAGGGGTCTATGGAAGTTCAGTCTTTATATTTCTTATTAATAAATGAAATCAATTTTACATTTTTGCAGTGACATGATTAAAGAGATGTTATTGCAAATAAATAGGAATAAATATAGACTTTTGTGCTTCAGAAAACTCAGAAGCATAGATTCCCATATAAAGTGTTTTTATATTGGTTACATTTCGTTGCAGACACATGCCCGTAAAGGTGTATCAACTTTCAGGAAATTTCCGGAACTCGATGGGCTTTCCTTAAATCTCGGGAGATTATATGTGAACAGCCAGTGCACTGCAATTCTAATGCCTAACTGCATGCTAAATTACTGTCGACTAAGTCGATTGTACACCATAATTCCATCAATTCACAAATTTGGGTTTATCTTTGTTTGTATAAAAAATTAATATTTTACCAGTACTTAGAACTAATCTCAGAATCTCGACTTTAGCACAATCTTCTGAATTTTAAAGAAGGAGATTAATCGTCAAGTAACTACTATGAAAAACGAAGCGAAGTCTTTCTACAACTCCAATTATGAAGATAAATATTTTTAATAAAATATGTTCATTAAAAACAGATCTTCATATTATAATATCTTCACTTGCAAACTCTTGTGTTGAACATAGTCAATTTTTTATTTATTTTTTAACCATTTTCTTAAAAACTGTTTTGACTTTTGCGTAAAGGACGCTTAAGAGTCTGCAAGAGTTATGTCCCTTGAAACTTTTTTCAAACATTGAGAAAATTAAAAATTGTTGCAACGTCTTTCTACTACTACAATTGTATACCATTTTGTTTCTTAAAAAGATGTGTTCATTCAAATCAGATCTTTTAATAAGGCTAGTTAATCTTTTCGAAAATTTGAGTATGTTTTGCGCGACATTGTCGCTTACTTCAAATTTGCTTCGTGAACGTAATTACAGAAGTATTTCGAGGCAGTTGAATGCTATGTTAAGTTAGCGTTTGTATATTAATTTGTATTTATTTGTTTGTTTCTTACATTTGAGCTTTTGTTATACATTTACAAATTAATATTTTAGAAATTATTTAAAACCTATTTGATAATCCATATTTTGTGTCCGTTTTACGAGGAATGTATTTGCTTTCTCAACGTATTGATGTATTTTCTTTCAAGCAAACTGAAAATTTTAATTCAAATAAGTCCAATTAAGTCTTCTCTCGTAAAAATACCATTTAAATGTAATGTGAAAGAATAATTGCTAGCCTAAAGGAAACAAGGAAACCGGAGATTGTAATGCAACCATGTCGGTTGAGACGGTAGGTTTAGCTTTAGTTCCGTGTATTGCGTCTCATTTTTGGGACATGATTTAGCCGTATGAAACGCAGTTTTAATTTCCACATTTGTGTTTATATTTGCTTGAAAATATTTAATTTCCGTACCTTGTGTTCTACAATTTGTAATGAGTTTTACAAAAAATGTTGACTGAGATGAGTTAATTCGGAGAGAAATTGCGGTATAAATAGTATTACATAACCATTCCTAAGGGCGAGAAAGTACCACTGTTTTCGTACTTGTGGTACTGTTTTAGTACAACTAGTTCCTGATGATACACTTTCCTATCAAGTTTTCGGTCATGCCCTGTTATTATTTTATTATAATTTTTTACGCAAATTACGCGAAAACTACTCATATTTTCGAAAAGTTGCACAAGATCTTATTTCAAGATGCCTTTAAAAATGAGTAATTACTGAGACAAAAGTCACTCTCCAAACTTGTCGTTTTAGGAAGACGCAAAAAGAATGTGAACTTACTCAATTTTTGAAAGATCAATGATTTCAATAAAAATGAGATCTGTGCCATTCTTATAAGTGTATTTTAGAATATCCGAAAACAAAGTTGAATAAGAATGTGGTGCCATTTTTGAGAAAATTTTGAAAATGTTATTGCGTTCCCATGTAAAGTATCTCACAAATCGACATATCCATTTGAAAATCAGTTGAGTTCGTTTGAATGGATAGAGAAAATCTATTTTGGAAAAAATCCGCTGAGCTGTTTTGGCACTAGCTTTGACTACAAACAGATGGACAGACACACGTTTCGCCGTCAATAAATGTTTCGGTATCAAGGAGCAACAAAAATAAATTCTGATGGCACAACGTGGTAGAAGAAGTAATTTCCGATGTATAGGAACACAATTTAACCCCTTATCGTTATCAGGTCCCGGCAATAGGTTTTTCTGTCAAAAGATCGTCATTTTTCCGACGCACGATTAGAACACTTTCTCATCTAACGAACTCAGGTATGAAAGAAAAAATTTAATAACTGGTAAGGTTTCATAATAATGAAAATGCAGTAAGTAGTACTAGCATTTTATGAGAGTACATCACCAAAAAGTTTCATATTGTTTAATGCTGTTTATTTATTTACACATAATTGTGGGAAGTTTCGCAAAGAAAATTTATTTCATTATTGGAACTAATGATGCTAAAACAGCATGTACTTTCTCGCCTTTAGTATCAGTTATGTAATATGCTATGTAAAAATTCAAAAGTTTTTGGTAATTAGTGTATTCCTCATTGAGTCGAACCATACGATACATATTCTCTACGTTAGCAACAAAGAAGCATTTGAAAATTTTAAATCTTAAGAGTATATCAATTAATTCAGGCTGAATGTTTTGACCAGCCCAGAGAATACCGTTTAAGCTGTGACCAGAAGTGATTTTCACTGATGCGTGAAATACAATTCTCAATTTCGTGGTGAGTGAATTAGGATTTTGCACACTAAAATGAGGAATATAATGCTTGTTGCACTCCTTGATTCGTGGCATTCCTCTGCATGTCCAAGAGCAATATAGTCTCCCATAAAAGCAACATCATCCCTTCTGAGTTTCTCATCCTTTTGAAAGCAGTGATTTAATAACAATATAATTTGCTTCGCAGATTGTAAGATCTCCCCAGTACCGAGAGATCTGATCTAAAAGGCTACCTAATGGTCATTTTTTTCTATCTTTGCTTTTTAAAAGAGACCTACGGAATTAACCTACAGGAACACATTCAGGATTAACATTGAAAAACAGACCTCTGTAAGCTACCTTTATAAGTGTATTTTACTCCATTCTTACAAGAAATTTTAAAAATATTGCAGCCATTTTTGAGAACATTTTAAAAAGGTCCCAACAACTTAATGTAAAGTACCCTCAAAAATTAATGATTGTTTTTCAAAATCGCAAAGTTTCGACACAGGCCAAATCGACAGCGGTTTCCTCAGTTTAGGATAAGTTCTATGCGTGGTTTAGGTGGTAGTGTTGTCCTCATGCACAAGGAAGACGCACAGACGGATAGATGGACAGACGTTTTGAAAAAAAACACTTTCTCGGTTTCAGGGGCAAACCTGCATTTGCGTTGAAATCTCGGAATCGATTTTCCGCAGCATTACATAACTTTCCTATACTACGTTTATTACCCCATAAAAATAAGTAAGTACGTGTAAGTGAAAGCAAAATGATTAAATGTTTAAGCGTATGGAATTTTAGCTATTCCTTTTCGGCTATATGAAAACACTAGGAATTAAAATTTATTGTTCGATAGTTTGAAAGACATTTATGCGAGGGGTGCAGATCTCATTTTCGTTGAAAACTGTGATTTTGCGAAAGTTGCTAATATTCAAAACTTATTCTACTTTGTAATTTCTATTCAGCAAAATTTATATTTTTATTATATCAACCAAATTTCAGTTTGCAGAAAATCTGGTAAATATCAAATGTAACAGTTTCTAGGGGTGATGGTCTTTCCATTCCTTCCAGTACACCGAGGAAATTGAACTTGTCGCTGGATTTCAATGTAGCGTGCTACCGGTAGCGCACGGTTTTTCCGACTTGCGCCTTTCCGTACCGCTCCTCTAAAAAGCGAGGAAACATCTGCCTTCAGGCTAATGGCTTCTAATTTCAGAAAGACTATGTTTGCAAATTTAAACATTTAAGAATTAATTCCAGGAAGTACATTGTACACAAAAATACTGTAAATATATAACAATTCTTTTTATACATTTTTTATTGCAACAATATATTTGTCAATAGCAATAAATTAGAAATTGACAGTCACACAAATTTCTTGCGAAGAGTACTACGCAGTGGGTGTCGAAGGAAATGGGAAGGCGGGAAAAGGGGAAGGCGATGCGAGCTCCGAGCTCCGCACCCCTGTTTCATCCCTCGGACGCTCCCCAGCGCGTCAAGGTTGCGGTCTCCTCCTCCAAGTGCCACGCGCCGTCACTCCGCTGCGGTGCGAAATATGGTTATTGCCGTGCGATCGAGATGTCTTCCATTGTCTGAACTGTGTCGCTTCAGCCGGCTCTAGCTGAGCGGTCACAGTAATAGCCCATTTTTAGTTTGCATATTATAATTAAAGTAAAAATAAAAATCGTCTACAACGCGCGCGTATTCATCAAGATAAATCTTATAAATTCTAGAAATTATAATGATCTCCAGGTCCTGAAAGAAACGCTCAATTTAATAAATATTCCGAATTAATCACCAGGATATTACGTCTGGAATTATTTTCCATATCATTAATTAAATTTTCTTCGCGGCCTGTAGTTGATGTTAAACCTGAAACGAGAAATAACGCCAAAACTACTCGGTTTTTAAAAAATTGTACATGACCTTTTTCAAAGCACCAAGTTTGTACGAAAGACTTCGCCTAAAGCAAAAATCTCTATCTTCAATTTTGTAGTTTTCAAATTTTTCGCAATTGTCGAAAAAACTAGCAATACCTGAAAATGAAAATATGCTGTATTTCTTATTGCTCCTTATTACATAAGTGGAGAAAATTTAAAGACGAAAATTAGAGTGAATACTGAGAACCTTTTTGTAAATTTCAATCGCAAAATACGCAAAAACTCGTCGTTTTTTTTTTTTCAAAAAATGTTGTGCATAATTAAATTATTGTGAAAAATTAAAGTTTCAGTTTCAAATTCCAAGGTCCGCGACACCAGCTATAACTATTGGGGAATATCAATTTTGTACAAAATCGGCTGAACGGTTTATGCCCTAGCGCTGTGCAGAAACGGACAGACTGACAGACGTTTTGCAGTAAATCAATTTTTTGGTATCAAGGACCCACAAAACATGATTTCTGGGTACACCACGTGTTAGAGGAATATTGTTTCTATATTTAGCAACTGGATTTATGTACTTTTTTCTTACGAAGACCCGGCACTAAAAGTTCTTGTGTCGAAAATTGGCCGTTTTCCGGCGCTCGATTATAATACTTTTTCTTCTTACGTGAGTGAGTGTGAGAAAGTAAAAAAATACCAGTTAAATTGCCAAGATCTTTAGGACAATAGTGCCGTAGTGGTTTTGGACCAGAAGACCGCGGTTTCGGGCATGTCTGTTTGAAAATTTGAGTATGTCTGTATGTGTGTGCCGTACTTTCATCCTTAAAAATAAGGTACTTATATTTCCTCAAGTAGGATACACGCGTGGTCCGAGTGGCTTATACGCAAAAAAAAAAAAAAAAAAAAAAAAAAAAAAAAAAAAAGTATCTTCAAAGTTGTAGTTGAAGAAAGAGGCTGAATTATTTAAATTTTTTTAATTTTTGCGAAATTAAGCATTTCAACAAACACGAGACTTGCACCAATCTCGCGTGCTTTGTAATCAAATATTTTATAATATTAATAAAAAACGCTAGAATTTTAAGGACAAATAGTTTAAAGAAACTAAAAATTTCCTATGTTGGACCCAAAATTACGGAAAAATATGACCTTATTTGAAGACTGTCTTCGAATAAGTTCATGTTTTTCCCATAACGATTAGTAATCATCCTACAGATTTCCATCATGTTTTTAATAATATTCTTTGTGATTGATTGTGGAAGACGTATTAGAAAATTATTTATAATGTTAAATATACTATTAAAAGTCTCTGATTGATATCTCTTGGATCCTTTCTAATCGTTCTTCAAAATATTTTTACTTTTTCGCCTTACAAATTCTTCCTAAGAAGAGAAAGTTAGGTAATCGTGCGACGGAAAACAACGAATTTTCGCCAGAAAATTTATTGTAGTCGAGCTCTGGTAACAAGAAAGTGGATAAATCCCGTTGCTGAATTAAAAAAAAACTCTAATACGTGATATAGCCAGAATCCGTGTTTTGTTTTTCTTGATACCTAAAATTCGATTGGCGGCAAAACGTCCGTCTGTCCGTCCGTCCGTCCTATTATAGAAGTAAGCATTTTAGCTTTTAACGGGATGGCCGAGGTGTCCAAGTTGGTGGGTACTGACCGAGCTCTTTGAAGGGATAGTTGGCTGGTTCGTGTCTTGACAGGGTATTATTATTTGGGACAATTCTGTGTTTGGACGTGTTCTCTAAGTTGGTGGATATCACCTCATCTCTTCGGAGGGAAGGTTAACTGGTTCGAGTCTCGTCAGGGAATTATTATTCGTGACAATTCTCTGTTGCCACAGGTGATAATTGAGGATTTCACAAAGTTTATTAAAAGACATTTGAAGCAATTCTACTTGCAAATACTATTAATGCTATTAATGAAGATAAATATAAACTGGAAGGGTCTGCATGTGATTTTCAAAATTTTAACATCTAAACAATTTTTGATATCTTTCATTTGATATGTAAAGTGTATGAACGATCAAACCAATGGTCTGTCAACGGTTATGACTAATACAGAAGTGTCAATTCTCTAAAAAACCCGGAAGGTCGAAGTGGTTAAATGTCGAGTTTGGTAAAATTAACATTAATTTTGCTTAAGCATGCTCGGTATAGTCTCTAAATGTATAGAAACAGTTCTGTTGCAGAAAATATTGTTCTTGGAACTTAAACTTTTGTATCGAATTTAATCGTTTAATGTCATCTGGCAACGTGTTGTAAAATAATGTACATGTATTATATGTGAATTTTTGTAGTGAGCTGTTGATACTGTAACCTGATGAATATGATTACTACGGCGAGAGTTTTAATTATAGACAACGGCGTTTGCTGAATATATATTCCCGCACTTAAGTAAGTCATTTTTGACAAAAACCACTGATTCATATATCAAGAAGCAGGGTAACGGTAAAATACCGAGATTAATAAAGAGCGGCTTACAAGAATCACGTGGGTGGGATTTGCTTATTATTCTTACAATTCGTTCTTGTAATCTAAACGTCTGGGAGCTATATAATGTATTTCCCCATAATATTATGCCATATCTCAGGCGGGAATGAACATTCGCGAAATGAAATTCGCGAATGCTTTTGAAAGTTCTAAAAATATTCCAATAGGTGCTTTATTTTGATCCATGAATGAGGCGACATCTTTAAAAAAAGGAAATATGGCGGTTCCCGTAGATTTTGATTTTTGAAACCCATTTTGGCAATCTGAAAACGCGTCGAGTTTTCTGCGTCTGAAGACGGCGTAGGACTGGCGTAGATGATGTGTTGCGCAAGATTGTTACCGACTGTACGTTCTCCAGCAAGGTTCATGTGGAGACCACGCCGGGTGAAGTGTTTTGCCGAAAAGAAATTCATTTCAAAAAGTGTTACATTTGTTTCTCTCAGTTGCAGTTTAAGTGTTGGTGAGCGTGCTTAATCTCGCTGCATTTTGTTGGTCAGTTGTACCAGAAGGGCAGAGTTGAGACTACTATTTTCGTAGTATTTTGGGTGACACGTAATTTGTTTACATGTTTTCAGGAGTAAAATCACCACCCAAATGAATGTGATCCTGCCCTTCTATGATAATGACAGTGTCTACTAAGAATGGAGGAAGATGGCGGCCGTGGCTGTCAGCTAAAATGAGTACTTGTTTTTTAGGCTCAGTAGAAATGTCTTTGTTTTGAAGTGGGCTAGGATGTGCAGCTTAACGTGTTTTGGTTTTGACGCGCTTCCTAACATGTTTGCGTTGGTTTGTGCAGTATTTGTCGATGGTTTTGAAGGCTTGTGAGGATCAGGAAGGCGAGTAAACTCTGTTTCTAAAACATAAATTTGTTTTGAGATGCTACTGGATGAGGTGTCTGTGTCTTATGTGCATTCACGAGTGCACGGTTGGAAAGATTCGCAGAGTTGCCGACTTGTACCCAACCGTCTGTATAGACCTCTTCCAACCTTTGGATATGTTGATCTAAATTACTGTTTATGCGTGTGAAGGCTTTCAGAATGTCGGCTTTGAGAGTGTAGATAGTAAAAAGAGTAGAACGATTAGTCCATGTCACATATGCGTTTTAATGTACTTGATAAAATTGGACTAAATACAAGAAACTCAGATAAGAGCAACAAGAAGTAAGCTTAATATTTGGAAAGTGTAAGATTGTTATGTATTCAATAAATTAAAAAAATATTATTCGATACTAGATGAGAAAGTGTGTTGTTTACAAAATTGATTGATAGCTAGTACTTACGAAATTTGTAAATGTGGTTCTGTAGGTTGTTGTCCACTTAAACTGCCACTATAGAATACAATCAGTAGGCTATACTTTACCGTAGATATATAAAAGATATTCAGTGAAAATTTGTCTTGAAAAAATAGAATGATTTAAATTTAAAACACAAATTTTAAACTGTTCGATACACCGTCCTTGCACAAATCAACGGAATCGTCACTCGTCTCAGAAATATAATAAAAAGCTTTCAGTAATTAAATTAGCACAGTGATATAATATCGAAAAAAAATTGAACTGTTTATAAGTTTCGACACCAACACCAACTCGTAAGTTTTCGGTTCGTTAATGTTCCAGTAACCGTTTAATATTTGTTATATTTTACTTTGTCTTGTCAATAGCAAAATCGATTGTTGAGTTTCAATGCATCTGAATGGACCAAATTAAGTAAACTAATCAATCTATAGTCATGAAATTTAAATACATTATGAACACTGATACCCACTTAGATGTTCTTAACGGTTCAGAAATTATTATTACTTTCTCGCCTTACGAATTCTTCGTAAAATTAGACTTATGTAATAACGGACCAGAAAATGCCAAAATTTCGCCAAACTATACCTCATTGCCGGCTTCTGGTAATGAAAATGTGGGTAAATTCCACTGCTAAATTTAGAAAAAAATCTCTATCTCGTGGTGTAGCCAGAATCCATGTTTTGTTGGTTCTTGATACCGAAAAATCGATTGTCGGTGAAATGTCTGTCCGTCTGCGCTTAATTCTAGTGACTAAACCGTTAAGCAGATTTTCTTCAAAATTGATATACCCTGATTGATTTAAATGGACTGGAAGTTTTTTGAAGTTCTAACGGACATTTGATTCTTGAAGTTTCTTTTTATAGTGATCAGGCTTTTACCTTTGTCAGAGACGCACCACTTCTGTGGCGTAGTAGTATGCGTTCCGGAACATTAACTCTGATGATATGAGTTCGAGTCTCGTAACGGAAAAATAATTAGTTGTTCGACAACACTTTTACTGGTTATGTAGTAGAGTGATATCGCAGAGCTTTTAGAAGCTATACGAGAAAGTATGTACTTTGGCATCATCACAATTTGTAATTTAATTTCATTGATAATTAGCATTTTTTTTCATTTCACTAAATATTTTTCAAAATGTAGAAAATATTATGACCTCTTTCAAACATACTGTAAATATTAAATCAATAATAATTTAGATTAAATTTTTAATGTTTCAAAAATTAATTTCATAATTTTCATCGATTCTTTTTGCACTCTAATTAATTAAAAATTAAGTTGGACAGTTCATGTATGTTTTAGAGATATTGTAGATAAAGACCAGTTCACCCGTTTTATTACGAATGTTGAGTACAAGTAATCATGAATGTAAGAAGGAAAAAATATTGAAAATGTCCTTGAGGCTATAGTATCCTCCCCTCCCCCAAAAATTAAACATTGGTTTGAAATTCGAGGGTCCGTAATATTAGCCAGATCGATTGGGGCCAATGTAGCTGAAAATCGTACACGTGTTTAACCGCTGGCGTTTTTCACAAGCAGACAGACGGACAGACGGGCAGGCAGACAAACGGACAGACGGACAGACTGAACTTTTCGGTATCAAGGATGTGTCAACAATGGTGTATTCTGATTAACGTGTTAGAGCAAGTAATTTATTTCGTATAGGAACAAGAATGATCCACTTTCTCAATGTAACGTATCTAAAATATGATTTTTTCTGTCGAAAAATCCCCGTGGTTAACTGTAGCATTACATAATTTTCTCTATTCTATGTATGCAACGGCAACTCCGCTCCAAACTGCCCTGCCGCTTGCTTAAGCCGCCATTAGGCTCCGCTCGGTGGAAAATATGTTTGCGCTGCGGCGAATGCAGGGAAACTCCCGCGCTGCCCCGGGCGGTGTCGACACGCACGGACCGCTCACCCGGCGGCGGCGGCGGTTTCAGTGGTCGTGTCAGCGCTGACAGGAGCTACGCCGATGGGTTTGTCAATGCCTTTGTCGGTAGCTATGGCAGGAGTTGTGGCAGGTGCTACGGCAGTAGCAGTTACAGTAGCTATGGCAGTAAGTGTCTCAATAGCTATGGCAATAGTCGTCTCAGGACCTGTGGCAGGATGTGTGGCAGGAGCTATGGCAGGAGCTGTGGCAGGAGCTGTGGCAGGAGCTGTAGCAGGTGCTGTGGCAGATACTTTGGCAGTAGCCGTGGCAGAAGCAGTAGGAGAAGCTGTGGCAGAAGCTGTGGCGCTAGCAGGGGCAGTAGCTATGGTAGTGGCTCTGGCAGTGGCTGTGTTTGTGACCCTGTCAGTTGATGTGGCAGTGCTTTGGCAGTAACTGTGAGAGTATGCAGTGGGAGCTGTGTGGTTGGTGGCGGCATCTTTTGTTATGACTGTGGTGGGTTTGCTGGTCCTGTGGCGGCGGCGGCGGTGGCTGTAATAGCACAAGTGGTTGTGATTGCAGCAGAAGGGGTTGGGGGTTGGAGCGGGAGTTGGTGGCAGCGGGGGCGGTAGTTGTCGTGCAGGTGGCGCCTGAGTTTCCAAAAATGGCATGGAGCATCGCGGTGGCAGCGGTGGGAGCAGATAGAAGTTAAAAAGTGGCCCAACACAGTACGATTGCGAAATGTGATTATACACGAGCGGTTGCGTCATTTTGGTTGTATTTTTAGATCCGCCTCATTTCATGAGTATCTTCCAGGGCCTTTCTCATGGACAACTGTGCGCGATTTATTTACATTGGGAGAAAGGTTGACAGAATGTATGAAGTAAAATTCAACAACTTCTAATATTTCAATATTTTCTTGATCTTACAATATTATTGAATAGTGTAAAACGTAAATAATAGTATTTTGTAGTATGTCTTTTTGGTACATATATAGTAATAAATAAATATTTACATAAAAATTATAACAGGAACCATAAAATTCTAAGATTTTTTAATCAAACTTGGATAAAGAAATACAAAAAGTGACAATTTTTCTGTTCAATCTATTTTACACCTATTCAAGAATTAACATGTTTGAGAGAAAGAAATGAATATATCATTGCGTATAACGTTGCTGATGCTTCGCCCTGTTGCGTCACGTTGCGTTTAAAAATAATTTTTCCCAACCGATAATTTAAAAGATTGGAAATCCACGTTCTCCGTTGCCGCAAGTCACATTACGATCGGCGGAGGCGCCTCAAAGCAGGAAATACCGTAGTTCACCTCGAAGACGTCTACCGCATCGCCGCTAAACGAAATGCCATTCGCCTTCGCATGTTTGGGATGAAAATTGAATTCGACGGAATATTTATGGGGCAATCTTTGACGATTTTTGTGCTTCTTTACTCTCTTTCCATTTCTGGAAAGTTAGGAAATAGCAGAGATATCACTCAAGGCGTCTTTTACTTGTGATTATTTTGCGTAATAAATGAATAAATTATGGTTATTACGTCTAGAGTACCTGGTGTTTATTTGTTCGATTTTGACCACTCGTGATAATATATTAATCTAAAGGAATATATGCAAATTTTTAAAATGAATGAAATGTTGCAAGAGCAAAGGAAATGAAAGTTGTCATAAGTATGGAAGTACATCTTTTGAAAAGTTTACGTTAAAACTTTCTATATTGCTGTTTGAGGGATGAAAATCAGTTTTTCATGTGTAATTACGAGGGTCAATCTAAAAGTAATGCACAAGTATTTTTTAAACAATATATTTTTCATATTTTTGCTATTTTACAATATGTTATCGATTATTGAGCAACAAAAAGTCACTTCTCTTCATAATCTTCGTCTCTTTCTACTGGCTTACTACCCCTTTAAAGAAGGGCATGTTTACTCGCACCGTAGAAGCTTGGGCCGGCACTATTTATCAGCCTTCACAATGGAGTCAGCATCTCCTGGAAACCACCTGACAGAAACATTTTTCAATTGAAGTTCTTTCAATATTCTGCCTATACTCGCTTCTCCCATACCCACTTTCATTGAGAATTCATTCACGGTGACACTTTTGTCATCCAAAATGAGGTTGTGAATGAGCATCAAGTTGTGAGAAGAATGTGAAGAAGGTGTGTCTCCGCGCAGTAGACCCTACTTGCTCGCCCTAATTCACCCGATAGTCTGGAAGCCAACCGACTATCAATCTTCATACACGTGTCATAACCTCTTGAACCTCTTGTGAATGTTTTTCACTACCTCGTTCTCACAGCACATTGATTCCGACGAACATGTAATGCAGCAGCCATCTTAAACGATTGCTACGAGAGTCACACGTGAGGAAACAGGTTGAACTAGGTTTGAATACAAGAGGGAAGAATGATATTACGAAACCTGTACAGAGCATAGTCGTAGAGAAGAAAATTAATTTTAAAAAAGTCCTTGTGGATTACTTTTGGAGTGACCCACGTACGAGCATAAAGATAGCTTTAATTTTGTTCACACACCATGCTGTTGAATCATGGGTCAAAGGAAACGAATTTGTTTGCGTCACAAGTAGAAAGTTACTCTAAATAATGAGTAACGTTACTCATTTATTTCTTGGATTTTAAATTATGCTTTATATCCGCATCTATACTTAAATCAAACGGGAGTGCAAATGGAGGCAGAAATTAAAACGAACTTCCTAGACATTTCGTAATGAAAGAAGTTCACGTCTTCGTGAAATTCTACCTTCTCAGACCTAATGCAAATAATGAAAACGTAAGTCTGCTAGAAGGGACAGTTAAGGTGCGTTCAGTGGAATGAGTTGCAATTATATTACACAACTACGCATATTTTCTACTTCCTGTGTCATGTACCTCCAGTTAATGAATTCAGGCATTTCTCCCGACGAAACTGTACGGGTATGTAGGCGTGTGCGGCCACCGCTGCGTGCCCCACTGCCCCTACAGGTTGCTAGTGGATTTGGCAGTGGTGGTGAGATGGTCACACAAACCAAGGGAGGGAATGACGGAAGTGTTGATATTGGTGGTGATGGTGGTGGTTATGTTGACGGGTTTCTAAAGTACTATTAATTGTGAAATACATGCTATGATCATCAGCGTTTCCGGCATACCTTGGATAACTGAATTTGATGGGCGAGTGACCGGTGGTAATGATATATTTTGAATGGCAACAGAGCAGTGGTGGAACAAGTGCCTAAAAACGGGAGCACCGCGGGAAAATCTCGATTTGTCCCCCCAACGTCCACATGCATCAACCGGAATTTTAATCTCGGCACCCAGGGGAGGACGGCGAGCCGCCTGATTGCCACCCCACTCCCACCTTCGTTGCTCGAGAGATCGTGAAGATGACGTAGCGGGGGGGGGGGGGGGCAGAGAACGGGACGTTCGTGCGCTGGGCGTGGAGCTGCCCTCAGCGGAAGCGGGGCGCACGCTAATTGTAGGCGGCGCGCGCTCCCCCGCCCCCTTCAGCGCCGCCCCTCCCCGCCGCATTTCTGCTGCGCTTTTGCTCCCCGCTCCTGGCATCAGTCTCAGTTCGCCTTGCCTCCTTCCTCATCTCGACGCATTCCACTCCCTCCTACGCTTCTGTTTTTTGGTCCAATTTGGCTCTTTATTTCTCCTCCACGTCTTCCTCCTGTATTACGCTGACGCTCTGTTCTTTCCCTAGTTTCAGTTCGTTTTGTCTCCTTCCCCCACCATGCCGAATTACTCCCTCTTATGGTGTGCTTACATGTTTTCCACTAGTTCCTCTGATCAGATGGCTTGTTAACAAAAGTCATAAGGCAAGCTAAAATCAGGAAATATGATCACAATATTTGGAACTCAAATAATAAAACAGAAACAATGTAAATATTTCGATCAAATCAACTAGAAACCTTGTAGATAATGTTGTTTTAAAAGATAAGGATAGAAATGTGAACGATCCGGCAACAGTGGCTTATCTCTTTAACCAATACGTTCGAGAATTTCTGCCGATCTCAGCCACAAACCACAACCACAGTCATTTTCAGCCACAAAATTCAAAATCAGACGATTTCGCAAAAATTTTAGACATGATGTTCGTTTTCGAGACTTCTTCCAATGAAATTCTCAAAATAATTGGTAGACTAAAAAATTAATATCCGGCCGATTAAGATGAATTTTCGGATTGTTTGTAAAATACTTGTACGCCCGTCATTATACACCCATTAACTCAGATATTTAATGTATCTTTATGCGCAGGAATTTTTCGAGATAGTTTTAAAAAAGCTAAGATGAAGCCGCTTTTCAAAAAATGCTACAAAAAATGAAATTCTACATTATCGTCCAATTTCATTTTTGCCGGTTTTTTTTCAAAAAAATTAGAGATTTTTTTTGTACGAATTTTACCATTTCTTAGTAAACACGACGCGTTTTCAGATAACCAACATGGAATTCATGGTATTGCTGTAGATATGGTTGTGTTTGTACCTTAAACAACGATCTCAGAGAATGGAAATACCATACTGGAATAATGGAACATTATGTACACACCTTCCCGATTCTTTGCCAATGTATGTGGAGTTCCGCAAGGATCGAGTTTAGGCCCTATTCTTTTCCTACTGTACGTAAAACATATACCCTCGACGATTAGAAACGGAGGAACAGTTCTCTTTGCGGATGATACGAATATTCTTTGCAATAAAAAAACCGTAAATAGTACAATATCAGATATTTGAAGTTGGTTCCGTAATAACAAATTAATAGTAAATGAAAAGAAAACGGTTTCAATGCAGTTTTCGATTTCAAATTGACAGCTCAGTACTCCATTAAAAATGAACGTCGGGGAAGGGCGTCGGGGACGGACGTTTTAAAGTAACATCATTTTTAGGGCTTTCAATTCAGTGAAACCTTAAATGGAACGTCAATTTAAATTAATTCCAGACTAAATGAAGGTCTTTAGCTACGCATTCAGAATCCTTTCCAATTCAGTCAGCCTCTATACTTTTCATTGTGTATATTTCGCGAATGTTCATTCCCGCCTGAAATATGGCATAATATTCTGGGGAAATACATCTTAAAGATCCCAGACTTTTATATTACAAAAACGAATTGTACAAATAATAAGCAAATCCCACCCACGTGATTCTTGTAAGCTCTCTTTATTAATCTGTGTATCTTATCATTACCTTGTCGCTTGAAATCAATAGTTTGTGTCAAAAATGACTTACTTAAGGGTAGGAATGTATTTTCAGCAAACGCTGATATCTATAACTACAACAATCGACGTGGTAATCATATTCATCAGGTGATAGTATCAACAGCTCTCTAAAAACAATTCACACACAATACATGTACATTATTTTACAACACGTTGCCAGATGACATTAAACGATTTAATTCGATTCAAAAGTCATATAAGTAAAATATTTTTTGCAACACAACTGTGTCTTTACAGTTAGAGACTATACCGAGTATCCAAAGGGAAAGTAATATTAATTTTCACATTTAGTTTATTATTTATAATTTGAATCATATTATCTATCATTTTATCATAATTCTAAAGAACTCGTAAAAAGTATTGTATTTCATCTTCTGGGTCAATGACCCCCATCTCGAAATGTTTTTCGTTCAGTTTTTATCCTTGAGCAAATGCTGAGATAGCCTTTTGTATTGCGTCTGGACGTAAATGTAAGTTCGATTTAACCTCTATAGCAGGCCACACACAGTTGTTAACTGTGTTTGACGTTAAATAAATAAATAAATAAATAAATAAATAAGTAAATAAATGTTATGATTTTCGAATACAAAGCTACCCCCTGACTTCTCTAAAACAGATCACATCTTTACTATCCGAAAAGTAACTATCCGAACATCGTACGTGTCACAAATAACAAGATGAGAAGTATTTGAGCTCTAACTTGGTGAATACGAGTGGTGTACTATCCAGCTGTGCTGGTCCGGACACCGTTAAAATATTTTAATTTAGGCGTACACTAGATGAAGCCTTTGTGATGTTTGCAATTTTTTCTAGAAAATGGCTAAGATAGTTCGCTTGAAACATTTTTCTCTGATACAAGACACGCATTTGTAAGGAAGGTATAGTCCTGACCTTGACTAAAACCTCTGATATTTAAAAAAATGCAAAAATATTTATATTTAAATCAATATAGGGAGAAAATAGTAATATTCCTGGAATTTTCAGATCGCGAATTGTAGAAACACTTAAAAAGTAATTTCATTGTGGTAGTAAGAGGAGCTCCAGTATGGAATAATGGAATACTCGCTGATCTCGTCACAACGCCAAAATTACTGGAATAATCTTCGCCAAGGAAAGTTTAGACAACAATTGGCAAAAATACTTTAAAAAAACTGTTTAAAAACGCTAAGATATGTCTAATTTTAAGGTACAATTTGAAGTTAGAAAAACAGTGTTTTTTAAAAATAGATGTTCCATGGCCATCATCAAAATATGTAACAATAATAGGTAATATGAGATAGTGTCATATTTTAAAACCAATAGAATATTGAAATAAATTAATTTTGCAGCCGACAGTTAATGTCAATGGCAATTCAATTAACACATTACAACGCGTTTGATTGTTTTTTGAATGATTAAGATTCGTTAACAAAATTACACTAATTACGGATATTTCTTAATAAAATCACAAACCAAATGAACGAAATTTTCTAGTTCACGGGAAAATGGTCAGTACCCGTAGTCAGTAAGTATGCAGACGCTAAGAACCTTACTAACAATTTGACCTAGTCATTCCATTAAATTAAATTGACACAAATTATAGGTGCAAAATATAGTGGATTTAATTATAAGAGAGACTACGCTCTAAAATATATTTTCATTAAATTATAATAAAGAGGAATTACGACTCACTACAATGGCATGCCCAATGTAGGGCAAAAATACATTGGAATTTTAAATGAGCGAGGATTACGATTCACTGCACCATAGTTAATACTAATATTCAATGACAAGAAGAACATCTCTTCAGTGAAGTTTTCACATCTAGAAACAAAATTACAAATTTTATCTCTGAATTTAATTATCAATTTGTCAATGAGTAACAATGTGTGGGTAAAAAAGCCAACAATCTTCAGAGGGCTAATTTTACTACTCATATGCATAATTTTAACGCTTCTTCAATCAACAATCTGATTCAAATGTAATAAAAACATTATTTTAAACTTCTTATACCATTCTACACACTTTTACTTCAGCTTGGTAGAACAGAAAATATCCCTGAATCTGAAGACACTAATGTACTTTCAGTCAATGAAGATAATGTCCAAGTTATTTATAATAAAACAGTGAATGTTTTTACCCATATACAACTGAAATGTAAAGTGGGCTATTTAGTATCTTTACTTTCCCATATACATACATATATACACAGTAATATGCGTAGTATAAAGAAAGATATGTAATGCTGCGGAAAATCGATTTCGAGATTTCAACGTTAATAGACGTTTTGAGGTCTCCTGATACTAAAAAAGTGGTTCTTTTAAAAACGGCGGTCTGTCCGTATGTCTATCCCTCTGTCCGTTTGTGAACACCACTAGCGCCTAAACAATTCGTAAGATTTGTTCCAAATTCAAGAAACCCCTGTTCATCTGGCTCGAGTCGAAGCTTTCAGATTTATAGATTTAAATTTTAAGGGGTACATTACAAAGCCATCAAGACATTTTCAATTTTTTTCAAAAACGGTTACAATTTGTTTCTTGAAATGACTTGTAAGAATAGAATAAAATACACATACAAAAGTGGCATAGGGCCAATTTTCACGGTTAACTCTGACATTTCGAAAATTTCAAACATTTGAATTTTTTCAGTGTTTTCTTACCACTACAAAATTATATTATTTTGTAGTTAGAGGTATTTCCTTCAAATGATAATGTTTACATAATACATAATTAGTTTTTTCATTAAGGCCATGTACATTTTTTTGAAAATATTAATAGTTGTCGCGCAATTTTGTTACAGGAAAGAAGGCCTGTAACAAGACCAAACTTGTACTAACACTCATTACGACTGTTACAAACTAATGACTACTGAAAGATGAAACTGAAATAGAAGAATATAAAAATGGAGATTGTGTCAATTATTAATACAGCTTAAATTTTCTTGCTAACAAAAATCCCTGTTTACTGTTCATAATTGTTCATTAACATATTTCTCAGAATCTGCTCATGAAATGAAAATAAAAAGTTAATATAATAATTTAGTGACTTCTTATAAGCTTGGGTGTTGATATTGGCAGTGGACACTTCGTGCATTTTTCTCCCTTCTTTACATTAATTGAGTCTACCACTCTTTAACCATAGGTGCATTAAGTATGATCTGAATATATCAATATTGTGATAGAATATGAAATGAATGTGATTCTGCAGTATTCTTATGATACTATGATATATGATACTATAAGGAATATATATATATATATATTGAAACCCAGAATATGTGTTTCATTACACTAATTAAATCATTAGTGTAAGAAACCAATTGCTATTTTGAACTGCGCGGTGCGCGCGCTGAGCGCGGCGCGCCGGGGCCGGCGAGCAGCCGCTGCCACCGCCGACGGTGCCACCGCCGCCGGGAGGCTAGCGTGTGAATTTCGGTTGGAACTGGGCACCGCGCACGTGCAAAAAGTTCGTTACGAGAATCGCGGACGAGAGCCGTTGGCAGAGCGCTGACCAGGGAGACGTGAGCGGAGCGGCGACAAGTGCGGACGTGCGGCGAGGGTTCTCCGCCGGTGTATGGACGCATAGAACATTGCGACGTATTTTACGTATTATTAGGAACCGCAAAGTGATTGATGTGTAAATAGAACATTAGAAGTATCAGTATAGTGAAAGATTAGTGTTGGTAGAATAATTGATGTTATTCTTATTAGTGGCGCGGTGGAAACATTCTTGAAATTGCGCGGTACAGAACTGTGACCAGCATACAGAGCCGGCGCGGGTTGTGTAATTGAACCCACTGACGGACAGTGATTCGAGGAAGGTGCGAAGCCGAGGTATCAAGATCCTGTTCGGGGAAGAATTGCTGGAGCATCAGCCGTGGATGATCACCACGCCATCTGCTGCTGACGGCCCGCAGCAGTAGCAGAGGTCGACAACCCTGTCGGCACGAGCGGCTCTACGAACATCATAGGTATTCAAACGGGGCCCCGAAGGTATGAAAGTTGTATTTTACTCTTAATCTTGGTACCAAGGCGGAGTATAAGAACGGTGTCTAATTATGTAAATAGCGACTTTGATTTAAAATAAATCCTGTTATAATTGTATTTCAATTTATGATTAGCCACCCCAACGTTGCACCAACTTATCTAGGGACCCATTCACGTAAAAGATACCCTCTCTTAGTGTTGTATTGCAGTGAAAATACCCGGCATCACCAGGTATGTCACAGCTGGCGCCCGAACAAGTGGATAACGTATAGTTAAGAAATGTGGCCTGAGGAAAGTTGGTGAAATGTTGGAAAATCATGTGCATGTAATTGATGTATAGTAATGCAGGGTACAGATGAGAAGCAGGCAGTGTAAAGTGTATTATTATAGAGAACAAAAAGTAACAATACATGTGTTAGCAAAACATGTATAAGTCAAGTAAGCATAATGAAATGTTGATAATTACAAAATTGTTGTTGTGTCAGTAATTGTGGGCGGATATAAGAAATTATTTGAGAGTAACTTATATGAAGTTATTATTGTAGTATTGGGGTTATGGAAACCACACATATACATATTACAAATAAGATAATGTAATAGAATTTCAAATTTTGTAAGACATATTAAGAGTATTTGAGTTGTTTGGCAACTTTTAATAACATGAAAATTAAAGAAATGGGGAAGTAGTAATAATTCTTGTGAGAATATAAAGGTGGTTAATAGTGTTGTACAAATTGTGCACAAATTTTTTTTTGCTGGGAACGTTCACTCAGTAGTGCATTATCTATTGGTGACGGTAAAGTTTGGGGAATTTAATAGAAAAGATACCAGGTTGGGAAATATATAGCAGCATTGTGAATGCATATTGTGAATATTTATATGATACTATTGAGGAAAATTCAGGGAGAAGATATGACATGTAAATGTGAGTGATGATAGAGCAATAAGTGTGTTGAAAAGCAATTTCAATTAATAAGGGATTTATTATAATTTGAAAGCATTTATGTAATAGTGTCAATAAGTTTATTAGCAGTGTATATGTGTAAATGGTAATAATATATGTATTGTAAGGAGTATGTTTATGCATTGGTAGGTGAGTGGAGATTTATATGGCTACTGACCTGGTGTTATTGTGTTTTGGTGGTGAATGAGGGTTGTCGTCATTAATTAGCAATTGAAATAGGAGTGAATTAAACCATTCACGAAGAATATACAGTGTTCTGGTGGGTATAGTTACTTCATAGGATAACTGTGGCATCATTGGTAGGTGAGGCAAGAGGAAAATTTGTGCGGTATTTTAGTGTAGTGGGAATCGATCGGACAGCTCAAAGCAACAGAATGGAGGCGCAAAATATAGTGTTGGACCGGGAAGAGAAGGCGGATGCAGTAGGGGAGATAGATGTAGGAATCGATAATAGTATACCATCGGAAAGCAGGGATAGTGGCATTGGAAGTCGGTTAGACGACACGACAGGAGATAGCTTCAATAAAGAAGTAGAAGTGACATCAACACCGATGATCCAGGCAACAAGAAATCCAAATTTGGGGGGTGGGGAAAATATCCATACTGACCCCATACAGATATTGATGAAGATGTTCGAACAACAGAGCAGGAAATTAGACGAAATAAGTGAACAGAATAGGATGACAGAAGAACAGATTAAGAAGTCGGCGGAGGAGCAGAAAGTATTCACAGGGGAGCAGATTAGGAAGTCGGCTGAGGAGCAGAAAATATTCACAGTGGAGCAGATTAGGAAGTCGGCTGAGGAGCAGAAAATATTCACAGAGGAGCAGAATAGGAAGTTGGCTGAAGAACTGAATAGGAAAGTAGAAGATCAGATTAGGAAGCTGGCAGAAGAACAGAATAGGAAATTAGATGCAATAGGGGGGCGAATAGGACGCGCTGAAGAACAACTTGAGGTAACAAAGAATGAGATGACCAGAATCACGGAGCGGGTAGAAAGTCACGAGCAATGGACCGCCGAAGAATTAGGGAAACAGAAAAAGGAGTTAGAATCCCAGGTAATCAATTTGGGGGGAGAATTAGAGAATAAGCTATATCAGCAATTAGATGTGAAAACCGCTAAGCAGGACGAGAAAATTGAAAGGATACAATCGGTAATCAAGGAAGAAATGCAGGAGAATAAGCGGGAATGCGAAGAGAAGGTTGTGTTACTACGAACAGAGATTGAACAAATAAAAGAATGCAAGGCATCCCCAATTGCAGCAAGCGGGACGGTACCATTTACCCCTCCAAGATCACTAAAATTTTCAGGAGACGGGAAAGAAAATCCATGCATATTTATGAAGGCGGCAGAACGACATCTGGATGTTATTAATACTTCGGAGAGGTGTAAAATACAATTGTTATATTTAATGTTAGAAGGCAACGCAAGGATATGGGCCGATACATTTGATAAGTTTCCCGAATCAGTAAAGGCATTTAAAGATCGATTCTTTGAGCGGTACTGGAATGAGGAAATTCAAATTAATTTTAAAATTAGCCTGATGAATAATCATTACAACCAGTCTATGGGAAGCTTGCGGGAATACGCAACAAGGCGCATCATGGAATACAAAACGCTATCCCCACCGATGAGCGATCAGGAAATAATATGTGTACTGACGAGACAGTTCCCAGTCACAGTGCAGAATCTCTTACGTAGTGTGCAGCACACTGACCTGGAAAGATTCCAGAATGTGTTAGGAGGGTACGACTTGACATTTGCAGGCGTACCAAAGAACAGAAATGAAGGGAATGTTAATATGGTTAGATCGGAACGTAACCAGGGGCAAGGGAATGATAGGAGCAACGATTACCAGAGAAACCAACGCGGAAGAGGGGGAGACGGATGGAGACCAGAGCCGGGGAACCAGAGACCGGACTGGAACGGATCTAATTCAAACCGTACGGAGACGCGAGGCGGGGGCGGGAATGCACCCGACCGATTAGCACAGCCTAGCACAAGTAGTGATCAAGGACACTATTTAAACTAATAGAGTCCGTGGTGATAGGTGGCCCCATTGCGGACGCGGAAATCGATGAAGTAAACGCGGTCTCCATAAACGCTATGCAGCCGGTAACTTACGATACCCAACCGTGGCGGAGATGTAAGAACTCAGCGGTCAGAATCAGGAAATGTCCCACGATAACGATAGAATGTGAAGGTATAATTAAAGAAGCTGTAGTAGACACGGGGTGCACGACTACAGTAGTATCAGAGGAAATGTATGAGGAGTTAAAAGCAACAGGAAAAGAGATAATGTGTTTGCCTATGAATAGGGCGTATGTGATTGGAGCTACTCAGAAGAAGTCAAGCCCCATCACAAAACAAATTATGTTTCAAGCCAAGATTGGCAACCAAGTATATGAGATGGTGGCCCTGGTAGTCAAAAAATTATTGTATTCGGTAATCATAGGGACGGATTTTCTGGTCGATCACAGAGCAATTATAGATCTAGAACGGCAAGTGGTGGAGTTGGGAAGCCAGGCGATAGGATTCGACTTGGGGATGGACGAAGAACACGAAGCATGTATGGGTGTAGTGGCCGATAATTCATTAGAAGAACGAAGCAAGATAATTGACGAACGACATAGGAAGTCGAGGGAAAGACTGGATAAGCATGAGGAAGAAATGAGAAGTACAGAAGAACGGAATAGGAAGCCCATCGAAATATGTGAAAAACCGTATGGGAAAGCGGAGGAACTGGATAGGAAAGATGAGGTGCCAAAATTACAATTATACCATCAAGTAGATGCTAGGGTAGCGGTAGCAGATAGAAACGAGGGGATGACGAACCAAGTCCATAAAGAAGTCAAGACAGCGGAGGGCAAAACGGTGGAGGTCCAAATCGAGGCCGAGGAGGATGTTTATAAAGTAAAAGTGAAAACGGAAGAGTTGAAGTTAATAATGGATGAAGAAGTGGAAATGAAAACAGAAGAAATGGAGCGTATAATAGAAGAAGAAATCGTGGAAAATACACGAGGGTGCGAAGAGAAAATAGTACAAGAAGAGTTTACACAGGAAGAAGACGAGAAAATGTCGCCAAGTGTCAAGTATGGGGTGACATCAATTATGCCTCCAAAGTCGATGCAATCTTTGGGAGATGGGACGGAAAACCCTAAGGTAGTTATGCGAGCAGAAGAACGGCACCTAGCATCAAACAACATATTGGAAGGATATAAGGTCCAGTTATTACACCCAATTTTAGAAGAGAACGCCAGGACGTGGGCAGAGAATTTTGGTATATTTCCGGAGTTTTTGAAGGTATTTGAAGACAAGATTTCCATACGAAAACGGAGCGAAGAAACCCAAATGAACATCAAGAGCGACCAGAGGAATAGCCATTACAACTACATCACGGGAAGTAGTAGTGGATACAGAACGAAGAGCGTTATGGAGCCAAAAACATTATTTGCTCCTATAAAATATCAAGGAATTAGTTGCATGTCAACGCGACAGTATCTTGTTACCGTGCAGAGCTTACTGAGCAGAGCAGATCATACCGATTTAGGAAGGGGTTTGAGGATATTGGAGAGGTACAACTTCACCTGTGCAGACACCCCAACGAATGGGAATGAAGGAGATGTAGGCAGGTCAAGAATGGAGCGAAGTCAGGGGCGAGGGAAGAGTGATGGTATGGTCAACCATTGGTACAAACGTAGAAGAGGTCGTAGCTGGAAATGGGATGATACCTATCAAGATGTGTTCAACACGCTGGAAGCTATGTCCTACAACTGTAATTTGGGAAATCAATGTCAGCAAAATGGAGATGAATCGTCGCACAAGAGACAAGACATAGTAGGACATTACAAGCTTCAAATCGGAAACTTGGTTCAACATGGATGGAAAATAGTGAAGTGTAAATAAGTGTAATGTTAGGGTTAATAATAAGTAATCACATGTTAATTCGATTCTAGGTTATGAGTGTATATAGGGCTTTTAGCAATATGCGAGAGAGTGCAACCATCGGCAGTGACGATGTTACTAGTGTGAATTTTGTCCAGAAGTGAAAAAATTCAAAAAAAGAAAGGGGGGGGTGATGAAACCCAGAATATGTGTTTCATTACACTAATTAAATCATTAGTGTAAGAAACCAATTGCTATTTTGAACTGCGCGGTGCGCGCGCTGAGCGCGGCGCGCCGGGGCCGGCGAGCAGCCGCTGCCACCGCCGACGGTGCCACCGCCGCCGGGAGGCTAGCGTGTGAATTTCGGTTGGAACTGGGCACCGCGCACGTGCAAAAAGTTCGTTACGAGAATCGCGGACGAGAGCCGTTGGCAGAGCGCTGACCAGGGAGACGTGAGCGGAGCGGCGACAAGTGCGGACGTGCGGCGAGGGTTCTCCGCCGGTGTATGGACGCATAGAACATTGCGACGTATTTTACGTATTATTAGGAACCGCAAAGTGATTGATGTGTAAATAGAACATTAGAAGTATCAGTATAGTGAAAGATTAGTGTTGGTAGAATAATTGATGTTATTCTTATTAGTGGCGCGGTGGAAACATTCTTGAAATTGCGCGGTACAGAACTGTGACCAGCATACAGAGCCGGCGCGGGTTGTGTAATTGAACCCACTGACGGACAGTGATTCGAGGAAGGTGCGAAGCCGAGGTATCAAGATCCTGTTCGGGGAAGAATTGCTGGAGCATCAGCCGTGGATGATCACCACGCCATCTGCTGCTGACGGCCCGCAGCAGTAGCAGAGGTCGACAACCCTGTCGGCACGAGCGGCTCTACGAACATCATAGGTATTCAAACGGGGCCCCGAAGGTATGAAAGTTGTATTTTACTCTTAATCTTGGTACCAAGGCGGAGTATAAGAACGGTGTCTAATTATGTAAATAGCGACTTTGATTTAAAATAAATCCTGTTATAATTGTATTTCAATTTATGATTAGCCACCCCAACGTTGCACCAACTTATCTAGGGACCCATTCACGTAAAAGATACCCTCTCTTAGTGTTGTATTGCAGTGAAAATACCCGGCATCACCAGGTATGTCACAATATATATATATATATATATATATATATATATATATATATATATATATATATATATATATATATGATACAATTCATTCTCTGTAAAGGAATTTTTTTCACAAGCTGCTTTCGAAAGTGTACCATAAAATTACTATTAAATACATACTCCACATAAAGTAAAAAAACTATAGACCTACCTTCTTAATTTTTGAGTTTTCTGTTACTTTAAAAATTTGTTGTTAGAACATTACAGAAATTGAATGAATATTAAAGTCCTTCCTGAAAATTATACATTAACATATACTGATTCCTAACTTCTTAATTGATCTATTGACACTAATTTTATCTAGTTAGAAATGAAACAACAGTTCCTGGTAAGATTCTTTCTAAGACTAGAGCAATAACTTTCAATACCATTTTATTCTATGTTGTTTTTTAAGCAAAAATATAACATATTACAAACTTTGAATGTTCTCGGATATTGTATTTGTCACCATTAGCAGATTCTGAAAATATCCTTTCATGTGGCTAGTAAGGCTAGTAACTTTTTTCAAGACTATCAATCTGAAAATTAATACATTATCATGTTATATACTATGTTTTATACTTCCTGCGAGTCCCTTCTTTTTCCTATTGAAACATCTTTGATGTGGCATCAACCAACGCCACCTAGAGCACAAGGTCGAAAGACGGAAAATGTGACGTCACGGGTCAGTGCTGATATTTCGCGACGCGTGCCCAAGTTACGTATTGCTGTGATGGCCTCAAAATTTACAGTAATAATTACTACAGTAAATTTACGGTTAATTATTTATAGGAACTCGTAATATGCTATTCATATTTTTTACATTGATCCCTCGCATGTGAATAACATTTTATTGCTAATTGTCAGGACCATATGAGATCTTAACCACGTAAAAAAATTACGCTTTAAATTAAAATCAAGGATCTTCAGTGAAGTATAAATTGAGAGGACTATGAGGTGAGGATATGAAACAAAAATTAACAAAATGCATTACATGTTTTTTTTGATTTATCAAATGTGGAAACAGGTACTGAACGACTTTTTCACCCTTTTGAAATATTTATCTGTTTTTCTCTTTAGTAGTGTCATTAACTTTTTTAACATAATTGTGTAAAAATACATTGACCCAAGTAGTTATAACTAACTTAACTATAGAATTTATGGTATGTCCTGTAGAACAATCTAAACCAGCAAAAACACTTTCTGGCACATTATTAAATTTTGTAAAAAATACCTCTTGGGTTCTTCTTTTCTTTTATAATCTTGTAGGAAAATAACTACCAATATAAGAAATTACAGGTTATACTTTCTCATTCAGTTCATCTCTAATCTTCAACTACAAGAATATTCAAGGCATTTGGATACACATATGTTTTTATTGCACTGCAAGCTTTGCTTTTATAAATATCCTGTCTATTAATAAAAATGTCTCCCATTTTTTAGAATTCAATATCAAAGTAAAATAACTTTGAACTCACTTAGCTTCAGTTTCAAATATTCGTCTAATAGCAGCATGATAATTATCTCCTCTCATTTGGCGATATTTTCCAAATCACTTCTCAAGATAATCAATTTGAGCCCTTACTGTAAGGAAGTTTCTTTTTCCTCTGCCAGTTATCCACTGCATAGCTAGATTTAACAATGCTGTGGTATTACCTACGGCCAAATTTGTTACCACGATTATTCCTGTTACTCCTTTATTTAACCTCTCAATAAATCGTGCTCAAAATCTTATATATGCAAAGAGATTTTAGTGATATGTTCTTGAGATCGGTTTCTTAATCTTTAGCCTTTCAGAACTGTCTTTACATTTACCACAGCCCACCTTTAAAATTTTACTGCAATGAAATTGGCAGTACTCTCCCAATGTTCAGTTTTGTTCTTGGAGCCCAATTCTGTAAGTGCAGTAACTATTATCATTAAAAATGTTTAATGAATTGTGCTAATTTTACATTTTGTCTCTCTATAGATGAAGGAAGAGAGATTGCAGGGTAAGATTTCGGCCAAATTTTAACAAATTATCATTTTGTAGTAACTGAAGTGTTCTCAGGACATGCAAGGAGACTTCACTGAACTCGTCATTAAAATCATTATAAATGATTCACTGACCTTCTCTATTTAACCAATTGTTCCTAGCACATTTCAGAATACGAACTGAATAAAAAATAAAATAGAGAGGTCGATTCGCTTGATGAGGATTTTCATGGAGGGTTGCTAAAGAAAGACATGCATTCTCTGTTAATAGTATTTTTTCAGAAACAACTCTGAAAACATGAAAACGTAATACTTACAACTTCATAACTATTGCATTAATAACGAATGAAGCTTTTCTGCTTTGGTGATCTTAACAGGTAGTATGTGAGCAACATTAAAATTTTGGAGCCCAAGCTTCGGATGATGAAAACATATGCATTAGATGCGCAATCAGTGCAGTTGTGAGCATGTCCTACAATGTTTCCACTCTTGTAATTTGTCTTGCCCTTCATGGATTTCATCCATAGACATTAACACACATTTACCATTTTCACTAAATACTCACACGTTTTTGAGATATAAGACGAAAAACGAGATGAATCCTCTTCTAGAATAGAAGTAGTAGAAAACTTACTATTAATTGTGGACAAAGTAACAGGGTATGCTTAAGTCAATCCATAACTACTTCTTAAATATTTGTAACAATGTGGAGAGATTGAATGAACAAGTGGCTAGAAAACCATTGATTTCTACGAATATCGTACATTTGCTTTTTTTTATAATATAAAAGAGAAACTAATTATATTAATAAGCTAAGGAGATCATCTTTTTTTGGCAGCTGACCTCTTAGGCTATTCAATATATCTTTCTCCAGGCCTATTTTTACGTCAACAGACTGATCTGCTGATTTCATAAAATGCAAGTGAATTTTAATAATACATTTAATTTACTTACTACTGATTGTTTTGTGGGGACGAAATTATCCCGATGAATGGCACTTAGCGGTTTCTTTTTTAGCGATTCCCATTTTGGGAAGAAAACGCTCACAACTGGGTCCATTGGCATAACTCCTTTTACAATTGGGTGCTCAACTATATATCTATGTTCCTATGAAATTATTACTAAAAAAATTTTAAAAAATGCACAATCTCTCTGCGTTTCCTGCACCTACACGTGGCCTGCATACCACAACGTGGCCACACACACACCAGCATACACTGGTGGTCAGTCTCTTGCTTCCTACGTCATCAATTTGAATTCAAATCATTTTCAGGCCTTGTTTCCTAGGTGGCGTTGCATCAACAAATGAAGATTCATAGAGCAGGTGACAATAGTGCCTATTGTGATGAACCTATTCGACGGAATACGTCAGTGACGTTAGTGTAGCGTACCTACCGAGGATACAGAACGTATCGAGATCCGTGAGTGTTCAACATAATGGAGGATGTTAGGTCGCTCGCGCTAAATTTATTTAGATTAAGTGTGCCAGCTCTAGAGCTCTCAAGGGGTGAGTCGCTCTGGGTCGGGTGATGCGCATGCTCTTAACGTATTAATTAAAACACTCAATTGATAATTTAAGTGTTACGTTTGATGTAGTTTTGTTTGATGTTCTTAATGACGGTTTCAAATAATGCACCGGTCCCAGAGAGGATGGCATCAGGTGGAACAAACACTTTGTAGTTTTCAAGTTGCGGTTACAAATAGTCACAGATCTCAAACTTTTTTAAGACGCGCATCTTTGCTCAATGAAATTCAAACAGCCTCTCTCGATGGAATTCAGACAGCACCTCTCCTCACTCTGTCCTGAGCTAGTATCCCTCTGTGTGAGTGCCCTGTAATCACGTGCATTTCGCCCGTGTCACTATTGGTTTCCTTCGCCACTTCTAGAACGTTCTACTGTGCTGCGTACTGGTCGGATTCAGTCTCTATTTTAATGACCTACATTCCCTGATCGTTCTAATAGGCTGCCATTGTTTAGCTACTGTAGACGATAGATGGTCGGAGGGAGACTGCTGCGAATCGATGTTGTGGATGAAGAATTATTCCCAGTCCCGAAGGATTAGCGAAGGGTTATTTACGACAAAAAGATAATATGAGTTTTCACAGCAGCGCGAGTGTCACGTGTGTGAGGCACGGTTTGATGAAGAGCGAGTGACCTCTTTACGCTTTAGAGGCTGAAGTCCCAGAGGTGGGGGCCTCCAGGCTCTTTGTTGCAAGCGTGAGAGTGTCCGAAAACCTCATACCGTAGCAGGTCTCCCGATTTTTATGGATCCCAGCGCCTTCTTGATATGCCACCCGGCTGTGTGTAGCTAATGTGACGGGGTATAGGGAGGAAAGAGCGTCAGAGCTCGTGGGTTATAGCCATAGTGCACGTGAGGTGTCTAGACATTCTCTATATTCATTAAACAGTGAATATAAATGTTTTATGTTAAACAACGAATTACTGATTCTTCCAAAGTACATTGTACAACCACAAGATATAAAGCTGAACGCAAACTCCTTTCCACTTACACGGAAAATGTTTAATGGCGTGATGGCTCTTAATCACAATCGCACTTGATATTCTCACACGTATGTCTTATGTGTGATATATCACTATATTCGCATGCTACATTCGTGGTAATGAAATAATACTGTTTGAAAACAAGTGATGAATCAGTTTTTGATTTCCTCCACTAATCGGTAAGTTAAACAAAATAAGAACGGTGAGCGGTAAGATAAACAAAATTAGGTACACAATATTTACTAACCAGCGTTTTAAAGAGATATAAAAGGTAAGTTCTTTATTTTTTCACTTCCGTGGTTATAAGCGGGATAGATGCTTGGGGGAATATAGTACAGTGTGAGCGAACCTCCTAACTTTTAAAATGAAACTTTTTAATTAGTTAGCGAACGGGGTTCGTGACCCCAGACATGTGCTTATCACGAGCTAGCCGCGCGAATGTGTGTCGACAGCGTCACAACTGACGAAATGTAATCCGCCACGTTATAAAAGCCAAAGTAATGGCGTGATGCGAAATCTCCGTTGAAGCCAGATAGAGACTACTTCGAATTTAGATACTTAAATTCGAATCTCGGGCAACGTTGAGGAGAATATATGATAGTGCTAAAGCTAGTGTTAGAATCAGCGAGTTCTGTCTTAAATGAGGTGGTGCAGACCCCAGGCAGAGATCTAAATATTACTGAAATCAATTGCATCGTGTATGCAACTGGATCTCTGGTATCTAAGATAATTTTGCGTTGCTTGTGGCCGAATACAAATAGGACTAGTTGACTGGACGAAACAAGATATTCGATTTATGGATTGAAAAAACGGAAAACCGCCTACATTCCGTAATGTCGCCCACCCTCAAGCTGACGTGTATATAAGCTTTATGTTTCATGTAAGGAAGGACAATGCTATATTCGGGACGGGAAAGTATGTTGTCAGACATCCAGATGACCTACTGGTAAATCATCAACATGATCCATTAAATCTGAACAAAGAATTAGAAACAGAGATATTGTAAGTGTAGCATGCAGCATTGCGGAGAAAACTATGCAAGACACGATGAATAACACACTGAACTTCTGATGCATTAATTTGAAATGTGAGACACAACAATTGTTAAAGAAGTCGTGGAGAAACAAACCTCTCCATCGGCAATATCTAAAAAGATTGGATGCAAATCAAGAATAATAAATGAGGGGAAGAATGAAGCTAGAATCGAAAGTAGTTGTAATAGCTGCCCTAGATCAGGCGTTGAGAATTCGACATTGTGATAAAGCGTTTCTCAAATTTTCCCTAGATTATAAATGCTGTATCTGCCAGAAACAAGTAGAGACCGTTAATCATATTGTCTCAACTTGTCCAATACTAGCCGAATACATACGAAAAACCGAATACATGAAATAACAAAACAGGATGTGTAGTTACCTCCACTAGTATATCTGTACCACATGCTTCAAGTGGTACGAACACACCAAAACCGGTGATATCTGTTGGACGGTGCATATTGTACGACCAACAAATTCAAACTGATCGCACGATAGCAGCAAACAAACCAGATATTGTTATCCGGGATTTGGAGAAAAAAATGTCTATTTGTACGATAGATGTGGCTGTGTTTGAGATCATAATGTCATTACCAAGAAGACAGAGAAACATCTTTAATAAAAGAGCTTGTTAATCGAGATCAGCCGAATGTGAGGCGTAAAAACAGGTCGCCCCGACAGTTATTGGAGCTCTGGGATTTGTTTTGAAAAAACTGTTTAAGAACTTTGACAAACTCCCATATCATTAAAAACTCTGGGAAGTGCAAAGCATTGCTTTATTTTGAACATTCCACATTTTGCGCGAAGTAATATAGAGGCACTTACAGTCCTGGCTAAATGTGTTCCTTAGTATCTGCTGGTGGAAACCTGGAGTAGATTCGTCTTAATCAAGTGACTCATTACATTTTCAGGTGTGAAATAGAGAAATAATAATAATAATAGTAATAATAGACTTAACGTATTATCATATAAGTTAACACATACAAAAGATGCACTTGAATGAGCAAATGCTTGTGCTCATGTGCAATTCAACTAAGCTTATAATGAAAACCGAAACTGAGATTTTGGTACAGAGTCTCTACAATTTACAAACAAGTTTTACAAAATAGCATATCATACAGACCGAAAATTTTACAAAACACGTGTTGTTGCAAAGAAACGAAAGCACGCAAAGGAACTAGCGCAAAGAATGTCATGATTATTCAAATTTAAAGAGAGAAATTAACAAACGTTGGCAATCTATATTTTAATTAACTGGGGTAAATAATCAATTTAACAGTTTTCAGGACTGACAATGTGTCTTATAATATAATTTTTGAGTTCTTTGTGTTTAGTTCACTAATTTCATGTCTATTTGCAATATGGTGGTGTATTATCGCCTAGAACCCAAACTCATGCAAAGTTTATAACCTGAACTTGTGTTACATTTGATTTCAAGTAAAATGATTCAGTTATTTCGTCTGGTACAGTGTTCATGAATAACTACTTGGAAATGTGTTACATTTCTATAAATGAAGCTAGAATAATAAAAATGGAAAACATTGATAGCGAGAGAAAAGTCCCAGAGACAGAGAGCAAGTGTACAAGAAAGAGATGCAGAGAGAGCGAGTGAGAGAGGGAGATAGAGAAGGAGAGAGAGAGAAAGAGAGAAAAAGGGGGGAAGAAAACAATGGTTAAGGGGAAGCTAGAGTCGTAGCACACCACCTCTGGGTACAGCGGTCGCGGTGGCGGAAGAGTGTCTGAGTTGCCAGTGGCCTCCACTCGCGTGACCCGCGGAGGCGACCCGGAACACAGCGACGCCTCGCCCGACATCTCGCTGTAGGTCTCCGCGGGCACGAATGGTTTTCGTGAGCGAGGTCTACGCCAGGTAACGCATCGCCCGAAGATGCCACCGCATTCCTCTTTGACTTTTCCTGGGTTTTATTTTGCAGTATTCGAAGGACGCGAACAGGTCACAAGAAGAATGAGTGAAAATTAGGGTGGTACACAGACGAAAATACGAAGGTTGGATGACTGTGCAGTTCTAATAAAATATCAAGGTATCCTTGTACTGCTGACCTTGTCATTCTCTCGCTGCTTTGGAACAGAAATCATCTACCGCGAGCTACTGATAGATCGTAGATAAATTTTCGTTAGATTACAACATCGAGCTCAGGTTAGCTAAGCTCCACTGACCTCAGACAGATGACCCAAGAATACATCTCTTTACATAATCTCACGCACTTTCGTTGGCAGTCTCCTAGTTGACTGTGAGAGTATGATTTTTTCAGATTTGATAAGTCGATTCAATAAATGCATCTAATCTTACAAAATCATTTCATTTGTAGTGCATTTTTTCAAATTGTTTTCTGTAGATGGATGCTGGAGAGTTCTCTTCTTCTCTTATGAAACATTTTGATTCTGAAGAAAATTGTACTGTGTAATTGAAACTGATTGTGTGTCAAAATTATTTATCTTTCAAATTGCGTTCGACAGACTTGTGGTACACATTGCGATCTAGGTGTATTCACAGCACACTTCTGGATAACACGAATTGCTTGTCCTAAAGCTTTAACAAAAGTTTGAAATCATGTCTTATTTGTATCTTTTTACTCACGGTGAATTTTCCTTCACTGAATTCAGTTCAAGACTAACTTGTTCACAACCCTGTTTGTACTATCTCTTGAACTGAATATTTCTCTACAATATTTCAGAAATTATGGTAGCAATTACGTATCGCCTTAGTAAAATCTGTAAAAAAAATAAGTATATTAAACATATATAGATTTTGAAGGAAATATTTCTCAAAATATATAAATTACTGAAAGGAGACTTATCAGTGAGTATAATTATTAGAGGCTTTGATGTTCTATCAATTCCTTACATCGACAGTGTCATAGTGACATTGAGTGCCCAAGCTAATAATGAAAAATCAATGTTGAAGGGCTGATTTGTAAATAAATTTTTAGCTGCAAATTCTCCAAAAATTAAATTTCATTAAGAGCAACAGCTCTATGATACAATTTTTTACCCATTATTCGGTAATTTTAGACAAAAATCGTGAACCGTTACGGTCATAGTTGGTTAAAACCGAGCATTTTTTTATCTCATAATCCCGTTATACATTGTCTTTAGCAAAATGTAAGAATGTAAGAAATCGAGTGCGGTTATAAATGAAATTACCTATCCCAAATAAAATGAAATGTAAACATTATCATTACTTACTACTTTTTGTATTTATTACCAAACCTCACTTTTAAGTGTTCATGTCTTCCTTTTTCTTTATTAATACTGTACCATTGAACAGGCAGTTAGGAAATACTTTCTACAATAAGAGGAAAATTCTTAAGTTATCTTGTTATTACAATTTTTCTCATTAAATGTGTTTTCTACGACGTTAATTGGGCGTAGTAAATTCCAATACACTATACATATGCTTCCTTCTCCCTCGTTACGGAGGTGAATCTGCTATAAACCGGGTGCAAATAAATTTTCTGAAAGCACAACATAATTATTGCAAACCATTGCGGTATGCGTACGAGGAAAGGCTCTGCAAGGTTGACGAGTTCCACTTCTTGATCGTAAACCATAATCTTAGTCATAAGAGAAAGAGTTTTCACTTCTTTACAGCTTAGATATATTGCTTCCCAATGTTCGTGTGTACAGTAAATCACAGGTTCCCCACTATGCTCTACGTGTGCTTCTCAGGCCCTTGAGTATATTTAACATACAATGCGTCCCTCAGCACGTAGAATGGTCCATGTAGTGGCATATTTCTCGACTTTATAGCCCCATTCAAAGCTTATGCTTTCGTGGTGGTTGTCAGTTTACAATCCTTCACCGGAAGTGTACTTGAGGCAACAGCGTATGTTAGTGACATTCAAGGTTTGGATGAAGCTGAGTTTGCTGTCAGATTTCCAATTACTTATGATTGCACTGAACGTAATTTCAATAAAACTGATGGTTTTATGGTTCTTTTGGTAGGAATTAAATAATTGGTCCGAAAAGCTTTAAGTGACAGAAAGTACCAATTTGTTTTGTTATTTTAAAGTTCATGGGCTTTACATGTTTAATGAATGCATTAAATTCACACAATGAACCATCTGATAGATATTATTATTATTACTTAACTGTATTTCTTTAATGTTTTATTTTTCATAATTTTTCAATATAGTCAGCTATTTCTTCAATATAGTCAGCTGCGCGGGTGAATCGTGCAGTCTTTATGCTCATGAGAGTACATATTGCATTTTGCCCTAGTGGTTCCTGACGACTAGTATCGAACAGTAAACCTACCACGCTTGGTGGAAGAGCCGTCAGGAGTCCTCTTAAATTACTGTAAAATATGTTGTACATTGGATTCAAAATTTGGAGAGTTTTGATGGAAATCTAATGATTGCAGTACTTTAAACTTAATAACAAGAGTATTTGCGTTTGCCGGAGTGCAACACGAGTAACAGAGGCCCTAAATATATCTCTCCAAAGAAGTATGGTGTCAGATATTAACATAGTGAATTTAAGATATATTTATTCAAAAATATGATTGTAGATACAAAAATGCTAGATTGTGAGTGTATTGATATCTACTTTATGTTCATAAAATTATATTTTATTTTCATGTCCAAATTTGAAGCATTGCTATCAGTTTCTATGAAACCATTACGTGTTACCCTTATACGCACACATGAATTCATTTTTAGAAGTAGAGAGGTATTCAAGTTTTTCAAGATCAACACGGTGTAAGAATTTCTTTCCAGTTTCCTTATAAGGCTGCTGCACAGTGAATGTGTGGGCCGCAAGAGGCGATGCCAGCGGAGCAGTTGGAGCAGCTTGGGCTGCTCGTCGAGCGCAAATGCGGCGGCGGGGGCTGGGAGGCGGAGAGGGAAAGGCCTCTGGCAGCTGGGGCGCTCCCCTTCCCGCGCCGGAGGTGTGTCAAGGCTGCGGCGCACTCGCGGACGCGCTCCGTTTCTCTGCAGCCTCACCCCGCCGCCCCCGCCGCCCCCGCCAGTGTCATCTCTACACGACACCACCGCCAAATGCAATATCGCCACTTTCCTTCTCCCACAACCATCAGCACCATCCTCATTATCACCATGTACGTGTTCTCGGCAATCACCTCCTTCTTCATCGCCATCACCAATATCACTACACAACTCCCACCTTTCTCCCCCATCACCACCACCACCACCACAAGAACAACAACACCACAACCATTATATCTTGAACAATAAGCACATCCAAATCAACTACCATTACAACTTCTACTCCAAGATCTATTACCACATCTGCCACTACCTCATTTACCACCACGAAAACAACCTCCACCACTTCCACAACAATATTCACCTTCACAGAAGCCAACACCTCTTCAGCCCGCACCACCCAATCAACAAACCCACCACAACTACCACCTTCCCCAATGCTGTCAAGAGTACAAGCAGTCATCTGTCATCCCGCTCAGCCCATTATCAGTCAATTAAATTGTCTCTGGCATCAGCATCGCTTCCGTTACGTCCGTCTGCCCCTACGGCTTTGATCTGTCACTGCCTCTTCTTACGCACCACATCCTTCGCTACGCTCCCCAAGTCGATTCAGTCCATGCACGCGCATGCGCAGCCCGTGCACTCTGCACGTCTCCGAATGATGCCATCGCCAAGCCCACTTGCGCGATTGTCTTCTCCGCTTTCGTTTTAGTATATGCTCTTATCGAGAGGCGCCTTCGCTTAATCGCTCATTTCAAGATCTAGTTCAGAAACATGATCATTTGAAAAGTGAGCCACAGAATAGAGATAGCTTGTTATAGATTTTAAGACATTCAGAAACATAATAAGGCAGTAAAAGTGTCCGGATATGACGTCCAGTTAAATTTGTATGCTGAGTAATTTCATTACTTTGTTCGAAATTATCACATGACTATAAATACAAACCTTGTACAACTTCAGCATTATGTAAAGCTGAAGAAGAACCTATTCTTAGTGTATGTTTATTTAGTTCATTAGAAAGATACAAATAAAACAATGAATTCCCAACAGTGTTCAAAAGAACTAATGCATTTGTCCTTCTTTATCTATGTTTACAATGCATTTACAACTTCTGCAATTATTCAGGTGTGTGAAGTTGGCAGGCTTAGTTTTGAAAATCCTAAATATTTTCAGAGTTCTGGGAGGAAAAAGAGTTCTAAAGTTCTCTAAAAGTTTTGAAAACAGTTCTGGAAACTTTCGAAAATTATAACAAAAAATTAAATCTAAACGCAAAAAAAAAAAATACGGGCTAAAATTGGAAATTGGAAATTTTTTTAAGAATTCTCAATTGCGGTCAAAAAGTTCTACAGTTCTCAAAAACATTCAAACAAAAAACTCAAAAAATAACAAGATTATTGAAGAAAAATCTTCTATTTTCAAAAAAAAAAAATTAAACTAAATTTATTCATATGTAACCAGAGTTCTGGGTAGCGAACAACGGGGTCTAAAGAAAGTTCCAATACGCATTGTTCGCACACGTCCTACACGGGAATTATTCAATAATTTCATGTTCGTTTTTCTGAAAATGAAGATTTGAGATACAAATTCTCAGTTTAAAAATCTATCAGTTTTGACCAGTGTACTGGGTAGCGAACAAAGAGTTCTAAGGGAAGTTTTAATATGCTTTTTTCATACACAAGGGAATTATTCAATATTATCAGGGTTTTTTTTTTGAAAATTTGGGAGAAAAAAACTGTCAAAAAATATTTAATCAGTTCTGATAAGAGTGCTGGATAGCGCACAAAGGGTTCTAAAGAACGTTATAATACGCTTTTTTCCTCTGACGTCAAACGCGGGAATTATTCAATTTTTTCATATTCGTTTTTCTGACGTTGAATATCAAGGAGAAAAAATATTCAAAATTGTAACCTTGGACGAAAACAGTGAATTAGAACTTTGTTTAAAACTCTTTGGTTGCTACACAGAACTCTATCAGAACAGATGCAATATAATTTTCAATTTTTTTTCCTTCCAAATTCCACCTTCCGACAAACGAACATGAAAATATTAAATAATTCTCTTGTTTGACGTCGGACAAAAAAAGCATATTAGAACTGCCTTTACTAGTCTTAGTTCGCAACTCAAAACTGCTCAGAACGGATGAAATATAATTTTCATTTTTTCTGCCATATTTTCAAATTTAGAAAAACGAACATAAAAATATTGAATAATTCTCGTGCTCGACGTCAGGCCCAAAAAGGCGTATTAGAACTTTCTTTTGAACTCTTGGCTCGCTCTGAAGAATTCTTGTCGCAACTGACGAAATATATTTTCAAATTTATTTATCCAGAATATTCTATTTCAGAAAAACAAACATGAAAATATTGAATAACTCCCGTGGTTGACGTCGGAGGTAAAAAGCGTACTGAAACTTTCTTAAGAACTATTTGATCGCTTCTCAGAATTCCTGTCAGAACTGATAAAGTATAATTTCGAAAATTTTTCCTCTCAAATTTTCAACTTCAAAAAAATGAACATGAAATTATTGAATAATTCTCGTGTGTAATGTCAGACGTGAAAAGTATATTCAAAGTTTCTTTAGAACTCTTTGTTCGCTAGCCAGAACTATGATCATAATCGATCAAATGTAGTTTTAAAAGTTTGCACCTCAAATCTTCAATTTCAGAAAATCAACATGAAAATATGGAATAATTCTCTTATTTGAGTTTTGTTCTCCGACGAAAAAAGCGTATTTGAACTTTGTTTAGAACTTTTCATTCGCTACCCAGAACTATTGTCAGAACAAATGAAATTTTTTTGACACTTTTTTCTCCCAAATTTTCAACTACAAAAAGCGAACTTTAAAGTATTGGACGATTCCTGTGTTGAACGTCGGACGATAAAAGAGTGTTTGAACTTTTTTTAGAACACGTTGTTCGCTCCTCAGTACTCTGGTTGCATCTGAAGAAATATAGTTTTAGATTTTTTTCGAAAATGGAAGTTATTTTTTTTCAATAATTTTGTTATTTTTTAGTTTTTTGTCTGAATGTTTTTCGAGAACTGTCGAACTCTGAAAAAATTGACACTTCTTGGAAAATGTTGAATTTTTCGACTATAGCTCGCAGCCTTTTTTGGGTTTTTAATTTATTTTTTTGTTATAATTTTCAAAATTTTGCAGAAGTGTTTTCGAAACTTTTTTAGAAATCTAGAACTCTTTCAGAACTCTAAAAATATTTAGGTTTTTCAAAATTCAGCCCGCCAGCTTCACCGACCTCAATTTTGCAATTCACATTGACATATTTTTGTATATGATGAGTGAACGAGACATTATGTGCTGACAACTGGAACAAACTCATGACTGATTTCACAACACATGTAGTAGTGTTGTGCATGTAATTGTGTGTGTGCAAATGGAGAGGACTAGGTCAAGAGGAAAAAGAAAAGATTATCAGTGGCCCGATTGTTAAGGGACTGCTCCGGCATTATTTATTAATGGAATGAACCACGGAAAACTACCGATCAGGGCACTGGGTCACTCTAAAGAGGTTGACTTCGACCTAGCTCTGTGACTAGAGTCAAAAAATTCTCCACTGTCGGGGGCAGGATCTTCTGGTCAGTCGTTGCAATAGCAACAGTTGTCAACTTAAGCTAACTCAGCCGAAGTAAGACCTAAAAAAAATAAACTAATTGACATGATAAATAAAAAACAATGTGATTGCATGATGAGAGCTGGTGTACGTGTAGTCAATTAGTAACTAAATATAGTGTGAGAAGTTATGTTTTTAGAATGGTCTCCGCTTCGTTAGTCCCATAGTTTATAGTAATTATAGACTCCGTTCAAAACGTTCTGTTAAATGACCGTTATTAGTACTTGAAAAAAAAGAAATTAAGGAGATAGTGAAAGTCACAACTTTTGTAGTTACGATTTGTGTAAGATTGTGGATATTTCATATTGCATTTTCAACTTGGAGAACTGTCATACATGATGTATATTGCAAGTCATAAAGGTAGGTATAACCCTTCAAATATTTGAATTCTGAAACCTGTTGCGAAAAGTAGTTCGTTAGGCAATTTTATCGGAAGCTACCAGCAAATCCGTATGCGGTTCCGATTCACTCGCTGGAGCAGTTAAAGTGAAATATTTGCCTCCCCTAGCGTGTGTGGAGAGCAACGTCTGAAATGCGTTGCAGCTGTCAGCGGCCGCAAGCGCTTGGCGGGCTCGAAAACGTCGCTCGGAGAGAGGAAAAGAGCGTGCGAGACGGCCGGCCGTACCGCCAAGGCGGCTCTTTACTACACCGCTGCGGAGAGCCGCACCAGCAAGGAACGTCTGATTGGTTGATAGACTGATTAGTGATTCCGCTCTCGTCTCGTCAACGGCTAAGGTCCGTAAGTGTAGTGCGTGTTTTCCTCAGTGGTATGATCTCACCCACTGGTTAGTTAGATCCGTCGATAACTTTCACGTCAGCAAATTGCAAAGAATATCACGCTGCTAACTGCAGAAGTTGCATGTACTATCAGAAATATGTAAATTCCATTAAAAAGTTTCCTTCAAATCAAACTTTAACCAATTAACGATTACTCTAATTCTTCCCCCACTCCTACCCGCCTCCCAGTTCTCTCCAATCAACATTTCCCGTTACTACCACGCCGTTCATATTTAAAAACTACTCAAAGAAATACGGCAGCCCCGAATTGGTTTAATATATTTTCTTCCATTATCTCCCAAGGTATCAGCGCGATTGTTTCACAATTGCAAAATACTGCATTACCAAAGTAATGACAAATAAAAGTAAAATAAATAATATTTAAAACTGGAATGCCGATAGTTTAAAACGACAGAAAAAAAGTTTACAGTGTTCTTACATGGGGAGGCAATATTCATTAAAAGATCTTAAACAATATCAAAACCTTGTAAACTGCAAACCTTGAAACAGCTGGAGTAAAAACAAACTACAATAATACTTTATTTTATCTTTATATACTGTTACTTTTTCGTGTTCAGCAATTAGTCCGTTTTTTCGTTTATGTCAGTTGTTACAGAATATTTAGAAAATTTCCCATTCATTAGCACCAACGTTTCGACAAGTGTTCCTTGTTATCTTTCTTACATACGGATTGTAGCATTTTTACATACGGAAAAAAATCATAAAATGTTTTAAAATTATATGAAGTTCAATGATAAATAAAAATGAGTACTCACTAGAGTTTTGGCCCACCTATATGTAAAGTTGAATAATACATTGACGGAATCCGGTTTCCGACATTTACAGATACGTAAGAAAGAAAATCTATGTTTGAAATTTTGTTCTTTCGAAAGTTAGTGTTATATCAAGAAATACATCTTCTACTGGTGGACTTGTTTGACAGAACATATTGATTTCCTGTATTATTTTGTTTTAATATCTGTACTAAATTCTTAGAAAATGAATGCCTGAGAGCTTGACGGATTAGAAAGTAAGTTGAAACTATAACGGAATCTCTTCATGTCGACGGATAAAACCTGATGGAAAAATCGAGTCAAATATTCATTAAGAAGAATAATACTTGTGAAATTAAATGTTTAACAATATATAAATATATTTGATCAAATCAATTAAAATCATTCCACTATCCTCCAGTATTAAATAATTACCGCGACAGCTTTATTTCACGATTTCTGAATATCACTTAGACGCACGTGGTATGAAATCAATGCGGTAATTACGTCCCCAAACCGTCCCGAGATGGTTATAAGGTCCGCTCTTACTAGGTCAACTCAGCGGGTGAATTAAACGCTCTGGCAAAAAGTGCTTGGCGGTAGAAAGGAAGAGCGAGAGGAGAGAAAAGTGAACGGCCTTGCCTACTTAGAGACAAATAGTCGACAGGCTTGCATCCTTCCAGATATGAGAGAATGAGCGGTTTTTTGCCCCGTTTTGCCGGGCTAATTGGCCCGAAGGCCGCGCAGCGCTGCGCTAAAAACCGGTCACCCGTCCGTCAGCAGGAAGAAAGGGCGAGCGCGGCGCCGGCAACCGGTGGCAACGCACGGCGCGGCGTGGCGCGGCGTGGCGCGGCGTTGGCGCCTTCCGGGTGATCGTATTCAATCAACGCGCCAGGGCCATCTCCGCTCGGCAGCTGCAGGATGAAGTCCAGAGTCTTGGCACTGGGAATAATAGCTAAAAGACCGATTCTGTAAAAAATTTAGAATTTTTTTATAAAAATGTTTCACGGACACGTTTTCATGTTCGTTTAAATCTGATGCCAATGTTAGTGTTTTGAAGGCTCACTTAGTTCGCGAACAACTGTTTTATTTTAAGATGGGAGTATATTCCAATCAAGGAATTAGTCTCTAATGATAATTCGAAACGTTCTCTCCTTGTAATTCCTCAAATTGTTGTTATAAATGTACAAGAACTTTAAATGAAAATATATCATAAACATATATTTGTATATACTGATCCTATTCATGAGAAATTGTAATTACAAACATAGCTAAATTAATTTTAATAGGTCCCATTACCTATTTATTTCGTATGTTTTAATAAAATTATGACATGCACCCATTGAATCCGGTAGAAATAAGAATGATTGTTTATACTCTCGTCGTTGATATGCTAACGCTTCCGCTCTCAAACTATCTCGCTTGCGCGCTGCGTCTCTGTTATCGTATGGTCACGCACGCGGGACAAGAGAAATTCGAATGCCCGAGCAGAACAAACTTTGACCCACCCTCCCCCTGATCTGACCGTTAGAAAACAGTAAAACATATATATTCGTTTATTCAGATACACGTATAGTGCTACTCGGGGAGACCGGCGGTGTGTCTGCTCGCCGTGCACCGCTGAACTCGGTCGAACCCTTCGGACGTTGTGGGGAACAAAGCTGGTTCGCAGCAGGGGTTTCGGGGTTCTCCCGATTCCCCTGCCCCTCGTATCACCATTACTTCAACAACATTCATCCATTCCTATATTACACCACCTCCTCCTTTTTCCAAAAGAACGGAAAACAGTCAAGAAGTTCGCTTCGCCCGGAGTGGAAGATGTGGAATGGGAATGAAAGGAGGGCGGAAGGAAGTGATGAAAGTAATGAATAATGAAATGAATAATGAAATGCATCAGTGATGTATGTTTTTTATTTTGTAGTGATGTAGTTTTTTATTTTATGTTTTTTTATTTAATTTATTAATATTTTGGATGTGATACATGGATCACTTAACAGTATAACTTTTTCACATGTCTTGATGCTTACTATCTAATTTAAGAAGATAAACTATTGTTTCTTTACAATTAATTCTTAAGGAGAGGAAACCCATTAAGCACCTCACACGCACCAGCATCATCCAAATTTGCTAATTGAATATAAAAAACATGTTTAGGAAATCTATTTTTTTATTCTGGTGGCATTTATGGGTGCTTTGCCTAGGTTGTATTGTGATAGTTGTATAATGGATGTCATATTATTGTACAAATTATGGGATAACTTAGTGATGTGATGTATGATAGGTTTTTATTTGAATTTCTTTATGAAGTTCTATGTTTGTGATGACACAGAGTGTATTGGTTATTGTTCTCATGAATTTATTCTGTATGACCTGTATTTTTAATATAGGTTTTTGCTGCATTAATCCAGACAATACAATCGTAGAGCATTATCAGTCTTATTATGGCTGTATATATCAGTTTTACATTTTATATAGTTATTTTAGTGTGATTATTAATGGTTTTAACTGAATTAGCTTGACTTGTTGTGTTTTAATGTTTATATGTTATTTCCAGTTAAGCTTGGTGTCTAAATGCATTCCTAGACATTTCACTGTTTTGTTTAGTGGAGTCCAAGGAATGGCGTTATTGTTCAGTGTAAGGGGTGGTGGTGTTGAAATTGTTTTTAATGAAAAAATTTTTGCTGTTGACTTGGGCTTTAATTTTAGCATTTTTTCGAAAGTGTTTTTATTATATTTGTTATATGCCAAAGTCTAAATATCTCATGTATTGAATGGGGTCTTTAGGTTGTCTTCTCCTTTCAGCTTTTACAATGAGATTACATATTTGTCTTAACTCTAAAATATTTTCTATGTTTTCTTCCCTGTTGAATTTGACTGCAATTACTGGAATATGGTTACTGTCTTTTGGGAGTCTGATAACTTTGACTGGTAACTTGGTGTTTTTCATTCAATTCGGTGTAGCTTTCCTCTTCTGTGATTGATGTGTGTAGGTTTTTGAATACAACTGAGAATTTTTTATTTGCAGGGTTCTTGTAAACATGAAATTGTCTTCTAGTGTTAATTAAATATTTGGTTATGTCTCTGAAGTCACTGATATTTTCTGGTTGAATTTTTACCCTATTATTTACAAATAGAAGTGTAAAGCTGGTTGTTGGCTTTACTATTAATCTCCTTGCTAAAGTTCGTAATGTTTGTTATATTTACTACATAAATTGGCGGGATGTTTACTGTTTCTAACACACTTGGCGGGGTTTCATTGACGTAAATAAATCTACTTTGATTGCTGGGATCCGGTTGACTGTTCAGTGCCTCGAATCAATTTCCAATGGGAACCGAATAACGATATTGGGTTGAACTGTCTATTTTGTCTTGGTTACACCTTTTTGTCTCGTTACCCGAATTGTTATCATCAGAAGGACGCTTTAAAGTTTGCCCTGCTGCATGTTGGCCTGTAGCGTTACCTTGTGGGATGTCCGGGTTTTGCAGTCTCATTGAGGTCTGTTGGTTTGGTTGAGGTTCCATTGTTGTTTGGCTTGGTTGAGATTCCATTGATGAAACTTCGTCAGTGACAGTTTCCGTTACTTCTTGGTAAAGCATCGCTACGTTTAAATCTGGGATGAGATAATCACTGTTTAGTGTTGTTAGAGCATTGCTGGTGAGTTGCCCCGTTGCTGCCCCGGGCAGTACCCATCGTACATAATGCGTAGCACTCACTAGTGGCTCTGTTTTCATAGACCACGAGATTAACGTTGGTTCACAGATTTTCCTAAGTCACATGGTTATCACTGTTCACAACGATAAGAGCGATCCGTCCAGTTCGGCAGTCAAGCTCGGAATGTATGTACGGAGTAATGAGTAATGTAACGAGTGAGGAAATGTAACGAGTAATGAATTGAAAGGTAATGTACGGAGTAGTGTAAAATAATGAGTAATGTAACCTTTAATGAGATGTTCTCGTGTGCACTTGGAGGGGGCCGCGCCACTGACCTTGGTGGCGGCGCGGCGGGCGGCAGGCGCGCTCGCGGCGATTAAAAGGCGCTCTTGTGTTTGACCTTTGCGGACGCAGCCCGTCTCGCCTTGGCCGCTCGTCTTTTTTGCCGCGCGCGATGGCATCCAGCGCGGGCGGGGCGCTATGGTCTGCTTATGAAACGCCCCCGCGCCGACGCGCTCACGACGCGGAATCTCCTCCCGCCCGGCGCGCGCACGGACTTTCTTCTCTTTGTGGCGGACGCACTGCTGCAAAATCAAGAGCGGGAGTTCTCCATGACGTTGCATTGTGGAGGATAATTTTGGAGGATAAGAAACAAGCGTGCTCGATTTTAGAATTCGTTTCACTCTCATATTCTCTTCACTAAGGAATTCTCTAGTAGGTGACTAATAAAACATCCCTTTACAGTTTTCTTCTATAAGCACAGTCACTTATAAACATGTATGACTTTTACGTAGCGTACAGGCTCTATTACTGCGGCTGCTTCCTGCCGAGCACAAATGTTACATCTCTAAATCGATTGGCGAGGATCTTGAAGACGTTGCTTGTTTTGCTCCAATTCATAGAATTTAAAACTTTACGCTTGTCGATGAACACATCAATAAAACTATGTTTTCTTCATGCGGAAGCGAATACTGCAGTGTGGGGTTTCATCATAGGATATTTTGATTTTGTTAGCTTCATTTGGTTCCCAAAACTGAAGCTTATTTCTACATATTTTTGCTAGAAATATCTGATAGGAGTTTTTTGCTTACTACAGTGTTGAGGCGACGTTGGAGAACAGGTTACGCAGATGTAACTATTCTCTCTGGTTTGTTAATTTTGAATGCAGTATTGATAAATTAGGCCGCACTCCGTTACTTCACATCTTGATAAAATTCTGAATCTTCTTTCGCCTTATGTTCTCATGAGCCGGTCGCCTAGCCGATAATGTTGCACGAATTTACATATTTGTTTCCATTTTTCTGGAATAGAGAGATAAGCGCGGCTATTTTCAAATTTAGTTATTCCATTCAAATCACAATGTGAGGTTTCGAGAGAATTGAATTAGGATTAGGTTTGACTAAGATTATATTTGACTGATAATAAAAATTATATATTTTTTGTTGACTATGAGTCTGCTGTATATTTTATCGATTTTTAAAGAGTATTTATTATGTTTTTGAGAATCGTGGGTGATAGGGTTGTTTACTTTAGCTGCAGAGTTTGGTGATGTTGACTTACAGAGAACATTCCAGAAGTTCTCCCTGTCCATACAAGAACCAAAAAATGGTTGCACATATTTTGTAACTTTTTTCTCTGATAAGAAAGAAATCTTGATTTTACTGTGTGCGACACAATAATGACCTACCATTTCAGTAAAATTGAATGGGAGACAGCAGTGCAGAACGTGATTACATTACGTTTAATGGAATTTAAAATAATTTTGGAAGAGTTTTGAAGAATGTCAAGTGAATGCAAGATTGATGTATTGATTTTCTCATTATAATGCTTGTACTTCTACAAAGCTTAAACAGCTGTCATCGTTATGAAGGAAAACACCAATCTTACTTATATATTACGACAAAAAAGTCACAAGTAATGAAGTACGCTTGCAAATGAACAAGGGGGAATAAAAGACGTACCTGGGATAAAAATGTTGCCTGGCGGAGTAACGATATCTCCTGTCATTTGTCATATGAGAGTCATCTACGAGTCGACACATCTACCGATAATACGCTCCTGAACGTTACTTGAAATAGATTGTGAGTCCAGTTGACTACTGGCGAGTATAAAATTGCTTCCAAGTTTCATGTGAGGTGAATGTACACAAAAAATACGTACAAGGACACATATTGGATTTAGAAAAAACGGAGAAAACGTATTTCTGGACGTCTTAGAGCAAATATTATGTTCACTACCTCAATACCAAAACTCAGTATTATGTATTACTTGAAACTCTTATGACATACGCGTGCTAAACGAAAATGTTCAAAGCAGTTTGAAATGAATGAAGCATTTTGAATCTAACATTTTATTTCTTCCAGCCGATAAGTAGGCGGTGAGAGTCAACTAGGAGTCGTGACGTGCAGATGTTTGTGACGCTACAGCGGGGGCGGCCACCCAGTAATGCGATTGCCTAACACACTCTCTTCTGGCGACGCCTCCGCGCTCGCTCCTGCCCCGCGCCTCTCCGATGGCCTGCGGACTAACTCAGCGGGCTGGATACTCGCACTCATGTGAAATTTTGAAGTTTTGCACCATGCAAAGCCCATATATCCAAATTTTGAAGTGCTGTGGTGCGTTAGAAATAGTGTTTTAGAGACTTTTTCCATCAAGACCTTCCGTGATGTCTGTGCCTGACGCTAACGAATCGTTGGATCGGCAGAGCTAACAACGTTACGACTTGCGAGTCGTCTATCAACCAGTACCAGCACGTTCGTTCTTTGACGACACATGACAAATTGTATTTCGCTGGTTCATTTTTAGTTTGAAATGCACAGTGATACGGATTTTTAATAATTGTATCGCAATCGCATGTAAGGATATCGTAAAACAATAATAATTTGGAGAAAACTGAAAAAGAAACATATATATTGTGCACGTGATTTTCTTACTCGAAATTAAATCTATTTATTTATTTATCCTCCATCAAGATATCATTTTCCGGATTCCATATCTTTGCAATTGTATTTGGATTATTTATGCATATGTCCGACCTTCTCGTTATTCAGACCCTGCCATGTAAATACCACATTAAACGTATTTATACAATAGAGCAGCTCCGTGTTGAATGCCCTGTGACGACATGTTGGTCACCGATTCCACAGATCCACGCGGCGATCAAGGATTGCTTCGCCGCTTTACAATTCGTAATACTGCGTCGTTCTACTTAATCAAACCAAAAAGTGTTTTTTATATATTTTTTTAATTTTTATGAATATAACTAAAATAAGTAAAGCAGACGTTTTGAACCATTTTTAAGGGAAGAAATAATTTAAATCTAATGAATTTTGCCCATTGAAAGTGAAAGTGAATAGTGTATTCATGAGGGAGAACAAGTATTTCTATACTATCCATGAAAATATCTAGAAATGTAAGTAATATAAGTAGTAAGTAAGGGCATTTAGGAAGTATTTCATTAGGAGGTAATAGCAAATTTTCATCTTTCCTTTCTAGGTCTTTTGAGTAAGTAAAAAACAACATACCTCAGTGTTATTTTCTTCATTTAATTCCAGAACAGTGTGGCCCTTTCGACACAGGCATTGTTATTGTGTTAACTGGAAAAATATGAGAATTCAGCCCAAGAAATAATTTTTTAATTAGGTCTTTATACACGCAATTTCTCACACAAATTCATATTCATCACTAGATGCTATCCGTAGTTGTATTTGATCTTCGCCAGGATCGTTATCTGTATGCCCACGCATTCCTAACCAGCCAAACCAGTGGTGCTGACAAAGTACATACTTTCTCGAATTGTTTCTAAAAGCTCCGCAATATTACACTTTTACATAACCAGTGGAAGTGTTGTCAAGCAGCTAATTATTTTACCGCTCCGAGACTCCAACTCAGATCCTCAGAGTTAACTTTCTGGCACTCATACCACTACGCCAGAAAACGCTGCATATATCGGGACTCAGACAAAGGTATAAAAAGTTAAAGTCCGATTCATGAAAAAAACCTTCAACAGTCAACATATCTCCTAGAAACTCCCAAAGCCTCCAGTCCGTTAAGATCAATCAAGGAATATAATGTAATGATTGCCTTTGTGGGTAAAAATGCTTCAAATGATTTTCAATAATGTTTTTCGAATCCTTGATAGTTTTCTTCAATACTTTCATCACATTAAAATCCCCGTGTGGTACCCGAACCAGCGACATTGTGGTTTCAAGTGATAAATCCGCACAAGCCACTTAACAACGTTGGCCATCCAGATGGACAATACCTATACACTTATAAATTACTCAAGACAAAACTGTTTCATTTCTAGCATTACAGAACTGAGAAAATGTGAAAAGACAAGAGGCAGAAAAAGAATGCAATTGAGGAGGCAGAACTCGACGCGGTAAATATTTTTTCCTGGTTAAAAGCAAAAGAGAATTGTGACAAATAAGTATCCTTGAATCTACCTCCAAACAGAGGCCTCTCTACACAAAACGTTGAGACCAAACTCGACGTTTAATCACTTCGGCCATCCGGGTTATACAGAGAATTGGCACTTCTAGTAATAAGCGCCAAAAGACAAAAATTGATCCCTTTTACAAATTCAAACGATGTGAAATATTGTTCAAAAGTTAAAAATGCGAAAATCACAATTAAGACATTTTCAGTTTGTTTAACTTGATTTATAGTATTTGCGATTAGAATTGCCTGAGATGATTTTCAACAAAGTTTGTGGAATTCACAACTATTTCCTGCGGCAACACAGAATTGTCACAAATATTAATTCCTTACCAAGACGCAGATATCGGCCGACCCAGAAAGAGATGGCCCTGAAGTGCAAAGCGAAGACGGAACAGGCATTCCTGCCTAATCCATGAAATGGAGAAGAAGAGGAAGAAGAAGTATTTACTAGGCTGTCCGGGTGACGCCGCGTCCATGGCGAAGGTGCCGACGTTTCGGTCGCCATTCTGCGACCTTCCTCAGGGCGTAATGCGCGGAGATGTGCTGCGCACGAGTTTAAATGGGGCTAAGTTTCCCCTCACCCGAGTGCCGGTTGGCCGGGTGGTCGGCCAATGCGGAGAGAGCACCGGCCAATCAGGGGCGGGCTCTCCGCAGGGTGGGGGGAGGCGCTCCGTCCGTAGTCGGACGTAGCGGAAGAGCTGGGGCCGCGTCCGGTCGAGATCGGACATCCTGGTAAAATAGGTGTTTCCAGGCATCGTGTAGACGTATGCCTTGGTCAGCATTAAAGTTAAAGGGGTTTTTGATGATTTCCACCGCCTCTTTTACCCTCCTCGTGCCCCAGCGGTCTTCTCTGGCTAAGAGGCGTGTGTCATCAAATAAAATAGCGTGGCCAGTTTTCCATGCGTGCAGGGCTACGGCCGATTTATTCGTATTATTGTATTTATAATTACGAATATGTTCCCTGAGGCGTTCCTCTACGCTGCGTCCCGTCTCGCCAATGTAACTATGGCCGCAGCTGCATGGGATCTCGTATACCCCCGATGACATAAGGGGAGGGACGCGATCTTTCACGCGTACAAGCTTTTGCCCGAGTTTTTCCTGGGCTTTGTAGGCCGTCTTTATATCAAAGCGGCTCAGAAGCTTGCCAATCTTATCTGTGACACCGCGTATATATGGCAGAGTGGCTATTTTCGTGTTGGGATTGTCACTAGTTTTGGTGATATCAGAAGTTCTGGCAGAGGTCGTAGCCTGCCGTACCGCTTGGTTGGCAGCGGTAGCGCTATATCCGTTGGCTCGAAATGTAGTCTTTAGGAGCTCCATTTCAGAGTCCAATGATTCTTTATCACATACCCTCGTTGCTCTGATGGCCAGCGTTTTCAGAACCCCGCGTTTAGTTGCTGGGTGATGGTGAGAGCCAGCGTGTAGGTAACGGTTTGTGTGGGTGGGTTTTCGGTAGACACTGTGCCCTAGTCTGCCGTTCGCTTTCCGGCTCACCAGCACGTCGAGGAAAGGCAATTTTCCCTCGTTTTCCACCTCCATCGTGAATTTAATCTTGGGGTGTGTGTTATTAAGGTGCTGGAGAAAGTCAGCTAAGGTGTGCGGGCCGTGGGGCCACACTACTAGTGTGTCGTCCACATATCGGAGCCATAAGGTTGGTTTTAGAGGGGCATTCTCCAGGGCTTCCATTTCGAAAGCCTCCATGAAAAGGTTAGCCACAACCGGAGAGAGGGGTGAACCCATGGCCGCTCCTTCAACTTGAGCATATAGTTGCTCGCGGTACTGAAAGAAAGTGGACGTGAGACAGAACTCAGCTAAGTCGGCCCATTCCGGAGCCGGAATGGGCCGACTTAGGCCCTTAGGATTTTCATGGAGGCTTTCGAAACGGAAGCCCTGGAGAATGCCCCTCTAAAACCAACCTTATGGCTCCGATATGTGGACGACACACTAGTAGTGTGGCCCCACGGCCCGCACACCTTAGCTGACTTTCTCCAGCACCTTAATAACACACACCCCAAGATTAAATTCACGATGGAGGTGGAAAACGAGGGAAAATTGCCTTTCCTCGACGTGCTGGTGAGCCGGAAAGCGAACGGCAGACTAGGGCACAGTGTCTACCGAAAACCCACCCACACAAACCGTTACCTACACGCTGGCTCTCACCATCACCCAGCAACTAAACGCGGGGTTCTGAAAACGCTGGCCATCAGAGCAACGAGGGTATGTGATAAAGAATCATTGGACTCTGAAATGGAGCTCCTAAAGACTACATTTCGAGCCAACGGATATAGCGCTACCGCTGCCAACCAAGCGGTACGGCAGGCTACGACCTCTGCCAGAACTTCTGATATCACCAAAACTAGTGACAATCCCAACACGAAAATAGCCACTCTGCCATATATACGCGGTGTCACAGATAAGATTGGCAAGCTTCTGAGCCGCTTTGATATAAAGACGGCCTACAAAGCCCAGGAAAAACTCGGGCAAAAGCTTGTACGCGTGAAAGATCGCGTCCCTCCCCTTATGTCATCGGGGGTATACGAGATCCCATGCAGCTGCGGCCATAGTTACATTGGCGAGACGGGACGCAGCGTAGAGGAACGCCTCAGGGAACATATTCGTAATTATAAATACAATAATACGAATAAATCGGCCGTAGCCCTGCACGCATGGAAAACTGGCCACGCTATTTTATTTGATGACACACGCCTCTTAGCCAGAGAAGACCGCTGGGGCACGAGGAGGGTAAAAGAGGCGGTGGAAATCATCAAAAACCCCTTTAACTTTAATGCTGACCAAGGCATACGTCTACACGATGCCTGGAAACACCTATTTTACCAGGATGTCCGATCTCGACCGGACGCGGCCCCAGCTCTTCCGCTACGTCCGACTACGGACGGAGCGCCTCCCCCCACCCTGCGGAGAGCCCGCCCCTGATTGGCCGGTGCTCTCTCCGCATTGGCCGACCACCCGGCCAACCGGCACTCGGGTGAGGGGAAACTTAGCCCCATTTAAACTCGTGCGCAGCACATCTCCGCGCATTACGCCCTGAGGAAGGTCGCAGAATGGCGACCGAAACGTCGGCACCTTCGCCATGGACGCGGCGTCACCCGGACAGCCTAGTAAATACTGACTCCGGCCGCGGAAGCCTACGCTCTCACAAGGAAGAAGAAGACTCAAATTAGCCAAACTTGGCCCATGCTGTACCCACCAATTTGGCCACCTCGGTCATCCCGTTAGAACGTGAAATGAATACTTCTAACAAAATGAAGCAGCTGTCAAAAGAATGATGCTTCTCGCAAAAGTTAGTCAAAAGTAAAGAGATACTAACTGGCGCGAGAAAGTCGGTGCCATTCTATAGCACCATTAGTTTTACTTTATTTATTTATTTATATATTTATTTATTTATTTATTTATTTATTTATTTATTTATTTATTTATTTATTTATTTATTTATTTATTTATTTATTTATTTATTTATTTATTTATTTATTTATTTATTTATTTATTTATTTATTTATTTATTTATTTATTTATTTATTTATTTATTTATTTATTTATTTATTTATTTATTTATTTATTTATTTATTTATTTATTTATTTATTTATTTATTTATTTATTTATTTATTTATTTATTTATTTATTACGCTTCGTGGTACCGCGGCATGCCGCGAGCTTCTCAGCTCAACTAGGAAAAGGAAACAATTTGTAAGAGTCTCCACGTTTTCCAGCTTGGTGGAGTTGCAGGTAGAAAGGAGGGTTTACGCAGCAAAATAAAAGTGAAATTATAATAAAAAAATAGCAAAAACGTTCTTGAATTTATTTATAAAATCGTAATCGTATTTCATGTGTTAAGCATAGACGCGTTCAGGGCGACTTTGAATGCCTACCGCTCTCTTGCGTGGTGGCATCGACCTTGACATCACTGGCGCAGGTTAATGAGGATCTGATTACTGATTTGTAATTACTTTACCGCATTCAATACTAAGTATAGATTTACGATTTAGAATGTGATAGAGTTTTGTAATTTTTGGATGTTTTGTTTACTGTGTTTGGGATATGAGATTTCCAGATTAACTTTTGTGTCCAGAGTGAGTCCTAGGTACTTGACTGGTGTTTGGTTTGACAGCCGTGGCGTGTTATGGATGAGTAAAGGTGGAGATAATATTGGCTTACAAAGGGCGAAGATCTTTGGTTCTGCATTTGAAGCGTTAATTTTAATTCTTAATTTTTCACTCCATTTCGAAATTTAATTACGTTATTTTGTAATTGCTCATGCGCACATAAGATATCTTTGTGGCATGTGAATAATTCCATGTCATCAGCAAACGAAGTTATTTCTGAGATATCTGGGGTTGAGTAATTTCTGATAAAAAGATAATGAAGAGGAGAGGAGAGTGTATTGTTTGAAAGTGTATTATTTACTTAAACCTTAAAGTTTCTGTTGGTTAGAAAGCTATGAATGATGATAGATATTGTGGAGTTCCCAGATGCTGTAACGTGTACAAGAGACATGCCAAACCGTGTCGAGATGCCAAACAGTTTTCTAAGTCCAAAGAAACTGCTACTTCACGATCTTAAGCCTCGCGGAATTCGCCGCCCGCCGTCGTGGTCCTTCAGTTTTTATACGCTACGCTGACGCTATCAGTCTGCCGGCAGGCTAACAATACCCTCGGAGGGCTCGGAGATGTTTGCACAGTATACGTACACAGTATACAATACTGGAGCTCAGCCCATTTTTACTGCCTGACCTTACGAATTCTCCGTAAGTAGAGAAAGTGATGTAATCATGTGGCGGAAAACGACGAATTTTCGCCAGAAAAAGTCTTCTAGCCTGGGTCTGGTAATGAAAAGGTGGATAAATTATGTTGCTAAATTTAGGGTAAAAAATCATCTAACACATGGTGTAGACAAAATCCGTTTTTGTTGGTTCTTGCTACCGAAAATTTAATTGACGGCAAAACGTGCGTCTGTCAGACTGTAAGTCTGTCCGTCCGTCTGTGGTCAACGCTACCGGCTAAACCGTTCAGTCGATTTTCTCCAAAATTGATATTCCCCAAGCAATCTGGGGCAATGTCGCGGTCCCTGGAATTTGAAACCTATATTTTATTTTGGAAGGTACTTTACATGAAGCCCCTCAAACATTTTTCAAAATTTTCTCATAAACGGACTCAATGGACAAAAACGTTTCATGAAAAGGCGGATGGATTCTTCCCGGAAGTGAATGACGTTCGCGATTTTCACTTGTTTCCTTTCATGCTGCATTGGGGTTTTCTTTGGCTCCCTTCTCCATAACTCCCTATTAACTCTCTATATTGCCATATAATACCTACTATAATACCATATTAACTCTGCGTAAGTACTGTGAAGGAAGGATAGGGCGCTAGTGTCGCCCGTTGCGGCCTTGCATATTTGCCAGCATGCTACAAATGTGGTGTATTTGGTTACATGTTACAAATTTGGTGTACTTGGAGATTTGGCAAACGTTGTCAATTGTTTTGCATGAGAGTTGAAATATCATGGCGTTTCCTTCGATGACTTAATTTCTATTCGCAACCTTCATTCACTTCTTTTTATTTTTTTTTTATTTTACATTGACAGATAGTACAACGTTCAACTGTGAAGCTCTTCAGTTGATTGACCGAGTAGCTTTGTATCACGCAAAGTGTGAAGGAGGTAACTTCTTGTCACCTCTCTGATAGTGATTTCATTAGGTTGTACCTTGAATCAAGGTTATTGCCGCGAAAATTTGTTAGAGACCGATGATCGGGTTTAGAAAGGAATACGAGGGGGAGACAGGTGAATGAAAGAAATGTTGCCTTATATAATATCGGAGAGATATTGAAGGAAAATGTGAAATGCGAGTCTGTTTTCTAGGTGGGAAAGTGGGAGTTGATCAGTTCTTTTTTCATATTAAGTGACTGCTCCTTGTATATGATACACATTTTTGAAGACGTTATGTGTCAGTTTCGTAATAAAGGAAGTAATTGATTCTATTACGATATCGTTGTGAAGTGTCTTATTGCTGACAAACCAGGGCGCATTCTCTGTTATTCTCAACATTTTTTTGAAAGATTTGTAACTTATTAATGCGGTTGGGGCAGCTGAAATCCATACAGGGCATGCGTAAGTTAATATCAGACAAAGAATCGATTTGTAAATGGTTAAAGAGGAGTGAATTTGTAAGGAAGATTGACAATTGAGAATTGGACGTAAAATTCCTAATCATCTATTAGCTTCAATTACTTTGTACGAGATGTAACTGTGCCAGTTTAATCTTGGGTCCATGAGAACAACTTCACTTCTTATTCACAATTTATTTTTTGTATTAGTATTCCTGACCTGCCGCTCTTCCTATCTGATTGACCTTCTTGTGTTGCTAAAAGCTAGTGGTTTCTTCTGGCGCATTTCAAACGTTAGTTTTTGTCCGTATTCTCATATTTTCTCCAGCCGTTTATATCATTAAATGTGTTAATTACTTTACGTCCTCACTTTCTTCTCTGTTTTATCAAGCCATTATACATTTTAATTCAAGTTACTGCGCTATTTTATCCTCATTGGGCATAGAGGGCCTATCTTTTGGTTCTACGTATTGGAGAGAGTGCAGGTGGAAGACGAATTTGCGCGTTACGTGGCCCGTTGTTTAAGGTACTCTTGTGGAACCCGCCCTGAACTGATAGTGCAATAGAAAATTGACAATTCGAAGCTGCCACATCCGATATGGTTGTGTTTCATGGTTTTGAAGAGTAAATATTTTACATATATTTAAAAAATAACGCGAAAAGAACTGGACGGGCTGTCTTTTGGCATCTACATGAAATGTAAATCCGTATTTGTTAATCACAAAATCTGATCAAATTTCCTCATGCAGAAGAATATTCTTAAAAACCATTATTTTACTGTCTTCTTCCCCATTCTGTCTGTGTGTTGGTCTCTCTGTCTGTCTGTCTGTCTGTCTGTCTCTCTCTCTCTCTTTCACTCAATCCATATGTCACATTTTCTCCCTCTGATCTTCACTGCATATATCGCAGAACTTGAACATTACCAAAATAGGTAGCGATTACCTGCACTGCTTCTATAATCCCTTTGAATAGCTTATACAAAGAAGTTGAAAGATTATAATTTATAGAGATGCGCGAAAACATAAAAAAATTAATTATCACTGATTGATTTTATGATAATTTTGTCAAACATTCTCTCTTAAACACGAGATGTGTTGGAATGCTTTGCAGTGAGTGAAATTCAACGTAATTTGTACTGTAAAAGTCTTGCGTTGTACTTAAAATTGCGATGTACTTACTTTGCAACAATCAAAATTTAGTGAAGACGGGCAGCCTAAAGGAACAAAGGAACTTTATATAATATATAATGGCAATAATTTTTTGAGTATGTTTTCGAACTTGCAAAGAGGACAATGGATAATAAATTAAGACATGAGAACGATGTTTGAGAGAAAGTGGAAAAACGAAGGAAAGTAACAAGAAAAAGAAGAATACGTAATTAGTACTTGTAAATATTTGTAAAGAGAATAGGGGAGCATGGTCTGAGAAAAGATCACAATCACAGTACTTCTCACGTTCGTAAGTTGTTTGTTAGATAACGCCCACCCTTGGTATGTCAAGTTCGTAAGTAATGGACTCTTTTAGTATATAACAGACTCATTGTTATCTATTTTCTAGGCCATTGTGTTTGAACTTTGGTTTGTGACTTCTCATGAACTCATTCATAAGATAAAGACAGTGACGATACAAGCCTCGCATTGTCAGAACTCATCCTCAAAACTCAAATAAGTCAAAAGAAGGCACGGAATACATCTTCCGATCATATACTGTCTCGAATCTGTCATAACTTGTTTCACCCTTTGAGTCTATAAAACCATATATCATTCAATACACCTGTTGAATGTGAACACTGTTTTGCCACGAATTAAGAAACTTAAATTTTCGAACGTAAGTTTAAATAGCAAGGGATTCAGGTTCATTGATTTGTTGGTCATTATAACTACTCATTGTAATTTTTAATTTGAAATCATTGCGTCTCATACTACACAATTAACTGAAGTTTTTTATTTCAATCTTCTTCATGTATCGATTGCAAGTTTCTACAATATTGGTCTAGAAATACCAACCCTGTCTTGCATACGTAACTACCTATCATTCGACATTTTCTTAAGGTGAGAATGTATGCTAATTTGTTTTATAATTCGATTTAATACACAGCACAAATACGTATATTATTAAATGATCTTCGAAAAAGTTATTACATAGCATGAAATAATCTTTTAATAAAAAATATGTAATGTCTCTCTCCACGTATTTATTTACACTGTAATATATTGTAAAATTACCAAATTAATACTGTAATATATTTAAAATAGCTAATGACCTTAGTTGTTGATGCAACTATAATAAACTCCAAACATATTTTAATCATTGAAACGTGGATTTGTATTTGTGTTTTAAAATTGAGAATATGATTATTGTCGCGACTACTATCCCTTGTTCCAAAACAGTGTAAGCATTACAATTAGTTGTACTACCTTAGTTCCAAAACAGTGGAATTAAAAGCTCCTTTCAACATAATTAAATTATAGCTGATAAGGCGACTTCAGAGCAAGTGCAATTGCGCTTCGGATGCCTGCCATCCGGAGTGCACCAATGCCGCCGTCGCATCCGGAGGAGCGCTGCGAGCGCCGTGCGGGCGCCGCTGAGCCTGGAGCTGCCCGGTGCATCTTCCTTCCTCCTGCGCCGGGAAAGCGAAGCTCCGCTGGGGTCAGCGGCAGGCGGGCGGGGCTGGGAGCGGAGGTGGAAGGGGGGGAGGCGGGCGGGATGGGGTGGAGACGGCGGCTGGCGTCAGGAGAAAGCGCCTGTCGGAAGCAACCCACCCAACGCCCTTTGCGACCGCTGCCCTTCCGCTTACCCACCACTCATCCGTCGCCTCCGCATGTACACTACGGTGCGCTCACCTGCTGCGACACGTTCCGAAGCGACCACCTCTCTACACCATCATTAAGCAGTCGTTTAGGGGTTGTTTATATATAATAATTAAATAAATCAATCAACAACGTTATTGGAAGGCTTAACGATTTTTTTCTTCGTCTTTTAATTCACCATTCAAAGTTGGACTGGATTTTAATTCATTTCGTAAGGGGAATAAAAAGTTTCAGTTTTCTCGGGTTGCACTTGACCAATCACTTCATCATAAATATATTCTCTTGCATGGGGGTCTTTATATTATTCAAGCTATATATTGAGATATTCTTTCAATTTTTATAGTGAATCAAGCTGAAACAATTTAATTTTTTTTTTTGAAAAAAAAACAATCCTTAAACATTTGAGTTGAATTGAAATACTAATTGTTCAAATTAAGGGTAGTAGTGAGCCTAGAGTTAATATTTAATTGCTACTTATGGTCTGAGTAGATTTTATGTAGTAGATGGGATTTGATTTATGTGAACCCGAAATTGGATTTTCCCAAATTGTAGTCTATCAACGGAGAAAGAAGGTTCCTTTGAACAGCACCACCCTAAATATCAATCATGTGTAATGATGGTCGTAAGGTTGTGTTACAATGATCAAAGGTTCTCTCAGTTTGAAACACCAATTTGCTGTTAATCAGCAGGTAGTTCATACGAGTTGATTGGAGAGCGAGACATTAGACACGAGTCCATCCTATGGATGGTGTGGGGTTTCCATGTCCAGTATTATTGCAGAATATTTTTGCAGAGGTTGTTGAATGAGAATCAAAGAGCCAATGAATTTGCTGTTTTCATGGATGGAGGATTGGTTATTCTTTTCAGAAATAAATTATTTGTTTCACATTTTACCCTCCCACAAATGCAGACACCCTTTTGCTGCCCAGTGAGGGACAGTGTTCATGGCATTATCTTGGAAGTTATGGGTAATAGCTGTCGGTAAAAAGTATGAAAAGAAATCTGTAGTTTAAACTAATCATGATGAAAGGTGACATGGATACATGGAGAATACATGCACAGAATACATCTTTAACATGCAAGGCTGTCAACAATGCCGTGAGGAGCTCTCCCCTAGTTATTTGTAGGAGGGCCCAATTGGAAAGCTAAGCAAACTGTAATCGTGTTCTTTGCTACAATTTGGGAAAATCCAATTTCGGGTTCACATAAATCAAATCCCATCTACTACATAAAATCTACTCAGACCATAAGTAGCAATTAAATATTAACTCGTAGCAGTGAAATATGGACTAAAAGTTAAAAATTGCGTACTGTGTACATTTTTTGTTCTCTGTCAAAGATCAGCACCTTAGTATTTCGCGTACATATTTACCACCAGACGTCGTCGAGAACAGCAAGCATTTTTGAACTCTTTTATACTCTATTTATCATTTTCACTTGTATTTTTTTATCAGTGGACAACAATAATACCCAATCCTTTATTGTCAACGATTATTACATAGGAATAGTATACAAATGTATGAAATAACAATTTTTCTTAAAAAATACATTCACCTCATTCTTAAAAATTTTCCACTACACTAATCGTAACAAGCATCGTCGCTTGCAGAACTTTAAATATACTATATTTACAAATTAAGATGTGATAAATAAAAACAAAACTACAGATACGTTAGTCTTCTAACTTATTAAACACATTGTTTAAATTTCATGTTTCTCGAACACAATGTGACGCAATGTGTTTAGAAACGTGTTGTCAAACATTGAACAGTACAGAAGTACACCATAAAGAAATCATGAATATCAAAGGAAATATATATACAAATGAATGTATCAAATTAACGTTACGGACATTTCTTAGACGGAGACTACTCCTGAAGTTGAAAGTTTCACCCTATCTATTTTTTGCATTTATATATACATTTTCAACAAAAGTACAAATGGTGGGAAAAGAGGTTTTGAAATAGTGCAAAGTAATTGAAGAGTAGTCACCTACAATGATCCCATGAAGTACGTACTCCACGAGCCAGTAGTGTTTTTTCATCGGATTCCAAAGGATTTTTCTCATTTTGACGTGTCTCTCACCAGCTTTTCCGAGACGAATCATTGAACATTTCTATGAAAAAACACTAGAAGCCTTTCCTTGTTTCAACATGGAGTTCCGCAAAATACTTCTCTTGCGAAGATTGTTTTTGCCCATAACTACTTTGAAATACAGAATGAAGGATGGTTTTTGTGCTTCACAATTCTCGGAAGCAGCGACATCTATTTTTTGGCATATCGCTGCGCGGAATATCACTGATCACTCTTTAGTCCTTTCGTCAATGTTCGGCCACCAGCTACTACAAATACGGGTAGACGAATTCCTTGCTGTAGCTGAATTGGGGAATCTGAAACACAGAGTATACAAAGATTTTTGAAAATACGTGTACATTTGACTTCTTTTATAGTGCTGAATCTCCAAAACAAAAATATCAAGAGCTTATTACATCAGGATGACCAATTGAGTTTATATATAGTTTTTCTTCTAGAAACTGAGAACAAAACTAAAGCAAAATATTAAATTCACTCAATTACTAAATGTTAAATCAAAACTATAAAAATTTAAGAATTCTAATATATTAGAAGCATTTGTATAACTTCTCTTAATCATTGTAATTTAAAATTGGTATTTTAAATATTTATATTATTTACGTTACGGACTCTTTTATATTATTTTAAATATTAATTTTTATTTTATAATAATATTTTACTTTTAATAAAAAATTTTAAAATGTATATTATTTTAAATATTTATATTGTTTGAATTAAAAGCCAGTTAAATTTTGGAGATAATTATCAAATTTTTAGTGGCAACATTCTCTTACGTTTATTTGTGACTGCTTCACTGTAAAATTTGCCATATTTTGATACAAATTGTACATATTAAGGAATAAAACGTATTATTGAGGTAAAATGTCTTTAGACAACGTGATTATTTTATTGATCAAATAATACAAAATCTTAATAAAAGAATAAAATAGGCATTTATGAGATGTCTTTCGTGTCTTTCTTTTCCCTACTTGGTAAAATTCGGAGACACTAATGTAATTGCGTTTCTCGAAACATTAGTTATACTGTAACGGGGGCAACGTAGGATCTCAAGGCAACTCGCCGCTGAAGGACTCAATTATGTGGAGATTGTGGAGGTTGTGGGTGTTAAGGTTACAATCGAAATTTAAAGCGATGAGTAAGCATTTCTGCAGGTACTCACGCCTCGTCACAGCTCGGAGCTTTGATCCTATTGACACACGATGGTGACAAATGTATATGAACACTTGAATGCCTTGCATCAATATAGCTCTTTAAAACAGCCTTACACGAGAAGTAGGCAGTATTACATGGATTGACCCGTTTTCAACGAGAGGTACATCATTGTTCATTAGAGCTTTCTAATCTGTTAAGCTTTTTATACACCATTTGCCGAGTTCAAAAACTTAAATGAGAATACTGTTGTACAGCAAGAGGTCGAATGTAATTACAACTTTCCATCATTAATTCAACTATTAGAAACTACAGTATCCGGAGATTGTATTCCGTTAGCTAATATTAAGAAAGAAATGACAAGAGGATGTTAAGATTGGTGGATGTATAATTCGTAGGAATTATTACATCTTCATAATACATTTTTTGGCGTGCGAACAACATTTCTGTCACATCTGAATAAATTGATGTTGAATCGTTTAGGATGGTCAGCTTCGAATAATCGTATAATATGTGAACAAAATACACTACAGTTTGATTGACTAAAAGAAAAAGGGTGCAGATAATCAGGCTGTTTTGGAAATATTTTTAAACACGTATTACTGAGAAAAATTGCGCTAAAATGAAATAGAAATAGAATATTTTATCAGTATAATATCGAACCGTATCCTACTACATTTCAGAGTTAGTAAACAATACAATATAATAATTTTTTGATCTTAAAACGGTGATACTCTGCATTGGACACCCGGATTATTGTATTATAAATCATATTATTGCCTATACTACTAGAATTTTTGCAACATTGTAATATATATTTTCTGTATAAAAGAGTTTAACTTGGCAAATGATGTACAAAAACCTTAGCGAATAAGAAAATGAACAATGATATAGTTCTGCTTGGAAACCAGTCAATCCATGTAATTGTGCCTATTTTTCTGAAACACTGTGACATCTGTCTTCGAATATTATCAAATTCTCTAATTTATATTTGGAAACGATATCTTTTAATTACTGTTTTTAACTCAATAAATTGTCTGGTTGTAGTCAGGAGAGAAAGAAGATTTATTGCTCTCAACCAATAAATCCGAACAATAGCCAAAATTGAACGTAATGGTTTTACAAGAAGAAAAAATATTTCGTCATACAAAAGCAAAAACATTAATTTGCAATTTCATGTTCAAATGCAAGTAGACAGTATCAAATCTCTTTCGAAAATATAAAAAATTTGAGTTATGTCATTGAAATCGATTAAATGAAAAAGGAAAATAAGTAAAGCATTCTACGTACTACATACTAGTAGGCCTCTCATTCGACGAGAGACGATGTAAATAAAAAGAGCCTATTTCAAATGTCTGGGTTGATTGATTAGTAATTCCGAACGCTACTCATTAGTCCCGTAAGTGTAGTGCATGTTTCCCGGGGGGAGGTTGCCTGTGATCTGCCCTCGCTGGAAGGCGAGATCTGGCGCCAATCTACTTGGCGGTGGACTTGCAGAAATTTTCTTCAATCAGGTATCTTCTACAAGCGTGGCACCGCCGGATAGGGGACAAGCTTTAAACTCCCGACAGGTGTGGTAGCGTAATGCATGTGAGTGTAAGTGTGAGAAAGTAAGGGGTGAGGATAATAAAAGGAATAAGAAGGCAATATCGAGTGCAGTTCGTGATCCATTTGTTAAGGTACTGCTCTGGCATTCGCCTGGTGTTTATCGGAGAAACCACGGAAAACTACCGATCAGAGCAGTCGGCCGCTAGAATTCTTCTCTAGAGAGCTGCTGAATTCAATGCCTAGAAAAATGCTATATGTTGCCTATGAAAAAGCCTATTCCCATTCATAATCGATTGACTGATTGAATACTAGTGATTCTGGGCGCGTCAACTGGTGAGGTTATTAGTACCGTAAGTATAGCGAATGTTTTTTTTGCTCGGGAGGTGGCGGCGAACTTGTCCCGCTGGATGCGGAGACCCGACCTACCGACGCGTCGTCTAGCGGCGTTCTCCTCAAGCAGGTATCTTCCACGAGTGGGGCACCGTCTCAACGCGGACAAGCCTGTGCTCCCGACCGGTCTCCCGGCATGCGTGTAAGTGTAGTGCATGAAAGTGTAAGTGTGTCCATGTAAGGGGCAGGATAGGACAAGGAATGGGAAGGAAAAACCGCGCGCGGTGCGCGGCCCATTTGTTAAGTTACTGCTCCGGCATTCGCCTGGTAGTGATCGGAGAAATCACGGAAAGCTACCGGACGAGGATATTTTGGCCTCACACTTCCACCCACACTCACATCCCATCCCCGGGGCCGCGTTGTCATCCGCAGATCCGCGCCGCATCGGTTCCCAGTGTCCCCGCGCATTACGTGGCCCCGCGAAGCAGCTTTCTTGCGAGTTTGTTGAACCGGTCCATGACGTAAGTGCCAGCCGCGGGGCCCCTCTGCCCGCCCTGCCCCACGCCGCCGCTGGCGCCAGGGCTGCATCTCTTCGCGTCGCGTCGCGCCGCGCCGCGCGGCGCCCTCAGGAATGCGGCGACGGCGAGGTCGGGGCTGGCGTTGGAGTGAGTCAAGGAGCGAATATTTAGAATGCCTGGGCGCCTCAACTTCTAAGGTCCATAGTCCCGTAAGTGTAGGGAATAGAGACGAGGTTTTGTTTCTCTTTCTCTGAAACTTCAGATACTGATACTACTACATACGACTTGCGGACACTGTCAGAAATGTTCAAATAAAGAACCCGATTATTCCAGTCAAATTTTTAAAAATACCGTGTATTTCAAAGACGTTTCAATCTCACTTGTGAGGTCTTCTTCAGTTTCCGAAACGGTAATATTACAAACCAATATTTCAAAAAAACATTACATTTTACATTTTATAGAATTGATATCTGTATGGTTCACAAATTATAAAAACTATTAGACATACGGAAGGTTACCTGTCTTAGTATGTGGTTATGTTCACGTTATTACTGTAAACGTAAACACAAGTATGCAATACTTGAAAATTGCTTCAAACTTTACAGAAAATCTTTGAGTTTTCGAAAAACTTCATTGGAAGTCATTTGAAGCACTTCCACTTACATATAAAATGTGTAGTGAATACAAATCGCTGTAAATGTAAATATTAAAGACGTAAGAGGTTTTTAAAAATATATATTTGTGTAATTTTTTGAGAAACATAAGATATAGCAAAATTATTTTTATGTTATTTGTTATGTAATTTACACAGAGCAATTAGCACTATCCGTTCGAAAAAATTGAAAGAAATGCAATCACCGTTCAATGCCATTTTGTTAAAAACGGATTCAAAATTGTCTATGAAAATATCTTTATAGGACTTCATACACCATTCTTGAAGTAATATTCGGTTCTACTATAAGGAAACCGACAAATTGAGAATAAATGTACTCTGACCGGCGATAGATGGTAGCTGTCAAGAGTATGAGTTAAGATCGCAAAATAATCCCAGAGCACAGCTTTTTAAAACCGATTAGTACCGGAAAGAGTGTGCAACTCACTAGCACTACTATTTTTTTTACTGTGTTGTCTTGTAATTATTGTGAAAAAGTATGCAAGATTTAAATGTGGAGTTGTAAATGTTGAAGATACGCTGTGGATGAACAGATTTATCCTGTGAGTACTTCTTTAAAGAAGAATGTGTGACCTCCGTAAAAATAAATGTTTACACATACTATTACTGATTCGAAACAGTGGTAATCTTTCAAGTTGCATGAAAAGAGGCCTACAATAATCATGCATATGACTCATATTCATTATTCTTAATTTTTTTGTCCAATCCAATACCGGCCAGAGATGCCACGCTAAGCTAGCTTTTTCATTATATTGTAAAACTCGTTTCCCCAGAATGAATATATACGATATATACTCTCTACCCTAATAGTATATCTCAATAAAGTTTGTACATTTGCAAAATCTCACATTGAGGTGTGTGTAGTGTCATTGAAATTGCCAGAGTTGCATAGCATCTTAATTTAGCATTCTTCTGCACAAACTGCGAGTTCAGTTGCAGGTTAGACTGAATAGAACAGTTTAAATATTTTCTAACATTTTAAATATTTTTTATTCTCCTTTGGTAGTGTTTTTGTTGTTTTGTCATTGGTGTTAGATCAGTTTTATCGATGAGCATATTTTCGTCAAAAACGTTTTTTCTCATTTACTAAGAGCTTATTTATTAGCAAATCACTGGTACAGAACGAAAAGACGACTAAAAGACGGGGTATGTCGGAGACCAGGGGATGGAGTGGCAGTCAAACCTTGCAGAGATTGAATTAGACGCATTAGAGAGAAATTAGACGCATAAAAGAGATGAGTCAAGGAAAAGTAAAGGTATGAGATTTTCAAATTGGATATTCCCTCGTCGATCTCACTCCACTCCAGGCGCCGATAGACAAGAGAGTAAAATACACTTATAATGGTGGCATAGTTCCTATTTTCACGGAGAACTCAAAATTTTCGAAAATTGCCAATTTCCACGTCTTCCTACAAGTACAAAAATGAAGATTGAGGTTTTACTGTCATATAATATTAGTTTTCCATAATTATTATTTCATTAAGATGCAATACTCATTTTGAAACTTTAAAAAGGTAGTTTTCGCGCATTATTGCGTGCAATATTTGCAATTTAAGAAATTAATGAAACAAGATTTTCTGAAACCGGCTTCATTTTTTTCTTGAACTTTTGGTACTAAATGTACTCTATGAGAGGACATTAACGCCATATTACTTTATTCTTTTATTTTTTTTAATTATACAAATATATTTTTCTCGCGTCATTAATATTCACTTTAGCGGCAATTTGTCCACCTTATATTTGTAAATACACATGTTTTAAACAATTTCATATAAAGTTTCTTGAAAACTCAACTGTTTTCAGTGAAAACTAACTGAAAATTGCGCATTTTCATAAACGCTCAAAAGCCACTTTCTCAAAAAACGACTCCAAATGTTTTCTTCAAACATTTCGAACTTATATTGCAAATACTTATATTTAAAACTAGAGTCTAGATGTTTATGGCCTAAAAATGTTGGAAACATGCAATCATTTATAACAACAAATATGAATATTTGACCATAATTATGTCTTAAGGTTTTTGCTTCGTTTTCGAAACCTAAATATTTCCACTGCTTAAATGATCATGCATTCACCCCTTCTCCTTTGGTGTCCCGTGAACCCAGTTCTATTGGCTGAAGTTATTTATAGAAGCGGTTGACCTTGACACAAAAGCTAACAAAACTAAATCAACACTTCCTAGGCATATAGTGTTTTCTTTGCTTTCTTTTTCTCCTTCTATCACATCGCATCATACAATTACACACAATTGTAAGAAATTAGAAAACAATTAGATGAGGCGTTTACAGCGCAAATGCGACAATGGAAGCAAACATTTAAAAATATGAGTAAAATACGATAATTCATGGAAAAGTATGATCAGACTACCAAATGTTAACGGAAAATGACAAAAATGGTAAAAAGCGAAAATACGACTGTATACGGCACATGAAATTGCGTAATTCAGTCATTGCAGATAAAAATATGCTTAACTTATATATTTCATGGAAATAATGCAAAGAAACTAGAGTTAGAACAGCACGTACTTTCTCGCCTTTAGTAATAGTGATGTAACACTCTTTATACCACAAATTACATCCGAATGAACATATATCAGTCATCATTTTTTGTAAAATTGAGATAGTTGAAATCGTAAAACATTTGGTGCGAAAATTAAATAATTAATACCATAAATAGTTTGAAAAAATAGATATTTTATTCAAAAATTTAAATAATAATAAATTTCTGGCATCGAATTCATTGTATAAGTTAAGCAGTGTACTCGCGATCATACCCGATGAGTTTTTTACCTTTACAATTTTCTGCATAAGCAGTATGCGATAAATGAAATTCATTAAAAGTTAATAAATAATACGATACTGGCCGATCAGATGGCCGAGATCGCTAAGGCAGTAGTGCCGGAGTGGTTTCGGACCAGAAGATCGCGGGTTCGAGTCCCGCCTCGGGCATGGATGTATTTGTGCATGTCTGTATGTGTTGTCCTTTCACCCCCATCATCATCATATCATCATTTCATCTTCCATACCCCGAGGGCTAACAACCGTGGGGGATAAAAATCGGATCCAGCCAAAATGCTGGTCCCCCCAAAGAATTGTCGCAAGCACCTGCCACCGTGATAATAAATAAAAACTGAGCCACGGTAAATGCAGGATGCTTGCATGCGTGGTCCTAGTCGGCCGATTAACGAAAAAAAAAATACGATACTGATAGCGTTTGGGGAACAAATACAAATAGACGAAAAATATATTATAGAATTTATTAAACAGTATAGTATTGTAATATCCTCCAAATACAAAGAAGGATTAGTTTATATTAACGCGAACGAAAGGCAACAGTTCTTAATGCCTTGTTATCAGTGCGGCGTTACAACAATAGGTTATAATAAGAAACAATGACAGCTAATTTGTATGGGATACACATTTTGCCCATTAGCATTGTTCATACCGCTAGCAAGAAAATGAAAATGGTGAGTAATATAATAAATAAACATATTTTTATTTTTATCATTATTATCCTTTTCGATTTTTACATGCATTATTTGTATTCAATCATCTTATTAATCAAAATCATGGATTTTTAATCACATTTAACACAATTAAAAGTCGCAATATAAAATTAAATATAACGATAATAATAATAATAATAATAATAATAATAATAATAATAATAATAATAATAGGATGAAATATGAAATAATACACGAACATAGAATCCAACTGCCTCAAAACTCTTCTAAAATTACTTTCTGGAAACGCAGGATTTTCAGTGCGGGCGACGTTTGATATCAAATTACTGAAACAGTTCTCATATTTTCGAAAAGTTTAACATGGCTTTAGTCGAAGATCTATTTTTGATGAATACAATTTATTAATAAAAAAATATATTTTCATAGTTGTAGTTGTAGGATGACGCCGAAAAAAAAATTTTTTTCGATTTTCGAAAAATCATGGTTTTTAACCACCTAAAAGTTGAACTACTCTCTTAAAAGTCCTTCAGACTATCAAAAACCGAAATTTCATCAACAACGATGGAGTCGTTTTTGAGAAAAAATATTTAAACAAATTAAAAATAATTATATTTTAGGCAAAATATTCAAATTTTCCAAAAATTGTACATGGCTTTATTTCGAAAGCTATCTTTAAGGAACAGATTTTAAGAGCAAAAATGTAATATTTTAGTTGTAGGACAACGCCGAAAACACTTTGATTTTTTTCAATTTTCGAAAAATCAGACTTTTTAACGAAAATGATATCTGCGCCATTTTCTTAAACGTCTTTTACACTATCCAACAACAGAATTTAATCATAAGCGATGGACCCATATTTGTGGGAAATTTTGGAAATATTCCAGGGGTTTCATGTAAAGTTTCCTCTAGAATGAAAATATCGCATTTAAATTCATGGGGCATTCAAATTATTTGGCTTTGGTCATGGTATTAACTCTTTCAATTTACGTTGTAATTTGCTTCCGTGCATCAGAGGATACACAAAGAACAAAAGAGCAGTCACGCCGTCGCTCCTAAACATACCGCACATTAAAATAAAATACAAAAAAACAAACAAACAAAGAGTCAACTTATTCTTTAAACAACCCTTCTGCGGTAATGTGTCATAGATTTTAAGAAATATTTAATTTTGATTATCGTGCATAATGTATATGTAAGGATCGCTCTAACAACATAAACAACGTCTAGGTAAGGAAGTCTTTGTGCGATGATACATCACCAAGGCATAGCAATTTCTTTGGCGACGCAGCAAGGTCTCCACATCAGGGACGCTCATCAGATGTACGAAGGATACTTGAAATTAATGAAGCGATTACCCCTGCTCCATGATGCCGGTAAGGGCATAGAGACATAGCCCGTGTTGAAGCGACGATGGCCGTCAAGGTTGCATACAAATTCAGTGTGACGAAGGGTAACAAATTATTGAAAATCGCTAGGTAATAACGCATGCTACAAGGTAAATGAATTAGATAACACATTAGTTTAAAAGAGATAGAAAGCTGGATGAAATTATATTTTAATAAAACAATTATATGAATTTCTCGAAAAGAAAACATCCACCAAGAAACATGCAAAGGAAGATGCGTCGCCGACCTACCGTTGGCTAGTCGGCTTTTCCGTAACCAGGTATCTCCCACCAGTAGTGCACCGCCCGATATGGGACACCGTCTCCCGGCATGTGTGGTAGTGTGGTGAATACTTGTATAAATGTGTGTAAATAGATAGAAAAGAGAATAGGAAGGAAATTTCGCGTGCGGTCTGTGACCCGTTTGTTATGGTACTGCTCCGGCGTTCACCTGGTGTTGATCGGAGAAACCACGGAAAACTATGAATCGAGGCAGCAGGCCGCTAGAATTCTCCTCTAGACAGCGGGTGAATTCAGCCATGCTCTCTATTCAGTATCGGAAATCCTGTCACGTCGGGACTTGAACCCCAGTCACTGCAAAGACATTGGTTGATGTCTTGGGGTGGAAATACTGAGATTGCAATGAGGGGCCCCAATGAATCTGATAACATCATAATGACTGTTTAGTAAGCGGCCCGAGGAAAAGAGATGCCCAACGGAACGTTGAACTCCAATTGTTTGGCTAAACTACGTCCCTCAGAAGCAAATGTGTTCACCGCCTTTGTGTTCATGTATTCATGGAAAAGGCATTTTCAAAAAAATTGTATATCATTTTTTAAGAAATGATTTTTTTAAACAGATTTTGTTGAAGACAAAAATCTCAATCTTCAATTTTGTAATTTTTAGATGTTAAACTTTTGCAGTTTTCAAAAATACGTTCAACAAAATGAAGCCTGCCCCATTCCGTGCGCGTTCCTTTTCTGCCCTTGGAAAATATTTCAAGAAAAAATTTGGAGCAGTTTTCGAGAAAATGCTTTTACATAAATTGGATAAATTTCAAGGGCAAACTACTAAAAACTGAGGATTAAAACACTTAATCATGTACTTTTTTAAAACGGTGAGTTGTAAAATAGTTTAAGCAAAATCTATATTCAATTTTATAATTTTAAATTTCAAATTTTACAATTTTCGAAAAGTAGAGTTTGCCCAAAATAAGAGTAGACTACTTTTTACCGTCTTTTGTTATGTACAGGGAGGAAAAATAGGCAAAATTTGGTGCCGTTATTAAGCAGAAATTGTTTTAAAAATTACCAATACTTAACGCCAAATATTCAGAAAACTACTAATTTAAAAAAAAATTGTGTATGACTATTTTATAGTCTGAATTACAAGAACAGATTTCATTCAGGAAAAATATCTCTATCTTCAATATTTTTGTTTGAAAAAATCACCGAAAAAAATTGCACTTTTGTAATTTTCAAGAAATCAGGGATTTTAACGAAAAAGAGATTGGCACCATTCTCTTCGCTATCCCAGGACAAAGTTTAACAAAAATATTTTGGGCCATTTTGATTCATTAATGATTTCGAGTGCGTCATTAGTCTCGTAATTGTGGTGCTTTATTATCGCCGGAGGTGTCGGTGATCGTCCCCGTTGGATAGCGAGATCCGGCGCAGACCTAGGTTGGATTGTGGGGATTTTTCCCAAGCAGGAATCTCTACTTGTGTGGCAGTGCCCCAGCTCGGACAAGCTGTACATTTCCGTCAGGTCTGCCGTCATGTGTAATTGTGTAGTGCTTGTGAATGTATGCCTGTGTGAATGCGTTGATGCCTTGAGTCACCTCAGCCGGCACCATTTGCGAGCGCACGTGCAGTGGAGAGGCCCGCTGGTCCCTGCGCATAGGGCGACGCCGCCTCCTCACGTGCGCAGCGCGCCGCGCCGGCTAAATTCGCTCGCACCCGCCACAGCACCACGCTACCCCCCAGCGCCGCGAAAACGCGTGTTCGCAAGCGCATGCGCAGATGCCTCTCACCTCTGCGACGGCGCCACTACGTTACGCGCGCCATGTAAACGATTACGTCGCCCTCTCAGAAGATGCACCAGTGTGGGCGTTCCCAGTACGATTTTCAGCCAGAGAAAGAAAGATAAGTAGTACCGTCGAAAATTAAAGAATTTTCACAAAATCAAGAAAACACTTGTTTTTAGCAAAACGTTTTCTTCTTGAACTTGAACTCACTATTATTATTGTGCGTATAGTTTTAATTGTTTATACCAAATATTAATATTATGCGTTCTGTACATTTAATTAAAAACATTGTAAGACAATAAGGTCGGAAAATAATAGTTAATTAAAAACAATTGTAACAATAAGTTATTGCTTTAATGCAGTTATGAACCAATTGTCTTAACATAGTTTATTCTTTCGTTCTTGTTTTTCTTTTAACGCACAAGTATTGAGATGTAATTGAAGAAAATGTTAAATATTTTCGTTTTCTTTCTTTAATATTATTCTGAATGAAACTACTGAACTGCACAATTTTCATTTCGTTTTGGAGTATACATTTGAACAGAGCAATTATTAACTAATTTAACAAATTTTTCAGTAACTAGGGGTCAGGATGGTTATAGATTTTGTTAATACCCATTATTTTTTCATCTTTAGCATAAGCGTCATAATGCATAATTAGAGGGACTGTACTACCATTAAAGGATAATAATAATTTTGAACACTATAAACATTTCAGTTGCAAAATCCATGTTTCCACAGTGTAGAATTGAAACTATAATAATAAATATTTTTATTCTATAACTACCTAAAAAAATAAAGTATTCAGTTTATTCAGGAATAATTAAAGTGTGATTGTAGAATGAACTTAAAAAATGTATTAATATACATTCCCAGTGCTACATTGATTCAAAGGAATGCAATAAATAGTTTTCATAATGCACTCCCATGAACAATTATCGGATATTACAAATTGCTATATATATAATTACAATGTTTGTTTATGTTGCAGTATGATAATTAACATTTTATAGTATAAATAGTTTACAATCCTAAATAATAACTGATTGTAGAGAACTGAATATATATGGAGTCATTCAACAAAGTAAAATGAAGATTTTTAACACTTTGTCGATCACACCTTTGCGTTTTTGAACACAAACAAAATTCGTAACAACAGTACCGCCTCGTTACACTCACTGCTTTTTCTCTTCGACCATATGCCTTGGGTATTTGGTAGCGTATTTAATTATTTTTATGAAAATATGTTTTTAAGAAATGTTAAAGTTTCTAACTAAAAGGTGTCCCAACAGCTACTATAATAATTCAGTGTTTTGTTTCAAAATTATTACATTTTAAATTTATTAGCAATATTCATTTTTATCCTCATTTTTTGAAATTCTAACAGTTTTTACATACTAAGAATATTTTGTACTTGTACTACAGTGGAATGCCATCATTGCTACTGGTCAGTTTCTCTGCTTTCTCGCACTTGCGTGATATAAAGAACTACTAGAAAAACAAAGCAATTGATCTTTATTTACATTGAAATATTACTAGTATATTTCCAAATATTCATGATAAAACACACTTAAAGGTTATAGTAGTTATGACAATAATATTTTTTATTATTGAACGATATTTGTACGCATGTTTTAATAAAATACAGGATGTGAAGTCACATTTTTGCTGGAGATTTCAATGAGTGACTAAACAACGATCCCGCATGGAGTTCACAGTTTTACCGCAACAGCGCCACTAACTGAACACTGCTGCGGTGCTGCGCTCTATGTCTGAGAGACCAAACTAACACTCTCAAGAGTGAACGGGGCGTAGTTCTTCAGCGTAACGGTAGAGCGCGTTATATGCTACCAAATTTCGATTGTGGGTTAAACTAAAACCACTTTCGACAGTGGGTGTTATATATTTCATTATGTAATATATAAACACCCTCAATCAGCATAATCACATTAATACATTAATCAAATTACAGCAATTACCTATTGAAAGACTTAGGATTTCTCATAATTACATCGAAAAAGTTTCTAAGGGTATTCAACATAAATTCCAACGACAACATACATTTTACGGTCGAGATACCGGTCTACATTTTTCAAAACACATGGAGCACCTTTCTTCGGCCACAGTACCCTGTAATTATTTATTGTGGGCAGTGCAGAATTTTAAAAACATATGCCGTCATTCACATTTTTATAGAAGATATATAGTGTACCGCGTTGCCCGAGTATTCATTTATCACAGCAATATAATAGACAGGTATCCTAACTGTTCCCCTCTATTCCACCTACTATCAATTATAGTACATCATCGGCCTTCCACGCCCATCCATGCTTTGCCCTGTTCTATTACTTGTTATTCTTCTGCTAAATGTTTTAGACAACACGAAGAGTTACAATTATCTTCTCTCGATTCATTTGACTTTAATAATTATTAAGCTAGTTGGGAAACTTATTTTTCAAAAACATATTCTTTGGCAAAAAAGCATATTTTGAAGTAACATTTTGAATCACAACTACGCTATTTTTATTCTTGATAGTCCAAAAGTATTCGTGACAAAGGTAGAAGCAACTACTCGAGTTGTGTCACATGAATCTATAAGCAATTTAATTCTTCTTTAATATATTTACATAACACAATTTTAAAAATATCCACCGGAGGTGCCGTATAAAGGCAGTAATCTGTTGTTACATGTATCTTTAGTGTTGAAGTTTTGTTACAAATTCTTATAAAATGTTCCATTAAATACCATAGTGGTTTGAAAAGTTGAATTTTAAAATAATGAAATACAGAGATAAATTTTAGCTAAGGAAATTTTTGTGATTGCTTATAAGCCCTTAAGAATATTGCCACTCTATTTAAAAAACAGAATATAACCAATGATATATGAAGGAGATGTGGCAGCAAGCAGATAAATAAAAATTGCCACAGAAGCCTCCGGTATTTGTAAAAGTTAATTCCTAAATTTTGATCGACGTTTGGCTTACCTAGAAATATCTGTTCATAGACTTATCAAGACCACTTGAGTTTGTATCAAGACGAACCTTTGTTCTAAGTAAAGATATTAACATTCAGTAGCAGTGAGAGACTTTCTTGAGACTGGTGTGACTTATCCTTTTACTGCCCTATACCGTTCATTTTCATCACTAGTATTTTTATTAGAAGGAAATTATTTGCTCAACACTTCGGTCCGAAGGGTCGCGGGTTCAAGTCTCGCCTTGAACTCGGTTGTTTGTCCCTTATCTCTCGTGTTTGTGTTGTCGCGGGAGTATCACGGTTTGCTGACCCCATATCAGAGTAACCAGCAAGTGTGTTGGTGTCTAGTGTATGGTCGAATATGCATGCCATCGGGACATAAAGATTAACTGGCTGTAGGATGGGGAAAATCCTAGAAAAAATGATTCCTTGGCTTCTCTGCCCTGGTCCGACCACGAGCGCGCGGTGAGGCGACCTCCGGAGGCTTTGGTCGACGACCTCTGCCCGCTCTCGGCGGCGTCACGACTCGCACGATGCCTTCGCTCACGCCCACTAACGCCCCGCCCCGTCCCGCCCCGCCCCGCCCCGCCCCGCCCCACCCCGCCCCACCCCGCCCCGGCCTTTGCCTGCGCCGCGCCCTGCAACACGCTCCACGCGCGTATGCTTGTCAGCGCCAGACGCGGAACCAGCTCACCCAATACATTCAGTTTTTACTGTTGTCCTTAAACAAATAAATAAGAAAACGTATTATAAAGCGAATAAACAGAAATCTATATAGCAGGGAGCATTAATCTTACAATCTTCAGTAAATTATTCGATCAGATGGAGGCGTTGATAATTAGAAAATAATATAAAAGGTAATTAAAAATTTATTTTTACGGACATATTTTTCAGAGATAATTTACATTTTACAAAACTATGATTGGTATATTTTAATATTAGTTTCATTCAATTTATTGTTCTTAATGTTTCCATAAGTTCATGAGTTTGCTATAGAAACATCCTATTTTTTCACCTCTATCCGTCATTAAAGGAGCTGCCGTAGCTCAGAGCCAGCAATGCATCTGTCTTCGCAATGTCTCTGACCGGGAGGTTTTGAGTTAAAGACCTGACGGTGATGGAATTTGGACCTGAGTTATGTATCTGGGTCGAATTTGTCCGCTGTCTGGAGAAGGATTCTAGCGGTAGACTGCTCTAATAGGTAGTTCTCCTTGGCTTCTCCGATCAAAACCAGGCGAATGCCGGAGCAGTACCTTAACAAGCGGACCATGGACCGTGCGCGATCTTTGTCTTCCTTGTCTTATCTTTACCCCTTACTTACACACACAACACACACAAGCACTACACTACCACATATGGCGAGAGTTCAGTCGGGAGTCTAGAGCTTATCTGGACTGGGCCCGTGTCTAGGTGAGGAGAGAGAGAGAGAGAGAGAGAGAGAGAGAGAGAGGGAGAGGGAGAGGGAGAGGGATAGCAAATTGTCCACGTGCCAATGAGCAGGCCGGTGACGGATCTCTCCATCCTGCGGGGGAAGAAACACCTCCCGGGATAAAAACATTCACTACACTGTAGAGACTAATGACTACAGCAGTTGAGGATCTGAAAACATCAATGAAAGAAACAAACCACCCGTCATTAATTAATGTAGTTTTGAATTAGAATTCTTTCTTTTCTACTCGAATGTAGAACATCTTTACTTATCCCTTCCCTGTCTTCCCTATTCTCACTTCTCTCCTGTCTTACATTTTCCTTCCCCCTGTCTTACATTTTCCTTCTAATTTCTTAAACATGCAGTCATATTTTCTATTTTATCTTGATCACGCTATTTGTTATCACTTTAATCATGCTTTTCAATTATCCCAAAGCACGACTTTTCACTCTCTATTTATTTCCTATCGACCAATGCAAATACTGAAAAACGCTGTTAGCTGCTGTAGAGCTGCTGTATTATTTATTCGAAAGATTAAAACGACGGACGACACACTTTCTTTTCTCGACTTCTGGAGATCCATGCTTCCGGAGTAAAAGTTTGCCTACTGAGATTTGATCAAAATTAGTATGCCATTGGACACAACCAGTAGTGCAGAAATACGAATCTGCGGTGTTTTGTGTTAAAAGGCAGAGAAAGTTAACGAGGAATGTTTGAAATGATTGTATAAATTAATGTTGAAGGCGAGGAAACACACCTCCGCCTTCAATACAGCTGCAGCTGTCAGAAGTTTAATTAATTCATTCCTATTATTTTTAGTGATTGAATGATTTTTTATTGCATACGTAGAAAAACAGATGATATTTCGAAACATTTCTTGTTCATTCATACACTGAACTTCACACACTCATAAACTAATACTCACATGCAATAGCGGCGCAGGGTTGTCGTTCTCAAGAAAAGTTCACAGGGAGTCTCAGTCTTTACGTCTTCTGGAACGCCTGCGTGAAGATGTCAACTCTGTCAAATACTCCTCCAACCATGCTAGTGACAACAATACTTCGTCTGCAGGGAGATAAGTCAGTTATGGGTCAAACAATGCGCAAAGGGTCTTGCTCTGACGAGGTAAGGCGGCCGTCTCCATTTTACATAGCCTACAAAGTAAGTAGTATCAGAGAAAAAATTTTGAGGAATCAGATTTTTCTGGAAGAAGTTTTAGAACTGTATTGATAATATTTATATGTACAATCTTATTAAGGAAAACAAAAATAAGAAAAGAATACTAATCTCGAAATCATTGTGCCAAGATATCAATGTGACTTGACATCTGGAAATATTTTCGAATATTTCTTATTGATTTTTAAAATATATCTATTAAAACTGTTCATAAACATAGGCTAAATGACTAAAGATATTGTCTGGTATCAATTTTAATCAACTTATGATCATTTCGATCGCGTTGCGATCATCATCAGAGCTAAAATGTAATACAAATATTATACAAATATTATTAAATACAAATATTATTAACAGGTTGTGGGTAACAGGTTATTGTATGCAAGATGCGTAAGCAAACTGGGTCGTACATACCTTGCAGCTTCTGGGCCGAAAACAAAGACAATATTGTTATAACGAAAGCGGACAAAGGCAATTCTATAGTGATTCTGGACAAGGAAGAATACAACAACAAAGTACTCGATTTTATCAATGGCAACAACGGCATCTCACTCCTAAAAAACGACCCCACTAACAAACACCACACTTCCTTAAAACAAGAACTCGCTGAATCTAAAGCTCTATTCACTCATCCACAGAGATTTCTTCCACGCAATCCACTCCCTCCACGATTATATGGTTTACCTAAAATACACAAATCTACTATCCCCATTAGACCTGTAGTATCATACACTAACACACAGAATTGCTTACAAACTGAACAAAGACTTCAAACAATACGTCAGTTACACACCTCAACACACAATACTCAACAGCCCTGATCTCATTAACAAGATAAAGGACTTTCCAGTGCCCTCTAACGCCAAACTTGTTTCTTTCGATGTGGTAAATCTTTTTCCCAGTGTGCCTACATCTGACTGCAAGAATATTCTTAAAGACAAAATTGACAGATCCCAGTGTGCCGTTCCCATCAAAACTGAACTGTACAATCTAATTTCCTGTTGCATAGATGCCAACTACTTCAAATATAATGACAAATTCTACACCCAAGATTCTGGACTACCCATGGGTTCACCCCTCTCACCTTTATTAGCTGATATATTTATGGACAACTGGGAAAACACATTGTTTACTTCCGGTCATCCACTTCTAAAAAATCTCCTGTACTGGCACAGATACGTAGACGACGTGTTAGCACTATGGACAGGCACCACCAGACAACTTTATATTTTTACACAGTACATCAACTCCCTACACCCCAACATAAAATTCACCACGGAGATAGAAAATGAACAAAAATCTTTAAACTTCCTTGATCTCACCATCACACTAGCACAGGACCATCATGAATTTAACATATTCAGAAAACCCACACACACGGACACAATCATACACAACACTTCACAACACCCACCCCCACACACAAACATGCAGCCTTCCATGCGATGGTGCATCGATTAATTTCCATACCTATGTCCCCAGAAAACACAAAAAAGGAAATAAACACCATAAAACATATAGCCAGAATAAATGGATACGACTGCAACATGATTGACAAATTAATAGCCAAAAAAACAAATACACTCAATATCCGCAAACACACTACCCTCACACCAATTGACAGAAGCACTACAGCCACATACCACACAATCCCTTATGTAGGACCCCTTTCTCCTAAAATAGCCTCCACACTCAATAAATTCGGTCTAAAAACTTCTTTCAACAATACTCACACATTATATAAAACACTATCGAACACTAAAGATCCAATCCCACCTACATTCTTATGCGGAGTCTATGCTCTCACGTGCAACAATTGCAATGCCATATACATAGGACAAACAGGCCGTAAATTCACACAGAGAATCAAAGAACACGAACAAGCATGGAAAAATAACACTACCACAGTCTCACACTTTGCGGATCACCTAAATTTAAACAAACACACATTTGATAAACACATAAATTTCCGAATTCTAGAAATTGAAAACAGGTACTGGAACAGAATAAAATTAGAAACCATACACATATACAACGTCCTCAAAAAACAGAACATGACATGTCTCAACCAGCAAATACCTGAACTCTCGTCACCTCTGCTAAAATTGGCACAAAATGTACACCCCTAACCCACCCCCAGCCCTCCCCACTCCCCTGACCTTCGCTCGCCCGACCGTCTCTCAAGCCTCCACCAGCACCCCCGCGGTTTACGACCCTACACCCGCACCCCACCCCTCTTCCCGCCCCCTCCCAGCTGAAGACCGGCTGTGTTCTTAAACAAGACACACGCCCAAAAATTCGCAGAACTTTGTTTTCGGCCCAGAAGCTGCAAGGTATGTACGACCCAGTTTGCTTACGCATCTTGCATACAATAACCTGTTACCCACAACCTGTTAATAATATTTGTATTTAATAATATTTGTATAATATTTGTATTACATTTTAGCTCTGATGATGATCGCAACGCGATCGAAATGATCATAAGTTGATTAAAATTGATACCAGACAATATCTTTAGTCATTTATCATAATAAAAAGGTATCTACATCACCAACAATCCAATTAATAAAAAAACATAAGTTAATTATGAATTTGAACGGATTCATAATTTATGTTATTTTTTAAAATAGTATAAGAATACAGATATTATAAGAAGTTAAATAATATAAGAATTAAGATATAAATAAAAGTAGGGAAATTTTGATAGTATATTAAGCCGCATGAATTTTGTCGAAATTGTCAAAAAGTATTGTATAGTAAAACTGAGTGAAGTCTTTTTAGTTACTACACAAATAAATTTAACCATTTCCTTCTTATCGAATACGTCTTTGGAAATCTAACTTCCTTAGAAGGTCATGACTAGCTTCGGTCGCCATTTCTACCATTAGACAGTCACAGTACTCAGAATGTCTTTGGTGCAGGAAGTCCCGAAAGTGTTGGGGTGATACTCACGTATGTCTTGAGCGGCTTGACGCGGAAGCCGAACTTGGCGGCGCCGCGCGACGGGTAGGTGAGCAGGTTGTTGAAGCCGGGCTCGGGGTCCTCCCACACGGGCGCGGGCGGCACGGGCGGGTAGGGCACGGGCGGCGGCGGCGTGGGCAGCGCGGGCATGATGGGGCTGAGCTTGCCCGACCACACCATGATGGGCTTGGGCTTGCCCGCGGCGCGCGGTGCCAGCAGCGCCCACGCGCACAGCAGCCCCTGCGACACACGCCCAGCGTCAGCTCGCGCGCACGCACCACAGACACTTGGTGAGGGGAGATTCTTGGCGGAGGGACACCAGAACTCCACATCCTCGGCGGCACTCAAGTCGTTAGTGCCAGATGGCTGCGTGAATGGACGAGTTGAGGGCCTCGAGCCGCCCGGGCCATAATCTGGGTAGACCCCAGTTGGGCACTTGGCTTTGTCGTGGCAGTGCCCGATTCTAGTGGACAATTGACTAGGCATTCATCTCGAAGAATTATGAGTACACTTTATCAGACTCTGTGCTATCCCGGACAGCTAGAAGCCCTGAGCTACCCAGATTTAAATGGAGAGGTGCCCCTCTGGGATGCTGCGTTCCAGCGCATCCGGAAACCCGCCCAAAGTTGAGGGGTATATCTGCGGGTGGGGGATAATGCCTAGATGCCCACCCTTGGAGAGTACAATTCCGCTGGTGAGAAGGAGAACTGTGGAGTTGGTAGGCTGATTCAGAAATACCTCATTTTCTTTACACCAAGATGTTATTCACGAAAATTCTGCTGTAAAGTCCAAATCCATTTTGTTACTAATTTTGTGGATTCTTCGAGGGTAAAAATTTTCCTTGTGTCCCCATATCACCAAATCACCATTGCACACTGGTAGTATATCCGTGTAAGAACTCTAGGAAAATGTCAATCAAAATTAAATCTCCCCTCCTAATCAGTTCGCGTTATCTACTCAACCAAGGAAACAAGCAAAGGGAGAATTCAGAGTGGACAGATTGTTGGCCACTAGACGCAAATTTGGGGGGCAAAGCATTGGGAGCTCTTAGTGGTGGCAAAATAAACAATACAATCCAAGTTAAAGTGGTCGAATGAGTAAAGTAAGATACCTGCCTTTAGATAGAACTAGTGGTGCTAAAACAGCATATTCTTTCTCGCCTTTAGTAATGGTTATGTAATACTATTTATACTGCCATTCCTCTCCGAATAAACACATCTCAGACATAATTTCTTGTAAAACATTAGAAATAGTAGAATATTAAGAGCTAAAACCAAATATTTTGAAACAATATCAACACAAATTTGACAATTATAACTGCATTTCATACAGCTAAATCGTGTTCCAATAATGTCCAAATAACACAATACAGCCATGCCCGAGGCGGGACTCGAACCCGCGATCCTTCGGTCCGAGATCGCTACGGCACTACTGTCTTTGCAATCTCGGTCATCAACAGCAATTTATACTTCCTTGAAAATATGTGAAGTAACTATTCAATATTCTGTGACAGCTTTTCTTGTTTCATGACAGTCACAAACATTTTAAAAACAATTTTTATTCTTGAGAAAGCTATGTGACTGAACACGCTGACTTGAAAGTTTCACCAAAGCATTGCTGATAACGAAAATACTGGTACAGATAAAACACAAAGCAAACCTAACGAACACGTCTTCATTCATCAATGTACACCCGCATCCCTCCACAATTAGGTACCCAGTACCTGTATACCTTGAGAAACCTTAAATGAATGTTTTAACTACACGCATAAGAAACAATCTTCATAGGAATTAAGCAACTATTAATAGTATATCTAGTCGTTACTGCGAGAGCGGGTTTTGAATTAATAATTATGTAAATAAATTTCATCAGCCTGCGCAAACCACGGTCTACATAGAAAACGTAAATAGTATAAGAGGAATCTAAGCCTTCTAAGTGTGACAAACATTGTCACCATCACCAGAGTTGACATATAGGTGGCATTGAGAATATTGATAAATGCCGAACCAGCAAAAATCTAAGAGAATGTCCAAGAATATCTTATCGTATTGATTACGGTATGGAAAACGTTTCCTTGAGGCCTTTAGCCTCAAAATTTTAGTTGTTAAGGTACTCGAACGCTTTGTTTAAACTTTACTTAACGGTTTTAATGAGTTCTGCGGACGGCAATTGATATGAATATTTGGATGTTTTTTAACAAATTAGTTATATTTGTAAAGTTAAAGTGCAATTCATAACGTCTCCGTGAAATTCTCTTTCTTTAGAGATCACGTTTATAAAGATCGATTGCATGTGAGAGCCGCAATGGGTACTGAAATAATACAGGAGATGATTTAATTTTAAGGAAAATTATTTTGTTTTGATAAACAAAGTGTTAAAACTGATCGTATATATTCCGGTTCAAAATAATGCGAATATAAATTCAATTTCACCTTAATTTGTACTTAACTACATTGTGAGTGAACAAAACATGCAATTGAGCAGTGAAAATAGACAATTGTACTTCATGTAGAAGTTTTGTTGCGGATCGGAAACAAGTGACTTAGGGCCGTATTCAAAGTCGACACTTATACGATACGTAAACGCTGAAGTAATGAGCATTTACTTAAAATAAGTGAACCCTTATGACAGTTTCGTATTCATTGACCCAACTTATTCGAGAGTCGCACTCAGGCAATATTTCGCTACAAAATATTTGGCAACATTGCTTTATTGGTTTCCAGATACGAATATAGAGGCCGTGTCAATCTTGTTTATAATTTTGGGGGTTGTATGAACGTATGAATAGGATCTGGTTTCATCGACAGACCTTCAACAGAAAATAAGTTATTAATTTCATTTCGTTGCTTCGATGCGTTAAGTTCTGTGCAGATAATTGCTATTGGTAGAATGTTTCCGATTTTGCGTGATTAGTATTATTGGCGTGCGATATTTGTATAACATTATCATGAAGGGAATTTTAAGAACTTTTTAATATTTCATGATACCACTTCAGATATTTCTGTAATTATTCTACAAACTCTGGGCTCATTTATTCTATAGAGATCTGCACATATAATATGAAAAAATGTGATGCATTCATATGATGCATTGTGATCATTATTGTAACCTGCAAAATACGTCCCGGTGATCTACAGTTGAAATTATGATGTTGCATAAAATCTGTAAGCCATTAGCATTTTTAGGACTGATGGTAATGGTTACACTCTATTCCTCAAGCCCACGTTGTGAATGAGCAACGGAGACACTAATGTTTACAACCGTTTTTTTGTCAAGACGATATCTCTTCTGAAATTCTTGTTGCTTATGCATTTCCAAACGATTTTACATGTCTCTCAAATATCGCTTTGGTATATGATCTTCCATATTGATTTCAATAATTCCAAAAACTCATAAAAATCTTATATATTATTTCATTTGAAAAATAAGGGTCCCGATAAGCTCACTTATGGTCACTTAAGGGTCCCGATAAGCTCACTTATAAGAATAAGTTAATGCTTAATCAAACACTTAAGTAAGGCCTATAAATTGCAAATGTAAATACGTAAACACTTAACTGTTCCTCAAAAATATGTGTCGAGACCTTGTTTTCCGCGACCAGAATTATTGAAATATGGGCAGTCCAGGAGATGCCGCGTCTTAGGCGTGATTGCCGACGATTCGGTCGGCACATTGCGACCTTCTCATTAGCCCTCGAGAAGGTCGCAGTGCGACGATGAGAGCGTCGGCAATCATGCTTTCTACTTTTAAGTGCCGTTTAAAACAAAGACACAAGAACATTCAAACTACATCTTTCGTTCAATTTGCTAAAGAAATCAGTTTGTCAAGGAAAATTCCACAGTGGCTTGTGTACAATGATGATATGTAATTCTTCTTATTTAATTCTATCCATTGTTTATAATATTGTATTTATTTGTTTTTGATACTTTAACTCCAACCTTAAGATGGAAGTAACAATTACCGAACGTTTCTAATTATGAATTATTCATTTTAGTATATTACAAACATATTTTATTATTTTGAAGTAAAACTTCTATCCATAAATACTGAATATACTGAAATACTGACCATAAAATAAAGACCAAGTACAGACTGACAGAGTAGTTATATCCACAGCAAAGAAAATAATAATTTTCTCTTTTTGTACGAATTATACGAGAAGGCTGGAGGAGCTCCCCCTTTGGAATAAACATTATCATTTAAACTCTCGTACTGCTCGGGTTAATTGCGTCGTGACGCGTTCAAGGGCCATTCTAGAACTGCGCAACACATCTGCGCACAACGCCATCGGATGATCGTCGTGGATTCAATATTGTGACCGATCGGGCCTTGGAAAAGAAGTACCCTCATACCCTCTGGAGCAGGCGGTTGGCGGCCTTCGTCTGGGGTTCGCGGGGCCCTCGCATGCGCTCCGTCCGCGCCCAGGATGCTAATGCGCCGCTCTTGACTCGCAGATGGCGCTGCGCATGCACGCTCCGTGGAAGCGATGCTCTGGTGTTTTGCAAGTCGATCGTGCCGTTTTTATTTATTCTTTTTCCTTTCAGGTAGATGGATAATTTATTAATTTGCTTTGGGCATTAAGCCTGTTGGCAAATTCTTCATACTTGAACAATATTATTGCGTTTTAGACATGCATACTTAATGCAGAAGGCCTTCAGAGACAACTGATTTTATCGCTTACACCTCTATTACTATAATTAATTATTAACCTACAAGTCTTTACATTTGTACGAAAACTCCCCACTAGTTCTGCAGGCAAGCTATTCTATGCTTCCATAGTTCTATTTACAAAACAGTGTTTTCCAACATCAGTTCTCTGTTTCCTTGGATGTGTTTTTCTAATATGGCCGTGATCTGCAATGTAAACGGGTTCATACAGTCTTTCCTGAATTTCCCTCCATGCAGAATTTGTCTCCAATACTTTGTAAAGTATGCATAACCTTGCCTTTTTCCTACGGATTGATTATTCCCTTGTTGATCCTTTGTTGGAAGTATTTCCTACCAAGTTTCCCCCTTTAACAAATTTGGCACCTACTTTTTGAACTCTTTCGGTAGAGATCATTGGACTCGTTCTATACTAATCTCAACACTCTGCTCCGTACTCTAATTCAGGTTGTACAATGGTCGTATATGCTAGTTTTCATTATTTGTTACTTCCCTTCCTTAACACTCGCATTGCATTGTGTAAAGATTTCCACGCCTTCCCGACAGTAAAGGTTACGTGGTTACTCCCCTCATCCAAGTTGTTAATTAATTATCACTCCCAGATATTTACAACTAGTTTCCAGTGAAATTATCTTACCCCAAGTAAATACTTAGTTCTCTCATTATTTATACTACAAGTAGAACTATTTTACATTTACCCAAATTAATCTTCATTCTATTGATTTCCGTCTATTCTTCAAAGCATCGCCAGTCGCGCTGTAATTTATTCTGATCCGATGCTTTCTCGATCTTTTTCTAAATAACGCAGACGACAACAAATGTTTAATTTTTTAGCCTATTCGATTTACTGTATCATTTACATATACCAAACATAGTAACGGTCCAAGTTCATTACTCTGCGGAACCCCAGACGTTACACTGTTTCCGGTTTCCCACAGGCCAATTCCCACCCTTACTGGTGGTGCCGTTTTTTTAGAAAATCCGTAATCCATAATCCATAATCCTCTCAAGCCTAGCCCTATTCTATCTAATTTATCAAGCAGTCTATCATAAGAGACAAGATTAAAAGCTTTCGTAAAGTCGATTGCATCGATTCTATCACCCCCTTCTAGTGCATTCACGATGTCCTATCAAAAATATAATGTTTGACTTTCGCACAAGTAATCATTACTGAACACATGCTGACCCACACATAGCGAATTTTCTATTCTCCTCAAGTTTCTAATCTGATCAGCGATTAGATGCTCCATCTGCTTACAGACAACTGATGTCAGGCTAGCAGGCCGATAAGTTTTAACATCTGATTGAGACCCGCTCTTGTAAATCTGGGTAAAAGGGAACTCTTTCCAATCCTGAGAAATACTTGAATTATTTAGAGTACTATCAAAATGTCGTCACAGATGTGGAAGTATGGGTTCACCTCCTCCTTTTAATACGTTTTCCGAAATGCCGTCCGTACACACTGATATATTTTTTCCAATTCTCGCTATTCTTTTTCGAAAATCACGTTGTCTAGTAATCATTCGTTCTCTCGGCCCGTACAAAGCAGGTATGTAATTTTTTGCTGCAAATACCGAACAAAAATTTAAAGAGTTCCGCTTTGTTTTTGCTGTTAATACATTTTTGTTTTTATTTGCATCTCTTAACACAGGAATATTATCTATATTTCGCTTTTGTCTTTTTAAGTATTTAAAAACTAATTTGCACCCTTTATATTCTGATAATATACATTGTTAAAATATTCCTGTACGACCAGTTTCTCGTGGAAAAGCACCCGAGAGTGAATATTGAATTTTTCCTATTTTTTGTACTTCTCCCGCTCTTTCCGTAAGCTCTTCCACCTTTTGATTTCAGTGTCTTTATCTTTTTATCGTAGTACTCGGGATCTGTATTCTTTTAAAGATATTTTAAGATATCAAACGCTCTCTTCCCTCAAACAATACAATACAATATTTTTATAGTTCTTCCAGATTTCCTCTACGCTGCTTCCTGTATTACACCATTCCGAGTAATTTGCTCTTGATGATTTTTGTTCCTGGTGTGTGTTCGTGCTTCCTTTGTATCAGCGTGATGATCTTCACATATCTTCATAATCGTGTGTGATGGTTGATAAAATTGCTTATAGTACAATGAGTCCATCGGGCTACTTACGTAGTAATAATTGGTAATAGTCATTCCGTTAAAACACGTAATTAAAATCTAATATTAAAGAACAATCAAATCAATATAATGTTAAACGAATGATCGTGCATTCTAAAGTGGAATTTCATTTCATTAAATACCTCGTTTCTTTTGATTTACTATAAAAATATATCAATGCCAAGGATAAAGTTTAAAGAATTGAAAAAAATTGTACTTGGTGTAAGTAAGACTTAAACTTCCCGAATAGTTAACATTAATTTGTTAATAAGACTGACTTATTTTATTAGGAGTCTTGCCGTCCGTCTTGGCGGGCTAAGCATTTTTTCTTCCCGGAACGAAACCTGTCCTTGTCGCCGGCGTCTGCAAGGGATCGCATTGCGATGCCGTTCTGCTCCTTCGGCCGTGAGATTCCGCGAAATTCGTGAATCCGACGACTGAGCGGCGAAGGTCGTGTCTAAGAGTCGAGACGACAGAGTGACGACGGTTGTTTCGTTTGCAGGAAATTTGAATGACGGGTATTTTGCCTTTCAGTTCTTGATGGTATTGCAGACAAATGTGGAATTCAAAGTTTATAACCACTTGGGCCATGACCGTTATTACAAATTACAGAGAGGTTACAGAAAGGGGTTAAGATCATACTTTCAAAACAGCAAAAGAGGATATGTTTAGGTATTATTGGCTCTGCATTCTGTCACAGTCGTGAGCTGTATTTGTTGTGACAAAAGAGCAAGATGATTTATGTACAGATGACCATTCATAAACCTACATTTTGTGCGTAGTTTCATTTCCCACAACCTCGGTCGACCTTGTAGTTCGTAGCACTTCAATGAAACAATCCGAGACACACTTAGCAATTTGCTGACGTTGAATTATTTCAAACCGAATGCATAATCGATTATTTGCGGAAAGGTAAGCCCTTCTACATCAACGTGCAGTATCCTGAAAACAATTGAGAAACTATTGTAACCAATAAAGCGGATTCAAGACGCAAATTGGATTCGAATTGCCAGAAGCAGCACAGAAAACGATTTACATTGTATTGTGTAGGCATTAAAGTTCAGTGAGATCTATGAAATAAATACATTTGTACGATTAATTCTTTGATAAAAGAAACTCATATTATTACCTTCTTTGTTAATGTAAGAAGAATAACGGTTAATTAGAGAAAATGAAGGTTCAGTCTTGAAATTTGTTCAAATATTTTCTATTGAATAATTTGGGTCACAGGTAAAATTATCCTAATTAATTCTGTGTTTTATCACGTAGAAAACAACTTCCAACAAAGGTATATTATTATTATAACATTATGTCAAAGTTAAAAAATCATTGCAAATACTTGGATTTAAGTATCTAATAAATGTAATTAAAAATATATATTGAGATGTACTATAGGACTTAGTTTCCTATGCACCACTATTCTATAAGATCTGGATACATGTAGATGAATGAATAAGGCTCCAATGCTAGTCTCAACTTTCAACAAGTACTATAATGAAGCTCGCATTTGGACGAGACAAGACAGAACAGTTAATTTGAGGTATTGAAAGAGCTGGCGTTTTAGATGCACATTCATATTCTAATGTGTAGAATTATCATATATTTTTACTTCTTTTAATTAATACCTACTCTCATTTTCTTCTTCCTCGCCTTTTTGTTTTTCGTTTTGCAGAACACCGATCGTTGCATTTCCTCAGTTAAATTAACAGGTTATGACTGTAAATGAAGACAGTTACGTATTCTGAACTACACGTTTTAATAAATTAACATGCAATTACCTCATTTCCTGTAAATACTTAGAGTGTTTTGAGTTGTTGGGAAAGCTAGAGTGAATAATTCTTTCAACCTTCAGGAGCATTTCCTCTCATCAAGCTACATATTCCACATTTGTGTTTGTGTGGAAGACGTGAGCTGCGTTTCACGTCAAAAGTAAATCGAAAGTAGTTGGTCGAAGGTCGGATCGTCAAGCAGAGATGGAAGCGCGAGGTTACTCAGCTCAATTAGCACGTTGCATTCTCAACTGTAGTTCTTCCGTATTTCAAAACAACTACCATTTGGGCTTTCTTGACATAAAGTTGACTAAGTTACGTTTATTTCTGAACAAATGTCACCAAATAATGTTACAAAAAAACTTCTTTTATTTGGGTAGGGTATTTAAAGGTATATATGAACCGTGATAAGAATGGAAGATGCTAAGAATCTAAAGAACGATATTCTTGAATTACATTTCTAAGAAATTAATATTATTTCTAGGATTCATGAAGTTCTGTTGGGTTAAAGCAATTTAGCACAATAATTACAATCATCTTGAAGAACGTTTTATGGAAAAAAATATATGAAAATGCTATGGCCAGAAGAAGCTCTAAGAAATTCCTCTTTCCTCTCCAAGAGGCATCGATTCTGAATGTGGCGGCCAATGAACGGATGAAAACGACATTCGCGATGACGACTGAAGTTTAGGGTGTTTGATTTTCTTTTCTGGGCACGTCAACCGCTTCGAGCATTGGCTCCATAAGTACATTTCATGTGCCGTGAGGTGGCGGGGTTCCTTCCCACTGGAGCGTGAGATACGGCACAAACCTACTCGTCGTCCTTTGGAGGTTTCCCTTTCAGGGCGTCAAACATACTTTGAAGCTTACTTGAAAGTGGCAGACTCAACGGCGTCAGTCGACTCCAGGGCGTCTGACTTGACAGTGGTGGGCTTGAGTGTGGGGACTTAAGGGTGGGGACTTGAGGGTGGGGTCTTGAGGGTGGGGACTTGAGGGTGGGGACTTGAGGGTGGGGACTTGAGGGTGGCGAACTTCAGGAAGCGTCCTCGGCCCGCGCTGCACGCGTCCGTGTCTGCGCCCGCGCCGCGGCGGCGTCGCTGAAACCGTGTGGCCGAGCGACCGCTAATTGCTGAGTAAAAGTGGGCGCTGCCCCGCCTACCGGCGAGGATCTTCAGGCACGCCTCCACCGCAGCTTCTCAAACCCCACAGAATTGCTTTCGTGGCTATGGAGAGACTCTTGCGAGTTTTAGTGTTCTGGAGATTTGGCGGCGCGTATTTGGTTGCTATTTTTTCAGAAACATTTCCTTTTTTCGATTCGGAAAATACTTGAACACGAGTTTACGTGAGCACACTGACGGGCCAGCATTATGTAACATGTTATTATTACGACATTCAAGACAGCCAATTCCTTGAGAACTGTGCGGGTGTAATAAATACCCAAAAGGTTTTGCATATTATACTGTTTGATTTCTCATCATTCCACTATTATTGAGTCCGCGAGTCATTCTTGTGTTAGGTTCCGATCGTTTTTCATACGGTACGTGTGAATTTTTCACGTGGTAACAACAAATTGAAAATGTTTGCTTTGTTTGATTCCTTTTCACAACATATCTATATATACATTCATTATTATCCAAATTTTGTTTAGTTTCGATAATATCCCATTCAACATCATTTAGTAAGATTATTTCAATAAGAAATGTACATTGGGATACACATAGCAATATGGGTTTTATCTCATGTTGTTTCAGATTTGCACAAAGTGAATGTGATGCAATATTTTATTTCAAAGTTATAACCCCCCCACACACACACACACACACACAGAAGGAAATTCAGTGAAGAAATAATTCTATCATTTATTTCACTTACAAATATATTTTTGTAACTTCCACATCGGGCATTTTGCATAATTGATCCGCCTCGATAAAACGAGGAGTACTCGTTCCTTTACCTTTAATGCGTTTCCAAACACTCTTCATCTCTCACACCTGGCATGTATATTTTTATTTGTGGGACTTAATGCTCCCTCCCACTAACTACTCGTACATGTCCTCGAACATTCACCGTAGCAGACAACCCAAGAACAGCAACCACCGCCGCCCCACAACGTCCGCCTCCGCCGCAGCCACCATCCCCAACCGCCGTCGCCACCGCCTCCACAATCAGTCATGTCATCACCACCGCCGCGGCCGCTCTTACGACCACCACCACCACCACCACCACAATCGCCGCCGCTAATGCTTGGTGGTGCCTCCGCCGCCGCTTCACATCGCGCCGCCGCGCCGCCCCCGTTGTCACGCAGAGCGCGTGGAGGTCGCCTGGTCGCCCGCCGCTCCTCTCCGGCACTCGAGCCCTCCATTTGCAGCGTCCCCGGTGGCGCAGACGCCAGGCGTGTGGTTAGCGCGAGGCCACCACAGCCACTTGTGGAATGTTCTCTTCACTAAAAAACACGTTGCTGGACTATGTTATTCTATTTGTTGTTATTACACTTTCATAACTCTCGGTGTAGGTACACGAAATTGCAGGAACTCTTGCAGCTTCCAAGGGAGTGCTACCAAGAGCAATTAAGTCACGCGCCATAGCCCTTGAGAGGAAACCCAAAATTCAGTGATAAAAATGTTCATAAAAACGATCTCTAAAAATTAACTAGGAATACCTGAGTAGCATGACTGTCCAGCCATTTAAAGCACAAAGAAAAAAATCATACATCCAAGGAATTGTTTTGCGAACGATCCCTGTAGTGCTATTTGCAACCGCCCTTTGTTCTTGGAGGAGGCGCCGTTCGCAGCTCAACCGCACCCAGTGCCCCCAGTTCGAGGCAGACCCAAGTCACTTTGGGCCGGGACAAAGCGCCGCCCGGGGCAGGTCCAGTTTAGGGACGTCGGAGGTCGCCCGGTCGGGTGGTCTATTCGCAGCAAGGAAAACAACCACTCCCATGGACCTTCACATCTTTGTAATCGATTCGTGAAATGGCGTCCAATATTGTTCTTTCTTTTCTTTTCTTCGTTTGCGTTTTGCTGGTCATGGGTTCTCGGATGCCGGTTATAACTACCTGCACTCAACTATTCATAATGAATATTTCTCATACGTTACACTTTTGTTTGGCAGAAAGTCTTTAGTTTCAGAAGAGTATTGTGACACAATATGCAACGTTATGAACATTTTAAAAACTTTTAAACTAATGGTGCCACAACAACATGTGCGTTCACGCCCTTGGTAACGGTTACATAATAATAATAATAATAATAATAATAATAATAATAATAATAATAATAATAATAATATATCGCAATTTGTCCATGTGCGCACACCTCAGTCATCATTTGTAAAACTCATTAGAATATTAGCTGCGAAAACTAATTCTAATGACGCTAACGTATGAAAACATATTCAACAATTAAGGGCATTCCTACAACTATTACATTTTTCAATGGAAAGGATATTTTGTCGCGACTTGCGGCGTTGGAAAACTCATATCATCCGAGACTAGTAAACGGAACCGGAAAATTCGAATCCGCAAATTGGCAAATTGCAAAATAACACTAAATATGTCATATTTACAAAACAATTCGCACGATCTTTTTAAAAGAACTGATTATTTAGAAAATACTTAATTTAATAACAAGAACTACTTATATTTTCGAAAAATTGAACACAAAAAACTTTTTGAAAAACAGATTTCATGAAAAATAAAGATGTATCTTAATTATCGTAATTGCAGGAAGACGCCGAAAAAAGTTTAAACTTTTGTAAATTTCAACTTACAACTACTATTACTGTTCCACAAACTGGCACAGATCTTGTACTATTTTTTCCCCAATGTATTGGTCTGAGCTAGCTTTTCGATTTTTCCCACCACCCTCTTCCTAGCTACCATCTATCGACGCTCAAACTACATTTACTTAATTTTTCGGCTCCCTAATGTTAGAACTGAAACATGACTTCAATAATGTACAAGAAGAGTAGAACCTTGCCCTACAAGAAGACTTTCGTTGAAAAATTCGAAGCCATTCAGAAAATGGCGTCACTGTAAGAGGAAAATTTGAACATTTTCTCAAAAAAAAAAAAAAAAAAGAATAATAATTCAAGAACCTTCATAGGAGACCGTGTGAAGAACTTCTAGTAACAAATACAATAATATTTACAAATACACACAAATGCAATAATGTTGGTTGGTTGGTTGGTTGATTAGTGGAAACCCGGCGATTTCGGGCGCGTCAACTGCGTATGTCTGTAGCACCGTAAGTGTAGTGTAGTGTGTAAGTGTGTTTTATCGCGGGAGGTGGCGGTGGTCATCCCAAGATTGATGGTCAGATCCGGCGCCGATTTATCGTCTCCTAACAGGGTTTCCCACAACCGGGTGTCTCCCACCGCCCCACCGCACAAGCTCCGATCGGTCTCCCGGTACGTGAGGTAGTGAAGTGTATGTAAGTGTGTGTATAAGTAAGAGGTAGGATAGGACAAGGAATGGGAACGAAAGCTGGCCTACGCTCCGTGGTCCGTTTGTAAGGGTACTGCTTCAGCATTCACCTGGTACTGATCGGAGAAACCACGGAAAACTACCGATCAGAGTAGCCGGCCGCTAGAATTCTCCTCCAGACAGCGACATTTCGACTTTGGCTACTGTCAAAGATTTTGCTACCGTAGGCTACCGTAGCTACCGAATAGAATTGTATAATACTGAAGAGAGTGGTGAAGATGAACTACCGTATGATTAATACGTTATTTACACCTTACTGTACATGTGTGTAGTGTTTATTAAAATGTTATTATTGTAACTCTGTAATACTGTATATTATTGTAAAACCGTAACACTGTATATTCCTGGGAAACGTATATTTCTCCTACAATGGAATATCAATATTGTGAACTAGGAATCACGGACTAAAAATCTACTAAATATTCAGAAAGCTGGTTGTAAAGACATTTAATGTGATAGACATGCAGTGGACAATTATTAACAGTGGACATTAAAAAGTGAACAAAAATGTTATGGCACAAAACATTTGTAAACTAAAATCTCAACTGCACTAGATTGTAGAGTGAATGCGTACAATGAGTCTGGACTGACATTTTACTGTGAGAAAGTACCGTGTTTTACGGTATGTGCACAATAGTTTTCCTTATGATAATCATAAAGAAAACGAGAATACGTGCATACGGAAACTAGAAACAGCGAGTTCTTGCATTTATTATTTTAAATCTCTGTTTTATTCAAGATGATAATGTAAGACATCTTCGTATGTAAAAGACATTAATATACTAACGTTTTGAAAGAAAAGGAAACCTCACAACAAATACGAAATCTAAAAGTGCTGCCAACTGGCAAGCACCAGCATGAATGCACGCATCACCAATAACAGAATGCATTGCGAGAGGCGTGGGGAGAAGGATTCTCGCCTTCGCGATGCGTGCGCAGAAAGGACGAGCGCGTCGAGATGTTCGCTTGTCACTGCGCTCACGCCGCCGGGCCCGCGTGTGTGCCAACGGTTGCGGCAGTCAAGCCTTCCGTCTCCTTAAGGAATACGCAATGACCAAAATACCCACGGTTCGTGATGATAACGGACGGCACACAAGGGAAACCAGATGTGATTTTCATATTGCATGTAGCCAAAACATACCCTCAGTCAGCACGTACTTCTACAGTCCGATTACGAATTGACATCTGTAAGTTACGAAGGAGAGGAGACTTCATTATCCTGACGGAGGCTTGCATATTTTATATCACAAAATATTTGCCAAAGTTCATTGAATAACACGTGTGTGGTATTGTTCGTGAATATGTGTCAGTTAACAATCAATCCACGTTACTCGTGTTGTAGGGCAAAATGAATATGTTTATCACTGGTTTGATGGGTGGGTTATTTGCATTTGATTCGTTTCTAAAGTGGTTTGTTACCGCTACTCTTGCTGTTGTGATATGTGTCATTGCAGTTTTGTAAATCATAAGTAACATTATGTGATAAGTTACTTGAACGTATATGGCATCATTCAACGAATTTTTTAAAAGAGTACGTTCTACAGTTCTTAAAATGATGTTCCAAGTGTGACTGTATGGATGCTAATCATTGTAATTAGCAATCGGTTCGTCATAACTGAGCGACCACTTGTGCGTTGCAGTTGCAGTCACGTGCCTCTCGTGCAAGTGCGTGGCACTACCACATTTCCCTTCCCTGCTGTCAAATCCTTTGAAATTTTAATAACAGTGTAACTAAGCTTATGGAAATGAAAGCACTCATGACCTTGCACAAAAAGTGATCTAACTTTGTATGATTACATAGAAATTAATATATGCGCACACACGGATGCTTCCATAGTAATTACTTTCTTGATTGAAACGTATTTTAAATATGAAACACTGAGAAAAATGATACACTAGGCGATAAAAGTATCATTCAAAGTGTATTCCGTATTCTATAGTAATATTCTGTTGCTATTTAAAAACATTTATTTCAATCTAAATCCATTAAAAACTAGCATTACAAATCATTTAAAAAATACATCCTGCTTCTTAAAAGTCAGATCACATTAGATAAATAGTAACTAGTTATATATTTATAATTATGTATTTTCCTTACACTTAAAAAAGTCTTCTATTTCTTCAACTTCCTCATCACACTACGAGATAATGTGAAAAGGGAGTTAGTGGTCACGACGTGCAACCTACATGCTCGTTTCCAGCGGCGTTCCCATCCAAGGTAAACCTGACGAGGCATCTGGAGAATCAGAAGCCATCACAGCTTTTCTTTTTATGCGGAGTTTTGGTTTTAACGATCGCTATTTGCAACAGCAAAAGTCTTTTATACATGTTTGAGACATCAAATTCTTGAGGATGTGTTTTACAATCTTTGAAGGATCATTTGAAATATTAGAGGAAAATTTTCTCAAATATCTCTAATTTGTCAAATTTTAAAATGTTCAAAAACGAATAATCGAAATAAATTTAAAAAGCATTATCTATAAAGAAGGAAAATAGTATCTATTAATTACATGGTTAACAAATGCCGTTGAATTTTTAGTACTACTGTAAATGTAACGTTGACAATGTAATGTTCCAACTATTCTGAGTTACTGCAGTTATGTGGATTTATTACTGTTAGAGGAGCCAGTATAGGCAAAAGTGATGAAAATATCATTTGTACTTTCCCGTGTACATAGGTATACAGGTAATAATATACGTAGTGTAAGGAAAGTTATGTATTGTTGCGTGAAAAAACGGCGGATTTTCGGCAGAAAAAAATTCATTGCCGGCTCCTGATAACGGAAAAGTGGATAAATCCAGTTGCTAAATTAAGAAAAAATCTACTAACCCGTGGTGAATCCAGAATCACTGTTTGTGAGTCTTCGAAAAAACAAATGACGGCAAAAGGTCTGTCCGTCTGTGAAAACCACTAGCGCCTAAACTAACAGTAAGATTTTTTCAAAAGTAGCTACTCTCCGATCAATCTGGATCCACTTGAGATGACGCGATATTGAAAAACTTTCTTCAAAATTTGAGGGAACTTGACACGAAGTCCCCGAACATTTTTACAATTTTCATGAAACAGCTTCAAATTTTTTCTTTAAATTTCTTGTAAGAATAGAGGAAATTGCACTTATAAAAGTGGCAGAAGTCCGATATTCACGAGTACATTGTCGTAAATGGAAAAAGTTTGAATCTATTTCCGCGTCCTCCTACAACTGTAAAATTGGAGATAGACGTTTTTCTTTCATATTAAATGTGTTGTCCATTATTTGATCTTTCACTAAGGTCATGTACGTTTGTTTGAAACTTTTAGTAGTGTTCATGCATTATTTGCCATTTTTAAAAATTACCAAAACCAGATTTTCTCTAAAGCCGATCCAAATCTTTTCATTAAACTTTTAATAGGGATAGTGCTTCATGTATTCTATGAGATGACATGAACATCAGTTTGCTTTATTCCTCTGTTTTTTCGAAAATTAAAAAATGTAATTTTTTTACTTATTTCGCACGTAGTTTATATTTAGATTCGAGGCAATTTGTTCATATTAAAGTATTTATGAGTACATGTGTTTTAAATAATGTCCGATAAAGTTTATCAAAAATTCTTAATCTAAAACTCCTCATGTTTATCGATAAGTCCTGGGTGTTGTTTCAACGTTTATTTTATCTTTCGTTGTGAGAAATGATTAGTAGCATGCTTTCTAATGTTGAACGCTATTTATGGTAACAACTAAAGGTTGAATAGCGTCCAAATTTTGGGGTGTTTGTGTTTTTGTGTGCATATTATTCAGGTGCCATTTCCAGTGAGTTTAAAATTTGCATTTAGAAAAAAAAATTCTCAAAAACTATTAATAGTAAGATGCTCAAATTTAATAGATACTGTCGCACATCAATTTATATACTTCTTTGACGGAGCGAATTAATAAAATGAGAAATACTTTAAATAATATTCTTAAAAATGGTTGTATTTTCCCCTCTGAAACTGGTACGATAGAAAAAAGTATTAAAAAAACTATTAATATTTTTTTTTCAAAACGGCTTCGTTAAAATACATGTAAGTAATTATTCTGCACTTTCATACAATTTCAAGCCTATAAATTGAATAGTTTTTGAGAAAATTTTCCTTACATTAATGTTGGCGAGATATCCCATTTCGACTCCCTTGAAATTAGTTAAGAAGCTCTTTATTTTATCATCGGTAGCCGAGAGCATTACGATGGGGAGAACGATAGGGAGGACCAGTAACTGGAATATCGTAGGTTCGATTCAAGGTTTGATATGTACAATATGTGTGAGTTTAAGACTCCTGTCAGATTCAAGAGCGTAGATCGACTGCCCTGAATCAGTGGTGTGCCCAGGTATCCTGATCACTTCTAGATGAATACCGTAGCAACACCCAATAAAACGTATTTGGAACCACGGAGGATTCATCCCTTCCTCAACCTTTTCCCACTCGCATCTTTAATGGCGATTGATAGGCTTCTTCCCCATCATCAAATGGCATCCCCATTGACGGAGAAAAGTCTCCAAGAAGAATAAAATAATTTAGAGATGAGGAAAGTTTTGAGACCCTTAGAGGGTTAATCAACAAAAGAGGAAAAATAAAGAGATAAAGCATACATAAAGGAAATAAATTTAAATGAGAAAACAACTTTTATAGCAATGCAGAAAACTATAAGGCAACTCCAGCAAAATAGAGTTGCTACTAGTTCATTAAATCAGAGTATACCAAATAGTAACGTTATATCCACCATCTTGAGAATGCTGGTTTGCTAAGAGCGAAAAACACTCAGTTTTCCAAGCACTGCTTATAACTTGCAAAATAACCCTAGCAGAGAACATAAGTGTTAAAAAAATGGTAGTGTTGTGTGCCCTGGACGCCAAATAAGACCGCCGGTGGCACGGTGATACAATGGACAAATATATAGAGCGTAACCATAAGAAAAGACAACAGAAAGTAAACGGCTTGATTTGATCCCTTGACACAGAGCGGGGCGCCGTCAGGCGGGGCGCCACACGTCCGCTCTTCCTCGCGGCCTCCAGGGGTGACCTTGGTGCGCGCGCAAGGAGAGGGGGCGGGGCGGGGCGGGGCGGGGCGGGGCGGGCGCCGGCGAAGGCCAGGGCCCCGGCGCCTCGCGCGCATCTCGCCAGGCAACCGGAAACGCTCATCAAATCATCCCACCGCTCCAACCACCCGCTGCGCTTCCGCGAAGAGGCCGTGCAGCGGATGCTCATGCGAGACTTGATGAGCTGGTGAAGGATGCGAATTGAACGCGCTGCGGAAATATCAGATTCAGTCACGTGACTAAGCTGTTGCTCCTTCTGGAGTTTGTGGTTGATCATAGGTTCACCTAAGACTTTTCTGGAGAAATTAATTTTTCTACATCTCTCTGTACCACCTATTAAAATTTCATTCTCGTGTATTTTCTTTCCTATCATCGTTATCATCACACATGTGGCCAAATGTTTTGGAGTTCCTTGCAACGAGTTTGTTGTGAAAAATTCTCATGCTAATAAAACTATAATAAACAAAAATTACATTTTATATTTTAAGGTAACATTTGAATGAGATATTGTGTTCACTTAGAGAAGTTTCCTGCACATGCTGTCTACAATATACATATCAAGTACACAGGCTTACATTAGACTTGGTAAGTAGGTAAAAGTTGACAGGCATTGTAGGCACTTCGGTGGAAAGATTCCAGTCCACGCTGAATAGCGGGATGAGAGAAACCGTAGCGAACAATCGAGGAGGAAAAACATCAGTTTTTGTTCTTGAATCTCCCTTGGTGCCTAGTGTCTAACGTCGATACACCACAAGAATTTAAAAAAATAACAATGACTTAAAAAACGTAAAGAAACTTCCACTTTGTTAGAAATAACTTTGTTAAAAATGCTACTATTGCAATTAGAGATATCTGAGATTCACTTGTAGTTTCGTTACACAAAACATGGTTTCATAATTTTATAGAAAATTCCGAAAGTCATCAGAAACTTGAAAATATCACAAAATGTCAGATGAAAAAGCTGTAACGTTTTAATCTCTGAAAATACAAACGTTTGAAAACGATTGTGCAATACTTGGGTTCAGCATTATAGTTTCATTTTCATATCATCCTTGAACTAAAATTTGGACAGTTGGTATTTTTTCACATTAATTATTGCATTGAAATTGAAATAATACTTCACTATTCTCCTACTCACATTTTCCCTTAATCAGTGAATCTTGTAGATGAAAATGTGAAATGTCTGTGATAAACGACTAAACTGTAGAACTGTAAAGGTATTGATCACTGTCGGACCATACTATTTCAAAAAGCAAACCCTAAAACAATTCATATAAAAGGAAAATCAAGAAATGTCTTAAAACCTTCCTGAATCTTGAGAAAACCTCGTGAATGAAGATAATGAATGTAGCTACAATTAGAGACCGTTTCACATTAAACTATATTTCGATAGGAATAGCATCATAAAGTAATCGAAATTAAAAACCAAGCTCTATTTGCCTTTCGTGCTTCGATGCATCTACAATCAATCAATGAAGAATATTTTCGATAAAATACGGAGTCATCATATATTTTTAAAAATCACTCATTACTTAACATCGCCACAATTAATTTACAGTAAACAATTATTGTTATTGTCTGAATACGAAACCAAAACCTGGGAACCGACCATGAACCAACTGTCGGGGTAAAAATAGTATATCAGCACTAAGACGTTATTTTGTTTTATGAATCAGTCCATAAGGCATTGTTTTCATTACGCAGAATCTCTACAGAGGTTTTTGATGACCGTCCAGCAATACTCACTGCGCAGATAAATGTTGTCCTCATGGCGGCGATGAGACGGCAGTGGGCGTCGGGGAGACGTCAGCTCCGGAGCGAAGTCCTGCGCACACAGACAACACGGCGGTCAGCGCGGCGGCGGCGGCGGCGGCGGCGGGCGCTCGCCTTGAGGCGGGCTCCCCCCTCCGCCCCCTCCTCCTCCAGCTTCCCACCACCCCCACCCCCACCACAATACGCCTCGACCTTGATTGCAGCTTTGGCTGTCGGTTCGTGTGGGTCCTACCACTGGTTCCGACGCGAGGCGCCGTATTCTTACCTAATCGGCAGTCGCTTAGGCACAATCTCTTTACGAGGGTTTCAGAGGGAATCGGTTACTTCGCAGTGCTAATGACGGTTGAATCACGTGCGCAGACGGTTCGGTTCCCAGTTGTTCAGTTCACCTTTCACTCTCACAGTCACAACGTGAGGCGATCGATCTGTCTTTCTGGTGTCGGTGATTGATGGTGACGTCTATTCGGTGAGTTATGAGATGTTAGCTTTGGCTGAGAGTAAGAATCAAATAAACGGAGCGAACCAGCCTGATTTGCATTTTATGAGTTTATTTTTCAGGAAGATATTTCTGAGGATTTCTCTACATCTCTAATAAAATGAAACAGAATGTCGTATCTTCAGGTAATTTCGGTATAATGGTTTATGACTCCTATAGATTGGTTGATTATTGATTCCGGGCTCGTCAACTACTAAGGTCATTAGTCCCGTAAGTGTAATGCGTGTTTTTGGCACGGGAGCGACGGTGATCTTCCGTCGCTAGATGGTGAGATCCGTCGCTGACCTATCGTCTACTACCGTCTGCGGCATCTTCCTGCATGTGTGGTAGTGTAGTGCATACTAGTGCAAGTGTGTAGACGTAAGGAATGAGGATAGGACAAAGAAGAGTAAGGAAAGATCGCGCGCGGTTCGTGGCCCGTTTGTTAGGGTAGTGCTCCGGCATTCGCCCGTTGTTTACTGGCGAAACCACGGAAAAGTAACGATCAGAGATCGTCTGCAAACCACCTCTCCCGGTAGCTCCTAACGAGGTATACTTACTTCATTAATGTTTAACTGAACTCTAGATTAGCACAATCTTCTTATGTAATTGACGTAAACATTAAGTAATACTTCAGGCGTTGATGAGAAACAACACATCAAGAGACTGAGTCATACCGTCGTGAATTTCATTTACAGAACCACTATCCTGACCGTTGCTTAATTGCTTGAGCGCACAGAGAAGATCCTGAGCAAGCGCACGCATTCCCCCTGAACGGTGAACCACGCCCGCGGCTACGACCCCCCCTGCCAACACCGCCTCACCCGCCCCACCCGCCCCTCGCCACGTCCCAGCGCCACTTGTCCCCCTGCCCCGCCTTGAGCGCAGTGTCACCTGTAAATTGCCCGACAACTCTACACGCAACCTCCGCCCGCTTTTGCGTCACCCTCTGCCCTTTCAGTGATAAAAAATAGTGAATTACTCTGCGAGTGAGATATCGAGATACGCCACTAGCGAGTCGAGCCGCCGCCGCTGCCGATTTTTTCGCCCCAATGGGCGAAGGAGACCCAGCACGAAGGCAATCTTCTACTTCAGATTGCCGGAGCCCGGTTGTCGGTTGACGCCCTGTACGGTCTGTGGGGTTTGAACCGGCGCATGGGAACGTTGCTTTCGAACTGAAAGTGATTTATCAAACTTATTGACAGATCGAGGAGCGTGCGTGCTCGTAGTTGTAAGCGTGCTCTGCGGTTATTTGGCATTGCGCCAATCAACATCTCATTAATTTACGGCGCCTCTTCCACTGCAACGTGCCACATTTATCAGAAAGTGTGTGGGGGCGGGTGGCTTTTATCTCGAAGACTGCTACGGTGTTCGAATCACTGCCGGAAACGTCAACCAGTAATGCTCCTGGCGTGCAACAAGCGCTGCCAGCGTCATATGGTTCATCTACAGACAGAGCGTGCCTAAACTATGAAATGCCGTTCTTTGAACTTTCCTTCCTCGAACTCCTTGTCTTAGAGTAGTTACGTCACGGAGCTCTATTACTTATTCATTCTTTTTTCCGGACCAACCAAGTCGGACAAGCAGCTGTTGTGTTGCAAGTCAGCGGGACAATGCTGCCGGGTCGTGTGTCTACGCCACGTCGGTGGCACTCAAATAAAACACAAACGGAAGTGATAATTGCTGGGGCTGAGGTGCAATGCATTGTTCTTTCTTCAATGGGACAGGGGCATACAGCGATGACTGCATACCGAGCCTTGCTGGCAGCATTGTTATTATAACTGTTCTATTAAAATGTCAAACATCTTAATTTTACGATTATCAATCTGTCAAGACTTCCTTAGCATGCCACTGAAACATACACCTTTGACTTTTTGACCTGTACGGTCAGTCCTTGCATGGATTTCTGATAATCATAATTTCTATTAAAATGTTCACTTTTCTTGCAAAAATTACCGTTGAAAAAATACATTCATGCAAAGAGTGTATACACATACAACACTCACGCGTCATCACATATAACGGTTAGCGTATCGGACTGATTTACCCAAGTTGGCGGGTTCAAACCCGATTGAAGCCATGGATTTTTAAGGGCGAAGAAATCGTTCGTACGCCTTCCTTCGGAAGGGAAGTAAAGCCGGCTGTCCCATGTTAATATATTTACTTGCATGTAAAAGATCCTCAAGCATAAATGACGCCTCTGAGCTAAATTCAAATCGCATGTTTCGTCGCCCAAGAAATTCCTCCTTTCTCCGCTACTTGGTGAACGGGCGTAGCGTAGCGAAATTTGCGTGGTCAGACGGAAGAGCGGGCCTGATGGCCCGAGTCTCGCCACGGAAAATAAGGCATCAATTCAACTCAATTCAATCCCATGGTTAACACAATTAGATATTATCAAAAAATATTTTATTCACATTTCATGATGAAAATGTTAGACACGCTTCCAGTCATAAAATGTCCTTCATTTTTTCAAGACTTTTTATCACAACTTTTCAATTTATCACAACTTTTTAAAATTATATATGAAACCTTTTTTTATTAAAACTTGTTTAACATTTATTTAACAACGTTTTCGATCACATTGTTTCACACCCATTTTCAAATTTCTGCAATAATCAGTATATGTTTTACAAATAATACCTGTCATCAAATCTAACAAACACTGTCTAATTCTTTGGTTGCACTTCGTGTGTCTATTTTAAATTTCTACACTATTATACGACCTCTTCTGTTACGTTTACATCGGCTCCCAAGCCAAGAACTCGCCATGACCATCTTGTTATCTGTTTCCATCTCCAAAACAGGAAAGAGGACAAGTGTGTGTGTGGAGGAGGGAGAAGTACGTTCATCATTTTCCTTCGGTGGGAGGATCTGAGTTTGCGTATATTCTTTGCCCTTCTTATTTTGACATTCCAACATAAATAATACATTATCATATATGTTTGCCATTGTAGTACTTTCCACTATCGTGTTCATTGTGTTTTCTAATTTTATGTTGATACATTCGGAAATTAACCTCGGTCTAAATCTTGACTCATTATCTATTTACATTATCAAAATGTTTTCAAAAAATGAAGAAACTTATATGACTAGAAGCAATATGTATCTTATATTTTCATAATGATATGTGAATAAAATAATGTTTGATAATATCAGATTCTGTTAATGATGTGATGACGTGCGAGTGTGCTATGAGGTATGTATGTATGTAGATGTGCTGATTATGGTAAAATGATTAAATAGGGCAAAAATAAGATAAAAAATAAAAAAAACACAGCCAACCAAATTCATATAATAATCCTTTGATGTCTACACTCGTGGACGTAGTGTAGCCATTGAGCTGTGGTATTGCACCAATGATAATGCGCTATGATATCACCAGAAATCATATCCACAGAGATGCAAAATAAAGATAGATATATAGATTTATTAAAGTTCGTTTTGAACTAATGCTCGGTGGCTAACATGATAACAATTAGAATTAGAATTACAAAACATTTTCAACATTTACAATTAGATTTACTATTAGAATTAGGGGTCGATATCATAGTTCCAATTTATTTCTACCTAACTCTAAATTCACTTCTAGTTTACATAACACTTCACTACACTAGACTACACTGCACTCCCCTTCACTGTATAAGGAACATGACGATAATAATTATAACAATAACAATATAAGAAATAATAATAACTTCAAAATTTCCCCAAAGCTAATGACAGTGTTAACAATGATGAAAAATTTGTCAGTAATAATATCATAATAATAAAAGTAATAATAATAAAGATAAATGTCTCAGTCAGTATGTCAGTATTATTTGAGATGATCTAGATGGAATGAAACATATTTTTAAATTTGGCTACATTAGAAGGAAGAGCCTCTAGTGCTTCTGCAGGTAGTTTGTTCCAATCTACTATAGTGCGATTCACAAAGGAGAACTTGCCTACATCAGTTCTTTGCTTTCTACATCGTATTTTCCAAGGATGGTCTCCTCTGCTTTTATAATCTGATTTCTGTAATCTTTTACCGATATCTGCCCATGCTGTGTCCCCTCTGTATGTCTTGTACATTACGAATAAACGCGCCCGTTCCCTTCTCTTAGATAAGGACTTCCATTCTTCTCGTCCGTCACCAACGCACCCGTGATTTACAAACTTGGAGGCCCGTTTTTGTATTTTATCTAACGCTTCGATTTGCCCTTTTCTGTACGGGTCCCATCATGCCGCTCCGTATTCTAAAATTGGACGAACAAGTGCAGTATATGCTAGGGATCGGGCATTTGGACTACTATTTTTTAGAATACGTTAGAATACGTTTAGAAATGTTAAAATTAAATGAATTTTTATTTTTCGCACCTCTAATAGAAAAGTGACACAAGTGCGAAATCGTCATTTTTCAGATAAAAGCTGATAGGCGGTTACCAAGAGGTACTGCTACTATTCTGAAGTTGATTTTGAATTAGTTCAATCACTGTCCGCTAGAAGGTGAATATTTGGTACAATCTATAACAAGTATTACAGAACTACGAGACTTAAAATTGCAATTTCTGAGAAATCAGAAATTCGCATTTGTGTCACTTTTCTATTGGAGGTGCGTTTTCCTTTCGCGAAACAATTTCCGGTCCTATGAGGAATGCAGATGATACTTTTGAGGAAGAGGTGAATAAATTGATGAAGCGACTTGCTGTCGGAAGTGGTTCCCGCCTTCCAGATGTCCACGGGCGGACCTGCTTTCGATTTCTCCCAGTCCCTATTTCCCGACTCAGCATCACTGTTTACGGGGTCGAGTTTCCCTTTACGTAGGGTCATTTACATTAGTAGAACGCTTCCGTTTGAGATTGCCTGCGGTCCACGAGAATGAAGCAAACGTGAAAGTTTATTCGAAAGAATAGTACATTTGTCTCCCTGTCGATGTGTGAGGACAATGAATAATTAATCCAATTTAATTTAAAGATATATTGAAAATATAAGATTTGAATCTGAGATTTGAAACAGTAGAAAAATCTGATATAATGATCAATTGTTTACATCTAAAAAGTGGTACTTTTCTAGAACAATACATTTCTAAAAACAAATTCTCTTTTATTGAATCGTGAGAGCATTTCATGGTGTGTGCATTGTATGTGTGTATGTGTGTGGGTGAGTGCGATGAAAGATAATGAAATCTCACTGAACGTAAAGATAAATATGCTTGAATAATCAAATTATACATAATGTGTGCCGTGATTCCGCAAAATTGAAACGTATCACCTGACGTTAAGTGAATGTATAACCTTGATTTTCTTAATTATTGTGTACATAATAGTAGTTTTGCTTGTGAGTTTTGTCCTGCCACATACTACACCTCGTAAAGAGAATTACTAGAATGGCATGTACTCGGGTGTCAAGAACAAACACCATTGAAAACATCACAATTAACTGGATGGATTGTAGATAACTGGTACATTGCCACTAACTGCGGTGAAAATAATAAAGACGAGACAGGGGTAGAAATTAATTACTTGTGGTTGATTCTTACTAAGTATTCACGTTGTCTGTAGGGAAAAGAAGTTCTATTCTTTCTTGTATTTCTGTAATTATTTATGCTTTTAACAGTAACTAGTAATGAAAGAAATAACAGAAAGCCCAGAACAAAAGGTTCTGGTTGAGTTGAAGGTAAATGCAATACAATGAATGCGATTCACAAAAGATTGGAGCATCACCCATAATGCAGGTTCATATTCTCAACGCCAGAAAAAATGCAATTTTACAAAGAGTTTGAAAATACAAAATTACAAATCATCTTGCTGAAGTGATTAAAACTTCAGTCGAAGGTAAAATATTGCGATATCAAATCTACACTTTTTCAAGAACTCAGCTTGTCTTCCCTTTTATATTTTATCCATATAATTTAGTTAAATGTATCTGCTGCAAGTAAAAGTTTTTTTTAGGTTTTTCCCTATTTAATTGGAATAACTCTTACTTAAAAATTAAAGGATGAAGGCTTGAGTGAACTCTTTCCCGAGGAAAAAAGGGTTTGGTTTGTTCCAGCACAGTTCAAATTTTCAATCTCCTTCATCCTTCACGATATCCTTGTTCCTGTTCATGGTTCACACGTATCCGTTACCGCATCAATCAGCATATTGCATCTGCTATTGATTATACCCAGGATTCTGCCTACATATCTGAATATTTACTATCCTAATAGCTCGTCTTGTCACTCATGTGGTCACAACCTTGCTTTCTGTATTCCACTGCTTTCTTTTTTGTCATTTCCCACCTTTTTTACTTGTCTGCTTGAACTGTAGAATAGGAAGCAAACTAAAATTAGCTCAATAATACTAGGTAAAATAAAGTCTTTTAAGCTGTTTATTTGCTGACACGTCAGGATTCGGATTTTAGTGCTGTTACAAAGGGGGGTTAAGATTGGTGCACGTAGTAGGGATAAACATGCCATTTTGTACTTGAAATTGTGGATGTCTGCGTGCATAAACGTATGTGTCACGCATGTGTCTTTGCCAGATTCGAAGCTTTTGAGTTGAAACTTGGATAAAAAATGGGGTTCAAAATTTATTTGTTCTGTTCCTGAGATTATTTAGGTTTTAAGTTTTGGATCTATACCTCGCTTTAAACACAATGTTACTCCAAGGTCACGAGCTCGAAGGAGAGCGGAACATTGTCATTAAATCGAGAGCTCCAATACCAAAAGTTTACGTCGTAACGAAGCTTCCGATTGGATAGGAGTGTCTTCCTCCTCGTCCAGCTCGTGACCTTGAAGTGCGACTGTGTTTATATCGGAGTAAACTTTACATGAAGTCCCTGTAGCATATTAATAATTTGATGGAAAAGGACTTCAATTATTTTAACTTTTTGTTCGAATTGATGAAAGTATATTTACAAAAATATACATTTTCAATTTTAAAAATCGATTT